>JASEVX010000008.1:53258588-53786621 GCA_031761405.1 Serripes groenlandicus
TTTAAATGTGATAACTCATCTGAAAGCAAAATATCATTCATGAACATGTATGACAATAGAACTTAATTTTCAAAAGTGCTGCAGATGACAGTAGCTTAGCGAGCAAAGACTTAAGAATAGAAATAGTTATGCAATTATAAACCAAGTATTGCTAGTTGATATTGATCTAATAAATTGATACAAAAATTCATATCAAAATTTTAGAAAAAAATATGAAGAAACAAAAGATCGATTCAAATATAATACTGAAAATGTAAAGAGAGAGAGAAAGGAAAAATGGTGAGCGTATATATTCCAGTGTACTTCCTATTTTAAGAGTGGACATGAATGGCATGTTTTACAATTGCGAACCCTCTAATTCAGAATCTTTTGATTTTGTCTCTTTAAATATGTGACAAGCTAAATGGAAGCTATTTTTGAAGTTGATAGAATTGTTTATTGTGATTTACATGAAACGATGTATCTTTTGAAATTTAAAAACATCGTTTCTAATTTATAATCAGCATTACCTTAACCTATAAGGACTTAAACGCTATTTATTTGTATTAATTGATATATTTCTCTTACCATTGGTATTAATGTTGTGTAAGTGGTTTAACCTTTCCACATTCACAAAATAAATGGAGCAGCGTTTCTTCGCTTGTATTACAATAAGGGCATATGTTATTTGGTTTAAGATACATTTTACATGTATGTAGGGGAAAATCTATGACCAATCCTTTCGTTTGCATCCATTGAATATACGAATCTTTAGTACATTTTAAAGTGTTCCCGTATATCTCTTTCCAATTAAAGTGTATATTAGCGTAAAGAGTTGCTTCGTTACTAGTAAGTATTTTATTGGGATTCGCTCGCTTGAGATATCCCTTATTGTCAGGATTTTCCGTCTGTCTGTCTGTTTGTTTGTATATCGACGCTCCACAGCCCAATCCGACGAGCCGATTTCGATGAAACTCGGTCAACAGGTGCCATATGTGCTCGGAGACTGCGCGTTTGGGTTTCGTTGCTATGGACCCACCCGTTACTATGCAGTAAGCAAAAAACCGCGTTGTCAGGGCTGAAATACGCAAAATACGAGGAAAACTGTTTTTTCGACCTACGTTCACCAAAAATCTATCTGAAATGCGCAAAATACGAAGAAAACTGTTTTTTTTCGACCTACGTTCACCAAAAATCTATCTCCTCCTACAGTTTTTAACGTGGAGACCTGAAACTTCGGTATATTTAGAAAAAAACGTACATAGAATTGTTCGATTTAGTCCTCAATTTCTTTCATGGTAGCCCTTAAAAGATAGGGTATCGTTTTAGTGTCGTTTTTCACTTCAATCGCCCCTTGCGCTACAGCGGTACTATTCGATAACGATTTTATTGCAACATCTGATAGAGCTAGACAATAGCTACACAAATTATTTTTACGTGATTGACCTCCGACCCCGGGTTCCCGAGTTACAGCCGGAAGTTGGATGCCAATTGCCTACATATGCAAAGAGAGAATCACCGAGGCGAAACGGTTGGGTGTAGACCAATGCGTATTGGCATGGTGATAGAACATGTCTGTCTGTTTGTTTGTAAAGCGACGCTCCACAACCCAAAGCGACGGACCGATTCCGATGAAACTTGGTGAACAGGTACCATACGGGCTTAGGGTGTGCGCGTTTGTGTTTCGTTGCTAAGGACCCACAACCAAGGCGAATCCCACGTCGCCTACCGGCTTGTAAATTAATTTATTCGTATCTTTATTTATTAAAACTTCCTCTAAAAAGATGTTTATACATGTACCATGGATTATCATTAATACAAGACCGTCAGTGCCGGCAATGTTTATCTTTCTTATAAACACGTTTGAACTGTTTTCAATAGACCCATCCTCGGTACCCAGGCTATTCATAAACTATATGATACCCTGGGCAAATTGACTAGCGAAACTTCGGAAAGCTTGCACCACGATTTCCTCCGTAACTACACTGTAATTTTCGTATCGCATGAAGTTTGTGTCATGCGGCCAATCAAGCGGCTGCATTTTACCTAATACATTATTCATGAGAACGAGATTTGTACAGCCATTTTGCCTAGGGTATCATATATGTTATGAATAGCCTGGGTACCGAGGATGAATAGACCATAATACACTCAAAAGTTAATTTGTTTTACCTAAAACGGTCTCAATATTTTCTAAGCTAACAACATTCCCATTGTTATCCATTAGATCTCTCACCTTTATAACTCCTCTATCAAAAAATTCTTTGATAAAGATCACTTTTGAATTGATTTTAAAATGTTCATTGTAGAACAAAGGCATGTTATATCTTATCCTAAAAGTTGATTTTTTTATGTATTCTATGCATGATTTTAATTCATAAGTCGGTTTTCAAGGCATTTGAAGTATGTTCACAATGGACTTTTCATAAAATTAATTATTTTTCTTACGTCAAATATATTGTAAATCAGTTCTTAGCATTTGTTATTTTTACAATTTATTAAGCTCTTTAGCCATTTTAACTGCATGCTGGAGATGTGGAGAACAGCGGCTGCATGTGCTGCATGTGGAAGACAGTGGAAGACAGATCATTTTAAAAATTCCTTCCTCATAACCTCTAATAAAAACTGTTTGTTTTATTTGAGCTCTTCCATCCTAAACAAAGTTATACAGTGTTTCATTTGAATTATTTATAGTGTCTGCTTTTGGAGACAGAAGGCTAATAAATAAATAAATAATTGGAATAAGGAGTGATTTTACGACTGTTATTTGGTTTGTTCCCGATACGTCGACTCGTTCCGCTTAACACCTATTGTACCGAATATGTATTTTAGCGAAGCCGAATTATTTTAGTTTAACAAAGTAACGCCCCTTTGTTTAATAGGATACATTTATCGAAATAATGACGAGAACAAAGGCATCTTCAAATATAGTAAGTACTGGTTTAATTGTCCTGCTAAGCCATTAAATATTCCAAGAGCAAGCATATATCGTCAATAAGCACGCTGCATGCCCAGCCAGGCGCGTAGCTGGGTCGATTTGTGGACTACGCACCATTCTAGGGTGGTCCGGGGTCATGCTCCCCCGGGAAAAGAAATTCGTCTATATGGGCTCAAGTGACTTCTGGCGTATATTTCACAATATCTAAATGAGCCTACTCGATACCCTTATGTACGGCATATCTACACAAAATACCCTTAAAACGGTTGCAGCATTCGGAATTTATTTTTATCAACATTGACTGGCACTTCAACAAAGGTGAAACCTCGAAGAAACCGAACTGAGTGATCGCAGTTCATATGCCCCGGCTTTGGCATCACCATAGTTAAGGAAGAGGTCATCTAAGTTGTCAACGACCGTCGTATACGAGCTTTTGAAAGTGTTAAGTGCGACTGTAATTTAGTCCGATTTTCCATGTGTTTTATGCTTACTTAGTTTCATGAAAACGCAACAACCGTTTGCCTTAGAAGTAAAACAGGAACGCCACTTCTTGAACGGTCTTTATCATATTTCTGGCAAGTTTCGGACGCATGATATAGCGAGGTTTAGACAGTAAGCTTTGCAGTGGTTGTACACTGCGTCAGGAATTATCTGCCGAACTCGCTCGAACACCACGGAACTTTCTGGACATGTTGGATGCTCCATCGTAGCCTAACCGACTTGGTTGTATGGTCAAAGTACCTCAAACAGAGCGCCACTTGCTCCATTGTATACGCGTCAGTGGCTTCGTCTATCATAAACCCAATGAATGGAACACTTTTGTATTTGCGCAATATTTCCTCTCTGATTTGATCCCCGCATATCGTGATTACTTCATTTTGTATAGCGGATGAAGTGTATCGCGTCACCGTTCTTCAAATGATCACGGATCACAGGGTTATTTGGCTTGGTATTTGTATCCTCATGACCACGTATAGCTAGATTGTGTTTACAACAAAGGATATAATTGTTTCAAATTTGCCTTGTAATACATGTATGTTCTTGCTAACTATGACATCATTGGCATAGGAAACTGATTGGGCAATGCTTTTCTTGATTGCAGACATATAAACTGCAGTGAAATGTTCAGCCGCTTCAAGCGAATGCGCATGTGTCTTGCACTTAATGGGAGCGGTGATGACCTTCCCAAAATTGCTTGGGTCGGTTGATTGTTGCAGGTTGCAACACTAGCAATCTCTTCTCAGATCCAAATAAATGGCACGGACCACAATTCGCTCCAAATATAATATAGATTATTCATGTGACAATTTGATCATGTCTGAATTGTTCTGATTTGTCCGTTTTCACCCTTACCCTCCTTAGGGTCCAGTTTTTATTGCATTTTTCGCATTTGTTTCAATTTCATTTTTGGTACTCTCGAAATATTTCTTACGCACGTGCGTACGTGCGTAAGCCTAGCTACGCGCCTGCCAGCATGTCGTTTATTTTGTTCATATTTAAAGCCTTATTTAATGATCAATTTGCATTCACCAGACGCTCATTACAACATAGTGTACATATATCGTCCATGTCCGTGCAAGGGCGGCAGTAATCGGGATTCCGCCAGGTGGAGCTAATTGTGCAAGTTAGTATAAATACCGGTGTATTGCGATAGAGATAGAGAATAAACCCAATACGACGACGACGAAGAGAGTTCAGTGGTTAACACAATCGACTGTCAATCCAGAGGTCTGGGGTTCAAATCCCGGTCCGGGTTCTGGAAATTTAAGGGATGCTTTTAAGCGTCTCCCACTCAACTAGAGGTTAAGTACTGGTCACTTCCAGGAAAAATAACCTCGCGTGTATCGGTGCTATACACCGGGCACGTAAAAGCACCAAGGGGTCTTTTCGGAAAAAGCTAGGGTATCGCACCCGGACTCCCTTGTATCTAACATTGTCTGCTCGCCAAATAGTTAATTCTGCACGGCGAGGGTAAATAAAAACAAACAATAAATAAAATAGAAAACGGCGTTCTATGACTTTGGGTATTAAACATCAGTAGACTTCTTTCTCTCGATATATTCTATCGGATATCAAGAAGCAAGCTGTACCCGTGCTACTCGGGTCGTAAGAGAGTGTGGGACTTAACTAGAAAGTGGTTGACTTCATTGAGGCCATTGGGCTTCAGCTGCATACTTGGCTTCAAGGAAGCCTTTGTGAAGCATTAGACGGCTTCAAAACTCTGTGAGGCTGAGTTCGGAGGACGTCACGGAAGCGATTGAGCGTCTTGGTGAAGGTCCTGTAAATACTTTGGTTCGTTGTTCCCTATCAATTTCGTATTGAGTTTATTTGAAGCCATTTCATTGAAGCTTTGTTGAACTCCGAGAACGTTACACTATCACTATTACTTTGGATTAGGGGTTACCTAAAGGGTATAGATCTATGCATATAAATCTTTTTTTTATGTTAAGGATGCACGCATTAAATGCATTTTAATAAAGAATAACTTTTTAACATTATTAATTAAGTTCAAACTGTAAATTTATCTGAAGGATAGACGGTAATGCATGTTACAATTTAGTTGTTTTCTTTTAATTGTTTTCTAGTCGTAAGTAATTAGGTTCAAACTGTGAAGGTCTCTGTTAAACAAATTTATTAAAAACTGTGCCTTTTAATCTTTTTTCTTTAATACAAAAATAAACTGTTCTGTTACTTAATTGATGTAAAGGCACTTGTCCGACTTGCAGCAATCCTGCCTCTGCTTCCCTTAGTTCTGGTTCCAGACTCTAGAAAACAGAGACGACGCCGATCTAACGGAACTCACAGAACCTTTCACAGACTACGTTACCGAACAATGGATAGAGGCCGACAGACCGATGTGGAACCACTTTGGCACACAGGGCCCGCGCACTACGATCAACACCGAAGGCTGGCACAGCAAACTTAAGAAAATGACACAACACTCCCAACGAGCTTATTTACAGCCATCATGATGTTCAAAGACATTCAGAACGCAAATGATATTGGGTTAATACAGAGAGCTGTCGGTGGAACAACTCGCCCTCGTGCAAAGCGAAACCAGACTATTGATTATAGATTAAATATCATGAAAGAGAGGTATGAAACTGGTGTTCTTGAGTTGATGGCTTATGCGGATTCGGCATCTCAGCTCCTAATACACTTGAATAACATTGACGCCTTAGGTATTCGTTTGATTATTTGCTGTTTTCTAATATTTTACTTAATAGTGCTGACAAAGATCAGACTGCATAGTTCAATTATTAGTCCAACAAAGGATCTACTTGTACGTATGTGCAGGCTAATCCTAGGTTACACTTTTCTCAAATGTTTTAAATTTCACATTCTTAGGAAATTCTGCATGTATATATTTCTTGATCATATTTTGTTATGCATCAATAAATTTAAAAAAAAATCAGTTTGTTTCATGTAATTTCCGTGTAGATCTTATTTGCGATTTGCACACGCATCAGAAAATCGTTTATTAATGAATTTAGGAAATTCTGCATGTATATATTTCTTGATCATAATTGTTTATGCATAAATGATTTTTTAAAAAAAAATAAGTCTGTCTCATTTTTTTTTCCGTGTAGATCTAATTTGAGATTATTTGCAAAACGCATCGGAAAATCGTTTATTAATAAATCTTGAGTCCAACGCAATAGGTTTACATATTTACCTGTCACATAATTACCGCTAATTGTCCCCCCGATCCGCTCTACCGACCAGCTAGGGATTAAATCAAGTCGATGTATCGGGAACACACCTGTTATTCTACCAATAGGTTTTAATTTCCTTCTTTTACAATAAGTTATACATTTCGAAATGCTTTCAAGTTTTGGTTCAAAATTTAAAACAATCATTGTTTTAAGGTTCACGTCAAAAAGTATGCCAAGTAACCTAAATTGTTTAAGAAATGTTTTGGTTTATTATCTTTAGGGATCCATGCAATTATTCCGGATTTGATATAACTGGAAAATGAGTCATTAATATAGACATAGTTGAGATGTCTTACAACATAATTACCGATACTAAGTTAAATCATCGGAATATTTATTTCATTTTAGATGTTTTTTTAAACAAACTCAATTGTAATATGTTCAAGACATTTAAAAAAAAAAAAAAATCTAAAAATAACTTGTCCTCCCATGTCATTTTCGAGAAGCTATTAAAAATATAAGTCGCTGGCTTCTACCCGGCGACTAATAATTATTTTACGTCATCTTTGTTATCCTCTCTCTCAATCTCTCACTTTATCTCTCTCTCTCTCTCTCTCTCTCTCTCTCTCTCTCTCTCTCTCTTCTCTCTTCTCTCTCAATCTCTCATCTCTCTCTCTCTCTCTCTCTCTCTCTCTCTCTCTCTCTCTCGCTCTCTCTCTCTCTCTCTCTCTCGCTCTCTCTCTCTCTCTCTCGCTCGCTCTCTCTCTCTCTTTCTCTCTCTCTCTCGCTTTCTCTCTCTCTCGCTCTCTCTCGCGCTCTCTCTCACCTCTCTCTCTTCTCTCATCTCTTTCATATCTCAATCTCTCTCTCTCTCTCTCTCTCTCTCTCTCTCTCACTCTCGCTCTCTCTCTCTCTCTCACTCCTCTCTCTCTCTCTCTCTCTCTCTCTCTCTCTCTCTCTTTATATATATATAATATATATATATATTATATATCTCGCGCGCTCTCTCTCTGTCCATCTTTATCTCCATATGTCTATCTCTCTGTCTTTCCATCTCTCCCTGTATGTTCTCTCTCTTTCTGTCTGTCTTTTCCCTCTCTATATATAAGTTGCTGTAATACTCAATTGATATGATATCTATATCTCAATGTTTGCCCGGATAACAAGTAACAGAACAAAAGGCAATAGTTCTAATATTTTTATTTCTATTTTTAGGTTTAATTAATTTTTTCTTTGATTTAATACATTTGTTACATATAATAGTCAAATTCCAATAAACATATCTATAATTTATCTTTTATTCAAAAAGCGGAAGGAAAACATTGTGGGAGCAGAGAAATTGCTCATAATTAGCAATTTCTCCTTTTCACGCAATGATAACTTCTGTCTACAATTATTAAAAATATCAAAATTGTTGCTTTTCTTCTGTCAGATGTTTAAAAAGTTGAAGAAAAACTGAGCAAATTCTCCTTTGCACCCAATTATATTTTCTGCCAGATGTTTGAAAAAGAGGAAGAAAACATTATGGGAAAAAGTGGAAGAAACATCGTAATTTCAGAAAAATAAAGTAAAAATTTCGCAAATTGTTTAAATTGAGGAATTCCTCCTATGCACGCAATTATTTTTTTCTGTCTTGAAAAGGTAGAAGGAAGAATTGTGGGAATAAGTGGGGAAAAACATTGCAATTTCAGATAAATAAAGTTAAAATTTGGCATAAACAAAAGAGAAATTATAAATCGTTTATTTGAAATTTGTCTACTATATGTTACAAATGTATTAAATAAAAAAAAAAAATTTGAATTAAACCTGAAATAGAAATAAAAATATTAGAACTGTTGCCTTGTGTCCTGTTACCTGTTATCCGGGCAAAAACTGTTTGTTTTGGCCCGTTGCTTTTTATCCTGTTTCTTTTTGTCCGATTACCGTTGCAAAAGTATTTTTATAAGAAGACATCGTTTAGTCTTGTATTCGTCCATACATAATAGAGGCAATAACGAAACATTTGTAGTGTCCTGATTATTCTATTATATAAAATTGAATATTCGGAAAGGGAACAAGATTGTACAACTCATACATGTACGAGAGGCGCCATTTCTGAAGAATTGTAAATGTGTCGGTTGTACCTGATGACCTAACAATCAGTGTTCAAAGAGCCCTGTGCAATTCAGCTTGATTGGGGGTTTAACGCCGTTTTTAACAATTTCTCAGTCATATCACGGCGGCCAGTTCACCTATTCATGCATTTCCTAGTTTTCTAACACCAGTACTCCACACAACAATCTTCCCAAGCAACTGGCTGCTTTTCCACATAGACTTAGCCCATTTGGTGGAAGACGAATGACGCAAGTCGCATTGACTTTTGTCAATCGTCGGAAAGAAAGTTGGCCGAGCTGGGATTCGAACTCACAACCCCTGGATTGACAGCCCGCGTCGCTACCGACTGAGCTACCTAGGCTCGGCCTGTGCAATTCAGACAACATATGATAACAATTTAGCACTTTGACATAGTTTCCAATGATTTACTTTATACTGACCGTTCTTCTACCTACAACACACTCGAAATGTAGAAATGTTCTGCTTACTAAGTTGTACAAGTAGTATATCATCGAGGAAGTCTATATGAGTCGTGTCACGAGAAACTCGGCGTATAGTATCGACCCGGATCAGCCGCGCAGGTTAACCCGGACAGACACTTTTCACCTCCTTTGGATTTTCTGTTTCAGGAATCATTAATATATACCTCTACCCCTATCTCTATCGGAATGTGTCGGCCCGGATTAGCCTGCGCGGATTGTGCAGGCTGATCTGGATCGATACATTATGCAGTCCATATTGTTGGTTTAGATGTGGTACGGCTCGTATATATCCTCTATTATTCATGAATATTTCAGCTCGTCTATGGGGAAAATATACACGGTTTTTGATCCAGATCAGATTGCGGGTCTGTACAATTACGTAAATATCTTCACTGTTCAGATATTACTTACACAAGCTTGTTAGAAACTTCAGTCAGTAAGTGTGGAAACTGATAAGTCTGAGTAGATGGACAGGCCGATCTGACCCAATACTGTTCAGAACTTCTAACTCGCACCTTTTCCCATGGATGTGAATGTGAAAGCGCAAAATGAAGTAAATAACATTTTTTACGAAGAAACTGTTTTGTGTTGTATTTTTCCATACACAAAAGAGAAAGTAAACAAAAACATGTATAACCATGATTAATATGTTATATAAAATGAAATATTCGGAAATGACATAAGTTCTACAACTAATACGACAGTCGCCATTTTGAAGAAATACGGTTTGTCGGTTTTACCTTTTTAACTTCCATAAAGTGCACGAAGAGTACTGAGCAATACAGACACCATTTAATGAAAATAATGAAAACTAGAGATTGTAACTGTAGCAACAGTTACGAACGATTCCCTTGCCATTTTATTTAACAATGGGAGATAACAGAAACGAGTATTCGGTCATGCGCAAATACACTTGCGAAAGTAGTACCACTTGATTAGGAACACATGTACTAAGTTTCAAGTCTCTATCACTTGTCGTTTTTGAGTTATACAATTCCGAAAAATCGACCAATCAGAAACGAGTATTCGGTCATGCGCTAATACACTTGAGAAAGTAGTACCACTTGATTAGAAATACATGTACTAAGTTTCAAGTCTCTATCACTTTTCGTTTTTGAGTTATACAAGTCAGAAAAATCGACCAATCAGAAACAAGTATTCGGTCATGCGCGAATACACTTGAGAAAGTAGTACTACTTGATTAGAATCACATGTACTAAGTTTCAAGTCTCTATCACTAGTCATTCTTTAGTTATACAAGTCAGAAAAATCGACCAATCAGAAACGAGTATTCGGTCATGCGCTAATACACTTGAGAAAGTAGTACTACTTGATTAGAAACACATATACTTAGTTTCAAGTCTCTATCACTTGTCGTTTTTGAGTTATACAAGTCCGAAAAATCGACCAATCAGAAGCGAGTATTCGGTCATGCTCAAATACACATGAGAAAGTAGGTCACTTAATTGGGAACACTTGTACTAAGTTTCAAGTCTCTATCACTTTTCGTTATCGAGTTATACAAGCTTTAATCACCAAATTATTAAAATAATGAAAAAGGGGAGATAACTTTGCAAAAAAAGTGGTTCAGAGTTATCATTCTTCAATCTTGCACACCTTAACAATGCCATCTATCTATGTTCCAAGTTTCAATATTATCTGACCATTCGTTCACAAGATATCGCTCGGACAAAACTTGATTTAAATATTGAAAAAGGGGAGATAACTTTGCAAAAAAGGGGCTCAGAGTTATCATTTTTGCCTCTTGCACAACTTCACATTGCCATCTATCTATGTTCCAAGTTTCAATAATATCTGACCATTAGTTCATGAGCTATCGCTCGGACAAAAATTTGGATAGGAGAAAAAGAATAAAGAAAGAAAGAAAGAAAGAAAGAATAATAAAAAACAGTAGAAAAACAAAACGATTCCCAACTTTGTTGGGGAATCGTAATTATGAACTACATTGTTTTGCAATGATTTGCCTAAAAATGAACGTATACATACCTTCAACACATCCGAACTATATAATTATGCTGCTTCAGGTAACACTACGTATTAGTTCCATATATATTTGAGCCCATCCATGGGGAAAAGTTACAATTTGCTTTAATGAACCGTGTAGGTATAAATCATCATGTACATCTGCACAGTCTGATCAAGATCTTCACTGTTCATATTTTACTAACAAAAGCTTGTTTGAAACTTCAGTCAACACGTGTTAAAACTGATAAGTCTTTGCAGGTGGACAAGCCGATCTGATCAACCACTGTTCAGAAATGCTAACTCGTACGTTTTACCATGGACAGGCTCATATATTTATGATCTACCTTAACCCCATGTTCAATGATACAAGACTATTCATAAGAATATTGTGAAGAAGGGAGTAACGTTTCTTGTATATTAGTTGTAAGTTGTAACAGGCGATGCATTGATACGTTGTTGGGACTTGACCTTGCCGTTGGTAACCCTTTCAGCGCCGAATTGTTTAAAGTAGACTCTTCCATGTTCAAACTCGGACAAAACTATTTTCATGTTATAGGATTTTTGGAATATCTTTATAACTTACAGCCAAACAATGCAGATTTCAGGTGAGACAGCTCGTTACGAGCTGCCTCACCTGAATCTGTATTGTTTGCAAAAAGCTCAATATTGCCTTTGGCGCTGAAATAGTTAACATAATAACATAATATTTCAGATATTTTCTTCACATTGAATCGAGACTAAGGATCTCATAACTAAACGTGCACAATAGACGTTGGTGCGACCCCAATACACAGATCACGGGTAATTGTCCGTGTGCAATGGAGTTATTATTATTAGTTTGGGGTTATTTACCGTCGCCTGAAATTAAGTGTCGCATAATGAATACATATCTAGGTTCGTCTATTCTTTATGTGTATGTTAACTGATCTTATCAAGTAATTTTGATTTAATCTACATGTACTTACTTTTAATTCATTTATAGATATGTTTTGTATGACGAGATACATGTATGTTGTATAAGTTAATAACATATGTTCTATTCTATTTTTAAACTTAGCTTTAGTTAGGCATGTGTATACGGGGTGATTCAGATTTAACTACACCGATTCTTTAAATTCCGTATTCAATGAGAGATATTAGGACAAACGCACTTCGTTTGTAGGGGTCCGGGTGTATAATGACGTTTTGTCACAATTTGCGTACCAGTCATTTCTCTATGGGCGAGTTCAGATGGGCTTCTCTAGGATAGAGAACTGTACGTCATGTCTAAATATAAATTCAGAAAACATGCGCACTAATGCTTTCCATCTGAATGGCGTTTCCTCGTCTTAAGGTGGCAGGGGACACATTCGGATTTGGCCCCTGTCAATATTTTATATATTAGGTGTGCTTGAAAATGAACTGATTTCTTAACTATATAACACTATATGGCATTGATTTCTTTATTGACTTCTATCAATTGATGCATACAAAATGTGGAAAAAATACGAACATTTGTATATGCTAGCTCATATCATGTTGAATAGCTTTCCAAGGGGAGGTCAATCTCAGTATCATTTGAGACTGTTGTGTGACGAGAATTCAGGTATTTCAAATAAGTTTTTCTACTAGAAGAATACTGATGACATGGTATTTTGCATACATTTCCTGGTTATGCATTGCTTGATTATTAAGTAAGTGTGCTTCAATTTTCTTTTGCATGTTTCCAGGAAGTAAGGACATGATTAGAAAATCTGCTGAAATAGTGTCATTTTAGCCCTCATTTTGGGTAGGTGGGATAGAATACACAGGGTTTGAAATTGTGTTCAGTTCTATCGAGTTGCTCAAATGTTACATGATTTTGAAAAACTGTTATATGCCATATATTGAGATATAGTTTTGACATTGTGATGGATGCTGTTTTGGAGAATTTCTCAAATAACATTTATTGGTCCGGACAAACTGAAAAGTTGCAAGTTTAGGGGTCCCCTGCCACCTTAAGTAGTAAACCATTTGGAACTACTCGGGTAATTCCGTAATCCCTCATCATCCGTTGGTGAAGCATTCATCACCGAGGTATTCCGAATGAGTAGTAAACATCGTAGGTCGCCATTTTGAAATGCTAATAACCCCAGGCTTGAGGTGGGTTACTCGGATTCGGGTCAAAAGGTCAAAATGACGTCACTAAGGTTAAAAGTATCACCGTTCAAATGGATTCCGAGTGCACTCGGGCTGTTCTCAAATCCCATATGAACTCGCCCTATGTAGTTACCTCTGAACGTTACACTTTTCCGTGCCTGGCGATCCACTAGTCGAACATATCCAAATGCAATTCTGTGATAAGATCAGATACTATACAGAAAACAGCACACGACAGTTCCCGAAAGTGGTCAAACTTGTGTCCCTTCAAAGCAGACTTGACCACGGGAAAACACGAACATCTATCGGGACTAAATCGGATGAAAATTAAATATTCGGAAAGGGACCAAGAATGTTTAACTCAAACGAGAGCCGCCATTTTTGAAGAATAGTAATATGTCTGTTGTACCTGAGTACCTTACAATAAGTGTACGAAAGGTCCTGAGTAACACCAGGGACGTAGATCTTATCTACGTCCCTGGTAACACAGACAAAATATAATACACATTTAGAACTTTGACATAGATTTACCTTATGATATAATACAACACGCGTGAACTGCGGAACTGCGAAGATATATAGGAAATATATTAGCGTGGAAGACTATATAAGACGCTCCAAGAGAAAACCAATATTGTGGACTCAGCGTAAATTATCGACCTGGATCAGCCTGAGCATGCCAAACAGGCTAACCCGAACAGACACTTTTCGCCTCCTGTGGAATTTCTGTTTCAGGAATCATTACTCTAAACCTCTATCCCCCTGATGCGGAATGTGTCGGCCCGGATTAGCCTACATGGACTGCGCAGGCTGATCTGGGTGGATACATTCCGCAAAGTCCATACTGTTGGTTTTCTCGTGGAAGTATATATATACCGTCTATTATTCATAAATATTTGAGCTATATGGGAAAAGTATAGACGTTTTTTGTGAACATTTAAGATCCAGACCAGAGTGTGGGTCTGCGCAATCAGGTCACTATATTCACTATATTCACTGTTGAGATATTACTTACCCAAGCTTGTTACAAACTTTCAGTCAACAAGTGTAGAAACTGATCAGACTTTGCAGATGGACAGGCCGATCTGATCGAAATGTTAAAAAATGCACATTTTTCCATGGATTTGAATGTAGAACTGCAAAATGCAGTAAATAACACTTTGTGCGCAGTAACTGTTTTGTGTTGTATTTGTCTATACATAAAAAGGAAAGTAAACAAAAAAATGTATATCCCTGATGTGTTTGTTGTATGAAATGAAATATTCGCAAGAAAAATTCTTCAATTAATACGACAGTCGCCATATTTGAAGAAATTAAGTTTGTCAGTTTTACCTGTTTACCTTCCATTAAGTGCACGAAGAGTACTGAACAATACAGACACCATATAATGAAAATTACGAACAACGTCTCTTTGCAATGATTTACCTTACAATGAACGTACACATACCTACAACACGTCCGAACTATATAACTATGTTGCTTCAGGTAACACTACGGATTTATGAATTTAAAGAGAAATTATACTGGTAGTCTATTTATAGATATTTCGTCTATTATTTCCATTTATATTTGAGCCCATTCACGCAGAAAAGGTAAAAGTTATTGTTTTATAAGAACAGTGTAGGTATCACCCTCTACATCCGCACATTCTGATCAAGATCTCCACTGTTCATATTTTACTAACACAAGCTTGTTAGAAACTTTAGTCAACACGTGTAGATTCTGATAAGTCCTTGCGGGTGGACACGCCGATCTGACCAAACACTGCTCAGATACTCGTACCTTTTCCTGAATATTTTGAAGTGGGGAGTAACGTGTCGTCTTGTATTTTCGTTTGAATGGCACAGGTTAAGCAGTGGTTATGTGTAACAGCCAATCTGCTGATAAAGTTATTGAGACTTCACCTTGCTCTTGATGAAAATAGTTTAGATAATGCTCTCATTACGAAATGTGCAAGGAATCCACCGTGGCCGAGTGGTTAGCGTCGGGGGTTTTGGAACCGGGCGTCCCTGGTCCGATCCCAAGTCGCGGCGGGTCATGGTGGAGTCCCCTTTAGCAAACATATCCCCTAGCCTAGTACTGGCTTGTTTTCCCATAGATCTTGAATAAGTGAAATATCGTCGTGATATAACTGAAATCATGTTGAAAACGGCGTAAAAGCCACAATGAAGCAAGAAAATAACAATTCACACACATTTTGTACACTAAGTGTATCAATGAAACAGTTACTTAAATAGTTTTTCCTAATAACAAATCAAGTCTTCTATATCGCCATCATTACAAATTTTACACAGTCTTTAGTTTCTCTCTACCCTGTCTGATCCATATCGAACAGTCTGTATGTGTAGATTTTGAGCTGAAAGGCGAATTTGCACAATTTCTTTTTTGTCTGATTTCAAACTTATCAAATCTAAATAGTGCTCGTATTCGAAGTCAGGCTTAATTTCTTTATATAAAGTAAGAACCTTGTATTCTCTCAAATCACTTGACCACTGTTGGATACAATTGTCAATTAGTCTTTGTCTGCGAGTGTAATGAAATACTTTGGATTAACACTTAGCTGTTCTTCCCCATACATGTAAACATCCATTGTTAGCTAACATATTTTTGCGGCCCAATTGATGTGTTCTTTCTTAAGATCATCTAGTGAGCACTGGTACAATGATGTGGTAATACAATTGTCTGTCCGAATTACTTTAAATCAACCAATATTTTAATAATCGCTCAATGTTTTTCAGTGAATAAAAGCCGCTTTCTTTTGACACATGATTCAAAATTGAAGATACAAAATAATCAAACAATTGACACGTAGTGTTCGGGTTAAAGCTGAATTCACCAGTATTAGCGAATAGTGTAGTCTTTAAGTGCTTTTCCACATATCAACTGTTGATGACGATTAAACGAGCCATTATAATTCAATACTACTCAAAGGTAATTAAAGTCGTCAACTATTTCTACAATTTTCCCGTCATATGTCAACTGTTCCTCGTGTTTTATACTAGGACTGTAACGATACATTCGAATATTCGATATAATCGAATACAGGCCTGTCTGAATCGTATTCGTTATTCGCTTCACCAATATTCGAATATTCACGAATATAAACCAAACCTGTATAATCTAAACTAAAATCAATTTAATTAAACTACAAACATAACAAACCTTTTATCAGACTTGCAAACCTATTCAGTTTCATAGCGCCTTCAGCGCTATATTCATATAGTACCCCTGCCTCAACAGCTGACCACTGATTTTACGACATACGTTGTATTCTTTTTTTTTTCAAAATATATTTGATGATGTGTTCGCTACGATGTATTTGACATACGTTTTAGTGTGTTTACAATCGGTTTTTAATTAAATCTGAATCATATTATTCGATTGAAAAGGTCGAAGAATTCCCAACAAACGAAAACCAGAACGCGTCAGCAAAAAAATGGCGAACCACTAGGAACGCAAGATTACTATTTAACCTGCGGCGAAATTAAGTACCCCACCAACAAGAGCTGACCAATTTTTTATTCATTTTCTCATAATATATTTGATGTTGTGTTCGCTACTATGTATTTTGAAATAAGTTTGTGTGTGTTTAAAATGTGCTTTTAATTAATTTTGAATTATAATTCAAATAAAAAGTTAGGACAATTCCTAGTTAATGACAACCAAAACCTGTCAACAACACAAATGGCGAGCCCCGTGGAAATTGAAAATATTGAACCACCGGCCAAATATGTCAGCTGTTTTGGAAAGTTTTGGATTTCCGAAAGGACTCAAGGGAGACTTTCCATTGCTCTCTATCATAATTGGTAGACATGAAATCGGGTAACAATTAGTTACCGCTATATTAAATTAAAAATTACCTCTCTTTTATTTGTCAGAAGAGTAACAAGCCTTACTAGTCAATCGTTATACTTTCTTAAATCTGAATTATGATTTATTTTGTGTTTACATGTTTTTAAATACATGACAGTATTCGTGAATAAATATTCGTATTCGTTACCCTGTATTCGTGATACGTATCGTATTCGCCACCTAGTGTATTCGTTACAGCCCTATTTTATACGACCCCTGTCACAGTAAGTTTTTAAAAGATTTAGACTTTTTTTTAGAGTTCTAGATCCTCAACAAAAAAACGAGTACAAAATCGTTGACTATAGTTCTCCCTGTTTTAAACCGACCGTTATTCCATAGAACGCCGAATAACTACCGTATATCTGTGACATCCCTAGAAAGCAAGATAATCGACGTGGAAAAAAGTAGAGAATTTGATTCCTCAAGTATAGATGAAATTAAGCATAAACAGAAAGAAATAGGAACATTGCTGGAAAAAGTAAACAGCCTAGAGCAACAGCAACAAAATCACAATGAAAAGTTAGAAAAGGATGTCATAGATCTTAAATCTAGGAGTATGAGAGATAATCTTTTGTTTTTATGGAATCCCGGAAGTGAAAAATGAAACAGATAGCGACTGTGTGCAAAAAGTGCTTACGCTGATCGAAACAAAATGCAAAATTGAAAATGCCACAACGGACATTAAGCTGCATAGAGCCCACAGGATAGGGGTTTCAATATGGACAAAATACGCACCATTTTGCTAAATTTGTGTATTATCCGGACAGGGAAAGGGTACGACGTAGTGCAGATACACTGATATATCCCAAAGGAATAAGTCAACAGTTCCCTCAGGAAGTTGTCCAAACACGGAAAAGACTGTATACGATAATGAAAGCAGCCCGGGAAAAAAAAACCAGGAAGCCCATTTTGTGGTGGATCGTCTATATATTGACAGAAAGTTGTACCGCGAATCTACAATCCGGGAGGAAACTCATTAGGGCATTAGCGGAAAAAGTTTGATTTTGATATATTTGACAAAATTGAATCTGACGTTAGACATTTTCAGAATCTAGGGGCTAAAGTGTTTGTATTAGGCGATTTAAATGCACGTGTTGGGTTTAAATCAGATTATATTATGAATGATAGACCGTTAATCGATCACGATCAGTCTAACAGTGACCCGGTCGATTTGCATATCCCTCGCGCTGCATGCGATAGGGGCTCAAACCGGTTTGGCGACTGTTTATTTGACCTATGTAAATCTCTTGGTATGTTGATAGTAAATGGAAGAGTCGGCAACGATAGCACCATTGGTAATTTGACGTGCTTTACACATAATGGTGAAAGTATAGTTGATTATTTGTTGACTAGTTATGAAAATTTTGATATTTTATTAGACTTTCATGTACATGATTTTAATGTTCATTCCTACCACGCTCCAGTTACTTTCGATTTACGAGTTAATACGTCATGTAAAAATGATTGTAAAGATGATGTAAGGTTTGTGTATAGATCCATATAAGGATCAATTTGTACATGACGTTTCATCATCGATCAATGTTTTGTGTAGTAGTTTACACAACAGCATGTCACATGACTGTGATCCCGATATTATGGTCAGTTTATTCACGGATTTTCTAACTGATATTGGAAATAGCTATTTTGAAAAACATGTCAAATATAAAAGAAAATCAACATTTTGTAATAATTCTGATTACCCCATGAAGGATTGGTTCGATAATACATGCAAACATAAAAAACATGCTTATCAAGAAGCTTTACGAAATTATAATTTAGCAAAAAATGATGAAAACAGACGAAATTTTCTTTAAAAAAGGACTATAAATACCACTGTAAAGCAACTTAATGTAAACATAACCGAAAAATGGCAAATGATCTTCAAAACTTAAAAAAACAAAACCTAGAGACTTTTGGAAACTATTTAAGCAAAAGAAGGAACACAATTGCATCAGATATAGAACTCTCAGAGATTTATAACCATTTTAAAACTTTGGCGTCTGATATCAAAATTCGAGAAGATTCTGTTTGTGAAGAATTTTTATCCGATTTTGATCATACAGGAAATAATGAATGTATATAGGAGGAATTAGATTCGCCTTTTACAATAACGGTCTATGTGTATTATTACCGTTTTTGTATGTACTGAAACTAGAAACGTCTGTTTGTGTATAAGTATATTTCCAATATTTGCGATTTTATATTGAGACTAGCTAACCCGGCACGACGTTAACTTTCCTCTACCAAATTGGTTGTTGTATGTGGGAAACGGTTAGCTGCTGAACATGTATTTAAATGTTTAACTGTGTTAAATATTTGTATTCCCTTTAAATTGTTTATTTAAATCGTCATACATGTGTTTTATTAGACAAAGGTATCAGACCAAATGGGAACTTAGTTAAATTGTGCGTATATACTTCAAGTTACCTCCCTTTAAGTACTACCAGGATTTTTTTCTTGTGATTCGTATGAATAAGTTTGATAAACATTAACATTTCAACTAGACGGCAACATTTATTGTGAAACAGATATTTCTGTGATTTATATATGTTCATGTCTCAGCACTTCTTCATCTGGAATTACTGCGTAATATATGATAGCATGTAAGGAACGGAATGGCATTAATGCCGAGCGCGAGGGTAAACAACGCCAAACAACAACAACAACAAGAAACAGATTACATTTACTGCGTGCCTTCTCTTGTTCATGGTTCCCGGTTTAACATACTATCGAACTAAAAAAGCGTATGAGGCAGGTAACCAATTGAGTTTACTGTTAAGACAAGATACAGTATGAATTTCGCTTAAATAAAATGTACATATATTCAATTAATATACTGGCCTTTGTCTTTTGTTTTTTTAATTTGTAAAATTCACACATGTATATAGAGTGTAAAAGGGATGTTTTAAAAGTCATTAACTTAAATTTATGTACTTAGTAAGGACAAAGAGAAATCAAGATATGTGGTCAAGCTGGCAGGTCTAAATATTCTCATTGTTCGAAATTTCTAAGCATCCCTACAGGAAGCCGCCTCCTGGTGGCTTCCAATAATGCTTATGTCATGTATTTTGCATTATCATAAAATGTTTGGAATTCATATTGCTGTCGTCTATAATTACGAACAGAAAATAAAGTAAAGACTTTAAGAAAATTTAGAAATAAATTGATAATGAACTATGTTGAACACGCCTCTTAATCGATCACCTGCATGATGGTAGGGAAGCAAATGTGTAACTTATAATATCGGGGGAAAGTTGTTCATCTATTATGTCCTTTTCTGATTTCACCTGGCGACTACCTTTTGAAACCAATCAATATGGCTGGAACAAGTTATGCAGGGGGTCACATGTTAACCCTTTCCCTAAACTATTCGGTTTCTAAAGCCTTTGCAGCAGACGACTTAGGAAAAGTTTGCCGCCAATGGAACAATTGCTCGTTATGAGCAATTTATCCTTTTGCCACGATGTCTGATCAATAATTTTACTTTCATTCATAGATATTTTATTTATCTCCTTGCCAAGTTGTTATCATAGTCGTCTTCAGCAGATTTGTTGTTAGTGGGTAAGTCAATCATCTTGATATCAGACAAGCATATTCATTAGAATCATTACATAATAAACAAGTGGAACAAGATGTTCCTTAATCGATCACCTGAGTGATGATATAGTAGCAAATATGTAACTCGTAAAATCGGGGGAAATTTGTAAATAGAATACCTTAAGGGAGAAGAACATTTGTCATATGGCAAATAAATTTGATAAATTCGATAAATTGGAAAGGAAATAATATAAGGAACATTCTTGTGAATCTTGGTTCATTTTGGAGGAGATGTCGTTTGGAGTTAAAAGTTCATTTTACCCCTTTTGTGATGTCCACTGCCGGCTATGTTTTTCACTAAATCAATGCGGTTATTGTGATCTTGCACCTTTTCTAATGCCGCATGGTCACAATGTTTTTCAACAAATCAATATGGTTTCATCACTTTTTGTAAAGGGTCACCCCATAGATATTTTTACTGAAATACGGAAAAACTGAATTAATTTTAAAGTATAGTTATTGAATAGAGTAGAAAACATTGTGGTTAAGGAAATAATGCTCAATTTCAGCATTTTCTCCATTTGCACTAATGTTTTCAAAAGCTTTCTTTTCAGGAATTAAATTATACTATCATTTGTTTTGATGTTAAATGTTTGTTGCCAGAAGCTAATGTACTTGTAGGCAAGTTTTAGTGTTTAACCCTGTTCCACATGCAGATGACATAACTTTAAATAACATTGACATGATTGTTGCAAATTAGAAAATCCTAACAAGTAATTTCTCTTTTTGTGACAATGTTTTCGATTGTATACAATAATAACATGAACATTGATGGATGTTGTACATGTTTTTGCTGAGTTGTTTTCAAATAAGTCTGCTGTAAACTGATAAGATTTTTACTGACTAACCGGATGTTACATATCCAAATAACGCAAATGATGAATAAATACCCAAGAGGAAAACAACAGAAATAATAAGAAAGGATAGTTTGACTCGTCACAAATGTAGTTCCGTAAATCAGTGAAATATTTCATCGGAAGTACTTTATGAAGGCCATGACGATTATTTGTTGTACCTGTCATCATTATTTCATGGATTTGAAATCTAGGCCATATTTTAAAGTTGAATATATGCTGAACTGCTATTGCTGCAAGCAAGGGGCTTACTGCAGATCACGGAGAATAATTTACCGATCATAAAAGTTAATAAATGTTTACCCACAATAGGTAGCACCTATACTCATATTAATTCTCATGCGTGTTATCTATGAACGAAAAAACCTATTTACGATTTACACGTACTCACCATTAATTGTTTTCATAGGCGATATATATTTTTTGAAACAATTTTAAATGCCAAAAAAATTAGGGGAGACAAATTCTTTATAAAATGTATTGTTTCATCAGCTGTTTTCTCCCTTGAATAACAAAAACTCTGTCCATATGCTAGGCAGGAGCTCTTAACATATCTTCATCTATAGATTAGAGGGTGAATAAGCGCTTTATGATACCCGATTAAGTTTGAATTCAGAGACGTATCTTACAAGTACGAAGACATTGACAATGACTACCATTCTGGGTGCTCGTCAGATGTAATATATTATGAGCGGTGCTCCAGGAAACAAACCTTAACGGAATAACTACAGGTGTGGACACATATCTGTCTGATCATTAATGCTGCGGAGATAAATGGATACTGCTTTATAGATGTATCTTGAAACATAACCTTGCTTGGATGCAACAAGAACCATCTTCGTATGATGCTGTTCATAAATTTGTCTGGCATTTCACTAAATGGCCAACAGGGTATTATTCTAGGCTGGTTTTCACTTAAATTGCAGTTCTAGTGCACCATCTGCAAATTGACTTTCCTCTTAGAGGACTGCTGGCTTGGTATTTCACACGAACGTTTAATGTGAAAACCTCTTCAAAAATGTATTGAAGGCGGTCGTCAGTCGTTCGCAATGGGCGTCACTGGACGGTACTGTCGTATCCGTTATTATCTATATAGTAACGCCCCCCAAAACACTGCACGATTCATGTTGAAATACGTTCACAGTTATACATTCTCTACCGATACCGAAAAAAACGAAGTCATTAGTATTCGTAAACAACATGACCATCCGAGGTTTGAGTTGTTTACCGCCGTTAGTTACCCTTTTACAAATCTTATTAAAATTAGAACAAAATACTTCGCTGTACGTATGCTGGATTTGACTACACCGCATAAAGGGGCGTCTCGAATTGTCCGTATATACATTTAAATATACTCACGAGCACGTGTTCGTTTTTTATGTCCAATGAAATCGCACGATACAACAAACACCCGTGCTATACAATCGGAGAACTCGACAATCACCGCTCCTCAAGATCGTTTATTTTTATGGGTTATCTTACCTGTGTTACGCTGAACGCTTTGGTATGCGACAATTAGATTGTCTGACACAAAGGTCAATCTGGGTCGACCTGTATGGGGCAGTCATCAGATGTATATACGAGCGAGCGAAGTTTAAGTCTGTTTTTTATTAGATTGATTGTCAACAAAACTACCTAGCCAAATCGTCAAGGAATATAAATGACAACCACGTACAGATGCATGTCGCCGCATCTGCCGCCGTCGACAAAATATTGCGTCAAAAGTAGAAATTGCTTTTAATGACTTCATTCAATAATTACATGTTATATCTTTTGTTATAGAGTTTTTCCATACTTCTGCTTAACTGTTTTCAAAGACGTCTGCTGCAATTTTGTTGTTTGTGGGTGACAATATTTGAAATTATCAATACTTCTAATTAAATGTTTTTAAAGTCGTCTGGAGCATATTTGTTGTATGTCGGTGACAGTATTTGATTTTTTCCATACTTCAGCTTAACTGTTTTCAAAGACGTCTGCTACACATTTGTCGTTTGTGGTTGAGAATACTTGTAATGTAATCTCTGAAACTACCGATCCGATTCTTAAACACTTGTCATAACGTGGTTTTGATTAGGAACCAACTCGTCACGTGAGACTGACACTGAACATGTAGGTGGACAGTCCAGGCCAACATACCTCACATGTGCTTAAAAACCGGCATTATTGACATACATAAGAAATGTAAATACAATTGGGGGGAAAGCATCACCAAACGACTTGTCATCTAGTATCTTAGTTCATATAATGATTATATTCTGAGTGCACAGACAAATCACGCACGGAATACATATTAAAACAAGATGGCCATGATGGACCTGAAGCGCTATACCAGTAAATATTTAACAAGAAGAAGTGTTTTCATTTATAGCTGTATGTAAAACAGGTGACCCCAATTTTGACGACAGGGGCATCATTTGAACAACCTTAGTAGAGGACAACAAGACAATGCTACACACCAAATATCTTAGCTCGATGCATTTCAGTTTCAGACAATAATATTTTCAAAAACTTTCCCTATATATCTCTATGTAAAACAGGTGACCCAAGGGTGGGGGCCAATTTTGACCCAAGAGGCATAATTTGAACAACCTTGATACAGGACGAATAGGCTCTAGGCCTTAAAGTAAAGACTATTTTTCATGTTTTCCGTTCTTCTCTTTTTTCGGTTGATATGGCAACCAGGGTTTCTTTAAACAATTTTGAAAGGGCACCACCACCCATGGAACTTACACCCCTGTGAAGTTTCAGCAAACTTGCCTACGCCTAGGAGAAGTTGTATGTAGGAAAATGTGAACAGACTGACAGACGACGACGGGAGACGAACGGTGATTGTTCACAAAAGCCTATGTGGTATTTATACCTTCAAATTCATTTGACAGTGCAAACAAACTAATAGTTCACGTACAACTATGTAAAACAAATTGGAAAAACTCGCTTGAAACATAAATATACACAGACAAGTAAGTTGGTATTAGATATCTGAACCCCTGCTCGGAATTTTTTTTTTCCGACGTTTGACAAAAGGTGGTCTGTTACCGAGAACGAATGGTGTCTTGAATACTAGTGTGAAAAAAAAAACGTTAAGTGAACTGGTTGTCGTAATAAAACTTAACTATCGTTGTAAAACGGCGATAAATTCAAATCGACCGATCAATCAAATTATCAATTGAATTAATTTTGTATTAACTTTGTACATATCATGACACTTCATGCTTGATTTTTTTCTCGTCTGAGGGATTCTTGTG
Organism: Serripes groenlandicus; assembly: GCA_031761405.1. NCBI lineage: Eukaryota > Metazoa > Mollusca > Bivalvia > Cardiida > Cardiidae > Serripes > Serripes groenlandicus. The sequence continues at coordinate 53,283,390 of JASEVX010000008.1, forward strand.
TAATGCAAAAACAAACATGTTACACAAAATAGTATACACACACACGCTGGCACCCACTCACATATATACTCCCATTCATTTCAATGGTTCTCTATATTTTAAATTTGTATAAATAAGCCAAATAATCAAAGAACCATATGACAATTTACAAAAATACATACATGACAAACAGAAAGCATATCAAAAAACATGCCAAAAAATACACAAAAAACTACCGTTTATGATATGAGGCGCTCTGACCTTTTAATGCATTTAATGACGAAAATAGTCGCCCATCATGGATTCATAACACAAATATGATAACATGAGATAATTTTTCAAAGCAGAGGTTACATGCAAAAAAAACACCTGTAAAATCACATAGCAGCCACATATCATATATGACAATTTATGGCTACTATATAAGAATTCTCTGGTAATTCCAAGATGATCACATGGGACTTTCTAGAAATGTTGAATAATTAAAGTAATGGTATTTTCCGTCTATAAAGTTTTCATATTTGGAGACAAGAAAAATGATAGGAATGAATCGTCTATTAAGTGCAAATCACCGTCATCGGTAGACAAAATATATCAAAAGGGTTATTGCTCTAGTCTCCAGGGACTGAGGTTAACTACCCTTTTTAAATTTGCACATTTACATGTTACCTTTGGCTTTCTGCAGATTGTTTAGAATACAACTGTTCTTTACTAATATGTTGTTTCATTTACAGTTACACTTCTAACTGATGCTTTACGACTCTTGATCAAATTTTATCCGACATTACCAGTTACACATTCGTTACCATACCATCACTCAAGTGAACGATTTAGGGCCATATTGCCTCATTTGTTTGCATATAGTTATACTATGAACCATATTCATTCTGTTTTCATCTTTTGTATCAGTTCTGTTTTTATTCAACATTCTGTACAATAAACTCCGTTTGGCATTGAACCATACTTTATCCAAGCGCAATGCAAACTTTTCTGATTTTTTTCCTCAGTTTTTCATACTTTTCCTAGGTTCACAATTGTGCGTTTACAATAATGAAGCGAAGCCTCAGTCAATGTATACGAAACATGTTACATACAATCATAAAGACGTATATTTTGTAAAAGAATTCAATTTCGAAATAATCCCATCGCTTGATGATATCTCAATATAGCCATGTTTGTACTTCTTTATCTAAATGAATTTTATATCTGGTTTATAATATTTGGATGTGTAGACTACTTTCTTTTGGAAAAGAAAACCCGTTTATCAACAAACAAAAGAAGATAATACGAGTGCACTGGTTCACAAACAATATTTGGATCATTCATATAAACTAATTCAATAGAAAAATATAAATCTTACGATGGCATTACCGTATCTACTAAACACAAGCGTCTAACGTGGATTAAACGACCTATTTTGTCATGATCAAATAAATCATTCATTTAAAATTGTTTAAAAACTCTTATGTAACCAAATAGTTCAGTGCTGCTATATGACCTTTAATTGTTTAACTGTCCTTTTTGAATTTGCACATTTCCGCAATATGCAAACATACTTTGCTAATACATAAGCGTCAATCGGGCACATGCTTGCTCCAGTTCAACGTACTTATCCAAGAAAGTTTAGAGTAGCTTTAACAGACTTGCCAGTTTTCTTGTCCTTTGCGTGAGCCTCTATTGTCGTCTTGAGGAAGTTTAAACTGAACTCTACTTCTCGATCTATATCTCCATCATGATCGTCAAGTTGTACGATTAACTCTCCAACTTTGGTCAGGCTCTGATCCAAAACCACAGGTGGATGGGACTGCGTTGCATAAACGTCAACGGAAATAGAGGTCTGGTCAGACAGTTGAGGGAACATGGTTTCTAAATTGGGCGGTTGGCCATATATAACTGTATCATTTCTGTTTACATACACTATGAATGTCTCTTTACAGTAAACACCGTGATCATTTGTAATCTTGCTTGCCTCCGGATGAACCCCTTCTATAAAAGGCGAACTGGCACAATACCCATATGTATACTTGAGTGTACGTTCCATGATAGCGTCAGGTACATGGCCACATATTACCGCTCCTTTCAAAACTACGGATGCTGCATCGCCCGGTATAATTACCTGGAGATTGGGGAATGCGGATTTTATAGCGTGTTGTAACATGGGCGAATCAGAGAATCCGCCGACCATCAGGAGTGCTGTAACACCTCTTACTTTTTTATTTCGGAGCATTGTTTTCATGTGGCTGATTGTTTTGTCAACAGAATTACTGAACAGATTTTTTATGACGCTAGCTTCGATTCTTAATTTATCGCCTTTCAGCGCTACATCACCAGAATATTTTGAAGCCCTTATACGATCTTCCAGGTCTTGATTGGTCTCTCTTTTCAGAAGATTGATAAGGGAAATGGGTATTTTTATAGTTACCTTTGACCCCTCCTTGGGAGTTATTTCCTTCTTCTTAGTTTCGAAGTCTCTGCACAGATCCAGCCAGTCTTCTGTTTCAATTAGGATAAATTTGTTGTAGACTTCTTTTGTTACAAGATCCTTTATGAAACTTTCGAAGGCTTCATTCACCAATGTGCTTCCCCAACCCCCTCCACCAGCAGCATAAACTTCCTTTAGTCCACCAGTCACACCAACCTTGTGTACAGCAATGTCTATTGTACCACCTTAAAAAACACGCAAATTATTATGTTTTTAAGCACAGTGATAATAGCAATTGTTATCGTTTTGCTCACATCTAAATTGCTCAATTCTTAAATTTTATGGACAGAAGGCCAAAGTTGGATGGTGCTGTTTTTGGTCATGTCAATCTAATTTACACTGTCGTGGTTTCACATTCTATTTATACATGAACCAACATTAGCATAATTAAAACTTTTTAAATAAAGCTCTCCCTGAATATCCTTGCTATCGGCTAAAGAATATACTAAAACAACACTTTTATAAACGTTTATTTGTCTCTTGTGTGAGGTACTGTCGATTATTTCAGAACCTGATCAAGCGGCTCGAGTGTGTAGGTTGATCTGTCTTTACACTAGTCACAAATGGCTTAAGCTTTGTTTTTGCAGAACTACGCTTATTTTATGGTGTGGCTCTCTCGGTTCTTTCACTGCATTATATATAATGGGAAGTGCTTATCTTAGTTCATTGTGTGAATTTTAGACATGTGATAACACACAGAGGAAAGATTTGACGTTACACAATAGGGAATCTAGTTTTATTGATACATTTGTGTTGTTTAATTTTTTAATATCTCTTTGGTCTGTTGAAGTATTCTTAATATGTCTCAACTTTAATGTTAATCGCTCCGTCGTTTGCATATTAAGTTACACACCATACGAAAATAGATCATAAAGTTAAAGAAGACCATTGTGTTAATATGAACGTGTCATTTACCTGATGTTATTTTAAATATGTCATTCTACTGATAACCGATGCTTGAAAGGGGATGCAGCGGCGTATATATACAGAGTTGAGACATTGTCAACTGTGAATTTACGGGAACTCGAAATGGAATACATTTCTTTCCTTTTTATTGCTCTTCGTATGAATATATTTGAATAATAATTAATAATAATAATAATTAATGCATATCCTCATGGTTAAGGAACAGATCAGATTTTCCTTTTCAATCAATCATTTTATCGGAAAACAAACACAGCATTACGCGAATAAATAATTTCACACACCACGCTTTTGAAATTTAAAAAGTTATTTTGCAAAATGTGGGATACGGTATTGATATTATTATATGAATTTTGTTTGTATGTGACATAATTTACTAGCACTGAAACAGAAACTATCTAAACAGCTTCCAACTGAAACCTTTTAAAAAGACATATGTTCAAACTCACCACCAGCATCGACAACCATGTATTTAGATCCAACTTTGAATTCAGAAATGGCCGAACTTCGTTCTTGATTAGTCGCCTGTAGTGGTAGATATCTACAATAGACTGATGCGGCTTCAGGTTCCAAAGCAATCGTCACTTTTCCTTTAGCTATTCCGGCCTAAAATGACAACAAAATGGAATGTATGTTTTTTAACTGTACTTGATACATAGTCCGTAACAAAGCACTACATGTTTTGTTTGTGTTAACATTCACGGATGATATATGTTTATGACAAATCAAAGAGGTTTTAACCATATATGATTGTTTTTGTTTACCACAATAGAAACACTTTGCAAATGCATGTTAATATCATTATGTGAATATGCACTGCTGGAGCTAAACCTACGAGCGAAAATAGTTCTCACAATTGTCCACCTGGTTCAATGTACACAATGGAAACTGCCCACTTCCCAAGAGTAACTTTTTATACAAGTACAAATTAAAAAAATATATTTTATCTATACAGGAGAAATTCAATCAAGAGTGTTCGCCTTACGCAAACGGCTGCCTCTGTCATGAATTGTTTCGCGGAGTCTGTCCAGATAGCCGGAACCGTCAAGACCCAGTGTATGTCAGAAAGTTTTATACCAGCAACTCTATCCTTCACAACTGAAATCATGTCTTTGACCAGGTAACCAATTGTTAATGAAAAGATTCTTATAGCTGGCAAGGATCGATTCAGACTATCTTCAATAGTGATGTGTCTGTCAACAACCTGAAATATGTTTGACATAGATTATGATTTAGCTATTTAGTTTTAAGTGAAACAGCAGTTAGTTAGAACAATGTTTGAAAAACTTAGTGGTTTAGTTACATGACATATCGAAATCATTTGAATGTTTTCATAGTATGTTACCCATCAGATTACAGTTAATTAATCCAAATGTTACAGTTCGTAAACAAAATTATGACATTGTTTTACGCACAGCAATAAGATATAGGAAGGTTTTTTCTTTATTTACATATTGTCTTACACTAATTTTTCCCCTTTAGTGGGGCCAGCGAAGAACCTAGGGAAATCCATGAATGACAATAACAAAATAACAATCTAAAAGCTGATGATACAAAAGTAAAAAAGGTTCTTGCATCATACACGATACTTGATTGATTGTATTTGTTTTAAGTGTGTCTGACGCCGCTTTCAACATCATTTCAGTTATATTATGGTGTTTCCTGGGTCAATTACTGACAGCGATTCATCAGTTGTTATGCTATTCCTGGAGCACCATGGAGGGCGGCCTTTACGTCCATAACAGCGGATCGAACCCTGTGGCCAAGTGGTTAGCGTCGGGGATTTGGAACCGGACGTCCAGGGTTCAATCCCTAGTCGAGGCGCCGTGGTCATTGTGAAGAGCTTTTGGATAAGGCACATTCTCTAGTCTAATAATTGTTTGTTTATCCAGGCATAATGAATTAGTGAATAGTTCCCGTGATATAACTTAAATAATGTTGAAAACGGCGTAAACCCCCAACGAAACAAATCAACTATTACACAACGCAGACGGTATCACTTTACTTGAACAGTTAAATGCAGAATGTGTATTGTCAATACCTGATCTAGCTTTTTGTTCAGTGCCATTTTGAACCCTTTGAAGTAATAATAGTTTTCCTGTTCGCCTTCTTCAGTTAATGCTCTGTACTTATTTTCCGCATCATATCCAAAGGCAAGTAGTGTTTTACCATCTGATTCAATCAGTGCACATGTAGGAGCCTTCTCGGTTGCAAGTGCTGATCCCGAACGCCATTGTTTGGTAGATACTTTTGTAGGATCCTTATCGAAATCGTACTTGAAAGAGAAAGCCCAGCCAGAATAGGCTGTACCAAAATCAATGGCACCGACAATCATGGTTTGAGTCTGAAAATAATAAGTGTGCATTAGTTCCTTCCCAGAAGCAGGCGCATCTTAATGCATTTGCAGCAGACGACATTTGAAAGCATTTGGGGTGAAAGATGAAATCGTCACAATGAGTCATGTCCTCTTTTGTCACAATGTTTTAGACTATTTTCAATTATTAAACTTTCATTTGTAGAGATTTTCGATTCGTACGTATCCAATTTTCCTAATGTTTAAAAAGTTGTCTGCTGCAAATGCCTTTTTGTTAGACTTTATTTATACAAAACACAATGTTTATTCGAAATTATTAAGTTATTGCGCGTGCGATGTCTATAAATGATAGAATACTAATTAAATAGAGTTAGCCATTGCAGCAAAATAAGAAATTGCTCATTATGAGACATTTCCCTTTTTTGCCACAATGTTCTAAAGAAAACGTCCTCTGCACATGTGTCAATATAAGTCCGAATATGGAATAACGAAGTATATTTCGTCTAAATATTGTTTCGCTTTACCGCGCAACCTTTTTTAGCTTCATTGGGGTAAAAAACATGATTTTCGGTGGTTAAAGTTTTAGGGCAAGTAGGAATTATACTTTATGTTTTTTATTTTTTCTCAATAAGTACTTGTGCTAGGGCTTTCATATTTGGAATATAATTACATCTAATACATTTCTTCTTATTGTATGCTCAATATGCTGAGTATGACCTTCTTTTTGCGGTAAAAGACATGCTTTTGGGTGGTTAAAGTTTTAGGGCAAGTTGTCATTTTCATTTTTTTTTTCAATAAGTACTTGTGTTAGGGCTTTCATATTTGGAATATAATTACATCTAATACATTTCTTCTTATTGTATGCTGACGATTCTGAGAGTGGCCTTCTTTTTTTTAGGGCAAGTTGGCATTTTCAATTAATTTATTAATTTTTCTCAATAAGAATTTGTGCTAGGGCTTTCATATTTAGAATGTAGTTACATCTTATACCTTTCTTCGCATTGAATGCTAAAGATGCTGAGTGTGACCTTTTTGGGGTAAAAAACATGATTTTGGGTGGTTAAAGTTTTAGGGCAAGTAGGAATTTTCTTTTTTTTTAACATTTTCTCAATAAGTACTTGTGCTAGGGCTTTCATATTTGGAATATAATTACATCTAATACATTTCTTCATATTGTATGCTCAAGATGATGAGTGAGACCTTCTTTTTGCGGTAAAAGACATGCTTTTGGGTGGTTAAAATTTTAGGGCAGGTTGGCATTTTCATTTATTTTTTTATTTTTTCTCAATAAGTACTTGTGTTAGGGCTTTCATATTTGAAATATAATTTACATATAATACCTTTCTTCACATCGTTTGTTGAAGATGCTGAGTGTGACTTTTTGAGGGTAAAAAACATAGTTTTTGTTTGATTTTGAGAATTTGAGATAAATTCATAATTTTTATTTACGTTCCTTTCTAATTGTGAACATTCATTTATCAAATATAACTCTTAAACATATCAAACGAGCTTTGGTGTCAAACATTTGGAAAACTTTTTTTTAAGGTTTTGCTATTTTTGGATCGGTCAGTTTTAACATTTGCGTTTAGCTCAACGTTAAAGTTTCATCATTCAAGTCACTTCATACTTCACACATTTGTTAAGGACCATCGTACAATTAGGTTAGATAACTCCATTGTATCCTAAATATGGAGTTATGGCCATTGATTTACTTAGGAAATTTAATTTTTAAATTATATATATTTAAATGTATGTATCTATTCAGTTGCTTTTACATATAGAGTATATAATATGATTTAAAAGTACTTAAGTGCAATATAATGAAATAGTGCTTTATGTGAATAGGCGTTATACAGTCGAGCGCGCTGTCCTCCGACAGCTCTTGATATTTGTAGCAAATTGGTGATGAACTACCATATGTGGAACGAAGTTTTCTCCAAGTAAAATAATTTGAAATAATTTGAGATGTTATTTTCACTGTTTTCGGTAGATTTGCGATAGCAAAGTTACCATAGTTTCAAGTGAGATTTTGAAGTCACGTGATTTAAATGACTGAGAACATCCACAAAAATAGTGCAAACAATTGTAGGCTGAATTACGAATGCAAACATAAGCAAAAGTCAAATATTTAAAATGAATTTCTAGGTAACCAAATAACATGACAAGTCTTTAAATGTGTAAATATTATATTTAAGTGTAATAAAGGATAAGGATATCCCTACGCCCACACCCCCAGTGTATACGACCGCCTAAACAAATTACCCTTTGTAAATTGTAATACGTTGTGTCCTCTAGTAAAAGCAAATGCATTATTCTTTCTGATAAAGTAGATTGGTTTGTGATATTTGAATAGCAATTTTTCCACTTGCATATGCATTTGCTACAGGCAACTTCTGAAAGCACTGTGGCAAAAGGAGACATAAAGAGCATCATCTCATTTTACCACAATGTTTTCGATGCTATTCTGAAATATTCAGAAAAATAAACCTGATATATCAACACTTACCCACATACAGACTCTGTGTGACGCCTCTGCAGCAGACGACGTTAAGAAATATTGTGGCAAATGAAGAAATTGCGCGTTAAATTTATTTTCTACGAAGAATTTGCTGCGGCATCAAAAAGGGTGAAATTTGCCCAATTTTTAAAAATATTCTACTCTGAATAAGCTTTTCTGATACCAATATAATGTGGTATAATGTTAGCATTGGATTACTGTCTACAACTATAATCATACTGATTGGTTGTTTACACTGCAATTAGACCGTATAAGAAAAGAGGCAAAATGTCAAAACTTAAAAACTTGTCCTTGTGATAATGTTTTTTCATAAACAGTTTTCTGATAATGTTCTTGACAATTGGTTTAAATGTATACAAATATTCAAACTTAGAGTGCAACAATCTATTTTTGTTGATAAAGCTATTACTTTTTCACTTGATAGATAAACATTGATTACATGCAACAATGTTTACTTCATTGAGTGTGCAGAAGCCAATATCTAAATAGTCATGCAGGTTCTAGGTCATGACCAAGATTTAAATTAAATCTTGCATGTGAAGTCAAAGCCATTCAGTTGAGGGTTTTGAAACTTTATGACCTAATATGAACTGACAAGGAAAAGGTTGAATAATATATATGTCATAATTGTATGTTTCAGAAATCAAGGCAAAGAAATTCGTTTTTGTGTCATGGGTGCTAGTTCAAGAACAAATGAGGAATATCAAGTCATCAAGAGCTAAAAGAATACACCAAAAACGATGAGAAAATTGTGATTTTGTTTGTTTTTGCTGTCATGCCTACAATATAAAGAAAATAAATTTAAATTCAATAAAAATTGCAATATGTTATGCTTTCTAAATTATAAATTTGGATGCATTTCAATGTCAATGTACTGATCATTTTCAGTAGCTAATTTTAGAGTTGTCAATGTTAAGTTAAAAACAGGCTGCCTTTGTCCATGGACAGAAGCATGGGCAAGTATATCCATTGATAATTATCCTGAACTGTCCATGGAAAAAGAAGACAATCTTTATTTTCTTCCATAGATCATGAGCAATTTCTGCATTGCCACAATATTTACAATTCTTTGCAATAATTATACTTTAATTTCTAGATTTTTCATATTTTTGCCCTTCTTTCAAAGTCGTCTGCAAAAGTTTATAGTGTCACACCTTTTGACAAAATCTTACACCTCCCGCTCCAGAAGTGGATGATTTGACCATTATGCTATTCGGATGTAGGAAAGGGTTAAACCATGGTTACATTTAGGTTTGGGAATAGTTGGATTTCGGTTATATTGCTGCTATGCAATTGTTGGATATTCGTCGTGAATGGCCATAATTCTGACGTTGGATGGATGTCGGGATTATGACGTCTAAACGGTTTGCAAAACCAACCAAAATCTAACGTTAATCTGACATCGGGATCTGACGTTGGAAAGACTTCGGAATTATGACGTTGGATAGACATCGGGATCTGACATTGGAAAGACTTCGGAATTCTGACGTTGGATAGACATCGGCTTCTGACGTTGGATAGACTTTGGGAATAAAATGTCTAAACGGTTTGCAAAACCAACCAAAACCCAACATTAATCCAACGTCGGGGTCCAACGTCTGTACAACGTCAATCCAACGCCTTTTGTTTACAGGGTTAATGTCTCCGTTTGCCACAATGTTTCGTATGCTATTTTGAAATATTACCCACCTACTGACCCTTTTTTAGGCCTTTGCAGCAGGCGACTATCTGAAAAATTGTGGAAAAAGAAGAAATTGCGCAGTATATTTATTTTCAATGGAGAACTTGTTGCGGCATCAGAAAGGGTGAATCTTGTCCGATTTTTAAAAATATTCTCCTCTGAATTAGCTTGTCTGATTTAAATATAATCTGGTAGAAATTTTCATTTGATAACTCTCTACAAATACAATCATATTTTTTGGTTGTTAAACTTGGCAATCAGGCGGTATAAGAAAAGGGGCAAAATGACAAAATGTTAAAACTACATTCTTATAAAAGTGCTTGTCTGATTTCAAGATAAGTTAGCAGAACTGTTCATTCAGTGGCCCTCTACATGTTTTTAAGTTGTATTGATTGGTTGAAAGTCATAGAAACCAGATGGCATCTGAAAAGGGGAAATAGAACTTTTAGCTTCAATGACATCCTTATCCATTGGACAAAAAAAAAAGGATTGTTCTTTTGGCGGTCCATTTCTTATTCAATTTCTAAGATATATGTAGAAGTCATGTTTGTGTGCTATCAGAAAGGGAGTAAAATGGTAAATATTTAAAAAAAAGCCATATAAATTCGTTGAACAAAAGACAGCGAGGCGGGTTCAGAAAAGGGCAAAATTAGCAAAGAATTAAAACTCCATTCTTATACAAGTGATTGTCTGATTGAGTCATTCATTGACCCTCTTCATGATTCATTAAGCAATACTGATCAGTTGAAAAGCATAGTTATCAGGCAGTATCAGCAAAGGGGTATATTGAACTTTTAGCTTCAAATGACATCTCATCCTAATCCATTGGTTAAATTTCAATTTCAACTTTTGTTGCTGCGGCAGAAGGAAAGGAGTTAAATGCCTAAATTGTAAAATGCTTCTTCTCTGAATCCGCTTGTCAGATTCAAAGATAATTTAATAAAAATGTTTCTTGAGTGGCCCTCTACAATATTTAATTAAGCTGTATTGATTGGTTGAAAAACATGGCAGCCAGACTGCACCGTAACAAAACGACAAATCTTAATAGTTCCATTTCTATTTAAGTTTTTGTCTGATTACAGGATACATTTCTAATTGAGCGGAATCTTCCTTTAGTAACCCTCTACTTAGTTTGTTCAATTCATATTGATTGGTTTGAAACGAGAGTTGACATGCTGCATCAGAATTGGGGTAAAATGACCTTTAAGCTCCTTAACCATTGGATTGATATCAACCGAACTTACTTTGGTGGTCCTCTTACACACATTTCAAATTTGTAATATCATAACAAATGTCCTTTATAGAAAAGTTTAAATTTACAGTGTCCACTCCTAGCAGTTTCATTCACACTCTTGATTAAATTGACTATGACATTAGCAGTCACACATATACTACATAGCTATCACTCAGGTGACTGATTCCAATTTTATGCAAATGGTCTGTCAAAGTAGAAGCTTGAAGTCAATTTCGTTTAACAGACACTACAATTAAAGTATAATACTGGAGTTGAACAACCGGGAAACCATTCAAAGCACAACTGTAATGGTAGAGTACACTTCTAAGTTTCCTGTAATCATTGTTAACATACTATATTGCATACTATGAATGCGTAAGTTGGTTCAGTACAGTCAATAAATGAGAAGACACTGTACTATCATGAATGTTTCTGGTGGGATTTCCATAGAGATATTGTGTTATATGATTATTAAAAAAGTACCATGTGCACCGAATGATATTTTCTGAGTTTGGGTGATTTAATTGTAACAAGACCAACAAGAATTTATGATTTTGGAAATATTTCTTTCTGGCCTGATGTATCATTATTTGTCTGTCATGGTTGGAGTTTTTTTCAGATAAATATTTCTGTTTGCACATCTGCATTTCTTCACTGATTACATTTCTACCTTCAGTACTTTCCGTACTTTGATTAGCATCTCGATTTCAGCCGAAAAGGTGTTTCAGGGGAGTTTTAATAGCATCATGTTGTCACCCTACTATTGTGGCCAACATCTTTTAAGTTTGACATTTAAGATTTACAATCAGGCAAGCTCCCCATTTTGAAGACCTATGTTGCCTTGTAAAAGCTATTGTATTCTTTAAAATTTACCTTACACATATCATGATAATTTTACATACAATATGTAGCATATTTGTGATGAACTACCCTGTGTTTGGAATATGGAACGAAATTTTCTTTAAGTAACACAATTTGAATTATACAAGAGATGTACAGTAAATTTTCACTCTGTATACTGAATTTAATTTGCTATAAGCTAGTTTTAGGCTTACATTTATACTTCATACTAATATTTGTATTGGAATTTACTCTGTTTACCGACTCGCAAAAGATACAAGTAATATGATTTGTTTTAAGGATCCAAAACGTTTATAGTCTTCTCGATATATCGATTAAGCACATACAAAATTAAAGCACGTTTACGGTTTAAGTCGCATGCTACAGGTTAGAAATTACGGTAAGTGTTGAAAATGAAAGTACAAAAGGTAGATAATAACTCCATTGTATGCAAAAACTTATTTGTGTTATTTTTGTCTATACAGAATAGAGAACATGGACAATCATTCGTATTAGCCTGATAAGTCTGTTATATGAAATAAAATATTCCGAATGGAAACTACATTGTAAAACTCATGTGAAAGCTGCCATCTTTGAAGAGTTGTAATTTGTTGGTGTCACCTGGTCACCTTCCAATGAGCAATTCAGACAAAACAAAATAACAACTATGGTTTACGTACGTTATAATGATTAACCTTACAATGAATTTCCACTTACCTTCAACACGCCTGTACTATATAATTATACTGCTTTAGATATAACACTACGAACTTGTGACTTTAAACGAAACAAGAAGTACGTATATTATCGTGGATATCTATATCTATCCTCTATTATCAATTAATATGTGAGACCGTTCACGAGGAACGGGCACAGACTGTTTTAATTTAAGAGTGTAGACCCAGATCAAGATCAGGGTTTGGGTCTGCACAATCTAGTATCTTCACTGTTCAGATATTACTTACACAAGCTTGTTATATACTTCAGTCAACAAGTGTAGATCCTGATAAGTCTGAGTAGGTTGATTAGCCGATCTGATTCATAACTATTCAGAAACTCGCACCTTTTCCTATAGATAGGCTCGTGTATTACCTACATTAGCTTTTTATTCAATTATATAATACATTAGATAACTGACGTAGAGGGTAAAGTCTCGTGTATATTCGCTTGAATGTCATAGGTTCAGCAGTGGTTATTTGTAACAAGCAATCTACTGATAAGATATTGAGATATCACCTTGCCATTGTTATTTTTATCTTTAGATATCCTCGTCACATTAAAACGAGTCTAACGTGTTTAATAAATAGATCTACCGTGAGGTCTATATGTAAAGCACATTGCGGTGAATCCACAATCAAGTGCCTCCTTTCGAATATATCATACGTTCCATGGCGATCGAGAGTAGATTATCATGATACCGTCATCAATGTTGGCCTTACCGCGTCATTATATAATCTAACTCGCTAACTATTGATTGATTGATTGTTTTGTGTTTTACGCAGCTTTCAACAATTGTTCAGTTATATCACGGCGTTTCCTGGATAAGCTATCAGTACTTCTGGCACCAGCCTGTCAATTGTAATACGAACTCCGCAACCCAGAGTGTCATGGAGAACAGCCATTACTATCATTTTAGATATTCTGAATGACCAGTCCGGGTATAGAACCCGCGAAATCCCGCACTCTTGAAGAGGACGCTCCACTATTACACCATTGAGGCAGTTACTCACTAACAGACACGAAACATCCGCTTCTATCTCTTGTTCGATAGCAGAGCCCCGAATAATGCATTTAGGGTCCTTGATCAAATATGTGTCACGATATCTCAAACATTATGTAGTTTCGGTCAATAACATAGCTATTTATGTAGACAGACATTATATTATATATTATTCGCAGTATACAGTATTCGTATAATTCCAAGCGAGAGATGCAAGTTATATATATATTTTTTCAAGATCAGTAATATTGAAAGTGAATCTGCAAAATGCAGGTAATATCTCTTTCCACGCTGACACTGTTTTGTGTTGTATTTGTCCATACAAAAAAAAAAAGAGAAAGTAAACAAACAAATGTTGAACCATGATTAGTTTGTTATATATAATGAACTATTTGGAAATGACATAAGTGCTACAACTAATAAGTCATATGGTTTGTCGGTTTCACCTGCTTACCTTCCAATTAGTACACGAAGAGTACTGAACAATACAGACACCATTTAATGAAAACTATGAACTACGTTTTTTTGCAATGATTTACCTTACAATGAAAGTACATATAACTACAACACGTCCGAACTTTATAATCATGCTGCTTCAGATAACACTACGGATTTGTGCTTTTAAAGTAAAAGAGGACGTTTATTATCTCGGAAGTCTATTTATATATATTTTGTATATTAGCCCCAATTACATTTGAGCCCATCCACGAGCCCATCCACGCGGAAAAGGTACAAGTTGTTTTTATAACCAGTGAAGGTACATATCATCCTGTACATCCGCACAGTCTGATCACGATAAATAGTTCATGTTTTACTTACAAAAGCTTGTAAGAAGCTTTAGTCAACACGTGTAGATTCTGATAAGTCCGTGCAGGTTGACAAGCTGATCTTTCAATATACTGCTAAGACACGCTAACTTGTAACTTTTCCCATAGTTTGAATTGTTTCACCAGTAACATTATCCTTTTCCGCCACAGAAACACGGAGATGCATACGCGAATGTTATGAAGGATGAAGAAACGCTTATTGTATATACATTTGAATGGAATAGGTACAGCAGTGGTTATTTGTAACAAAATGTGACAGGATTCCGCCTTGGCCGAGTGAGCGGTAAGCGTCGGGGATTTGGAAGATGGCGTCCCTTGTCTGATGCAAAGTCGCGGCGGTCAAGGTGGAGTGCCATGTGTCAAGGCACATTCCCTAGCTTAGTACTGGTTTGTTTTCCCAGCCAGGGATCATAAATAATTGAACTGTCGCTGTGATATAAGTGAAAACATGTTGAAATCGGCATGAAACCACAATAAAGCAAAAAAAAAACCCAACAACAAATAAAAACGTTCATACCTTTTCCCGTGGACGGGACTTTTTATCAGTTACATTATCCTTTTCCGCCCACTTATACACGAAGATGCATCACTATGAAGAATGACGTAACGTTTCTGGTATATTCGTTTAAATGGCACAGGTTAAGCAGTGGTTAGTTGTAACGGGCTATTTACTGATAAGTTATTGAGACTTCACCTTGCCCTTGATGAACATATTTTAGATATTAGATCTTCTCGTCACATTAAATCGAGACTAATGCTCTCATTACGAAATGTGCAAAGAATAAACCGTGACCGAGTGGTTAGCGGTTGGGATTTGAAAACCGGGCGTTCCTGGTCCGATCCTAGGTCGCGGCGGTGACGGTTGTGTGCCCTTTGTCAAGACACATTCACTAGCCTAGTACTGGTTTAATTCACCCTTTTGTCACAATGTTTTCAATTTTATTCAATAATTACACTTTAGAATATAGATATTTTCCTATGTTTTGTCTGAATGATTTCAAAGTGGTCTGCTGCATATTTGTTGCATGTGGGAAAGTGTTAGGAAAACTTAAATTACTTTAAAATGTATGTACCAGTATCATCATTTAAAACTAAAAATATGTTATTCTCTAATTGTCAGTTAAGCCTACTTTTCTGTTTTTTAGCTCACCTATGCACAAAGTGCAAGGTGAGCTTTTGTGATCGCTCACCGTCCGTCGTCCGTCGTCGTCGTCGTCGTCGTCGTCGTCGTCGTCGTCATCGTCGTCCCGCGTCGTCGTCGTCGTCCGTCCGTTCACATTTTCCTACAAACGACTTCTCCTCCTAAACCAATTAACCAAATTCAAAATAATTTTACAGGAATGTTCCTTGGGTGGATCTCTTTCAAACTTGTTCAAAGAATTCTATTCCATGCAGAACTTTGGTTGCCACGGCAATAAAAAAGGGAAAATTAACCAAAACTTAAAAAATCTTCTTGTCCAAAAGTACTGGCCCGATTTGAAAATTATTTTGCACAAATGTTCCTTGGGGTACCTTCTACCAAGATTGTTCAAATATTTCCGATCCGTTGAAAAACATGGCCGCCAGGGGGCGGAGCTTGTTTTCCTTATATGTGCATTGTTAAAACTTTAAAACTCTTCTTGTCCAAAAGTACTGGCCCGATTTGAAAATTATTTTGCACAAATGTTCCTTGGGGTACCTTCTACCAAGATTGTTCAAATATTTCAGATCCGTTGAAAAACATGGCCGCCAGGGGGCAGAGCCTATTTTCATTATATGTGCATTGTTAAAACTTTAAAAATCTTCTTGTCCAAAAGTACTTACCCGATTTGAAAATTATTTTGCACAAATGTTCCTTGGGGTACCTTCTACCAAGATTGTTCAAATATTTCAGATCCGTTGAAAAACATGGCCGCCAGGGGGCTTAGCTTGTTTTCCTTATATGTGCATTGTTAAAACTTTAAAAACCTTCTCGTCCAAAAGTTTTGGCCCGATTTGAAAATTATTTTTCACAAATGTTCCTTGGGGTACCTTCTTCCAAGATTGTTCAAATATTTCCGATCCGTTGAAAAACATGGCCGCCAGGGGGCGGAGCCTATTTTCATTATATGTGCATTGTTAAAACTTTAAAAATCTTCTTGTCCAAAAGTACTGGCCCGATTTGAAAATTATTTTGCACAAATGTTCCTTGGGGTACCTTCCACCAAGATTGTTCAAATATTTCAGATCCGTTGAAAAACATGGCAGCCAGGGGGCGGAGCTTGTGTTCCTTATATGTGCATTGTTAAAACTTTAAAAATCTTCTTGTCCAAAAGTACTGGCCTGATTTGAAAATTATTTTGCACAAATGTTCCTTGGGGTACCTTCTACCAAGATTGTTCAAATATTTCCGATCCGTTGAAAAACATGGCCGCCAGGGGGCGAAGCCTATTTTCATTATATGTGCATTGTTAAAACTTTAAAAATCTTCTTGTCCAAAAGTACTGGCCCGATTTGAAGATTATTTTGCACAAATGTTCCTTGGGGTACCTTCTACCAAGATTGTTCAAATATTTCCGATCCGTTGAAAAACATGGCTGCCAGGGGGCGGAGCTTGTTTTCCTTATATGTGCATTGTTAAAACTTTAAAAATCTTCTTGTCCAAAAGTACTTGCCCGATTTGAAAATTATTTTGCACAAAAGTTCCTTGTGGCACCCTTCGACAAGATTGTTCAAATATTTCCGATCCGTTGAAAAACATGGCCGCTAGGGGGCGGAGCTTGTTTTCCTTATATGTGCATTGTTAAAACTTTAAAAAATCTTCTTGTCCAAAAGCACTGGCCCGATTTGAAAATTATTTTGCACAAATGTTCCGTGGGGCACCCTTTGACAAAATTGTTCAAATATTTCCGATCCGTTGAAAAACATGGCCGCCAGGGGGCGGAGCTTGTTCATAGTCTCATATAGGGAAAAACCTTTAAAAAATATCTTGTCTAAGAATTTTCTTGTCTAAAAGTAGAGGCCTTTAATATTTGGTATGTAGCATCATCTAGTGGACTTCTACCAAGATTATTCAAATTATAGCCCTGGGGTCTATTGTTTTACATAGACTCATATAGAGAAATTTAAAAAAAAAAATTTTTCTGAAAGTAGAGGGCCCCGGCCTTTGATATGTAGCTTCGTCTATTGGACCTCTACCAAGATTATTCAAATTATAACCCTGGGGTGAAAAATGAACCCATTCCGGGGGTCACTTGTTTTACATATACTCATAGAGGGGAAAAACTATAAAAATCTTCTTGTCTAAAAGTTTAATATTTGAAATCTAACTTCATCTAGTGGACTTCTACCAAGATTGGTCAAATTATTATAGCCCTGGTGTCAAACATGGCTCCACCCTGGGGATCACTTGTTTTACATAGACTTGTTAAGGTAAACAATTTTAAAATATTCTTGTCCATTTGCGATGAATGTTCTTTGGGTGCCCCTCTACTAAGACTTCCAATTATTTTGATAGGATGATAAACATGGCCACCAGGGGGTGTTGCTTGTTTTCCGTATATATGTATAGACAAAGAACAATGAAAACTGTTTAAGTTTGATTAAATCAGGTGAGCGATATAGGACCATCATGGTCCTCTTGTTTATTGGATGTAGATGACTTTTAAAACATCTGAAGCATGGTGTGTAAACATTATGGGGAAGAAATAAAAATTGCTTTTATTGAACAATTTATTGTTTTCTTTTAGTGAATTTTACTTTATTCATAATTCAATTGTCCATTGACTATACTAGGTATTAGGTTAAATTAAAATACTAATAACTTGTAATTATTGGCTATGGCAAAGAAGATGGAAGAATATTTTCTTGAACATTGTTAGAAAAGGAGAATATGCTCATAATGATTAATTTCTTCATTTCCAAAAAGATATTTTCTTTTCGGGAATTACATCATACTATCAATTGTCATGATATCAAATGTTTGCGCACAAAAGCTTTATGTACAAGTAAGTATTAGTGTTTAACCCTGTCCCACATGCAGATGACTTAAAACTTTAAATAACATTGTTGCAAAATCAGATCCTGACAAGTACTTTGTCTTTTTTTCGTAATGTATTCTTTTGTATACAATAATAACATGTTTATTGATGAATGTTGTACAGGAATTTAAGGAATTACTCAACGAATCTCGATTCTGTAATTTGAACGGCAGGTCCATAAACGATGATTTTACGACAGTTTCAACGAAAAGGAAAATCCGTAGTGGATTATTTATGTGTGCCGCATGATGCATTCAAACACTGTTGTAGCTTTAAAGTGCGTCAAATTAATTCGATTATTGATGAACTTGATCTACATAGGTTAATTATACTTGATCACGTATACCGGATCATGCTATTGTAATATCTCAGTTGACCGTTAGTGACTTGAATTCGGACCGTGCTGATGCACCTGTAAATATGTGCAAATCACGAGATTTAGACTCCGTAAGATTCCGAGGGATTTGATGTCTAGCGAGATCGCCTCGCGTGCATTACAGGAATTGATAAACTCTATAGAACTTTGTCGCGAAAGATTCCGAGAGATTTCATCTCTAGCGAGATCGCCTCACGTTCAGTACAGGAACTGATCAAATTTATCGAACTTTGCCGCGAAAGATTCCGAGAGATTTCATGTCTAGCGAGATCGTCTCACGTGCATCACAGGAATTGATAAGATCTATCGAACTTTGTCGCGAAACCTAGAATGTTGTGATACTTGATTTCAAGAAATGGAATCTACAGTGTCAAATACAGCTCAACTAAAGTGACAAATAGACGGTAACAGAATAAACCTTCCTGGAATGGGACACTTTCGCAGTTATGGATAGCCTTGCGTGATGAAGAAAATGCATTTTTAAATTGCAAGGGTACCAACAACATTTGAGAGAAAAAGCGCCATGACTATAAATGTGCAGCAGAAATTTTCGATAAAAATCTTCGATATTTTGAACGCAAATATAGACAATTAAAAGCAATGTATATTGAAAGTTTATCAACGCATAACCCTAATGAATGTTGGTCGAAAATCAACGAGTTAGGCCCAAGAAAAGTGTCTTCAATACCCACGGAAGCGGTTGACGAATATGGCTACATTTCAAATGAAGATCACTGCATATTTGATACGGGGAGATCACAGTTTTCTAATTTATATAACGAAGGCAATACCGGATTTGATGATGAACACTTACACTTGTCCAAATATCATAAACGTTTATAAGAGCCGAACATGTTGGACTCGTTATACATTACAAATGAACAGTTTCTATAGAAGAAGTGACAAGTGTGGTTATGTCCACTAAATCGAAGTCTGCACCAGGAATAGACAACATATAGCATACGCGGCACTGAAATTTCCCTAAAAAAAAATCATCGCTGTATTACACAACCTATTTCAACTGATTTTTGACACTAGCATTATCCAAACCCCATGAAGAAAGTCAATTACTTTCCCGTAATTGAAAGACCCGAATTCTGATAAACGTGTGTCATTGACGTATTGTGATATAAGCCTATTGTAATGTGCAAGTTAACTTTACTGTGCAATCTTAAACAATATAACAATGAAACGCTTAGAAGCAAATGGTTTATTAGCAGACGAACAACACGTTGTTAGGTCCAAGAGCTCCTGCGAGCATAACATAGTTTCATTGAACAGTGTAATTCGTACTAAGAAAAGTATTTTTACAGCATTCATAGACCTACTAAAAGCATTTGACTTTGTCGATAGGGAACTGCTCCTGCACTAATTTTTACTAAATAGAATCGACGGAAATGTTTAAAACTCTTTTAAGTCTATCCTTGAAAATACAGATTCAGTTAAAAGCGCCATCGGTTTTCCTACTTTATTCGCAATATTTATTAATGATCTGGTTAACGAATAAAAATGACCTTGACATTGGAGTCCAAGTTGGTGACTGAAAAGTGTGACTACTTTTATATGCAGACGACATAGTTTTTAAAGCAACTTCGGAAACTGACCTATAAGTGATGTTAAATACTCTATAGCCTAGCTGTCAAACAAAAACACTCATATTGTACTTTTTTTTAGAGACAGTGAAAAAAAGCTTCAGTTAACGATTTCATTTTTGTTGTTGACGAGATCTCATTCATAATTATACGTAATCATATTGACTTTAAATATAATAGTACTGCCCATATCTGCCTATCTACTTGTGTCGTTATGAAGTAGAACGATACAAAAAACAACACATATTCCATATTATCATCTTTTGTTTGTTTTTGTTTTTTTGTTTATATTTCTTTTGAAAGTGACTTATAGACCGGGTGTTATTTATTACTGTTTGTACTATTGTTTTGTTGATGTACATACACATGTCACTATAATAAAATATTTACTTACTTACTGTACTGGTTTTTGCTGAATTGTTTTCAAATAGGTTTGCTGTAGTCTGATTTATGTGAGAAAATGCTAAATTATGCTACCATCTTTTTAGGAATTTTCTTTTTTTCCAGTTTATTTGCTTCATGTGTGAAATAATAACAGCTACTATTGGATTTATTTCATTTTAGTCAATGAATAAAAAACAAAACACTTTTAGTTTCAATGTTAATCACAGTTATCTTATATAGAATGTCCTCTTCAATCATAGAAGTTGGACAATACTGCTGTCCACAATAACATCGTATTTATTCTTTCCAATGACTAAGCTTAACACCCTTAGCACAAAGTTCATCGGCTATAGTAAAATCCCTCTCAGTCATGATTTTATCACCCAGCAAAATTTCGGAATTCTTAGTTATACTGCTCGTGTTACAAGAGGTCTCCCTGTCGTTGTTATATACCTTAAATATAAATAAAAAACATATTTTAGTACAAGTATAACAAGCTAACTGTGTGATTACAAAATGTTGAATTATAACTTCCATTATGAGTAAAATATTAAAATATAACGATTGAAATACCACACTCGTGTGATTACATGTGCAGCTTTGAACTATTCACAAGCCCCTTGAGGCTTGAGAAATTTTGATACATAAAGAATGTGACATGAACATGTGAAATGAGAGAAAATATTGATTTTCTCATCATATCTTCAATTATTAAAAATTAGTTTCAAAATGGCCTAGTCACATTAGAGACAGAATGAGCCGGAATGTCGTCGAAATTAAAATTCATGGTATTTTCCTGGATATTCGAAGTGTATTCTAAAAGTTCTGCCTGCATTCTGAGTGTATTCCAAATAATCTGGTCCATTCTTGTTGCCAGTCCGAATGTTTTGCGTATACTCAAAACTTTCGAGGTGCATTCGTAGTGGAGAAATATCGAACAGCATTTGAAGTGTATTCTAACTGCATTCTGACTACATTCTAAATAATCTTACGACGTTCTGACATTCGAGAGGAGAATCCAAACGGTAATCCTCTGTATACATTCGTATAAAAACGCGGCCAGCTGCTAGAACTTTATTAGTTAATATATAGGAGTCGCATGACTTTGGGTGGTATTCGGGCAACAATTCAAACGTATTTGTACGTCAGTTGAAGTGCATTTTAAATATGTTGATGGCTTATATCAGTATGTTATGCTGATGTACATGATGTTCAAGTTTGAATGTAAACGCTTCCAAATGTATAGAGTTAAATAGAAAAGGAAATTTGGATGAAATGTGATTGAAACGTATTGTTAAAAAAGGGCCAATGCATGTTAAAAGCAAAGGCTTTTTTCCCCACAACATTTTCAAGTGGTACAATATCTAAAAAGGCAACAGGTTAGGGTGTCTATTCTGTAGGCACCAGTTTGATTCTCGTCTGCACTTGAAAGCGGTTTAAATGTATTTAAACTGCATAAAAAACTACATAAAATAGTACAATTTAAACCATTTGTTATTGTTTATCAAATTAATCAACATACATGTCATAAAGAAAATGAGTATTTGTAGAAATTCTTGTTTTAGGCATATCACAGACTAAAACATATAATATATACAATAGCACATGCGATAGATTATCTGTTCACATAGCTAAACTCCCTAGGCCCCCTAATGCCCTAATACTATTTAAGTCGAGTAGGCGTTCGGGGAACACACCTACGTGTCACTTAGTTCATCGGATCGTTTCACATACTTGAAATAAATTTATTAAATTTAATTTAATGTCTTATCTCGAGCCACATACTTTTAAATATGATTTAATGTCCCAGCCTTTATGTGTGATAAATGTACATTTATAGCTGTTTATGTAGTTTAAGGCATAATAACAACATATATAACTAAATGATTTTTTAAAAGAGAATGGGAACAGTATCGTGATAACATAACTATTACTTCATTGTTTTAATTAATAGGTTACAAAGGTAGTGTAACCTATCACAAACATGGTAGGATACACAGGAATCCGCCGTGGACTAGTGGTCAACAGAATGATAGGATAGGACAGTTTGACTCGTCACAAATGTAGTTCCGTAAATTATGGAATTATTTTATTGGAAGTACCTTACGAAGGTCAAGTCGATTATAGTTTGTACCTGTCATCATTAGTTCATGGATTTGAAATATTGGCTTTATTTTAAAGTTTGATATATGCTTAACTAGTTTGTTCCCACTTTCCCAACCTTTTATTTTCACACATACCAATGATCCCCAATTATCACTTCGCACCTCAAACTTACCTGTATTTTCTATAGTGTAAAAAAAATAAAGGAAAGACACACATAAATTTGTACTTGCAGTGTATTAGTTCAATGTTATAAATCTTGTTACATCTGTTGAAAATACATACTTATTCTAGAATAAAACTATTTTTTTGTTATTTTTGTTTCCAGTGCATATGCATATCTATAAGGAGAAAAGCGTTTCTTTAATTGTGTATAGATAAAATTCAAATTGTCAGTATGTACGTTTAACAATAATAATTCAGATAAAGGTTCATAATAATAAATAGCAGAAATAGTCAAACTCTGGACCTAAATGGCTACATGTACATCCTGAAAACGGGCGTGTCTCTACTGGAACTGTGTCAACAAAGCATGCAATGCTAAAATTAATAATAAGAATGAGCTTCTTACCCAAATCGCTGATGAACACAATCACCCAAGAGATGACAGCATCATTGTTGCTGTGGACATAATGAGTGGTGTCCGAAAGCAGGTGCGAGGGTCAACACAGCCGATACCCTCCATCTATAACGATATGCTGGCAGAAACAAGATCGATCGAATGGGACAATTCTATCCAAGAGGTTGTGGTTAATCTACCCACATTCTACGAAGCCAAATCCAGTTTATATAGACAGCGGTTTAAGACTAGACCAGTCCTGCCAAAGACAAGGGCAGATGTCAATTTGGAAGGGAAGTGGACAGAGTCGCTTGCAGGGGAGCCATTCCTAATCGCCAATGACGGTGATGTGGAGCGAATGCTCATATTCGCCACCGTTGACAACCTGGTCCAGCTGTCTACAGCCGAGACCTGGTGTATGGACGGTACCTTCTATGTTTCGCCGTAATATTTCTACCAGGTATACACCATCCACGCCATGATCGACGCGTATATGCGCCCCTAGTATATGAACTACTTCCAAATAAACAGCAGACAATTTACACCAGATTGTTTACACTCATCCAGAATTTCGCCCGTGAACATAACATTCCTCTGTCCCCAGAAACGTTGATGATGGACTTCGAAACAGCAGCTTGGCGTGCTGTCAGTATCGTGTTTGTTGGTGTTCAAGTCCATGGATGTTTCTTTAATTCACACAGTGTATGTGGAGAAAAGTACAATATTGTGATCTTCACTGACTTCAAGGACAATGAAGAAGTGAAGTAACTTGTGCTACGTGCTTCGGCACTGCCACTTGTCCCCTTAGCCTCTGTCGAAGATGTGTGGTTCCAAACTCTGGAAGAATGTGACATTGACTCGGTGTCGGTGTCTAAGGACTATGTGACAGAGCAGTGGGTAGAGGGAGACCACCGCTCCTAGAATCATTACGAGAATGATGGTCAATGCATATCAATCATGTTGAGGGTTGGCACCATAAAATAAACAACCAACTACGACACTGCCATCCTAATATGTACACATTGATAGACCTGATCCAGAAAGAGCAGGCTGCTAACGAGGCAGAGTTGTTCCAGCACGCCATCGTTGTAAAGCAGCGACCAAGAAAGCGGGTATACCGTGAGCTTCAGCAAATGCTCATCAGACTGAAGCACCAACTGCGAACTAGCGAAATGTTCAAACAAATTTCAAGATGTGCTATTCATATATATATTTTTCTATGCATATTCATCAGTTATTCCCAAGTCTTTGTTCCATGTTTTAATATATATTTGTGTTTGTCTTATACATGTAAATATCTATGTTTTGTTCATCCTCGTATGTTTTATATCGAATTAATGCTTATAACTCAAAATAAAGAATATCTATCTATATGAAACTTATATTTATGAACAACTTTCCCAAATTTAGAAACACAACTTTTCAGTACAGTATAGCAATTTTCGCCAATTATCAACTTTCAACACTATTGTTACACCAAACAATACATCCCCCAACCCCTACCTCAATTTCTACAGGACTAATAAAAGGTTGGGAAAGTGGGAACACACCGCTTAACTAGATGATGAATTTTAGTTGATTTACTTAGGGCGGTAGGACATGTAAATACCTTATAATTCTCCGCATGCGTGTAACAAATGAACGAAAAGCCCATTTAATGTTCACGTACTTACTATTCATTTTCCTCAAACGTGTAGCACGATAGGCGATATATATTTCTTGAACGATTTGTAAATGCTAAACAAATAAAATTCTAGACAGGGGTTCTTAACATATCTTCATCTCTAGATTAGAGAGTGAACCAGGCTAAGCGCTTTATGATACCCACTTAAGTTTGAATTCAGATACATAACTTACAAATACGACGACATTGAAAATGAAAATCGTTATCTTCAAAACAATGAAGAACTATTTACAGGGGTAACGGGGATGAGGATTGTTTTGCCGAATTTTAATTTTAGTTTCGGCCCTATGCATTCTATATGTTTATGAGAGTGAAACTACAAACGGTATACTTCTTGCATTTCGTTGATATTTGCATATTCTAAAAGTGTAGGGGAAAACGAAGATTTGACGACAGTATATACACTCGCTCTCATTTGACCTCTCTGTCCATGGGTGCAACAGGAACCATTTTCGTCTGACGCGGTTCATAAATTTGTCAGGCACTTAACTAAATGGCCAACTACGGGAGACCGGGGCTAGATGATACCCATTTTGGTATTTGGGTAATTTGTGTTTTTACTTTATCATTAAGGAATTTCTGAGAGGATAAAAACAAGTTTCATCATGATCGAGTTTATAAAAACAAAACAAAAACAATTTAAATCAGTAAACGCATTTTAACTGTATTACAGTCAATTTGTATATTTAGAACAGGGTATAGTTCTAGGCTGGTTTTCACTTTAAACAAACGCTCTAGTGCACCATCTAAAAATTTACTTTCCACTTAGAGGACTGCTGGCCTGACAATGATTCACACGAACGTTTCATTTGAAAACCTCTTCCAAAATATCTTGAATGCGTTCGTTAGCAATGGGCGTCATTGGACGGTCCTGTCTTATCCGTTATTATCTTTATAGTGGACTCTCTTTAACGCCTCCCATGAAACTGCACGAAGTATGTTGAAATACCTTCACATATGTTTTCTCTACCGATACCAAAGTCATAATTATTCGTAAAGCAATATGACCATCAGAGGTTTGACTGGTTTTACCGCCGGGAGTTACCCTTCTTCAAATCTCATTAAAATTAGTCAAACATACTTCGCTGTACGTACACCGGAATGACTACATCCAAAACAGGGCTTCCCGAATGGTCTTTATACACTTATAAATACTCGTGAGCACGTGTTCGTTTTATATGTCCAATGAAATCGCAAGATACAACAAACACACGTGCTATACAATCGGAGAACTCGACAATCATCGCTTCTCTAGATCGTTTATTTATATGGGTTATCTTACCTGTGTTATGCCGAATGATTTGCTAGGTGACACTTAGATTACCTGACACAAAGGTCCATCTGGGCTGACCTTTATGGGGCAGTCATCAGATCTATATACGAGCGAGCTCTGATTTTTAGGTCTGATTTTTTTTAGATTGATTTTCAACAAAACTACCAAGCCAAATCGTCAAGGACTATAAATGACAACCACTTGCAGAGGCATGTTGACGCATCTGCCGCAGTCGACAAACTATTGCTGCAAAAGGAGAAATTGCTGATAATGACTCCATTCAATAATTACATGTTGTATCTTCTGTTATAAAGTTTTTCCATACTTCTGCTTTACTGTTTTCAAAGACGTCTGCTGCAATTTTGTTGTTTGTGGGTGACAATATTTGAAATTTTCCATACCTCTGTTTAAACGTTTATAAAGTCGTCTGCTGCATATTTGTTAGATGTGGTTGACACTCTTTGAAATATAATATCTGAAACTACCGGTCCGATTTTTAAACACTTGTAATTACGTGGTTTTTATTAGGAATCCACTCGTCACGTGAGACTGTTTTACTTTTAATAATTTTTATGTATCGCCACAATGAATTGGCTATTTGCCTTCTTTTTATCCGGAAATTGAACACACTGAAAATGCAGGTGGTCGGTCCAGGACATCATGTTCCTCCTGTGCTTAAAACTCGACATTATTGACATACATAAGAAATGTAAATTAAATTGACACAACAGTATATATTAATATGCGTCAAATTTTGTGAATGTATTCTAAATACACTGATGTCGATCCACAGGGACTTGCTCCTCTAAAAATAGATATTACCCTATCTATGCATATATATTAACAAGGGTGGACACAGTTTTCTGGGTCGCCTCGCTTCAAGTCATTTTTTTCAAAGTATTCGAACAAAAATATGAATTTGAACTACGGACTCAATCAATAATGCTTTTTTTATTTTTATAGAATGATACCAAAATAACGTGAATTTGTTATCCTTACGTATGTTAATTCCTATGAAATATTCGCGAATTCGCCAAAAGGACAACAACCTGGACCAAAAACGAAAGTACCTTCTATCGACATTTCGGAATGGTTCTTTTTGTTTCGTTGCCCCTGGCGGCCATTTTTTAACCAATCAACATGGCTTGCAGGAATCTGATAGAGGGTCTACCTAGGAACATTTCTACAAAATTATTTGAAAATCGGCCGTACACTTTCGAAGGAGAACATTTCTTAAGTTTCCACTGTAGCCATATAAGGCAAAAAAGCCCAGCCTCCTAGTGGCCATGTTTTTTTACCAATCAGCATGGCTAAAAAGTATTTGATAGAAGGTCAACCCAGGAACATTTCTATAAAATTATTTGATAATCGGCTTAACATTTTCGGAGGAGAAGATTTTTTTAAGTTTCTACTATAGCCATATAAGGCAAAACAGCCGCTCCCCCTTGCGGCCATGTTTTTTGACCAATCAACATGGCTTAAAGGAATTTGGTGGTGGGTCACCAAAGGAACAGTTCTACAAAATCATTAGAAAATCGGCCTTTCATTTTCGGAGAAGAAGATTTCCACTATAGCTATATAAGGCAAAGTCCCGCCCCCTGGCGGCCATGTTTTTTTACCAATAAACATGGCTTGAAGGAATCTGATAGAGGATCAACTAAGGACCATTTCTACAAACAAAATGAAAATCGGCCAACCGGTTTGGTAGGAGAAGAATTTCAATGTTGTTTTCGTTGGTTGCCATGGCAACCATAATTAGGCATGGATCCCAAGAAATAGAAGGAATTCTGGTCAGGTCATTGAGGGGATGCTTTCTGTGAAGTTTCATCCCAATTTACCCACTGGTTACCGATGAGAAGATGTTGACGGACGACACACCCTGGACGCCGCACAAAAGGCTATCACAATAACTCACCTTGAGCACTTCGTGCTCAGGTGAGCTAAAAAACAAACATGCAAACAAA
The DNA here is from genome assembly GCA_031761405.1 of Serripes groenlandicus. Classification (NCBI taxonomy): domain Eukaryota; kingdom Metazoa; phylum Mollusca; class Bivalvia; order Cardiida; family Cardiidae; genus Serripes; species Serripes groenlandicus. The sequence continues at coordinate 53,311,842 of JASEVX010000008.1, forward strand.
CAAAAACGAAAAATATACTTAATGAGTATGAAGCGCTCATACCTTTAATATATAATGACGAAACTGATCGCCTATCATGGATTCATAACACAAAGATGATACCATGGGATATTATTTCAAAGCAGAAGCTACATATAATAATACACACCAAGAACCTCCCATAACAGCCACATATCACATATGGTTATTCCAAGATGATCACATGGTGCTTTCTAAACATGATGAATGCTTGAACATCAATTTAACAAATATACGTGACGATGATGTTTCCCAATTAAATGACAAATGATAGGAATTAATCGTTTATTGAGTATAATCGTCATCAGTAGAGAAAACTATGTCAAAATGGTTATCGCTCTAGTCTACCACGGACTGAGGCTAGCTACCATTTTTAAATTAGCACAATTACATGTTACTTTTGGCTTTCTGCAGCTTGTTTAGAATGTAAATATTTACAGTGTATACTTCTTACAGATGCTTTCTTTCCGACTCTTGATCAAATTTTACCAGACATTACCAGTTATACATTAGTTATTATACTATCACTCAAGTGAACGATTAAGGGCCATATTGTCTCTTTTATTAGCATATAGTTCTACTATGAACCATATTTATTCTGATTTCGTCTGTTTGATCAGTTCTCTGTATATTCAACATTCTGTAAAATAAACTATGCTTTTCATTGAAGCAAACTCTTTATCTAAGCGCAATGCAAACTTCTCTGGGTTTTTTAAATAAACTTCAATTGTTCATATTTCTCGTAGGTTAACAATTGCAGTTACAATAAGGAGACGAGATCTCAGTCAACAAGTAACATACAATGGCAATAGAGCATTATAAATACTTATTTATTGTTATACAATTCAATTTCGAAATAATCTCATCGCTTGATGATCTGCAAATAAAGCCGTATGTGTACTTCTTTATCTAAATATATTATATCTAGTTTATAATATTTGGATGTATAACTATTTTTTTCTGAAAAAAACCCCATAGTTGATCAAAACAATGAATAAAGATAATACGATTGCAATGGTTCACAAACAATATTAGGATCATTTATATAAAGTCACTCTCAAGTAAAGCGTCCATTTATAATTGTGTAAAAACTCTTATGTAATATATTAGTTCAGTGCTGTTATGTGACCTTTAACTGTTAAACTGTCCTCTTTGAATTAGCATATTTTCCCCAATATACAAACATACTTATTCATAAGCGTCAATCGGGCACATGCCTTTCTCCCAAAATTACTTATCCAAGAAAGTTTAGAGTAGCTTTAACAGACTTGCCAGTTTTCCTGTCCTTTGCGTGAGCCTCTATTGTTGTTTTTAGGAAGTTCAAACTGAACTCTACTTCTCGGTCTATATCTCCATCATGCTTGTCAAGATCAACGGTTAATTTTCCGACTTCGGTCAGACTCTGATCCACAACTATAGGTGGTTTGGACTGCGTTGCATATACGGCAATGGAAATAGCAGTCTGGTAAGAGTTTCGTGGAAGTAAGGTTCTTACATCGGGCGGTTGTCCCAGTGTAACCGTATCATTTCTGTTGACATAGACGTTGAATACATCTTTACATCTAACACCGTGACCAGTTGTAATCTTCTTTGCCTCAGGATGAACCCCTTCTTTAAAAGCCATTGCACAAAGATATCCATAGGTATACTTGAGTGTACGCCCTCTGATAGCGTCAGGAACATGGCCACATATTACCGCTCCTTTCAAAACTACGGATGCTGTATCTCGCGGTATGATAACCTGGATATTGGCGAATGCGGACTTGATAGCTTGTTGTAACATGGGCGAATCAGAGAATCCACCGACCATCAGAAGTGCTGTAATACCTCTTACTTTTTCATGTCGAAGCAGTGTTTTGATGTGGTTGATTGTTTTGTTAACAGAATGGCTGAACAGATTTTTCATGACGCCAGCTTCAATTCTTAGTTTATCGCGTTTCAGCGTAATATCACCAGAATATTTCGAAGCGCTGATACGTTCTTCCAGGTCTTGCTTGGTCTCTTTTTTCAGATGATAGATTAGGGAAGCGGGTATTTTTATGGTTACCTGTGACCGCTCATTGGGAGTTATTTCCTTCTTCTTGGTTTCGAAATCTCTGCAAAAATCCAGCCAGTCTTCTGTTTCATTTAAGATAAATTTGTTGTAGACTTCTTTTGTTACCAGATCCTTTATGAACATTTCGTAGGCTTGATTCACCAATGTGCCTCCCCAACCCCCTCCACCAGCAGCATAAACTTCCTTTAGTCCACCGGTCACATCAACCTCGTGTACAGTAACATCTATTGTACCACCTTAAAGTACACACACTTTATGATGTTATTAAACACAGTGATAATAGCAAATAGTATTGTTTTGCTCACATCTAAATTTCTAAATTCGAACATTTTATGGACAGAAGGCCAAAGTTGGATGGTGCTGTTGTTTAGCCATGTCCATCTTATTTATACTGTCACATATTTACATTTTATATATACATGGTACTCCAGGAAAACCAAAAATTGTTATCAATACTATTTAAATATAGCTCTCCCTGAATATCCATGTTATTGGCTAACGAATATATACTAATACAACACTTTTTCAGACGTTTATTTGTCTCTTACAGTCGATAATTGCAGACCCTGATCAAGCTGCTCAGTTGTTTGTGCAGGTTGATCTGGGTCTACACTGGTCGCAAATGGCTTAAGGTTGTTTTTTGAAGAACAATGCTTATTTTATGGTGTGGCTCTCTCGGTTCGTTCACTGCATCAGATAGAATGGGAAGTGCTTTTCTTAAGCTTATTGCTCAAACCACGCCTTTGAAATTCGAAAAGGTTTTCTGCAAAATGTGTGATACGGTATTGATATTATTATATGAAAATAATTTCTTATGTGCCATAATTTACTGAGACTGAAACAGAAACTTTCGACTATCTAAAGAGCTTCCATCTGAAACATTTTAAAAATATATATGTTCAAACTCACCACCAGCATCGACAACCATGTATTTAGTTCCAACTTGGAAATCTGAAATGGACAAACTTTGGTCTTGTTTGGTCGCCTGTAGTGGTAGATATCTACAATAAACTGATGCGGCTTCAGGTTCCAAAGCAATCGTCAATTTCCCCTCAGATATTCCAGCCTTAAATGACAACAAAATGGAATGTATGTTTTTGTAACAGTACTTGATACCTTGTCCGTAAAAAAGGACTACATGTGTTGTTTGTGTTAACATTTACGGATGATATATGTTTATGACACATCATAAAGTTTTTAAACATATATAATTGTTATTTGTTTAGCACAATATAACAACTTGGCAAATGCATGTGAATATAATTATGTGAATATACACTTGCGCGAAAATAGTTCTGACAATTGTCCACCTGATTCAATGTACACCAATAAAATTGCCCACTTCCCAAGAATGGCTTTTTATAAAATTACAACTTAACAAATATATTTTATCTATACAGGAGAAAGAAGTTTTATCAATGGTAATTGCCTTACGCCAATGGCTGCCTCTGTCATGAATTGTTTCGCGGAGTCTGTCCAGATAGCCGGAACCGTCAAGACCCAGTGTATTTCAGAAGGCTGTATACCACCAGTTACTCTGTCGTTCACGACTGAAATCATGTCATTGACCAGGTAACCAATTGTTAATGAAAATACTCTCATAGCAGGCAAGGATCGATTCAGACTATCTTCAATAGTGATGTGTCTGTCAACAACCTGAAATATGTTCGACATAGATTATAATTTAGCTATTTAGATGTAAGTGAAACGGAACTTAGTTAGATTAATGTTTGAACAATTTAGTGGTTTAGTTACATGACATATCGAAATCATTTGAATGTTTTCATAGTATGTAACCCATCGGATTACAGTTATTTAATCCAATCGTCTTGTTGTCCTCCGAGAAATAATTTAAAAAGTCTGATTTGTTTATATGTATTCAGTAAATCAGAAACCATAAATACAAACTACTTACAGTAGTTGTTTGACTTTTTCAGATTAGTAAAAGTTGTTTATGACATTGTTTATGCACAGCAAATAAGATATGGGAATGTTTTTTCTTCTATTCACCTATTGTCCTAAACTAGTTGTACTCCTTTAGTGCGGCCAGCGAAGAACCTGAACTCAATGAAGGACAATAACAAAATAACAATCTAAAAGCTGGTGATAAACAAATGAAAATCTTCTTGCATCACACACTATACTTTATAATAAATAAAATGATGAGATGGAGTAACTACATGCACCGTACTAGTATGAATTTTAATCTCAACCGGTTTCGGCCAATTATTAGGCCTTCATCAGGATATACATAAATAAAAAAAATCCCTTTGTTAAAGTACAAAATCGTCGGTTTTTCATGACACGTGATTTGATTGTTCTTGTTGCTGTGTAAAAAATTAAAATTATACAGTATTAAAAAACAAGACGGATGTTTGATGCAAAGTATCAAAGAGAATCCGCAATATTTCGTTTCACATGAAGAAATAAGAAAAAAGATCATTTAAATCCACAAACATTAGAACAATTTAATCTGTAGTCAGTAATGCTGATATCGATTATTGAAGATATAAGTTTTATGTAGGATATTAAACCTGGCAGGGTCTGTGTTTTAAGTGAATGAGATAATTTAGAGTTAAGCTGATCATAAAAAGTGACATATAATACTAAAGATAAATGGACAAGAGGTTATGATAAATTTAAATTAGTACTAAAAACAATCAACTATTTATATTCAATACACGCCCTGTTATGATAATGTTTTATCAAATAATACTGACACACAGAAAATCTGATTTTCGTTTGTATCGGTAAGTCATGATAATGGATAAGGTAGTAGGCGACTTTGAAATTATCAAGTAAAAAATAATCACTATAAATTATCGTATGATAATTGAAAAGTGTTGAATTATTGTGGCACAATAATTATTTGCCACAATGATTTCAATGAAGTTTACTCTGACAGACTTTAAAATCATCAAGTACAAAACATAGAAAATCTCTATAAATGATAGTAAGATAATTGAAAAGAGTTGAAATTATTGTGGCAAATTGAGCAGTTGAAAATCAAAGCTGTCGGATTACAAACGCACAATCTCGAGTTGACGAAACTGATGTGAACTCGTGTCGTGATTAGCATTCAGAAAATCAAGTAAACGTATTTCTATGTACACGTAATCCGAAAGACTGACAATAGCTGCAGCGACTTTTGAAAACATTGTGACAAAAAGAGAAATTGATCACGAGGAATTTATCCTTTTGCTACAATGTTTTCTACTTTATGTCCATAAATTATACCTTCATTTAGCAAGATGTTCAAATTTTGACTTAATGTGCTACGTATAAGGGAAAGGCTTAACATTTGAACTAGTTTCATTTTTTTTTAAAACGTTAAACCAGACTGGCAGTGCTTGAAAATTGACTTGAATTTATTTCTCAAAGTTGAAATGCTGTCTACATTTACAGTGATAAGTTAAATACAGTTCAGTTAATCCGATCACACTGGGTTTGTAAGAACCAGAAGATTTCATTTCATTTAAGTATTCTGGATGTTCACATCACATCCGTGATAAAAACATGTTGTTGGCTAGGCAACATACACCGATATCGTGTTTACCGCGATATTCATGAAATGTGGAACTGCAACAGCGAAAAAGAACGAAATTGATCTTGAAACAGATATTTCTGTGGTTTAAATCTTTTCATGTCTGCATTTTGCGATGACAATTGTACTCAAAGTTAACTTTGAATCCAGTATGTACTGAACATGAAAGTCAGATTATTAAAAGCAAAGCAAATGAAAAATGTATGTGAAATTGCAATAAAAAAACCGAAAATCTATAAATAGACTATAGATGAATGGTACTGTCTTTTATTTTAGCTCTTAGCTTGATTCGGGAACCAGAGTCGCTGCGTGGCCGCTAACGACATTTACACACTAGACCAAATTGAGATCGGTTTAAAACGCGTTGGTGAATACGGATTAATCTAAAACGTGGACTAAATATTAAGATTTAGATTTAGACAAATATCTAAATTGAAAAGTTTAGTGAATACGGGACGAGGCTTCTTCCTCTAATTACTGCGTAATATATCATAGCATGTAATTTTAAGGAACCAGACTACATTTACAAATTCAATAGAAGGGTTCTCTATTTTACTGTCTAGAGTAGATACAGTATGAAGTTCGCTTAAATAAAAATGTACCTACATTCAATTAATATACTGGCCTTTGTCTTTTGTTTCTAATTTGTAAAACTCACACATGTATATAAAGTGTAAAAGGGATGTTTTAAAAGACATTACCTTAAATTAATGTACTTAGAAAGGACAAAGAGAAATCAAGATATGTGGTCACGCTGGCAGGTCTAAACATTCTCCTTGACCGAAAATTAAAAGCATCCCTACAGGAAGCCGCCTCCTGGCGGCTTCCAATAAAGCATCATGTGTTTAAATAGTAAAAATCGTCTTTCTTATTTGTTCATATTGTTTCTTCAAATATTCCATATATTCCTCTATATACACTATACTTGATTGATTTAAACTGTTTTAAGAGTGTCAACACGTCGCTTTTAATATTATTTCAGTTATATCATCGTGTTTCCTTGGTCAATTACTGACAGCGATGTATCAGTTGTTATGCAATTCCTGCAATTCCGAGCACCAAAGAGGGTGGCCATTAAGAAACTTGGGATGACCCGACCGTGGATCGAACCCTGTTATCCTGACCCGGGCCGATGCTTCAACCATTACATTATAGGAATCCACCATTGCCCGAGTGGTTAGCGATGAGGATTTGAAACCGGGCGTCCAGGTTTAATCCCTAATCATGGCGATGTGGTCATAATGGAGTGTTCCTGGGCAAGGTACATTTCCTAGCCTAGTCCTAGTTTGTTTTCGCAGGGATCATGAATAAGTGAACAGTCCCCGTGATATAACTTACATAGTGTTGAAAACGGTATACTACCCCAACAAAACAAATCAACTATTACACAACTCAGAAGGTACTACTTTATTTGAACAATTAAATGCAAAATGTGTATTGTCAATACCTGATCTAGCTTTTTGTTCAGTGCCATTTTGAATCCTTTCAAGTAATAATAGTTTTCATGTTCGCCATTTTCAGCTAATTTTCTGTACTTATTTTCTGCATCATATCCAAAGGCAACTAGTGTTTTACCATCTGATTCAATTAGTGCACATGTAGGAGCCTTCTCGGTTACAAGTGCTGATCCCGAACGCCATTGTTTGGTAGATACCTTTGTAGGTTCCGTCTTGAATTCATGTATGAAAGAGAAAGCCCAGCCAGAATAGGATGTACCAAAATCAATGGCACCGACAATCATGGTTTGTGTCTGAAAATAATAGGTTTACGTTAGTTCTTTCCCAGGAGCAGCCGCAAATTAACTCATTTGCAGCAGAGGACCTTCGACAGGCCAACAATGGTCCTCTTTTGTCAATATTTGTTTTACTATTATCAATAACACTACTTTCATATGGAGAGATTTTTCATTTGAACGTATCCCATTTTCGAATGCTTTAAAAATCGTCTGCTGTAAATGTTTTTTTGTAAGCTTTTCTTTATAAAAAGCACTATGCTTACTCGAAATAATTAAGTTTTATCTAATTTAAATAGCTAGACATTTTCATCGAGGACGGCATCGGGTTTTTCTGGAAAAATTCGGTATTGTCCGTAAAGTTTACGGCAAAGGCCGTTCAATTTCGAGTTCACGGAATTATTCGAAAAAAAACAATAACTTAACGTGCAATGACTTAAGACTAGAAATAGTTATGCAATTATAAAACTAGTTTTACTACTTGATATCTATCTAATACAAATATTCAAGCAAATTATGAACAAACAAATATGAAAAAAGGATCGATTGAAATATTATACGGAAAATGTAAAGAGACAAAGAGGGGGAGATAAAAAGGAGGGCGTATATATCCCAGTGTACTACCTATTAAGAGTGGACTTGAATGCAATGTTTTACAATTGCGAATCGCTCTAATTAAGAATCGTATGATTTGGTCCCTTTATATATATATTCCAAGCTAAATGGAAGCTGTTCTTAAAGCCATCAGTTGATAGAATATTTGATTTTGATTTACATGAAACGATGTATCATTTGAAATTTAAAAACATTGTATCTTTTGAAATTTAAAAACAATGTATCTAATTTATAATCAGCATTACCTGAACCTATAAGGAATTAAGCGCTATTTATTTCTCTAACCATTGATATTAAATGTTGTTTAAGTGGTTTAAACTGATCACATTCATAACATAAATGGAGCAGCGTTCCTTTGCTTGTGTTACAAAAAGAGCATATGTTACTTAGCTTAAGATTCATTTGATGTACGGGGAATTAGTAGGAATAAGCTACGAACAATTTTCGTTTGCATCCATTGAATATACGAATCTTGAGTACATTTAAAAGTGTTCCCGTATATATAGCTCTTTCCAATTAAAAAGTACATTGGGGTCAAGAGATTCCCGTATTTGTTGACTAGTAAGAGCTTCCTCGTTACTAGTTAGTATTTCATAAATTATTTTATTCGTATCTTTATTTATTAAATTTCCACTAAATAGATTTTTATACCAGGGCCATTATCATTCAATGCAAGACCGTCAAATATATAGTAAATCAGTTCTTAGCATTAAATACAAGACCGTCAGTGCGGCCAATGGCTATCTTTCTTATAAATGTTTATAAACTATTTTTTATAGAGAATAATACACTAAAAAGTTTTTTAAAAAATACCTAAAATGGTCTCAATATTTTCTTAGCTAACAAAATTCCCATTATTTTCCATAAGAGCTCTCACCATTCTAACTCCTCTGTCACACAATTCTTTGATAAAGATAACTTTTGATTTGATTTTAAAATAATCATTGTAGAACAAATTCATTTAATATCTTATCCTAATAGTTGATTTTGTCACGTATTCTTTGTATGATTTTATTACGTCAATCCAAAAGTCGTTTTTCAAAAAAACAATAGACTTTTCATGAATTAATTATTTTTGCGCACGTCACATATATTGTAAATCAAGTTCTTAGCATTCGTTATTTTTACAATTTATTAAGTTCTTTAGCAACTTTAATTTCATGCTGGAGATAAAGCTTTTAATATCCTTTTTCTTTTTGAACCCTCTTCCTTATAACCTTTAATAAGAATTGTTTGTTTTATTTTAGCTCTTCCATCCCAAATACAGATATAAATTGTTTCAATTAAATGCTTAATAATGTGCTCTTTTGGAGACAGAAGGCTAATAAAAACGTGTGTTAAAATTGTAATAAGATGTTATTCTACCAATAGGTGTTAATTTCCTTCATTTCCAATAAGTTATACATGTAGAAATGCTTTCAAGTTTTTGTTCGAAATTAAAATCAATCACATGTTTAATGTTCACTTCAAAAAGTATGCCAAACAACCTAATTTGCGTTTCTCCCCAGGTTTATTTCCGCTTTGTTTTGATTGAGTGTATGCTATATTTGCGCAACCCAATCCAGATAAGCTTTGTTTTATCGAAATTACATTTTATTCCCGATAAAATAGAGAATGTATTACATGAAAAGTACTTTTAAAACAACATTTAATTTTGTTTCGGTACCGTCTAAGAGCAAGGTAGTATCATCAGCAAATTAACTAGTGAGATATTCCGTTTCCTTTATTTGTAAACCTTTAATATATTTGCATGGCTTTTTTTTAATACTTAACATTTTCGAGCACAGGATGAACATATAAGACGAAACGGGATCTCCTTGACGACAGCCTCTTATAACAGTAAACAAATCCGACATGAGGCCATTTAACTACACACTTACTTGCGTATTGAACACTATGATTGTATTCACTTTTGGAACATAGGACCAAATTTAAAGTATCTAGAGTTTTTGAGATAAAATCGAAAAATAAAAAGACAAAGGCCTTTTCAAAGGAGACTAGCATCAGTAGTCCTCAAATATTATTTTATTCACAATTGTTCATCCCATCATAGACTAAACGTGTATTTTCTCCTATAAAACGCATCTGAATTAAACCAGTTTGGTCATTTGAGATTAAATAATCCATTACTGTTTTTAGTCTTTAAGAACTGTTTTGGTTTATTATCTGTAGGGAAATATGTTATAATTCCGGATTTGATATTACTTGAAAATGAGTCTTTAATATAGGCATAGTTTAGACATCTTACATCAAAATGACCAATTTTCGTCCTGAAATTTTATAAAAATTCATCACATCCGGGTCTTTTGTCATTAGTCATATTCTTTAAAGTATGAGTTAATTCTTGGTAATTTAAAATACCCTCCAATTGTATTGCTTTGGTTTCGTTTATTAACTTATTAACACTGTCATTTTGCAAAAACTCATCCAAATTGAACACTTTCGACGTATCTTGTTCAGTGAAAAAGTTCTCATAAATCATTTAAAGTGTTTCTTAAGAAAAAGTTTAACATTAATGACTAATTGTACTTGTGACCTATCCATAGTTAAGACGTAATCAATGTTATAAACAGGCAAGCAGTATTTTAGTCTAAATTCATCATTTTTTTCATTTATGCAATTTAATATCAATTTCACAAATAAAAAGGAGACTAACCAAACTTGCATTTTTCGTTAGGATGTACGGGTTAATAATGAATTATCTCCATTTATAGATTCAAATATTGGAGTCAAACAAGGGGACCCAAGTTCCAGTCTATTGTACCTTTTTTCGTTAGTGACATTCTATCTCACTTAAACAATAATATAGATGATCTGTTTATGATAAATGATATCAAGATTTTCATGTTACTTTTCGCAGATGACACTGCAGGCTTTACAATCTTTATTAAACGATCTAGAACAATATTGCAATTCATGGGATTAAGGTTAATACTAAAAAAACTAATTATTATATTTGTAAAAGGACGACATACCTTACATGAATTTATCTACAACAATATTCAATTAGAGATTGTGAACTCCTTTAAATATTTAGGAATTAATTCATACAAGAACGGATGCTGGTTTCGTACCCAGAAACGGACAGTACAACATTCTTTATACGCTTTACATAACTTGTTTATTGTATTCAACCAGTTAAAAATTAAATACAAACGATAAATGTAATCTGTTTGATAGTCTAGTAGGATCCGTCCTAAATGACGGAGGAGAAATTTGGGGTTACTTTCCAAGTAAAAATGTAGAATTGATACATACTAAGTTTCTAAGAAAGATTTTGAATGTTAAAATATGTACTAATCTTGATGGCCTATATGGCGAGTTAGGTCGTTACCCTATGCATATTAAAAGAAAGATTTCAATTATGAAGTATTAGATCAAAATTCTAAATCAACCAGATCCTTCCTTTATGAAACAAATCTATAACATGTTGCAGCTAGATTCAGATAATAATATCAATCACTTTAAACTTAATTGGGCACATAACGTAAAACACATACTAGATGAAATCGGTATGACAAATCTCTGGATAGACCAAAATCCACAAACTATTAACTTCCGAACCATTAAGCAACGTATCCTCGACATATACAAACAAACCTGGTATGCAAACATTAATAATTCAAGTAAGCTTGCATCCTATTGTATGTTTAAACATGATTTTAACATTGAATTATATCTGTCATGTATAAACGTAAACAAATACCGAAAATCTCTGACAAAGTTACGTTTATCATGTCACAATCTGGAAAATGAATCAGGCAGATATTTGAACATTCCTAGATCCGAGAGAATATACTGCAACATGAACGTCATTGAATCAGAATATCATTTCTTATTAGTGTGCCCACAATATTATGAAATACGCAAGACATTTTAAAAAAATAGTATTGTCATTGGCCATGTATACTTAAATTTAATGCATTAATGTCTTCGATTTCTACGAAAATGATAAATAGTATATCTAATATGTATTCATTGCAATGAAACATAGAGAACGGTAGCAATGCTGGATTATTACACCTAATGATGTGATGGTCCAGCTTTGATAACCGTTCTAATATCAACGTTTTAAGGAAATGTATACATCATATTTCTATAATAGAGCAATTTTAGCAAGAACACTCATAATGTTAAATTATTGCAAATTCTTCTGGAAAATCCATTTCTCCGTTTGTACTTTTTATAATTTCTTTATTTTCTATAAACATACTGTTTGTTGTTTTATGCAATAAAATATATTAAATTGAATTGAATATATATGCATTAAAGCTGAGAAACCAATATATGTCGAATACGAATAACTGAAGTACTAATATGATAAGATTTGTATTATATATATATATTTAAATTATATTCTCTCAAAATCTAAACTAGTAATTTTCAAAATTGTTTTAATATGCTATCATTCATGTATGTTAATCATAATGTGTCTAGTTCTACCATGTTAGATACATATAAGTATCTAACTTGGTTAAACAAGATTTAATATTCAAGGAACATCAACTTATCAACATAATCATCAACTAATAAATGTATTTACTTTGTTTAGAAACCATTTATTGAATACTTACTATTTTCTTAACCATGTATGTTAATTATGTGTTTTATGCACCATGAGCTTATATGCTTGTGTTGTTAATAAACGTGAATAATCAGATTTATAGCTTAAGTCGATATCACAATTCCTTAAGAATGGTTTCAAGTCGCCAGTACTTAAGTAAAAGTCAAGCCTGCCTTTGTGTAAAGGTGTAAGCCGTTTCCGAGTGTACTTTCTTGAGTGTCCTATATGGATCTAGTCTTAATTGGCATCAAGTACTAAATGAAAATCTCCGCATATAATATAATATTCTGTATTTAAAAGGGAGTCAATTTCACTGAAAATATTTGTAAAAAAGTTTGGATCATCAGTATTAGGTGCATACACAGTGGTAAGTGTAAACGTTGTATCATAAGAAATAAGTTTATGTCTAGTTGCTTTTTAAGTAGTATTTCAACTCCTTTTGAATTGGATGTACCCTGGGTAAAGAAGCAGCTTCCATTCCTCTCTAAGTATATAATTTGTTCAATGCATTCAGTGATGTGTATTTCTTTGATGCATTTGAATATCAGTATTCTTATCTTTGAATAAATGGTATAAATATATAAATATTGGCGCTTCTTACTATTGTTTAGTCAAGGGCGATTGTACAAGTGAATCTTCAGGTAGTGTATGTAGAACATGCGTTTTTAAATAGCTACTTACTGAAAATGGACAAATTCCACTCTTAATATCAGTAAACTGCCGCCTTTACACAAAACAATGAAATAATTTATTACACATATGTTCACATGTCAAATTCTTGTGAGTGTATATCTGAATAACTTTTACTCAAAGAGAGTTTGAGACACATTATATTCAAATATAGTCTTACTTTAAATGATATCGATTAAAGGTCAATTATGTCCTCCATGCAGACGACATTTCTAGTCCCATGCAACATACGGCTTTTGAAATCATTATATGAGAAGGTGAGATTCGTTCATCTTGGGCAAATTAACTGTCACGTACAATGCTTTTCCTTGATAACAAAGACCCTATTTCCAATTGCCCAGATATGATTTAGTTTTTTTCTCGCTGCGACGAAGTAGCGAATTTGAGACTAAGGTGTTGCTTTTCTGGCGAAGACGACGGCGACGGCGGTGTCAAACATTTGCGTTTAGCTCAACGTTAATTTTTTTTTCTCAATATGTACTGGTACTAGGGCTTTCATATTTGGAATATAGTTACATTTAATACCCTTCTTCACATTGTATGCTGAAGATGCTGAGTGTGACCTTCTTGATGGGGTAAAAAACATTTTTGTTGGTGCTTTTTGGTGGATTTTAAGAATTGGACATAGCTTCTTCATTTTTTGTTAGATTGATTTCGAATTGTGCACACACATTTCCTAAGTAGAACATCAACATATCAAACGTTTTTTTTTTCTTTTTTAATTTATATTTTATCTAAATGAGTACAAGTACTAGGGCTTTCATAATTGTAATATAGTTACATATTATACCCTTCTTAACATTGTATGCTGAAGATGTTGAATGTGACCTTCTATTTTGGGTAAAACACGTGATTTTTGGTGGATTTTGAGAATTGGAGAGAGCTTCTTCATTTTATGTTAGATTGATTTTAAATTGTGCACATACATTTAAAAAATAAAGTACCTTAACATTTCAAACGGGGTTTTGGGTCAAACATTTGCATATCTTTCATGAAAAGATATGAAAGTCCTAGTCTTCATTCTCAAAATCCACAAAAATTCATTTACCACATACAGTGTCATGAAGAGTATAAGATATATTTCATTGTGTATTTTTGTACTTTGTGTTTAGCTCAAAGTTAGAGTTTTGTTTTTTTACATTTCCTCGATAGGTAAAAGTGCTAAGGTTTTCAAACTTCAGTCATAGTTATATCTTATACTCTTCATGACATTGTATGTGGTAAACTAAATGATTTTTTGTGGATTTTGAGAATCAAACATACCTTCATCATTTTCTGTTAGATTGACTACAAATTTTGCACACACATTTAATGAATAATGTTTTTCAAAATATCGAATTCTTTTTGAGGTCAAACATTTGGATTTTTAGATCACCAGAGCACGAAGTGCTCAAGGTGAGATTTTGTAATCCCCTTTTGTCTTCATTATATCTAGATCAAGTTCGAATTGACTCTAAAACTAGGTTACTAGATCAAATTGAAAGAAAATCTTGTTAACACTCTAGAGGCCGCATTTTCTGCATAAGCAGCTTGAAATGTTGTCAGAACGTTTGTCCTAATGAAGTCTAGGTCAAGTTTAAATATGGTTTATATTGACTCTAAGAATAGGTCACAAGGCCAGATCGTCGTTCGTCAGTCGTCAACGATTTGCTTGTTAACACTCTTGAGGCCACTATTATCAACTTATATTCATGTTTGTATATCTTGATCATTTCTTGGCCAAATTCGAATATGGGTCATGTCGGTTCAAAAACTAGGCCATTAGGCCAAATTAAAGAAAAGTCTTGTTAACACTCTGGAAGCCGCATTTTAGACTTGAGCAGTTTGAAGCCTTGTCAGAAAGTTTGTCTTGATGCTTGTAATTTTTATCCACGCTTTTTGCTAAAAACTGCAAGTAAGGAATACCGATGATCCGTTTTACACGTATTATATAAGGTGTCAATACTGTAGATAACATGTCGCAAGGATATTCTTTATTAAAGTTATCGATACAAAACCGATGTTTTCGTTTCAAAACGCCGTAACTTCATCTTGTAACACATGTAGTTACGGTATTTTAGAATGATAAATCGATCAGACAAATCCATCGTTTTGGCAGCGTTATTAAATGCTGTTTAGCAATACGGGACCATGTCGTGCCCATTTCAACAATATTTTAGTTACATGTATATACAGCAAGAGAAAGGTTAAATTGCTTCTAATGGGCAGTGTCACATTTCTACTCTAATAACGACATACACCTTTCACGAAGGTCCCTGTCGGATTGTCACGTTTATAAAGATTTGAGAATTGGGAACATTTCGTGTCATTGTCAACAGTGTTTCAGTTGTATACATTGTAATCAGAACTAAATGTTTGGTTGAACGGAAATGTAAATGCGAGTACTTGGAAATGAACAATATAAGACAACAATAATATAACTTTACAACACTAACACATTTATAAACTCTTTGTTGGCAAAGCTAGCACAGAAGATTGGCACAAATAGGTCGAATATTCGAATACATTGTGATCGAATATTCGAATACCAATGTTTGCTTTTGTATGGGTTGCCATCCCTACTTTAACACATCTAAACACTGCATATATGTACAATGTCAAGTATACATGTATGTTTTAGTTCGGTTATATATATATATTCGATTAGATCCCACAACGAAAGCAAATTCTCGTTTTCCCAGAGTCTTTCAAAATGCGTCTTCTCCAAATACTTTACTATTGTCAGTATGAGAAAAAGGATAAATTTGGTTTTCTTAAAAAGAAAATTAAACTGACATTGCCAACTTTCGGGAAATCCGGTTTATCGAAAAATAATAGTTAAATTGCTCCTACACATAAGTTAATGAATGGATAATTTATGTAGTCCATATTTAGGTTTTTGTTGGTCACCCAAAGTTACATTGACATAAGAAGGAGCTAACAATTATACTGCTTTATTAAGGTTTTTAAAAGCATTCAATCTCTTCATTTCAAACGGTTTGAGATGCAGATTTAATTTTTATTTGCACTTATTCAAATAATTATTTTTTAAAACATTTATGTAAAATTCGATTCCTCAGAATGCGAAATGCCTGTGTTATGGAGTGTGGGGTATTTTGTCATCTCAGCGGTAAATCAATACTCCATCAGGTTAACCCACCGTTTATGACCTGATAACGTAAGTTGAATGAATCGAAACTCAGAATATAATAGAACAAAACTTTTTATGACCCCCAAAAATAACTCTAGCTTATCTAGCTTATCTGATATTATCACGCCAAGCGGACAGCGACAGAAGCCTGTTAAACTAGCTTATGTAAACGCCAGTATTGCTCGGAGATAGAGATCACTCGATAGCCTGATAAGCCCCAACGTTGGCAATGAATATTTCAAAAGTTATGATAATCTACCAGTTACAGTTTATTTTATAATCACCCATTTTAAGAAACTGACCTTAATTAAGTAATGATAACATTAGAAATTTCGAATGCTTAATTTTGACGAAGAATTTGAATATTGTGATAAAAGAAGACATTTCTAATTGTTGAACGATTTCTCTTTATACATTGTTGCAAACGTATTTTGATAAGAAGGCATTGTTGAGTCTTGTATTCGTCCATACATAATAGTAACAATAAAGAAACATTTGTAGTGTCCTGATTATTATATTATATATAATTAAATATTCGGAAAGGGACCACGATTGCACAACTCTTACGAGAGCCGCCATTTTTTGAAGAACTTAGAATTTGTTGGTTGTACCTGAGACAACTAATGATAATAATCAAATCTGGAGAACATAGAGATAGCAAATCTATAATATAAATAATTAAAAATATTGTTGTCAGAAAAAAGGCTATTGTTTTCCATAGATGATATTATATATCCCACATACACAATCTACGAGCAGCAGTCATGTGTGTTTAGGAATACACACTTACACGAAGAAAATATATAGTACAACGTGGTAGGAAATACGTGATAACAATCGAGTGCCGTTTACAATAGTATTTCAGTTACATCATGGTGGCCAGTTACGTAGTTGCAGAGACATATATCTTTTTAGGTCTCTGGTATTATATCCCTGGCTACCTCACTACATGTAGTCCCCTTAAAGAACATCCAGTTTAATATATTCATCCTAAGAAAGGACACAATGTTGCTGTTCGACATTTGTTCTCATATGAACTACTGTTTGTTTTACATGAGATAAAATCAAAACAAATGGAATTGTGGTCAAATGAAATGCATGTACAATATAAATTTGAAGAATGGCTACATATGGATTAACATTTAGACTTTTAAAAATATTCAAACTGTTGACAACTAACCATAAACAAACTGTTGACAATTAACCAAATGCAAATGGTTGACAATTAACATTTATAAGGTGATTGTAAATATAAACAAAATAAAAGATCCCAAATAGTGACTGAATTACGATAATTTATGCTGCACAGCATAGTTAATTGTAATTAGTTATTGTTTTTCTACAAAACAGTGTTGCCTATTATAATGCGTATGCTCTCTATTTCATCGAATGCCGGTCGCATAGATTTAAATAATCGTATAATATAACAATGAATTACCAATCATAATTATAATAACAAAGACGGATGTTTATGATGTTATGAAAGACACAAGCACGTAGATATTTAATTTACCAAATACATGTAACTATATTACTCTCTGTTCATGATATCGAACGTATGATCTAGTTTAGTTTTCAGTTCATTTCAACATATTCTATTGTTATTCTAAAATGTGCCGAGCCCCGTTAGCTCAGTCGGTAGCGACTTGAGCTATCAATCCAGGGGTTGTGAGTTCGAACCCCAGCTAGGCCAACATTCTTTCCGAAGTTTTACAAAACCAGGAAACACATTAGTAAGTGAACTGGTCGCCGTGATATGACTGAAAATTGTTGAAACGGCGTTAAACACCAATCAATCAATTATCTGATTTGCATTTTTTTAAATTACACCCAACAGTTGTGTCTTTCTTCCTTAAAAATACTTACTTTTTTACAACAAATAGTAAATTTTCGGTGATATCGATTAAATCTCGATAAACGTCGATAAACGGGTAGATAAACCACGTACAGGTAAGGCAGAATATCGATCGATAATATCTCGATTAGAACGATGTATATGTTATATAGCGCCCAATAGCTTATCGCACTCGTTTTTTTCACCCTATTAGTAGTCTTTGGTTGTACCTGATTAACTAAGCTCCTTACGAAGTTGTACAGGAAGTATATCATTGAGAATTTTCTGTTTCAGGAATCATTACTCTATACCTCTATCCCCCTGAGACGGCCTGTGTCGGCCCGGATTGCGAAGGCCGATCTGGATCGATAAATTATGCAGTCCATAGTGTTGGTTTTCTCGTGGAACGGCTCATATACATCCTATATTATTCATGAATATTTGAGCCCGTCCATTGGGAAAATGTACACATGTTTATGAACAGTTTGGATCCAGATCAGATTGTGGGTCTGCACTATCAAGTAAATATCTTCACTGTTTAGATATTACGTACACAGGCATGTTATAAACTTCAGTCAACAAGTGTAGACACTGATTAGTCTGAGCAGGTGGACAAGCCGATCTAACCGAACACTGTTCAGAAATGCTAACTCGTACCTTTTCCCATGGATGTAAAAGTGAAACTGCAAAATCCTGTCAATAAAACTTTTTTTTTACGCAGAAACTGTTTTGTGTTGTATTTGACCATACATAAAGAAGAAAGTTAACGGTCGCCATTTTTGAAAAAAATGGAGATTGTCAGTTTCACCTGTTTACCCTCCAATAAGTGCACGAAGAGTACCGAAAGAAAAATTCATCCATCATTTAATGAAAATTACGAGCGAAACTTCAGTCAACACGTGAAGATTATGATAAGTCTTGGCAGGTCGACAGGCCGATCCGACGCAACAATGCTCATAAATGCGAACTCGTACCTTTTACTATGGACATGCTCATATAGTTATGAGCTACATTAGCCCCATGTTCAATGATACAAGACTATTCATAAGAATGTTGTGCAGAAGGGAGTAACGTTTCTTGTACATTAGTTTGAATGGCACAGGTTCAGCAGTAGGTATCTGTAACAGGCGATGCATTGATAAGTTGTTGGGACTTTATTTTGCCATTGTTCAAATAATATTTCAGTTATTGGAGATGAGTCCAGGAACACTTTTATACTCAAGTATGTTCCCCTACTTTCTGATTGCTCCATATGACTTATGTAGAAGCAATTTGTCAGCAATGACTCCAGTAGTCATTCATTTGTTGGCTTCTCTAAACTTCTTCTATATCGACTAATACAACTTGTTGCAAAAAGACTGAATTATACACATTGTTATTTTATTGTGGTAGAGCTTGACCATGGCTTTCTTAAACAATATATTTCAACTCAAAAGACAAAATATTTCAAGTAGAAGGTAGGCATGTGAACCTTGGGATCAGAACATACCATTTCTGAAATTCTCGTTACATTGGCTCGACACTATATATCTCATTTCTAAAAGTGCATAATTGACGTTGGTGCGACCACAATAAAAAGAAGATCACTGTTATTGTCCGTGTGAAATGAGCTGTGGCATAATGAATACACATCTAGGTACGTATATTCTATGTTTCTATGTTAACTAATCTTGTCACGTTTGCCACGTTATTTGCAAGGTACTTTTATCTTCGAAATATTCAACCATTGATTGACTCATGAAATAGAGAAAGTGGGGAACACGTTTGTTACCTTTTCCTGTGCTATTTCAAAGACAAAGTGTGCAGTCTATTTTAGTATTTCAATAAGTAGCATTGTTTTGTGACTCTCAAGAAGTATGCTTAAAGGAAGGGAATATCAATGTTATTGTCAATTATTGTATTCGACAGTGATCGCATTATTCAGTTTCAATCAGATTTAAAAAAAAAAAAGACCTTGAAGTGTGACATTGACCTTCACATGAATTCCGACTTGACTTGCACAATCTCTTTATCACAGTCTATGCATATAGCAAGTGTCATTAGTACAGCTCTGAAACGTTTTGAGTAATCACATAATTAAAATTTAAGATGGGTGGACAGTCAGATGAAATGACAACCACCCAGTCGGACTAAAAAAGGTTAACCTTATTTAAGGCATTGGCAAACATTGGCACATTTCTCAATATATTATGATTTAAAGCTTTACCTGATACCTTTTATTACGTTAAAAAATTCTAATGAAATAACGAATAACAGCAGAAATTTAAATACTATATTTTAATCAAGATTTTAAATATTATGATCAAAGAAGACATTTTTAATTTTGAACAATTTCTCTTTTCTTACGTTGTTTCAACAATATTGTGATAGGAAAAAATTGTTTTGTCTCGTAGTCTTCCGTACATAATTGAGACAATAAACACAGTTTTGAAGTATCCTGATTTTTTTATTATAAAAATTTAGATATTCGGAAATGGACCAAGATTATTCAACTCTTACGAGAACTACCATTTTTGAAGAATAGTAATTTGTCGGGTCTACCTAATTACCTTACAAAAACAGTACAAAGAGTCCTGAGCATTACAGACAAAATATAATATAAACTGTTTCTGTGTCAGGAATCCTTACTCTATTCCTCTATCCCCCTGAGACTGAATGTGTCGGTCCGGATTAGCCTAAGCGGATTGCACAGGCTAATCTGGGTCGATACATTTTGCAAATTCCATATGGTTGGTTTTCTCGTTGAACTGCTGATATATATCCTCTATTATTCATGAATATTTGAGCCCGTCCATGGCAACAAAAAGGTACACATTTTTGTGAACAGTTAAGATCCAGATCAGAGTGTGGGTCTGCACAATCAAGTAATTATCTTCACTGTTCAGATATTAATTACACAAGCTTGTTAGAAACTTAGGCAAACAACTGTAGAAAAGGATAAGTCTGAACAGATGGACAGGCCGATCTGACAAAAACATGTTCAGATATGCTAACTCGAACTCTTTCCCATGGATGTGAATTTAAACTACAAAATGAAGTAAATAACACTTTTTTTACGCAGAAACTGTTTTGAGCTGTATTTGTCCATACAAAAAAGAGAGTTAACAAAAAAAATGTATTAACCTGATTAATATGTTATATAAAATGTAATATTCGGAAAGGACATTAGTACTGCAACTTTTACGACAGTCACCATGTTTGAAGAATGGGATTTGACGGGTTTACCTTCCATTAAGTGCACGAAGAGTACTGAGCAATACAGCTACCATTTAATGAAAATTATGAACAACATTTTTATTGCAAAATCTTTACCTTACAATGAACGTACACATACCTACAACACGTCCGAACTATATAATTATGCTGCCTCAGATAACTCTACGGATTTGTGATTTTAAAGTGAAAGAGGAAGTATATTATCCTGGAAGTCTATTTATATATTTTTCGTCTATTAGTTCCAATTATATTTGAGCCAATACACGCGAAAAGGTACAATTTTTGTTTTTAAAAAGTGTAGGTATATATCATCCTGTACATCAGCACAATCTGATCAAGATATTCACTGTTCATATTTAACTAACAAAAGTTTGTTAGAAACTTCAGTCAACACGTGTAGGTTTTGATTTATCTTTGCAAGGTGGACACACTGAGCTGACAAAAAAATGCTCAGAAATTCTAACTAGTATCTTTACCATGAACAGGCCCGTATAATTAAGAGCTACCTTAGCTTCAAGTTCAATGATACAAGACTATTCATGAGAAAATTGTGAAGAAAAAGTTAATTTGTCTTGTATATAAGTTTGAATGGCACAGGTTCAGCAATGTCTTTTTGTAACAGGCGATGTATTGATAAGTCGTTTGGACTCTTCCTTGCCCTTGTTAAAATAATATTTCAGATATTCTCATCACATTGAATCTAGACTAAGGATCGCATTTCTAAACGTGCATAATAAACGTAGGTGCGCCCACAACTATCAAAATATTTAATTGTCCGTGTGCAATGAACTGTTGCATAACGAATACACATCTAGGTTCGAATATTCTCTATTTCTATGCTAAACAGATCTTTTCACATTTTTCACGTAATTTGCAAGATACTTTTATCTTTGATATCTTCAACCATTGATTGACTCCTGAAAAGGGGAAAGTGGGGAACACGTATGTAACCTTTTCCTGTGCTTTTTCAAAGACCAAAAGACAAAGTGTGCAGTTTTTATTAATATTTCAATAACTTTCATTGTGTTGTGACTTTCACTAATAATGCATAAAGGAAAGGAATAACAATGTTACTATCAATTATTGTTATTGTCAGTGAACGCATTATCTAGTTTCCGTCAGATTTAAAAAGAAAATGACATTGAAACGTGACATTGACCTTCACATGAATTCCGACTTGACTTGCACAATCTTTTTAGCACAATCTATGCATATAGAAAGTGTCATTAACATAGCTCTCATACGTTTTGAGTAATCACATTATCCAGATTTAAGATGGGTGGACAGTCAGACGAAATGACAACCAGCCAGTCGGACTAAAATAGGTTAGCTTTATTTATTTATTGATTGATTGATTGATTGATTGGGGTTTAACGCCGTTTTTAACAATTTCTCAGTTACATGTATATCACGGCGGCCAGTTCACCTACTCATGCATTTTCTGGTTTTCTCACACCAGTACTCCACATAACAATCTTCCCAAGCAACTTCCTGGTGGAAGACGAATGACGCATGTCGCATTGACTTTTGTCAATCCTCGGAAAGAAAGTTGGCCAAGCCGGGATTCGAACTCACAACTCCTGGATTGACAGCTTTCGTCGCTACCGACTGACCTACCGGGGCTCGGCGGTTAGCTTTATTCAAGGCATTGAACAAAATGGCACATTTCTCATTCCCTCATGATTTAAATCTTTATCTGATACCTTTTATTCTAAAATCATCGACGTTGAAAAATTATAATGAAATAACGATAACAGCAGACATTCTTAATGCTATATTTTGATGAAGAATTTAAATATTATGATAAAAGAATACATCTTTAATTTTAAACGATTTCTCTTTTCTTACATTGTTTACAGTATTTTGATAAGAAGACACAGTTTAGTCTTGTATTTGTCCATACATAATGGAGACAATAAACAATTATTTGAAGTATCCTGATATTATATAAAATTAAATATTGGGAAAGGGACCAAGATTGTTCAACTCATACGATAGCCGCCATTTTTGATGAATAGTAATGTGTAGGTTGTACCTGATTACCTTTTGATTTGTTTACGAAAGGTCCTGAGCAATACAGACAATATATAATAACAATTAATAACTTTGACATAGTTTTCAATGATTTTCCTTGTAATGACCGTTCTTATACCTACACCATGCATGAATTGTAAAACTGTGCTGCTTGATATTACCGTGCGAAGTTGTACAGGAAGTATATTAGCGTAAACGTTTATATAAGCCGTTCTAAGAGAAAACATACATTGACGACTCTGCGTAAAGTATCGACCCGGATCAGCCTAAGCATGCCGCGCAGGCTAACCCGGACAGACACTTTCCGCCTCCTGTGGATCATTACTCTTTGTCTCTATACCCTTGAGACAGAATGTTTCGGCCCAGGTTAGCCTACGCGGACTGCGCAGGCTGATCTGGGTCGATACATAATGCAGATTCCGTATGGTTAGTTTTCTCGTTGAACAGTTTATATATATCCTCTCTTATATTTGAGCTCGTCCATGGGAAAAATATATAATAGAATAATCAGGATACTACAAATAATTGTTTATTGTCTCTATTATGTATGGACGCCATTTTTGAAGAAATAAAGTTTGTCTTTTTTGCCTGATTACCTTCCAATAAGTTTACGAAGAGTACTAAGCAATACAGACACCATATAATGAAAACTATGAACAACGTTTTTTAGCAATGATTTACCTAAAAATGAACGTACACATACCTACAACACGTCCGAACTATATACTTATGTTGCCTCAGATAACACTACGGATTTGTGATTTTAAAAAGTGAAAGAGGAAGTATATTATCCTGGAAGTCTATTTATAGATATTTCGTCTATTAGTTCCATTTATATTTGAGCCCATCCACGCGGAAATGGTGCAAGTTTGCATATGACCAGTGAAGGTCTATATCGTCATGTACATCTGCACAGTCTGATCAATATCTCCACTGTTAATAATTTACTTACAAAAGATTGTTAGAAACTTCAGTCAACACGTGTTTACACTGATAAGTCTTTGCAGCTGGACAAGATGATCTGACCCAACACTGCTCAGAAATGCTAACTTGTACCTTTTACCATGGACAGGCCCATATAGTTATGAGCTACATTAGCCTCATGTTCAATAATACAAGACTATTCATAAGAATATTGTGAAGAAGGGACTAACGTTTCTTTTATTTTTGCTTGAATGGCACAGATTTAGCAGTGGTTAACAGGCGATGCATTGATAAG
Organism: Serripes groenlandicus; assembly: GCA_031761405.1. Lineage (NCBI taxonomy): Eukaryota > Metazoa > Mollusca > Bivalvia > Cardiida > Cardiidae > Serripes > Serripes groenlandicus. Next base: position 53,336,494 of record JASEVX010000008.1, read on the forward strand.
TTGTTGGGACTTTACCTTTTCCTTATTATAATAATATTTCAGTTATTGGAGTCCAGGAACACTTTTAGACTCAAATATGTTCTTTTACTTTCTGATTGCCCCATATGATTTATGTAGAAACAATTTGTCAGCATTGACTCCAGTAGTCATTCATTTGTTGGTTTCTCTAAACTTCTGCTATATTGACTAATATAACTTGTTGCAAAAAACTTAACAAAGACTGCACTATACACATTGTTATTTTATTGTGGCAGAACTTGGCCATGGCTTTCTTAAACAATATACTTCAACTCAAAAGACAAAATATTTCAAGTAGAAGGTAGGCATATAAACCTTGGGATCAGAAAATACTATTTCTGCTATTCTCGTTACATTGGCTCGAGAGTATGGATCTCATTTTTAAAATTGCATAATTGACGTTGGTGCGACCACAATAAACAAAAGATCACTGTTATTGTCCGTGTGAAATGAGCTGTGGCATAATGAATACACATCTAGGTACGTCTATTCTATTATTCTATGTTAACTGATATTGTCACATTTGCCACGTAATTTGTAAGATACTTTTATCTTCGATATATTCAACCATTGATTGACTCATGAAATAGGGAAAGTGGGGAACACGTATGTAACATTTTCTGTGATATTTCAGAGACAAAGTGTGCAGTCTATATAATTTTTTCAATAATTGGCAATTGTGTTGTGACTCTCAAGAAGTATGCTTAAAGGAAGGGAATATCAATGTTATTGTCAATTATTGTTTTTGTCAGTGATCGCATTATCCGGTTTCAATCAGATTTTTAAAAAAAAAAGACCTTGAAATGTGACATTGACCTTCACATGAATTCCGACTTGACTCTTGCACAATCTCTTTATCACAATCTATGCATATAGCAAGTGTCATTAGTACAGTTCTGATACGTTTTGAGTAATCACATAATCAAAATTTAAGATGGGAGTCCAGTCGGACTAAAAAAGGTTAACCTTATTTAAGGTATTGACAAATATTAGCACATTTCTCAATCTCTTATGATTTAAAGCTTTACCTGATACGTTATATTTCAGAATCATCTACGTTAAAAAAATCCAATGAAATAACGAATAACAGCAGAAATTTAAATACTATATTTTAATCAAGATTTTAAATATTATGATCAAAGAAGATATTTTTAATTTTGAACAATTTCTCTTTTCTTACGTTGTTTCAACAATATTGTGATAGGAAAAAATAGTTTTGTCTTGTAGTCTTCCGTACATAACTGAGACAATAAACAAAGTTTTGAAGTATCCTGATTTTTTTATTATAAAAATATAGATATTCGGAAATGGACCAAGATTATTCAACTCATACGAGAACTACCATTTTTGAAGAATAGTAATTTGTCGGGTCTGCCTAATTACCTTACAAAAACAGTACAAAGAGTCCTGAGCATTACAGACAAAATATAATATAAACTGTTTCTGTGTCAGGAATCCTTACTCTATTCCTCTATCCCCCTGAGACTGAATGTGTCGGTCCGGATTAGCCTAAGCGGATTGCACAGGCTAATCTGGGTCGATACATTTTGCAAATTCCATATGGTTGGTTTTCTCGTTGAACTGCTGATATATGACCTCTATTATTCATGAATATTTGAGCCCGTCCATGGCAAAAAAAAGGTACACATTTTTGTGAACAGTTAAGATCCAGATCAGAGTGTGGGTCTGCACAATCAAGTAATTATCTTCACTGTTCAGATATTAATTACACAAGCTTGTTAGAAACTTAAGCAAACAACTGTAGAAACTGATAAGTCTGAACAGATGGACAGGCCGATCTGACAAAAACATGTTCAGATATGCTAACTCGCACTCTTTCCCATGGATGTGAATTTAAACTACAAAATGAAGTAAATAACACTTTTTTTACGCAGAAACTGTTTTGTGCTGTATTTGTCCATACAAAAAAGAGAGTTAACAAAAAAAATGTATTAACCTGATTAATATGTTATATAAAATGTAATATTCGGAAAGGACATTAGTACTGCAACTTTTACGACAGTCACCATGTTTGAAGAATGGGATTTGACGGGTTTACCTTCCATTAAGTGCACGAAGAGTACTGAGCAATACAGCTACCATTTAATGAAAATTATGAACAACATTTGTATTGCAAAATCTTTACCTTACAATGAACGTACACATACCTACAACACGTCCGAACTATATAATTATGCTGCCTCAGATAACTCTACGGATTTGTGATTTTAAAGTGAAAGAGGAAGTATATTATCCTGAAAGTCTATTTATATATTTTTCGTCTATTAGTTCCAATTATATTTGAGCCAATACACGCGAAAAGGTACAATTTTTGTTTTTAAAAAGTGTAGGTATATATCATCCTGTACATCAGCACAATCTGATCAAGATATTCACTGTTCATATTTAACTAACAAAAGCTTGTTAGAAACTTCAGTCAACACGTGTAGGTTTTGATTTATCTTTGCAAGGTGGACACACTGAGCTGACAAAGAAATGCTCAGAAATTCTAACTAGTATCTTTACCATGGACAGGCCCGTATAATTAAGAGCTACCTTAGCTTCAAGTTCAATGATACAAGACTATTCATAAGAAAATTGTGAAGAAAAAGTTAATTTGTCTTGTATATAAGTTTGAATGGCACAGGTTCAGCAATGTCTTTTTGTGGCGATTGGTTTGACAATCGCCACAATGCTAACAGAAACAACAACAACGAAAAATATTTACATAGTCGGTTTTGAACAATCGGTTGATATTTTTTTTCCTTACTGCAAACTAATTTACTCACATCCGTTATAGTTCCATCATTGATGCAGAGACGTGATTAATAATAATTATGTCAGTGCTACTTTGGTACCGGATTGTTACTAAGATTTGAGTTTTAACACGACATTATCTACATAGAGTTAAAATATGTAAATATTATCTTCATCATGATCGGGCAGATAATAAATATCATTGCGCGTTCTATCTGCCTTGCAAATACCGGTAACTCTGATGATACACAAATCTGGAAATTCCAAAAAGTTCTATAAATAGCTCGCGAGACTGCATGGTTATCTCAATATTATAAACGCTTTATTGTGTAGTTGTTTAAAGATATGAAAGCGTCTAGATGATAAAACTGGTTTACAAAGGTTTAAAGGACACACAATGTCAGTGTGTACGCACGTTATGTATACACGTCTGCACGTTCTAGAGTCAATTAGCAATCAATGCTGAAAGTGTAGCCTAATTTAGTTTGGAGATCGAGCATTATAATATATGCCTATATTTTTATAAATTGAACGGTTTGGCAAATAGTGAAATTGTGCTTTTTGAGCATGTTTTGTGTTTGTTTTTGCACTCACATTATTCGAAGCAGTTTAACAACCTCAGCGACATATAAATACACTGTGTTTAAATGTCTCTGACAACCCTCAATCATGCAATGTGAAGGGACTAAATTGAACAGACCTGTTTAATATCGGACATCATTGAAACAAACACCAAACTAATGGATACTCTCTTTTCTTGATAATTTAGTCATTTCTAAAGTGTAAACAATATTTTATCTTAATATGGCCTAGCGACCTGGTGATGAACATGTGATTACCCGAACAATTTAGTTTACAAATAGCCATTCTAATGAGCTAAAACGGTAGTCTATCGAATACCAACTAGATTTTTCATAACTTTGGCATGGCCTAATTTTGAACATATCATGACCAATTTCAGAACGTAACTAAAAAATCACCAAGACAACATTCTGGCAAACTAACATTATTATACTGTCAAAAGATGCAGGGTTGATACATTCTCAAATTTACCCGCACCAGAGTCATCGCAAGCCCTACACCGATATACTGCTTGTAAGTTTGCAGGATTTTCCATACGATCGCCACTACAGTGCCATTGGCGCTTTGATTGTAACAGGCGATGCATTGTCGTTTGGACTCTACCTTGCCCTTGTTAAAATAATATTTCAGATATTCTCATCACATTGAATCTAGACTAAGGATCGCATTTCTAAACGTGCATAATAAACGTAGGTGCGCCCACAACTACCAAAATATTTAATTGTCCGTGTGCAATGAACTGTTGCATAACGAATACACATCTAGGTTCGAATATTCTCTATTTCTATGCTAAACAGATCTTTTCACATTTTTCACGTAATTTGCAAGATACTTTTATCTTTGATATATTCAACCATTGATTGACTCCTGAAAAGGGGAAAGTGGGGAACACGTATGTAACCTTTTCCTGTGCTTTTTCAAAGACCAAAAGACAAAGTGTGCAGTTTTTATTAATATTTCAATAACTTTCATTGTGTTGTGACTTTCACTAATAATGCATAAAGGAAAGGAATAACAATGTTACTATCAATTATTGTTATTGTCAGTGAACGCATTATCTAGTTTCCGTCAGATTTAAAAAGAAAATGACATTGAAACGTGACATTGACCTTCACATGAATTCCGACTTGACTTGCACAATCTTTTTAGCACAATATATGCATATAGAAAGTGTCATGAACATAGCTCTCATACGTTTTGAGTAATCACATTATCCAGATTTAAGATGGGTGGACAGTCAGACGAAATGACAACCAGCCAGTCGGACTAAAATAGGTTAGCTTTATTTATTTATTGATTGATTGATTGATTGATTGGGGTTTAACGCCGTTTTTAACAATTTCTCAGTTACATGTATATCATGGCGGCCAGTTCACCTACTCATGCATTTCCTGGGTTTCTCACACCAGTACTCCACACAACAATCTTCCCAAGCAATTTCCTGGTGGAAGACGAATGACGCATGTCGCATTGACTTTTGTCAATCCTCGGAAAGAAAGTTGGCCAAGCCGGGATTCGAACTCACAACTCCTGGATTGACAGCTTTCGTCGCTACCGACTGACCTACCGGGGCTCGGCGGTTAGCTTTATTCAAGGCATTGAAAAAAATGGCACATTTCTCATTCCCTCATGATTTAAATCTTTATCTGATACTTTTTATTCTAAAATCATCGACGTTGAACAATTATAATGAAATAACGATAACAGCAGACATTCTTAATGCTATATTTTGATGAAGAATTTAAATATTATTATAAAAGAATACATTTTTAATTTTAAACAATTTCTCTTTTCTTACATTGTTTACAGTATTTTGATAAGAAGACACATTTTAGTCTTGTATTTGTCCATACATAATGGAGACAATAAACAATTATTTGAAGTATCCTGATATTATATAAAATTAAATATTGGGAAAGGGACCAAGATTGTTCAACTCATACGATAGCCGCCATTTTTGATGAATAGTAATGTGTAGGTTGTACCTGATTACCTTTTGATTTGTTTACGAAAGGTCCTGAGCAATACAAACAAAATATAATAACAATTAATAACTTTGACATAGTTGTCAATGATTTTCCTTGTAATGACCGTTCTTATACCTACACTATGCATGAATTGTAAAACATTGCTGCTTGATATTACCGTGCGAAGTTGTACAGGAAGTATATTAGCGTCAAAGTTTATATAAGCCGTTCTAAGAGAAAACAAACATTGACGACTCTGCGTAAAGTATCGACCCGGATCAGCCTAAGCATGACGCGCAGGCTTACCAGAACAGACACTTTCCGCCTCCTGTGGATCATTACTCTTTGTCTCTATACCCTTGAGACAGAATGTTTCGGCCCGGGTTAGGCTACGCCGACTGCGCAGGCTGATCTGGGTCGATACATAATGCAGATTCCATATGGTTGGTTTTCTCGTTGAACGGCTTATATATATCCTGTTTGTCTTTTTTGCCTGTTTACTTTCCAATAAGTTCGCGAAGAGTACTAAGCAATACAGACACCATATAATGAAAATTATGAACAACGTTTTTTTGCAATGATTTAACTAAAAATGAACGTACACATACCTACAACACGTCCGAACTATATACGTATATTGCCTCAGATAACGCTACGGATTTGTGATTTTAAAAAGTGCCAGAGGAAGTATATTATCCTGGAAGTCTATTTATATATATTTCGTCTATTAGTTCCATTTATATTTGAGCCCATCTACGCGGAAATGGTGCAAGTTTGTATATGACTAGTGAAGGTCTATATCATCATGTACATCTGCACAGTCTGACCAATATCTCCACTGTTAATAATTTACTTACAAAAGCTTGTTAGAAACTTCAGTCAACACGTGTTAAAACTGATAAGTCTTTGCAGATGGACAAGATGATCTGACCCAACACTGCAAAGAAATGCTAACTTGTACCTTTTACCATGGACAGGCCCATATAGTTATGAGCTACATTTGCCTCATGTTCAATGATACAAGACTATTCATAAGAATATTGTGAAGAAGGGACTAACGTTTCTTTTATTTTTGCTTGAATGGCACAGATTCAGCAGTGGTTAGTTGTAACAGGAGATGCATTGATAAGTTGTTGTGACTTTACCTTTTCCTTATTATAATAATATTTCAGTTAACAGGAACAGGAACACTTTTAGACTCAAATATGTTCTTTTACTTTCTGATTGCTCCATATGACTTATGTAGAAACAATTTATCAGCAATGACTCCAGTAGTCATTCATTTGTTGGTTTCTCTAAACTTCTGCTATAGTGACTAATATAACTTGTTGCAAAAAGACTTAACAAAGACTGCACTATACACATTGTTATTGTATTGTGGCAGAACTTGGCCATGGCTTTCTTAAACAAAATATTTCAACTCAAAAGACAAAATATTTCAAATAGAAGGTAAGCATATGAACCTTGGGATCAGAAAATACTATTTCTGCTATTCTCGTTACATTGGCTCGAGAGTATGGATCTTATCACGTTGGTGCGACCACAATTAACAAAAGATCACTGTTATTGTCCGTGTGAAATGAGCTGTGGTATAATGAATACACATCTAGGTACGTCTATTTTATGATTCTATGTTAACTAATATTGTCACATTTGCCACGTAATTTGTAAGATACTTTTATCTTCGATATATTCAACCATTGATTGACTCATGAAATAGGGAAAGTGGGGAACACGTATGTAACCTTTTCTGTGATATTTCAGAGACAAAGTGTGCAGTCTATATAAGTTTTTCAATAATTGGCAATGTGTTGTGACTCTCAAGAAGTATGCCTAAAGGAAGGGAATATCAATGTTATTGTCAATTATTGTTTTTGTCAATGATCGCATTATCCGGTTTCAATCAGATTTTTTAAAAAAAAAGACCTTGAAATGTGACATTGACCTTCACATGAATTCCGACTTGACTTGCACAATCTCTTCATCACAATCTATGCATATAGCAATTGTCATTAGTACAGCTCTGATACGTTTTGAGTAATCACATAATCAAAATTTGAGATGAGTGGACAGTCAGACGAAATGACAACCAGCCAGTCGGACTAATAAAGGTTAGCCTTATTTAAGGCATTGACAAAAATTGGCACATTTCACATTCTCTTATGATTTAAATTTTGACCTGATACCTTTTATTTTAGAATCATCTTTTTTTACGTTGTTTCAACAGTATTTTGGTAGGAAAACATTGTTTTGTCTCGTAGTCTTCCATACATAATTGAGACAAGAAACAAAGTTTTGTAGTATCGTTATTATTCTTTTATAAAAATTTAAATATTCGGAAAGGGGCCAAGATTGTTCAACTCATACGAGAGCCGCCACTTTTGAATAGTAATTTATCGGTTGTACCTGTGCTCAGAAATACTACCTCATACCCTTTCCCACGGACAGGCTCATATAGTTATGACCTACATTAGCTTCATGGTCAATGGTACATGACTATTCATAAGAACATTGTGAAGAAGGAAGTAACGTTTCTCGTATATTAGTTTGAATGGCACAGATTCAGCAGTGGTTAGTTGTAAATTTACTGATAAGATTTTGGGGCTTTCCCTTTCCCTTGTTCAAATAATGTTTCAGATATTCCCGTTACATTGAATCGAGACTATGGATCTCATTTCAAAACGTGCATTAAAGACGTAGGTGCGACCAAAATTAACAAAAGATCACTGTGATTGTTCGTGTGAAATGAAGTGTTGCATTATGAATACATATCTGGGTCCGGGTACTCTATTTGTCTATGTTAACTGATCTTGTCACATTTGCCCCGTAATTTGCAAGATTATTTTATTCGATATATTCAACCATTGATTGACTCCTGAAATAGGGAAAGTGGGGAACTCGTACGTTACCCTTTCCTGTACTATTTCAAAGACCAAAAGACAAAGTTTGCAGTTTATATTAGTATTTCAATAATTTGCATTGTGTTGTGACTCTCAAGAAGTATACTTAAAGAAAGGGAATAACAATGCTATTGTCAATTATTGTTATTGTCAGTGATCGCATTATCCAGTTTCAATTAGATTTTAAAAAGAAATGACATTGAAGTGTGACATTGACCTTCAAATGAATTCCGACTTGCTTTACCCAATCTCTTTAGCACAATCTATGCATATAGCAAGTGTCATTACACATTTCTGATACGTTTTGAGTAATCACTGATGGGTGGACCGTCAGACGAAATGACAACCAGCCAGTCGGACTAATACAGGTTAGCCTTATATAAGGCATTGAATAAGTTGGCACATTTCTCATTCTATTTTGATTTAAATCTTTACCTGATACCTTTTATTTTAGAATAATCTACGTTGAAAAATTCTCATGAAATAACGATAACAGCAGAAATTTTAAATGCTGTGTTTTGATGAAGAATTTAAATATTATGATAGAAGAAGACATTTTTAATTTTGAACAATTTGCTCTTTTCTTACATTGTTTAAAGTATTTTCGTAGGTAGATAGTGTTTTGTCTTGTGTTCTTCCATACATAATGAAGACAATAAACAATTAGTTGTAGTATCCTGATTATTCTATTATATAAAATATAATATTGTGAAAGGGGCCAAGATTGTTCAACTGATACGAGAGCCGCCATTTTTGAAGAATAGTAATTTGTCGGTTGTACCTGATTAGCTTACAACAAGTGTAGGAAAGGTCCAGAGCAATACAGATAAAATATAATAAAAAATAAAACTTTGACATAGTTTACCATGATTTACTTTATAATGACCGTTCGTATACCTATAACACGTGTGAACTGTAGAACTGCGAAGATATACATTAGCGTAGAATATATAAGACGTTCCAAGAGAAAACCAACATTGTGGACTTTGCGTTAAGTATCGACCCAGATCAGCCTAAGCATGCCAAACAGGCTAATCGGAACAGACACTTTACGCCTCCTGTGGATTGTTTGTTTCAGGAATATTTAATCTATACCTCTGTCACCCTAAAACGTAATGTGTCGGCCCATAATAGCCTACGTGGACTGCGCAGGCTGATCTGGATGGATACATTCTGCAGAGGCCATACTGTTGGTTTTCTCGAAGTCTATATACACCCTCTATTATTCATGAATATTTGAGCTCGTCTATGAGAAAAATATAGACGTTTTTTGTGAACAGTTAAGATCCAGACCAGAGTGTGGGTCTGCGCAGTCAAGTCAATATATTCACTATATTCACTGTTCAGATATTACTAACACAAGCTTGTTAGAAACTTTCAGTCAACAAGTGTAGAAACTGACCAGACTTTGCAGATGGTCAGGCCGATCTGACCCAACTGTTCAAAAATGCACCTTTTCCCATGGATGTGAATGTGAAACTGCAAAATGCAGTAAATAAAACTTTTTTACGCAGAAACTGTGTTGTGTTGTATTGGTCCATACGCAACAGAGAAAATAAACAAAAAAATGTATAACCCTGATTAATATGTCATATAAAATGAAATATATATATATTCGGAATTGACATAAGTTCTACAATTAATATGACAATCGCCATTTTTGTTTAATTTGTCAGTTGTACCTGCTTATCTACCAATACGTGCACGAAGAGAGCTTCAAAGTACAAACACCATACAATGAACAGTATTAACTACGATCTGTTTGCAACGAATTACCTAAAAATGAACGTACACATACCTACAACACGTCCGAACTATACAACTATATGCTGCTTCCGATAACACTGCGGATTTGTGATTTTAAAGTGGAAGAGGAAGTAAATTATCCTGGAAGTCTATTTATAGATATTTCGTCTATTAGTTCCATTTATATTTGAGCCCATCCACGCGGAAAAGGCACAAGTTTGTTTATGACCAGCGATGGTACAGATCATCATGTACAGTCTGATCAATATCTCCACTGTTCATATCTTACATACAGAAACTTCAGTCAACACGTGTAGATTATGATAAGTCTTTGCATGTGCATACACCGATCTAACTCAACACTGCTCATACATACTAACTAACACGCCTGTCAGAGTAAACAGTTATATAGTGCTTAATTAACAGCCTTGGCCATGTTGTAAGCGTCTAGGATTTGAAAGATGGCGTCCCTTGTCTGCTCCATAGTCGCGGCGGTCAAGATGGAGTGTCATGTGGCACATTCCATAGACTAGTATCAGGGATCATGAATAAATGAACTGTCGCCGTGATATAAGTGCATTAATCTTGAAAACGGCGTTAAACGACAATAAAGCAAACACAACGTTTATGATTGGTAGATATACCATGAGTTATATATGGAAAGCCCCATTCTATGAGTTCACACTTATCAAAAGATCATCGTTATTGCAAAGACCTAATTAGGTCTTTGGTTATTGTCAGTGCGAATTGATCTGTCGCATGATGAATACATGTCAAGGTCAAGGTCAGTATACTATGTATGTCTATGTTAACTTATATTGTCATGTCGTTAGAATTAATTGACACAGACATATCAAGGTCAATGATTATGTTAAGTGACCTTGTATGTTCATCATTGTATTGACATGGACATACACTTGGCTTAAGTACGGTGGCACATATGTGACATGTGTATGTTTTTATTTATCTCGTGCGCACGACATACTAAGTCGTGCGCACGACTTAGTATGTCGTGCGCACGACTTAGTAACTCGTGCGCACAACTTAATTATCTCGTGCGCACGAGTTACTAAGTCGTGCGCACGACTTAGTATGTCGTGCGCACGAGATAAATAAAAACATACACATGTCACCTCTGTGCCACCGTACTTAAGTAAGGCATATGTATATTTAAAAATGCATAATTGCTAAACGTTCAAAGTTTCGGCTTTAATTTGTAAACATGATTTAATCGTCAACGGGCTGCATAATTCATCCGGTCCATTTTTTATTCGATTCAAAGAGAACGACACTTTTCGATCAACCGCATAACAAACACATTTCTGTAAACAAAAGATTAAAGCGGATAAGTGTTTCAAGTTATCGGTTGATTAAGTTCGACGAATTGCAAAATATAGCAATTACCCTTTACCCTGTACTGTATTCTTTGCTTACATATTGTAAGCTTTCTTTGATTATGATTGAAGGGTTTTAGCGTTTAATTGGTGTCATGTTATATCTTTTTTTATGATGGATTTTACTTTGATGGAGTTTATTCAATATACCAATGCGTATATTATATATTAGATTTAAATTTAACTAATTGTAATCAATGTTTATATACATGACCCCCTTTTCTCGCTTAAACAATCAATATTTTGATGATATTTCTCACATAAAATGCTGTTTTTGAATGATTTTCTTAGAAGCTGAATTGTTTCATAGTACAAAATTACACTCAAATAGCCCAGATATACAATACTCAATACCCTTATAATGTTTAATCTCTGCTTAAGAAAACCAAGGGTGCAAAGTTAACATTCCTTGAATATGACAATATATGAGTTCTTTGCTGTAATAACTATGACAAAAAATGTAGCTTCTTTTACATCAATGACTCATTTGATATTTATAAAGCCTCTATGATTAACTAAAGCATTTGAAACACAGAAATATGTGAACAAATCCTTTTACTTCGGCAAAAGTAGAGCCTCAACACTGAATTCTGATTGATTTTTCATCAACGACACCAGAAAATGGGTCTTTAAATAGGTGCAATTTGTGTGGATCTGCATCATTCGCAGTCATATAATTGGTACGGGGGATTTGAAGGATTGTGATTGAAATGAACCTATCCGCGGATCAAAGTTTGTCGCGGATGTCTGAAAGCCCCTTTTTTTCTGCTGCATCAGTAAAAAAAACCAATGAACTTTATACTTCAACAAAATATGCAAGTCAAATTTACTTGAAAAGGGTTTATATTGACCTCATAATGCCACAATTAAATGAAAAGCATGCAATTATAATGGTTTCAATAAGTACATGATATACAGAAGTTGTTTAAAGATTCCTTTACATATTTATCCATTACATCTGATTAAGGTGACGTTAAAAATAGACCAAAAACCTAGGTTTTAGTAAGAATAATACAATACGAACAAGGAGAAATTGTTAAATAGGAGTTATTTAGCCTCTTTTCAAAAATCTTTTCTGACAGATGATCTGCCGGAGGTACATGAAATTGCATGTTTGTGAGAAATAGGTTAAGTACCTGACCAAATATGTTGCTGAATATTTGGCTTGATTCACATCCAAAGAGTCCGATGTTATCTTTCTAGCACTCTACCCCCAGCATGACAGAGAACAAAAACATTCACGTTATTGATTGAACCCCTCCTTACTTAAGCTGTGCCTCTGAGAGATTTTTGGGGGTTTGGTTGCTGTGAAAAGTCACAGCATTTTATTACTGACAGGTTAAATGAGATTGTCTGAACGTTTTGTACACAAAATGCTTGTCTACATAACCCAAAAATACCGACAATGATAAAATACTACCGAAACTGAATTCTTACTTTAGGTCATTGGGAAGCAATTCATTTGCCATAGGTGACCGTTATAGCGTTTTGTGCTATGGCTCTTTCCAAACAATCCAAATAGCCCAGATACCTAAGGTTCATTCTTAAAACTACCGAAAAGGCACACACAAATCCCATGTTGACCTTCTTTTATAGAGCTATGACCAGAAATCAAAGGTCACACCTATCGCGCAGTGAATTTTACTTTCAATTTCAGAAGATACATGTTGTTCTGAAAATGACTCTGAAGCGGTCAATATAGCTTAAAGCAAATAATGTTTATGTTACAAATCAGTCAGACGCTATTCAACCTTATAAAAAATATCAGGCTTCATGAATTTTGATACATAAAGAATGTTATTTGAGCATGTGGAATGAACGAGAAACGGGTCATTTTCCCCATCATATATTCAATTGTTGAAAATTAGTTTCAAATGTAAATAGATCGATTACTAATAGGCATTTTGAAAAAGGCTGAGGATCCTATCAATTATCTTTTTAGGTGTGAACATTGTATCAGACAAGTTATGTGTCACTAAGTCCATTGGATCGTTTCACATACTTGAAATGAATTTATTAAATTAAATTTAATGTCTTATCTTGAGCCACACACTTTTAAATGTAATTTAATGTCCCAGCCTTTATCTGTGATAAAGGTTCATTTTAAATGTATAGCTATTTATGTATTTAAAGACATAATAACAATATGTATAGTTAAAATGCAATTAAAACGAAATGGGAACAGTATCGTGATATGATAAATATTATTTCATTTCTTTTTTAAATTAATTTGTTACAAGGCTACTGTGTCCTATCACAAACATTTTATGATACCCAGGATTACGCCGTGGACTAGTGGTAAACTGAAATGATAGGAAAGGATAGTTTGACTCGTCACAAATGTAGTTTCCGTAAATTAAGGAATTATTTCATTGGAAGTACTTTTATGAAGGGTAAATCGTTTATTTTTTGTACCTGTCATCATATTTCAAAATTGAATATATGCTTAACTAGATGATAATTTGTAGTTTATTTGCTTAGGACCGTAGGACTTGTAAATATCTTATAATCAAAGCACTGCTAGTGCTGCAAGCAATGGGATTACTGCAGATCACGGAGAATGATTTACCGATCACAAAAGTTAATAAAAGTTTAAAACGAAAAAAAAAACATTTGCGAATTTCACGTACTTACCGTTCATTTTCTTCAATCTTGTAACATGTAACGACTATAGGCGATATATATTTCTTGAACCATTTGTAAATGCTAAAAAAAAAAAAATACTACGGTCCAGGGGAGACAAATTCTTTATTAAATGTAGTGTTTCATCAGCTGTTTTCTCCCTTGTATAACAAAAACTCTATCTATATGCTAGACAGGAGTTCTTAACATATCTTCATCTATAGATTAGAGAGTAAACCAGGCATTGCGCTTTATGATACCCGATGAAGTTTGAAATCAGATACGTAACTTGCAAGTACGAAGACATTGACAATGAAAATCTTTCTCTTCCAAACAATAGGTCCGACTAAAGAACGATTTTACAGTGGAAACGGGGGTAGGGATTTTTTTGTTGCATTTCAATTTTAGTTTTGGCTCTCTATGCGTTGTATATGTATATGAGAGGGAAACTACGAGCGATATACTTATTGTATTTAGTCGATATTTGCATCTTCTAAAAGTGAATGCGGAAAACGAAGATGTGTATGGCAGTACAATACACTGACTTGCGTTGGACATCTCTGTCCATGGATGCAACAAGAACGATTTTCACATGACGCGGTTCATAAACTTTTCTGGGACTTAACTAAATGGCCGACTAGAGGAGACCGGGGCTAGATGATACCAATTTTAGTATTTTGGTAAGTTTTCTCTTTACTTTATCATTATTGAAATTCTGAGAGGGTAATATAAAAACAAGTTTCATCATGAGTTTATAAAACAAAAAACAATTCAAAGCAGTTAATGCATTTTAACTGTGAAGTCAATTTGTATATTCAGAACGGGGTATACGTCTAGGCTGGTTTACCCTTTAAATTGCCGCTCTAGTGCGCCATTTGACAATTTACTTTCCTCTTAGAGGACTGCTGACCTGACATTTCACACGAACGTTTAATGTGAAAACCTCTTCCAAAATGCCTTGAAGGCGGTCTTGAGTCGATAGCAATGTGCGTGATTGAACGGTACTGTCGTATCCGTTATAATCTATATAGTGGACTCAATGTAACGCCTCCGATGAAACTGCACGATTGATGTTTAAATACGTTCACAGTAAAACGTTCTCTACCGATACCGAAACTACCAAAGTCATTAGTATTCGTAACTCAAGAAGACAATCAGAGGTTTGACTGGTTTTACCACCGCTAGTTACCCTTCTACAAATCTTATCAAAATTAGACCAAAATACTTCGCTGTACATATACCGGAATGACTACACCACATACAGGGGCGTCTTGAATTGTCCGTATACACTTAAATACTCACGAGCACGTGTTCGTTTCCAATGAAACCGCACGATACAAAAATCGCTTGGGCTATACACTCGGAGAACTCGACAATCACCGCTTCTCTAGAACGTTTATTTATATGGGTCATGCCGAATGATTTGGTAGGTGACAATGCGATTGTCTGAAACAAAGGTCAATCCGGGCAGACCTGTTTGGGGCAGTCATCAGATCTATATACGATCCAGCGAAGTTTAGGTCTGGTTTTTATGAGATTGATTTTCTACAAAACTACCAATCCGTATCGTCAAGGACTATAATGACAACCACTTGCAGATGCATGTTGACGCTTCTGCTGCAGTCGACAAAATATTGCTGCAAAAGGAGAAATTACTGATAATGGCTCCATTCAATAATTACATATCTTCTGTTATAGATTTTTTCCATACTTCTGCTGAACTGTTTTCAAGGACGTCTGTAACAAATTTGTTGTTTGTAGGTGACAATATTTGAAATGTTCCATACTTCTGCTTAAATGTTTGCAACAAATTTGTTGGACGTGGTTGACAATATTTGAAATGTTATCTCTGAAACTACCGGTCCGATTGTTAAACACTTGTCATGACGTGGTTTTGATTAGGAACCTACAATTCACGTGAGCCTGTTTTACTTTTTAACATGGTTATGTATTACCAAAAATAAATGGCTATTTGCCTTCTTTTTATCCGGAAATTGAATACACTGAACATGTAGGTGGTCGGTCCAGGCCACCACACTCCACATGTGCGTAAAAACCGGCATTATTGAAATAAATATGAAATGTAAAATAAGTTGACATATCAGTATTTATAAATATTTATCAAATTGTGTGAATGTGTTCTAAATACACTGATGTGTCTATATGTGTTTTTGTTTCTGAGGGGGTGGGGAGCAACGACAAACTACTCGTCAGCCAGTATCATAGATTATAAACTGATTATATTCTGAATGCACAAACAATCACACACGCAAGACATATTAAAACAAGATGGCCATGATGGCCATGATGGATAGCTATCAGTTTGTATTTAACAACAAGAAGTGTTTAAATTAGCTTAGTAGAGGACAACTAGACAATGCTACACACACAATATCTTAGTTATATGCCGTTCGGGTTCAGACAAGATATTCAATGCTACACACTAAATATCTTAGCTCTAGGCCTTAAAGTAAAGAATATTTTTCAAGTTTTCCTTTCTTTTTCTTTTTTGTTGCTATGGCAACCATAGTTCTGCATGGAAGTAAAGTCTTTGAACAATTTTTAAATAGCGCAACCAATGAAACTTTCACCCATGTGAAGTTTCAGCAAAATTGCCTGTGCGGTTTCGTCGGAGAAGTTGTTTGTAGAAAAATGTGAACAGACGGACAGACATCGACGACGACGGACGACGAATGGTGAGTGTTCACAAAAGCCTACGAGGTATATATACTTTTAAATTCATTCCACAGTGCAGTATAACTAATAGTTCACGTACAACCATTTAAAGCAAATTGGTAAATCTCGGTTGAATATCATGCTTAAATATATTCACGGGCAATTTAGTTTGTATTATTTATCTGAACTCCCAGCTCTGAAAGTCATGGCAGCAAACGTCATTCGTCCACTAATGCATTAACTGTCTATGTGAGAAGGTGGTCAGTTGCCCGGGAAGAATTTTGTTTGAAGTATTGGTGTGAGCAACAAACGTTAAGAGAACTGGCTTTCGTAATTTAACTGAGCTGTCGTTGTAAAACGTCGTTAAACTCCAATCGACCAATCAATCAATCAATCGAACATGTATTGATTTTGTATTGACTTTATACATATAGTCACACTTCATGCTTGATATTTTTCTCGTCTGAAGAATTCTTGTGTAACGCAAAAACAAACATGTTAAACACAATATTAAACACATATACACTGGCACCCACTCACAGATATACTTCAATTCATTCAATGGTTCCCTAAAAAATACAAGCATGATAAACAGACGGAATAGAAAAAAACAAAACCAAAAAACAAAAAACAAAAAACGTTAATGAGTTTGAAGCGCTCTTATCTTTAAGATTTAATGACGAAACTAATCACCTATCATGGATTCATAACACAACGATGATAACATGAGATAATTTTTCAAAGCAGAGGATACATATAACAAATAAACACGAGTAACATCACATAACAGCCACATATCAAATATAACAATGTATTAAGCCTGTATCGTTTAATAACGCTTATTCTGATTGTACAAGTTCAGGAAGAACATAAAAAACCACACTGAATAATTTTTTTATTATTGTCTCTTATTCGGTTAGTGATACACCATGTTGAATTCTAAACATCAATCAAGTTCAGTAGAAAACTGAAATAGAAAAATAAGCATTCCTGAGTCAACGCCCCAAAAAGTCAAAGACAACCAGTTGCTATTGAGTCATTCATCTAAATGGTGTCAAAGCAACTGGATATAACGCAGTTATGAGTAAAAGATTCAAAGAAAGTACGCTTCAGCATAGGTCATTAATACCACGAAGCTATATGGTAAACATAGTATGTATCGAAACCCGATGGGACGAATCGTTCTCCTGAGCGGTAGCGAACATAACCGGGTGTGAACATATAAGCTCTAAAAAATCTCTAAAACATTGAAATATGTCAAACAATGCATCTCATTTTTGTAAATCAATCATAACAAAATTACTCTATGGGGGTTATTGTCTCGAGAAAATCTTTAAACTGTGTTTATCGCCAAGCGATGTACAACAAAAGGCAAGCATGCCGTCTCGGAAACGTAATAAAATAAATGGCGAAATTCAAGGGCGATAATCCCGTCAAACCACCTGAAGTATTACTAAAATATGGATAATGTATTAATCGAGTAGTATAGCAACGAATATAGAAAATCTCTATATATTACAGACATGACACAATGTATGGCTACTATATGAGAATTCTTTGGTTATTCCAAGATGATCACATGGTGCTTTTTAAACATGATAAATACTTGAAAATCAATTTAACAAATATTGGTACACTTTGCGTGTATGAGGACGATGATGTATCCCAATTAAAATAAACGCAACACATAGCAACATGGGATACATTGCAAGTATATGATAGAAATGTTGTACAATGTACATGTAATGTTATTATCCGTCTATAAATTTGTATATTTGGCGACAAGAAAAATGATAGGCATTACTCGTCTATTAAGTGCAAAACATCGTCATCGTTAGAGAAAACTATATCAAAAGGGTTATTGCTCAAGTCTACCAGGGACTGGGGTTAGCTACCCCTTTTAAATTTGCACAATTTCATGTTACTTTTGGCTTTTTGATGCTCGTTTAGAATACAAATATTATTTACTGATATGCTGTTTACAGCGTACACTTCTTACAGATGCTTTACGACTCTTGATCAAATTTAATCCGACATTTCCAGTTACACATTCGTTACTATACCTTCACTCAAGTGAACGATTTAGGGTTATATTGCCTCATTTGTTTGCATATAGTTCTACTATGAACCATATTTATCTTATTTTCGTCTGTTTGATCAGTTCTCTTGATATTCAACATTCTGTAAAATAAACTACGATTTTCATTTAACCATACTTCATCTATGCGCAATGCAAATTTCTCTGTTTTTTAAAATAAACTTCAATTTTTCATACTTTTCCTATGTTCAACATTGCGTTTACAATAAGTAGACGAGACCTCAATCAATATACCCGAAACATGTAAAGTACAATGGCAATTGAGCATTATAAATACATGTACGTATTTCTTGTTATACAATTAAATTTCGAAATAACCCCATCGCTTGATGATCTGCAATTAAAGGCGTGTTTGTATTTTGTTATCTAAATAAATTATGTTTGGTTTATAATATTTGGATGTGTAACTATTTTATTCTGAAAGAAAAAAACCGTTTATTAAAACAAAAAATAAAAATAATACCAGTGCAATGGTTAACAAAAATATTTTGATCATTTACATGAAATGACTCAATAGAATACCATAAATCGTACGATGGCATTACCTTATCTGCTAAACATAAGCACCTACGTGGATAAAACGACCCATTTTGTCATGATCAAATAGATCATCCATTTAAAATTGTTTAAAAACTATCATTTAACCTACTAGTTCAGTGCTGTTATATGACCTTTAACTGTTTAAGGATGTACTGAACTGAAAAGTGGATTTTTCATAATATTTAACTTTTGTTGTAATATTTGTTTTTTGAAAGTTGGATATATGTTAAATTAAAAAAAAAGAAAAAAAAAAGTATGGTAGTGGGCTTTTTTTTTTGCTAGATCAATTTATAAAAGCCTTATGATGAGCTTTTGTTTTTGCTATTTCAGCTCATGAAAAAAAATGTTTTCACGCAAATTGCCGATATTTGAAAGATGATATGCTAATTATTTATCTTCATGTGGTTTTAATCTCATTCTGAAGGTATTGTATCCATATCTTTGGAAGTTCATGCGATACATTGTAGTTAAAGCTAAAAAAAGACACTATTTGACACTAATGAAAATCCATATTTGTCAGATTTAAGAATAGACAATTTCAAAACTTTTAAATAAGGAAAAAACATATTTGTAATATTTAACTTTTTCTGAAACTTCTAGTTATTTCAATTACTATCATTTATCAGATTTTAATTTGAAAAGTATATGTCATTGGGCAATATTTTCAGTTTTTCTTCTTTGAATGGCTAAAAAATGCTAAAATATGAATATATATTTATTAATTTTTCAAACATATCTTCAAATGTCAAAAAAGTTTTCCAATATTTTCTACTTTTTTTCAAATCAATATGATACTATACAAGTTCTAGATTAAAATTTATATACATGGACTTTAATATGTTCTTTTTGCTCAGTTTTATGTCTTAATCAAACACGGCAACTGGACAGCGTCTCACGAAAAAATTGAAGACTCATGAAAAAAATAGGCCCGTTATCTCAAGCAAATTTTATCCACTTTTTTTTAAATGTTGAAGAATTATAAAAAGGTATTATGACTAAACAGGTTTTAATTGACAACAAAATAAGAAGATTTAATAAGAAAGTAAAAAATAAATGAGTATATTTCCCCCAATATACAAAGATACTTTGCTTATTCATAAACGTCAATCGGGCACATGCTTGCTCAAGTTCAACTTATCCAAGAAAGTTTAGAGTAGCTTTAACTGACTTGCCAGTTTTCTTGTCCTTTGCATGAGCCTCTATTGTCGTTTTTAGGAAGCTCAAACTGAACTCTACTGCTCGGTATATATCTCCATCATGGTCGTCAAGTTGTATGGTTAACTCTCCAACTTTTGTCAGACTCTGATCCAAAACAACAGGTGGATGTAACTGCGTTGCATAAACGGAAACGGGTATAGAGGTCTGGTCAGACATTTGTGGGAAAAGGTTGTTTACATTGAGCGGTTGGCCTAATATAACTGTATCATTTTTGTTGACATACACTATGAATACATCGTCACAGTGAACACCGTGATCATTTGTAATCTTGTTTGCCTCCGGGTGAACCCCTTCTATAAAAGGCGAACTGCTACAATATCCATATGTATACTTGAGTGTACGCCCTCTGATAGCGTCAGGTACATGACCACATATAACCGCTCCTTTCAAAACTACGGATGCTGCATCGCGCGGTATGATTACCTGGATATTAGGAAACGTAGATTGTATAGCGTGTCGTAACATGGGCGAATCAGAGAATCCGCCGACCATCAGAAGTGCTGTAACCCCTCTTACTTATTCATGCCGAAGCATTGTTTTGATGTGGTTGATTGTTTTGTCAACAGAATTGCTGAATAGATTTTTCATGACGGTAGCTTCGATTCTTAATTTATCGCCTTTCAGCGCAATATCACCTGCGTATTTCGAAGCGCTGATACATTTTTCCAGGTCTTGGTTAGTTTCTATTTTCAGAAGATTGGTAAGGGAAACGGGTATTCTTATGGTGACCATTGACCCCTTCGTAGGAGTTATTTCCTTTTTCTTGGTTTCGAAATCTCTGCAAAGATCCAGCCAATCTTTCGTTTCTTTTAAAATAAACTTGTTGTAGACATCTTTTGTAATAATATCCTTTAAGAAACTTTCGTATGCTTGATTCACCAATGTGCCTCCCCAACCCCTCCGCCAGCAGCATGAACTTCCTTTAGTCCACCAGTCAAATCAACCTCCTGTACAGTAATATCTATTGTACCACCTTAAAACACACATACAAACAAAGTATAAGCACAACAATAATATCAATTCCTATGTTTTTTTCGCAGAGCAGCGCTCATTTCATGAGCTGGCATTTTCAGGTCGTTCACTGCATTATATAGAACAGGAAGTGTTTTTCTTAGTTCAGTATGTGGATTTTTAAGTGCATAAAAACACACAGAGAGGACATTTGCCGTTACACAATAGAGATTGAGCTTAATTTGAAGGGTTATACGACAGCTGTTCTTATTTCTTTAAAGATCTATTTTGCCTTATTGCAGTAAACTATGTATAAATCTTGTGTCAATAATGGCGTTGTTTGTACCATACACAGATAGATCATAACGTTAATGAAAACCATGGCTTTACGAGTGTGAATATGGACGTGGCTTTAATGTGATCTTATTTCAAATATGTCACTATACTTATAACCAGACATTTTTCAAATTGATCTGATGATTAAAAAGGAAGGCATCGGGATATAGATGTAGTTCATTATGTGGATTTGTAAGTGCTTAAAACACAGAGAGAAAAGATTTGCCGTTACACAATAGAGCTGTTCTTCATTGTTTTCATTCTTTGACGACCTTATTGACATTATTGCCCTTAAAATATGTCTACAATTTATGGCAATAACTGCGTGGTTTGTACACAAAGATGCACACCATACGAACATAGATAACAAAGTTGAAGAAGACGACGTCATTACGGGTGTGAATATGAATGTGTCATGCTAATTATAACCATACACTATTGCAAATTGATCTGGTGATTGAAAAAGAAGGCATTGGGACAAATATATTGTTTTGATACATCGTCTATTGCGTCAAACTGTGGTTTTACGAGTACTAGAAGACGAACTTCATTTATTTCTGTTTTATTTCTCTTCGTATGAACATAAATTTCCAAAAATAAGTTTTACTTCATATCCTTGCCTTATCAACGTAATGCATTTGTTTAGATATCATATAAATACATTAGGCTGTCTAAAGAGTTTTCACCTGACAACTTATAAATAATGTTTAAACTCACCACCAGCATCGACAATCATGTATTTAGTTCCAACTAGGAATTCAGAAATGGCCGAAGTTTTATCTGTTTGTTCTTGATTGGTCGCCTGTAGTGGTAGATATCTACAATAGACGGATGCAGCTTCAGGTTCCAAAGCAATCGTCAATCTTTCCTTAGATATTCCGGCCTAAATTAAAACAAACTGGAACATTAGTTAATACAAAGTCCGTAAAAAGCACTACCTGTTTTGTCTGTTTTATTGTTTACGGATGGTACATGTTAAGAACACATCTTAAAAATACAGATTGTGTTCTCAAAACAGAAATACCTTTTGCATATGCATGGGAATACTAGTATGTCAAAGTACGCGGGAGATATTCCTACGACAAAAACAAGATCTCACAATTATACACCTAATTAGAGCTGATTACTTTGAAACTATGACTTTTTGTACAAGTATGAGAATTTTTAAACGTTTTTTTATCTATATAGGAAAAGTTACAGACAGCAATAAAAAATTAAATCAATGTTGTTCCCTTTACACCAATAGCTGCCTCTGTCATGAATTGTTTTGCGGAGTCTGTCCATATCGCCGGAACCGTCAAGACCCAGTGTATTTCAGACGGCTTTGTACCAGCAACTCTTTCCTTCACGACAGCAACCATGTCTTCGACCAGGTAACCGATTGTTAATGAAAATACTCTCATAGCTGGCAATGATCGATTCAGACTGTCTTCAATAGTGATGTATCTGTTAAAGACCTGAAAAATGTTCGACATAGATTACTACAATATAATTTTAAAAAAGTGAAAGGGGAGTTTATTAGAAGAGAATGTGAACATGTTTGTGGTTTAGTACAATTGCTAATCGAAAGGATATGAATGTACGCATAGAATATAACCCGTCAGATTTAAGTTATTTAATGCTTGCGTTTTATTGTGTTCCGTAAAACAAGATAGTCCTAGAAATAGTTTAAGTACTCTGAGATGTTTATATGTATTCAGTAGTCAGAATCAGAAACCATAGATAAATACTTCTCGCAGTAGTTATTTAACTGTTACAGGTTCGTAAAAGTTTATTATGGAATTGTTTAGGCACAACAAATAAAAACATTTTCTCGTATTCACATTTGTTCTTGCATCAAACGCTATACTTGATTGATTTTAATTGTTTTAATAGTGTTTTAAAACCGCTTTTAACATTATTTCAGTTATAATATGGCGTTTCTTGTGTCATTATAAGTACTATCGGTATTATTTATACCCGCAAACCTGAGCACAATGGAAGGTGGTCATTACGTCAATTGTTAATGTATAAAGTATGACCCGACCGGAGATCTAATTTTGGTAGCCTGCTCCCTGGACGATGCTTTAACCATTACGCCACTGAGACGATACCACTATACTTAAACAATTAAATGCAGAATGTGTATCGTAAATACCTGTTCTAGCTTTTTGTTCAGTGCCATTTTGAACCCTTTGAAGTAATAATAGTTTTCCTGTTCGCCTTTTTCAGCTAGTTCTCTGTACTCATTTTCTGCATCATATCCAAAGGCAACTAGTGTTTCACCATCTGGTGCAATCAGTGCACATGTAGGGGTCTTGTCGGTTACAAGTGCGGCTCCCGAATGCCATTGTTTTGTAGACACCTTTGTAGGATCATTCTTGAATTCGTGCATGAAAGAGAAAGCCCAGCCAGAATAGGCCGTACCAAAATCAATGGCACCGACAATCATGGTTTGTGTCTGAAAATAATAAGTGTGCATTAACCCTTTCACACAAGCAGACACATTTTAGCTGATTTGCATCAAACGACCTTTGACAGCATTGGGGTTAAATGAGAAATTGCCCACAATGAGCAATTTCTCCTTTTGTCACAATGTTTTCGTATCTCATTTTTCTTATGTTTAAAAAGTGGTCTGTTGCAGCTTCTTTGCACGTGAGAGTGAGTTACATATTTGCAATTTGAACAATGTAATTATGCTACTTAGGTGCATAAAAGTGTTGCTGCAATTTATTAGGGGACAATTAAACATAATAAGTGAAAAAATAAGCTTTTGGTGTTTTGTAATCAAATCAAAACTCCTTATTTTTTTAGTAGTACAATGACTCCAAAAACAAATGACATCTAAATCGAGCGTGATTCAAACTGTACTATATCAGTTTTAATACTTCATCGAAGTGAGACTTTCTTTAAACAAAAACACTCTGCCTACTCGAAATATTTAAGTTATATTTAATCTAAATATCTAGACATGTTCACCGAGTACGGCATGGGCATTTTCCGGAAAATATTGGAAATGTCCGTAAAGCTTTTTGCTTGAAACCGTTCAATTTCCGTGTCTCATTCGGATTTCTCTTTTATAAAGACAATGGTTACGCCTTTGGTCCAGATGAATTTATTTTACACGTTAGCGCATAAACTTTTGATTTTCAAACTGAAAGGACAATTTGGATGGTGAAACAGACAATAGAAACACGGTGCTAATTAATGCCATGTCACACTGTCACGACTTGAAGTTACGAGTTTGTGATTGTTTTTGATGATGTTCGACCCCTGTTCGAGTTCTCTTCAACATTGATACGAGAGTACTACGATAATGCACGAGTTGAGACAACATATTCACGATCTGTGTACGACATTTATGACGAGAAGTGACGAGTAAACTACGAGAACTGTACGAGTGATGGCGACATAATGGCAAAGTGGGTATAAATTACAGTAGCCATGCACTAAATTTGATATCATAGATGCAATATTACAGCCATGGGCCGACTACCGCAGGGGCTCAGAAACATTGCTTTTCTTGCAGAAATGGAGGAAGATGCTGCTGAAGATGATCTTATATGCTTAGGTATGAAAGAAAGAGAAACAGAATAACTCATAGGAGATATTGGGTAAGGCCGTGGATCCAGAGACGGATATACTTTAGACACTATAGCCGTCTTATGTTTGAAATTGAAAATGTAGACAGGCAGTCATTTGTTAATTTTCTGAGGGTTTCATCTAAGATGTTCTGAGAAATGTAACAGAAACTTTCTGAGAGATTGACGAAGAACGATACGTGGTACCGCAAGGCACTGGAACCTGATCTGAAGCTCGCCATTACCCTCCGGTACCTGGCTTCCGGGGATAACTACAGAAGCCGTATGTACGTATTCAGAGTGCCACACAACACCATCAGTCTCCTTATACCAGAAGTGTGTCAGGCCAACATTGATGAGTACATTAATGAAGTGTTAGCATGTCCTACTACTCAAGCTGATTGGCGAAACGTTGAAGTTTGGAGCTCGGTTGAACTTCCATCATAGCAGACTTCTTTTCCTTGTTGTTATATTATTTCAGGCACTTGTTGTACAAGATAGGATTGTCCTGTATCCACCACTCCGTCAAGAGCTCCTCTCGTCTGTCCGTAAAGTTGTATAAACTCGTTTCCCCTTCGAATTGATACATTGGATCACTCCATCATCAAATTCCATGATCGGTTGTATCTCGTTCTCTTCCTCTGTTTCTGACAGATCTTTCAGAGGTTGTGTTGGCGGAGGGAATGGTGACAGGTGCTTTTCTTATAGATCCACGTACACCTTCTTTTTTTACTTGCATTTGACCTTTCCTCTTTTGAGGCATGATTGTGGACTTATATGCGCACCCAAAATAAACACAACTTGCCAGAACTAGTAGAAATGTCAAGTAAATGTCGTACATATGTTGAAGAGCAATCACATAAACTCGCTACGTGTCGGGCGCATGTTGAGCAGGGATCGTATTTATGTCTTTCTAATTCGCAGCCAAACTCGTAGCATATTGAACGACTTTTTACACGGCGAGAAGTGATGACATGTCCTACACACGTGTACGAGATTGGACGACATCCCATCGAGATTCGACGACATCCCACCAACATGTCTTCGACATCTGCACGAGATGGAAACTCGCACGACAACCTTAAACCGATAAAAATACTCGCCGCTTTTTGCTTAGTACTTGTGACATGAGGAGACACTCACAGACATCTACTCGACATGTACAGATATATGTTCGAGTCCTACACGACAACCGAATAGTCATGGCGAGTTATGACTCATGGTAACTCGTAGCTCAAAATCGTGACAGTAAAACCTGAGCTTAAAGAATGGACACGATGGCAATTTTACGAAACCAGTCAGTTGACCATACTGTGTGCTTCAATTGGATTTTTCAAAGGTTAACAGGCTCGATTATCTTGTTCAACAAAGAAAGAAATCTCATGGTATTGCTGTATTGTGTCGAACTGTGTGTCTGCACAACATACATTAAGTGGTTTTTACTGTTATATTTGGTAGAATTACGATTTCAAACATATGAAAAAGTAAAATAAGTGAAATTCTATGTAACAAAATAAAATGACAATTCTATGAATGTGTAAATATCATATTTAAGTGCAATAAAGGATAAGAATCCCCCCACCCACGCACCCCCCCCCCCCCCCCCCAAAAAAAAAATACTCTCAAGTTTGTAGGAAAGCCACCTGCACAAATTACCCCATGTAAATTGTAAATCTTTGTTCCCTCTAGTAACAGAAATAGTTAAGTAACATAGATTTGTTTGCGATATTTTAATATAATTTGTTTTCTCCACTTGCAGAGCATTTGCAGCCGACGACTTTTGAAGAGCAATATCTCCTTTTGCCACAATGTTTTCTATGCTATTCTGAAATATTACCCACCTACATATCCTTTGTGCGCCCCTGCAGCAGACGACGTTTTGAAAAATTGTGGAAAAAAGAAGAAATTGAACAGTATATTTATTTTCTACGGAGAACTTGCTGCGGCATCAGAAAAGATGAATTTTGTACGATTTTTATAAATATTATCTTCTGAATTAGCTTGTCTGATACAAATATAATCTTGTAGAAATGTTCATTTGATAACTCTCTACAAATACAATCATATTGTTTGATTGTTATAGACGGCAATCAAGCGGTATAAGAAAAGGTGCAAAATGACAAAATTTAAAACTACATTCTTATAAAACAGTTTGTCTGATTTCAAGATAATTTAGCAGAACTGTTCATTCAGTGACCCTCTACATGATTTTTTAAGTTTTATTTATTGGTTGAAAGTCCTAGAAACCAGGTGGCAGTCCTTTTCTTACTCATGTTCTAAGATATATGTTTAATTCTTGTTTGTGTGGTTCAGAAAGGGAGTAAAATGCTTAATATTTAAAATTATTTTCCTCTTAATCTGGTTGTCCGATTCCAAGGTTATTTAGTAGAATTGTTCCTTCAGTGATTGCATGATTGACTCCTTCATTGACCATTTCATGATTTTTTAAATCATATTGATTGGTTGAACATAGTTACCAGGCAGCATCAGGAAATGGGTATATTGAACTTTTAGCCTCAAATAACATCTCATCCAAATCCACTGGGCAAATTTCAACAACAATTTACAAGAATGTTTCTTTGATGTTCCTCTTTCTAATTTGTTCAAATATATCAATTCTTAACACAACGTTTGTTGCTGCGGCAGCAGGAAGGGAGTAAAATGCCTATACTGTAAAATTCTTCTTTTCTGAATCTGCTGCATCAGAATAGGAGTATAATTAACATTTAGCTCCTTAACCATTGGATTGATATCAACCAAACTTCACGGGAATGTTACTTTTGAGGTACAAGTGACCCTCTACTTAGTATGTCAATCCATATTGATTGTTTTGAAAAGATAGCTGCCATGCTGCATCAGAATAGGGGTAAAATTACTTTCTTAGCCATTGGATTTATATTAACCAAACTTCACGGGAACATTACTTTGGTGGTCCTTTTACACACTTTTGTTGCTGCGGCAGCAGGAAGGGAGTAAAATGCCTAAACTGTACAATTCTTCTTCTCTAAATCCGCTTGTAAAAATAGGCATTGAGTGGCCCTCTACAAGATGTATTTAACCTGTATTGATTGGTTGAACAACATGGCAGAAAATCGTCAGTATATTCTGATATCAAGAAATCGAATTTTTGATATAAAAAAACACTGACGATTTTCTGATATCAAGAAATACATTCGATTTTCTGATATCAAAAATTCTGACGATTTTCTGATATCAAGAAATACATTTTCTGATATCAAATATTCATTTTCTGATATCAGGAATTCGAATTCTTGATATCAGAAAATCATCTGATAATGAAAAATAAAGCATATTTCTTGATATTTTTTTATATAAGGAATTCGATTTTTTGATATCAGAAAATCATTTTTTGATATCAAAAAATGAAATTCTTGATATCAATAAATAAACAGTATTTTCTGATATCAAAATATCGAATTCCTGATATCAAAAAATACTGTTTATTTTTTTTATATCAAGAAATCCATTTTTTGATATCAAAAAATGATTTTCTGATATCAAAAAATCGAATTTCTGATATAAAAAAATAAGGAATATAGTAAAATGGCGCCTCATATGAATGTTCCTTGTCGGATTTTCATAGAGCTATTGTGTACTATGATCATTAAACAAGAGTTCCAAGATGGTCTGAAATCGATCAACTGAATATTTTTAAAGTGTTTACGTAAACGAGTCTATTTAAAACAAGTGATACCCAGGGTGGGGCTATTTTTGTCCAATCTTGGTAGAGGTCCACTAGATGATGTTATGTTTCAAATATCAACTTTTAGACAATATTTAAAAAAAAAAATCCCTATACAAGTATAATATTATTTGAAACAAGTGACTTTGGATGAGGCAATTTTTAACCCCAGGTCTTCTACTTTTAGACAAGAAGATTTTTTTGAAAAAAATCCCTATACGAGTCTATGTAAAACAAGTGACCCCCGGGGAGGGGTCATTTTTTACCACAGGGTCTGGGCCATCTGCTTTTAGAGAAGACGATTTTTAAAGTTTTTTCCCTATACGAGTCTATGTAAAAAAGTGACCACAAGGGAGGGACCATTTTGAACCAAGGGCTACAATTTGAACAATCTTGGTAGAAGTCCACTAGATGAAGCTACATACTAAATATCAAAGGCTTTGGCCTTCTACTTTTAGACAAGAATCCGCCGTGATCAAGTGGTTAGCGTCGGGGATTTGTAACCGAGTGTCCCGGGTTCGATCCCCAGTCGCGGCACGACGGTCATGGTGGAGTGTCCTGGGCAAGGCAGATTTTCTAGCCTAGTACTAGTTTGTTTACCCAGGGATCATGAATAGGTGAACTGTCGCCGTGATTAACTGAAATAATGTTGAAATCGGAGTAAAACCACATTAAAACAAATCTATTTTTAGACAAGAAGATTTTTAAAGTGTATTCCCTGAACGAGTCTATGTAAAACAAGTGACCTCCGGGGAGTAGTAATTTTTGACCACGTGGCTTTTATTTGAACAAACTTGGTAGATGTCCACTAGATGAAGCTACATACAAAATAGCAATGGCCTTGGCCTTCTAATTTTAGACATGAAGATTTTTAAAGTTGTTTCCCTATACGAGTCTATGTAAATCAAGTGACCCTTGGGGAGGGGTCATTTTTGACCCCAGGGCTATAATTTGAACAATCTTGGTGGAAGTCCACTAGATGAAGCTACATATCAAATATCAAAGGCCTGGGCCATCTACATTTAGACAAGAAGATTTTTAAAGTTTTTTCCCTATACGAGTTTATGTTAAACCAGTGACCCTACGAGAGGGGCCATTTTTTACCCCATGGCTATAATTTAAACAATCTTGGTAGGGGTTCACTAGATAAAGCTACATACCAAATATCAAAGGCCTTGGCCTTCTACTTTTAGACCAGAAGTTTTTTAAAGTATTTTCCCTATACAAGTCTATGTAAAACAAGTGACCCCCGGGGAGGGGTCATTGTTGACCCCAGGGCTATAATTTGAACAATCGTGGTAGATGTCCACTAGATGAAGCTACATACAACATATCAAAGGCCTTGGTATTCAACTTTTAGACAAGAAGTTTTTTACGAGTCTATGTAAAACAAGTGACCCCCGGGGAGGGGTTATTTTTTACCACAGGACTTTTATTTGAACAATATTAGTAGTGGTCTACTAGATGAATCTACATAATAAATATCAAAGGCCTGAGCTATCTACTTTTAGAGAAGACGATTTTTAAAAAAAAACCTATACGAGTCTATGAAAAAAAGTGACCACAAGGGAGGGACCATTTTTGAACCAAGGTCTAAAATTTGAACTATCTTGGTAGAAGTCCACTAGATGAAGCTACATACTAAATATCAAAGGCTTTTGCCTCCTACTTTTAGACAAGAAGATTTTTTGACCACGGGGCTTTTATTTGAACAATCTTGGTAGAGGTCCACTAGATGAAGCTACATACAAAATATCAAAGGCCTTCGCCTTATCATTTTAGACAAGATTTTTTTAAAGTTTTTTCCCTATGTAAAACAAGTGACCCTTGGGGAGGGGTCATTTTTGACCCCAGGACTAAAATTTGAACAACCTTAATGGAAGTCCACTAGATGAAGCTACATATCAAATATCAAAGGCCTGGACCATCTACATTTAGACAAGAAGATTTTTAAAGATGTTTCCTTATACGAGTTTATGTAAAACCAGTGACCCTAAGGGAGGGGCCATTTTTGACCCATGGCTATAATTTATAAATCTTGATAGGGCTCAACTAGATAAAGCTACATACCAAATATCTAAGGCCTTGACCTTCTAATTTTAGACCAGAAGGTTTTTAAAGTATTTTCCCTATACAAGTCTATGTAAAACAAGTGACCCTCTGGGAGGGGTCATTTTTGACCCTAGGGCTATAATTTGAACAATCGTGGTAGAGATCCTTTAGATGAAGCAACATACCAAATATCAAAGGCCTTGGCCTTCTTCTTTTAGCCAAGGAGGTTTTTAAAGTGTTTTCCCTATACAGGTCTATGTAAAACAAGTGATGCCCGGGGAGGAGTCATTTTTGACCCCAAGGCTATAATTTGAATAGTCTTGGTAGAGGTAAAAACAAGTGACCCTCGGGGAGGAATCAATTTGTGAACCCAGTTCTATAATTTGAACAATCTTGGTAGAGGTCTACTAGATGATTCTACATACTAAATATCAAAGGCATTGGCCTTCTACTTTCAGACAAGAAGAGTTTTTAAATTTTGGTTAATTTCCCTTTTTTGTTGCCGTGGCAACCAGAGTTCTCAATGTAATTTAAATATTTGTACAATTTTGAAAGAGGGCCACCAAAGAAATATTCCTGTGAAGATTGGTTGTAATCGGTCCTGCGGTTAAGGAGGAGATGATGTTTAAAGCTAAATATTAACGACGGACGACGACTAACGACGGACGACGGACAAAAAGTGATCAGAATAGCTCACCTTGAGCCTTTGGCTCACAGGTGATCTAAAAAGGTAGCATGTGCACCGAAAGATATATTTGGAGTAAGGATCAATTAATTGTTACAAGACCAACAAGTATTTATGATCTTGGAAATATTTCTTTCTGATCTGATGTGTCATTACTTGTCATGGTTGGAGGGTTTTTTAAATAAATATTTCTATATGCACTTCTGCATCTCCTCTTAACGATTGCATTTCTACGTTCAGTTCTTTCAGTAATTTGATTAAAATCTCGATTTCATCTTGTCGCGAATGTGTTTCGGGGGAGCTTTTATTAGCCTTATGTTGTTACCTTACTGTTGTGGCCACCATATTTTAAGTTTGACATTTAAGATTTACAATCAGGCAAAGCCCCCTTTTTAGAGACATATGTTGCCTTTTAAAAGCTGTTGTATTCTTTAAAATTTACTTTACTACATGATAATTTTGCTGAATTGAATTTGCTATAAGTCAGTTTAGGTTTACATATATATTTCATATTTTTGTTTTAATGGGAATTTACTCTGTTTTCCGACTCTATTTCTTTTGTAATGTATTTGTTTTTTAATTATCTTTTGTTTGGGGATACTGTCATGTTACGACAATTAACCAATGACTAATCATTATATAATTATGAAAAATCAATGTACAAATAATTGTACAGGTATATTATTATTTATTATCCGTGCATGTATTTCTCGTATAGTTTCAGGCAAAATAAACAAGTAATAAGATTTGTTTTAAGGATCCAAAACGTTTATAGTCTTCTCGATATGTCGATTAAGAACATACAAAGTTAAAGCACGTTTACGGTTTAAGTCGCATGCTACAGGTTAGAAATAACGGTAAGTGTTGAAAATGAAAGTACAAAAGGTAGTTACTAACTCCTTTTTACGCAGAAACCTATTTGCGTTATCTTTGTAAATACAGAATGGAGATAATGAACAATCATTCGTATTATCCTGATAAGTATGTTATATGAAATTAAATATTCTGAAAAGAAACTACATTGTACAACTCATATGAGAGCCGCCATTTTTGATGAATTTTAATGTGTCGGTGTCACCTGTTTACCTTCCAATGAGTGCATGCAGAGTTCTGAGCAATTCAGCAAAACAAAGGAACATCTATGAGTTACTTTCAACAAGCTTGTACTATCTAATAATGCTGCTTTCGATATAACACTACGAACTTGTAAATTAAAACGAAACAGAAAGTACGTATATTATCGTGGAAGTCTATATATCCTCTAGTGTCAATCAATATTTTAGCCCGTTCATGAGGAAAGTGCATTAACTGTTTTAAGTTAACAGTGTAGACCCAGACACATATCAGCATTTGGGTCTGCACACTCTAGTACATATCTTCACTGTTCAGATAAATTATTTATACAAGTTTGTTATATACTTCAATTAACAAGTGTAGATCCTGATGAGTCTAAGCAAGTTGATTAGCCGATCTGATTTATAACTGTTAAGAAACTCACAACGTTTCCAATAGACGGGCTCATGTATTACCTACATAAGCTTTCTAATCAATGACACAAGACTATTCATAAAAACACTATGCAGTAGATAAGTAAAGTCTCGTGTATATTCGCTTGAATGGCATAGGTTCAGCAGTGGCTATTTGTAACAAGCAATCTACTGATAAGATATTGATATTTCACCTTACCCTTGTCATTATTTGTTTGATATCCTAGTCACAGTAAAATGAGACTAACGTGTTTAAAAGATAGATCTACCGTGAGGTATATATATATAAAGCACCTTTCGGCGAGGCCACAATCATGTGCGTACTTGCGAATATATAATTCGTTCCGTCGCGATCGAGAGTAGGTAGTATTGAGAGTTCACATTACCCTAGATATTATTTGTTTAGATCACCTCGTCACATTAAAAAACGAGACTAACGTGTTTAAAATATAGATCTACCGTGAGGTCTATATGTAAAGCACCGTTTGGTGAGTCCACAATCAAGTGCGTACTTCGTTCCATCGCGTTCGAGAGTACGTAGTACGAATATATTATTTGTTCCATTTCGATCGAGAGTAGGTAGTCTATATATCATTCTTTCCAATGTAATCTAGAGTAGGTAGTCTCGATACCTTGTTTATTACCGCGTCTTTATATAATCCAACTCGCTAACTGTTGATTGATTGATTGTTTGGTGTTTTACGCCGCTTTTAACAATGTTTCAGTTATATCACGGTGTATCCTGGATAAGTTACCAGTACTTCTGAGCCGTTTATCCTGACACCAGCCTGTCAATTGTAATTCCAACCCCGCAACCCTGAGCGCTAAAAAGGACAGCCATTACTACCATTTTTATGTCTTCTGTATGAATCGAACCCGCGACCTCCTCCCGCACTCATGGCGGACGCTCTACTAGTACACCACTGAGGCAGTAACTCACTAAAAGACACGAGAGATCTGTTTATATCTATTTTTCGATAGCAGTGGCCCGAAAATTGCATTCAGGGTCCTTGGTCAAATATGCTTCCCAATATCTTAGACATTATGTAGTTTCGGTCAATAATAAGGCTATTTATGTAGACAGACATTATATTATACATTATTCGCAGCGTAAAGTATTCGTATAATTTCGAGCAAGAGATGCCAGTTATATGTTCTTTATTCAAGAACAGTAAGTATTGAAAGTTAATCTGCAAAATGCAGTTAATAACTCTTTCTACAATGACACCGTTTTGTGTTGTCTTTGTCGATACATAAAAGAGAAAGTAAACACAAAATTAAAAGATAATGTTGGGAAAGGGAACTATATTGTACAACTATTAAGAGAGCCGCCATTTTTGAAGAAATGAAGTTTGTCGGGTTTACCTGTTTACCCTCCAATACGTGCACGAAGAGCACTGAGCAATACAGACACCATTTAATGAAAATTATCACGTTTTTTGCAATGATTTACCTAAAAATGAACGTACACATACCTACAACACGTCCGAACTATATAATTATGCTGCTTCAGATAACACTACGGTTTGTGATTTTAAAGTGAAAGAGGAAGTATATTATCCTGGAAGTCTATTTATATATATTTTGTCTATCTGTTGCATTTAATTTGAGCCCACCCACAATCGATTTCCGATCGACTCCGAACTATTACTAACTGTTCCGAACTAGCCCGAAGTTCGCCGACAAAAGCTTGTTAGAAACTTCAGTCAACACGTGTAGATTCTGATAAGCCTTTGCAGGTGGACAGGCCGATCTGACGCAACACTGTTCAGAAATGTTGTCTCATACCTTTTACCGTGAACAGGCTCAAATAGTTATGACCTACATTAGTCTCCTTCTCAATGGTAAAAGACTACTCGTAAGAAAATTGTGAAGAAGGGAGTAACGTGTCTTGTTATATTAGTTCGAATGGCACAGGTTCAGCAGTGGTTATTTGTAACAGGCGATGCGATGCACTGATAAGTTGTTGGAAATTCACCTTTCCCTTGTTAAAATAATGTTTCAGATATTCTCGTCACATTAAATCGAGACTAAGGATTTCATTAAGCAACTACAATAAACAAAAGATCCCGGGTAATACAGACAAAATATAATAAAAAATTAGAACTTTGACATAGATTTACTTTATAATACTGTAGAAGATCTACAGGAAATATATTAGCGTGGAAGACTATATAAGACGCTCTAAGAGAAAAACAACTTTGTGGACTCCGCGTAAATTATCGACCTGGATCAGCCTGAGCATGTCAAACAGGCTAACCCGAACAGACACTTTTCGCCTCCTGTGGAATTTCTGTTTCAGGAATCATTACTCTAAACCCCTATCCCCCTGAGACGGAATGTGTCGGCCCGGATTAGCCTACATGGACTGCGAAGGCTGATCTGGGTGGCTACATTCCGCAAAGTCCATAACGTTTGTTTTCTCGTGGAAGTCTATATATACCCTCTATTATTCATGAATATTTGAGCTCTATGGGAAAAGTATAGACGTCTTTTGTGAACAGTTAATATCCAGACCAGAGTGTGGGTCTGCGCAATCAGGTCAATATATTCACTATATTCACTGTTGAGATATTACTTACCCAAGCTTGTTAGAAACTTTCAGTCAACAAGTGTAGAAACTGATCAGACTTTGCAGATGGACAGGCCGATCTGACCGAACTGTTAACAAATGCACCTTTTTCCATGATTTGAATGTAAAACTGAAAAATGCAGTAAATATCACTTTTTACGCAAAAACTGTTTTGTGTTGTATTTGTCTATACATAAAAAAGAAAGTAAACAAAAAAAATGTATAGCCCTGATGTGTTTGTTATATAAAATGAAATATTCGCAAGAAAAGTTCTTCAATTAATACGACAGTCGCCATTTTTGAAGAAATGAAGTTTGTCAGTTTTACCTGTTCACCTTCCATTAAATGCTAAGAGTACTTAGCCTTATAGACACCATATAATGAAAATTATGAATAACGTATTTTTGCAATGATTTACCTTACAATGAACGTACACATACCTACAACACGTCCAAACTATATTGCTGCTTCAGGTAACACTACGGATTTGTGATTTTAAAGTGAAATTATACTTGTAGTCTATTTACAGATATTTCGTCTATTGTTTCCAATTATATTTGAGTCTATCCACGCGGAAAAGGTACAAGTTATTTTAATGACCAGTGAATGTAGAGATCATCCTTTACATCAGCACAGTCTGATAAAGATCTCCGCTGTTCATATCTTAATAACAAAAAATTGTTAGAAACGTCAGTCAAAACGTGTAGATTCTGAAAAGTCTTTGCAGGTGGACAGGCCGATCTGACACAATACTGCTCAGAAATGTTAAGTCGTACCTTTTACCATGGCAAGCCCATACATATATGAGCAGCATAAGCCTCATGTTCAATGATACAAGAATATTCATGAGAATATATTGAAGAAGGGAGTAACGCCTTTTGTATTTTCGCTTGAATGGCACAGGTTAAACAGTGGTTATTTGTAACAAGCAATCTACGGATCAGTTTTTGAGACTTCACCTTACACTTGATGAAAATATTTTAGATTTTAGATCTTCTCGTCACATTAAAACGAGACTAATGCTCTCATTACGAAATGTGCAAGGAATCCGCCGTGACCGAGTAGTTAGCGTTTGAGATTTGAAAACGGGCGTCCCTGGTTCGATCCCAAGTCGCGGCGGTCATGGTGGTGTGCCCTTTGGCAAGACTTATTCACTAACCCCTATAGCCTAGTACTGGTTTGTTTTCCCATGGATTTTGAATAAGTGAACTGTCGTCGTGATATAACTGAAATAATGTTGAAAACGGCGTAAAAGCGACAATGAAGCAAGAACATAACAATTAACACAGTTTATGTACACTAAGTCTATCAGTGTAATGGGTACTTAAATATTTTTTCCTAATAACAAATCAAGTCTTCTTTATCGCCAGCATTACATATGTTACACAGTCTTTGGTTTCTCTTTACCCTGCCTGACCCATATCGACCAGTCTGTATGTGTAGATTTTGAGCTCAAAGGCGAATTTGCACAATTTCCTTATTGTCTGATTTCAAACTTATCAAATCTAAATAGTGCTCGTATTCGAAGTCAGGCTTAATTTCTTTACATAAAGTAAGAACCTTGTATTCTCTAAAATCGACCACTGTTGGATACAATTGTCAATGAGTCTTAGTTTGCGAGTATAATGAAATACTTTGGATTAACACTTAGCTGTTCTTCCCCATACATGTAAAAATCCATTGTTAGCTAACATATTTTAGCGGCCCAATTTATGTGTCCTTACTTAAGATCATCTAGTAAGCACTGGTACACTGATGTGATAATACAATTGTCTGTCCGATTTACTTTAAACCAATATTTTAATATTCTTATTTGTCTGGCAATACTAAGAGGAAAACATCCTAATTCTCCGTCAACACCAACGTTACTAGTGGTTAGATTTACACCTTATAGCCTTTTACAAAACTTCATATGTAGCCGCTCAATGTCTTTCAGTGAATAAAAGCCGCTTTCTTTTGACCCATAATTCAAAATTGAAGATACAAAAGAATCAAACAATTGACACATAGTGTTCGGGTTACAGCCGACTTCACAAGTAATATATCTGTAGGTACTACCTATTTACGAAAAATCACTTAAACAGCATACTTTGGAAATTACATTTCATTTTTTAAAAGTATTTGACTAGACGGGGGTCGTTGGGTAATTTCTTCTCTTCAGCCCTTTTCTGATGTCACCTGGCGACTATCTTTTTAAACCGGTCCATAAGGCTGGAACCCAATCCATATGGCTTGAACGATTTTGTAGAGGGTCACCCAAAGATCATTTCTACCAAATTATCTTGGAATTCGAAGAAGCGGATTCACAGGAGAACAACGTTTTCAAAGTTTTTGCAATTTCTGCCCAATTCTGATACTGCAGCAAACCAATAAACAATTGAATAATTTCTGATGAGGGTCACAAAAGTAACATTCGTGTCAAGTTTGGTTAATATCGCATCAGCCGTTTCAGAGAAGATTTGACCGTTTGACGTACGCCGTACAGTGAGTGATCACAATGGAACACCTTGAGCCTTCAGCTTGAAATTGATCTTTAAACAAGAGGGCCATGATGGCCCTAGATCGCTCACCTGAATTATGCATTGTGAGTTCTAATGCAAACCCATCAAGACAATTATTCGGACAAAGATTCAAGATGCAACCTCCAGTGTTAGCAAGATTTACCTTCATTTGGCCTAGTTTTATTTTCCTGATATGACCTATATTCGAACATGGACTAGACATCACCAAGACAATCATTCTGACAAAGTTTCAACTTGCTCAAAGTAGAAATGCGGCCTCCGGAGTTTAACAACTTGTTCCTTCAATTTGGTCTAGTGACCTAGTTTTTGACCTGTCATGACCCATATTCGATCTTGACCTAGATATCATTAAGAGAAATATTCTGACAGAATTTGAAGATACTGAAGCAAAATTCGGCTTCTACAGTGTTAACTCGATTTTCCTTCAATTTGTCCTAGTGACCTAGTTTTTGAAAATACATGACCAATATTTGAACTTGGGACTACATATTATCAAGACAAACATTCTGAAAAAGTTTCAACATGCTCAAATTAAAATGCAGCATCCAGTGTGTTAACAAGATTTCCTTTCAATTTGGCCTAGTGACCTAGTTTCTGACCCAATATGACCCATATTCCAACTTGTCCAAGATTTGATAGAGATAAATGTTCTGATATACTTATATGAATATCTGATGCAAAGTGTAGCCTGTAGAGTGCTAACACGTCAATTGTTGACGACGGACGGACGCAGGACAAAATGTGATCACAATAGCTCACATTGATCACTTCGTGCACAGGGGAGCTGAAAAGTAAAAGTGTAACATTAAAGCTAAAATCTTAGTTTTAATTGTTATAGATATTGTGAAAGAAAATATTTTACACACACAGAAAAATAACCTAATATTTATGATACAATGGCATAACAGAAGCATTTATTAACCCATTTTCACATACAAGGAAATTGAAGGAGATTACTTTAAAATGATCATAGTCTTGAATAAAGCATGATAAATCTTAATGTAAGAAATTGCAACTCTGAGATTTAATGCAAATCTTAGTAGGAAAATAGAAAAATATTAATCATGAGAAATGTCTGTGTTTACTTCATCGGATACATCAGAAGTAGTCTGTAAGTGGTAAAGGGTTAATCCATTTCTACATGTAGATGCTTTCTGCCACCTCTGCATGAGACAAATTTTTAAAAAATTATGACAATAGGACAAATTGTTTATGATGAGCAATTTCCCCTTTTGTCACAACTTGTTTACTCTATCAAATAATTGCAATTTCCCATTAAGACATATTCCAAAATAAAAACAAAATGTTTTCGAGTTGTTTGCTGCAGATTTGTTCCAGGTTGGAAAGGTTTAAGGAAGCAGAAAGTACTATAAGATATATGTACATGTATAATTAATAAAAACTAAACAAGAGGGCCATAATGGCCCTAGATCACCCAAGTTATGCAATGAGATTTCTAATGCAAAACACATGACAGTCTCAAACTGCTGAAATGAAACATGCTGTCTCCAAATTGTTGAAAAGATATTCCTTCAATTTGGCACAGTGACCTTGTTTTTGGAGTCAATATGACCCATATTTGAACTTGACCTAGATATCATTAAAACAAACATTCTGACAAAAGTTCTGAAGCTGCTGAAGCAAACAATGCGTCCTCTGAGAAAGTTAACAAGATTTTCCTTAAATTTGGCCTTGTAAATTACTTTTTGACCATACATGTCATGACCCATATTCAAACTTGGCCTACACTATCATCAAGACAAACATTCTGACAGAGTTTCAATATTTTCAGTTAAAATTACAGCCTCCAGAATGCTAATAAGATTTTCCTTCAATTTTACCTGGTGACCTAGTTTGATAGTCAATATGACCTATATTTGAACTTGACATAGATATCATTAGGACAAACTTTCTTAACAATGTTCAGACTGCTGAAGAAAAAAGTGCAGCTTCTAGAGTTTTAACAAGAAATACCATCAATTTGGCCTAGTGATCTTGTTTTTGACTGGATATGACCCATATTCAAACTTGACCTACATATCGACAAGACAAACATTTTGACAAAGCTTCAATATTTTCAAGTTAAAAATGCAGACTCCAGTGTTAACAAGATTTTACTTCTATTTGACCTGGTGACCTAGTTTGTGACCAAACATGACCCCCATATTCAAACTTGACATTCAGACAATATCTCAAGCTGCTGAAGCAAACTTTGCGGCCTCTAGAGAGTTAACAAGATTTTTCTTCAATTTGGCCCAGTGACCAACCTTTTGACCAGACATGACCCATATTTAGACTAAGCCTACAAATCATCAAGACAAACATTCTGATAAAGTTTCAACATGCTCAAGTTAAAAATGCGGCGTCCAGAGTGTTAACAAAATATTCCTTCAATTTGACCTAGTGACCTAGTTTTTTACCTCATATGGAACAGTTACGAACTTGTCCAAGATTTGATGCAGATAAATGTTCTGATAAACTTTTTAGGAATATCGGATGCAAAATACAGCCTGTAGCACGCAATTGTTGATGATGCACGAAGAATGTTGTCTGGGGTACTGGTGTGAGAAACCAACGTTAAGATAACTGGTCGTCGTAATATAACTGAACTATCGTTGTAAAACGTCGTTAAACTTCAATCGAACAATCAATCAATCAATCAATTGAATGAATTTTGCATTGATTTTGTACATATCCTGACTTTTCGTGCCTGATTTTTTTTCTGGTTTGAGGGAACGCAAAATCAAACATGTTAAACAAAATATTATACACATACACACTGGCACCCACTCACAGATATACTTCCATTCATTTCAATGGTTCTCTCTTTTTTAAAAGTGTATGTATAAGCCACAAAATCGCTCACCTGAATTAAGCAATGTGATTTCTAATGCAAAACACATCAAGAAAATTATTCTGACAAAGATTCAAAATGCAACCCCCAGAGTGTTAACAAGATTTTCCTTCATTTGGCCTAGTGACCTATTTTTCTTATCTGGTATGACCCATATTTGAAATTGGACTAGATATCATCAAGACAAACATTCTGATAAAGTTTTAACTTGCTTAAAGTAAAAATGCGGCCTCCTGAGTTTTAACAATATTTACCTTCAATATAACACAATATGACCCATATTTGAACTTGGCCTAGATATTATGCGCCTGCTACAGTGTTAACAAAATAATCCTTCTGTTTGGCCTAGTGACAGATATGACCAATATTCAACCTTGGCCTACATATCATCAAGACAAACATTCTGATAAAGTTTCATCGTGCTCAATTAAAAAATGCAGCATCCAGATTGATAACAATATTTCCCTTCAATTTGGCTTAGTGACCTAGTTTCTGACACAATATAATTTATATTCAAATTAGACCTAGATATAATGCAGACAAGCATTCTGACACAATTTCAAGCTGCTGAAGTAAAAAATTCAGCTTTCAGAGTGTTATCAAGAGTTTCCTTCATATTGGCATAGTCACCTCATTTTTAACCTGGCATGACCTATATTCGACCATGGCTTAGATGTTATTAAGATAAACATGCTGATAAAAACTTTAAGCTGCTGAAGCAAAAATGCGACTTCTTCAGTGTAAACAATATTTTCCTTCGATTTAGCCTAGTGACCTAGTTTTTGAACAGATATGACCAATACCCAACCTGACTTAGACATCTTAAAGACAATCATTTCGACAAATTTTCAAATTGCTGAAGCATAAATTGCGGCCCCTAGAATGGTAACAAGATTTTCCTTCAATTTGACCTAGTAACCTATTTTTGACCCGACATGACCAATATTCAAACTTGACCTACATATCATCAAGACAAACATTCTAATAAAGTTTGAACATGCTCAAGTTAAACATGCAGCATCCAGAGTGCTATCAAGATCTTCCTTCAATTTGTCATAGTGACCTAGTTTCTGACCAAACATCACTTATATTCAAACTTGATCTAGATAATATAGAGACAAACATTCTGATACAATTTCAAACTGCTGAAGCAAAATATGCGGTATCCAGAGTGTTTACAAGATTTTCCTTCAAGTTTGCCTAGTGATCTCGTTTTTTGTTGACACGGCATGACCCATATTCAAACTTGGCCTAGATATCATTAAGATAAACATTCTGACACAATTTCAAACTGCTGAAGCAAAATATGCGGCATCCAGAGTGTTTACAAGATTTTCCTTCAAGTTTGCCTAGTGATCTCGCTTTTTGTTGACACGGCATGACCCATATTCAAACTTGGCCTAGATATCATTAAGATAAACATTCTGACAACATTTGAAACTGCTGGAGTAAAATATGCGGCCTCCAGAGTGTTAACAAGATGTTCCTTTAATTTAGCCTAGTGACCTCGCTTTTAACCTAATATGACCCGTATTTAAACTTGACTTACATATCATAAAGACAAACATTCTGACAATATTTTAAACTGCTGAAGCAAAGATTGTGGCCTCTAGTGTGTTAACAAGATGTTCCTTCAATTTGACCTAGTGACCTACCTTTCAACCCAACATTATCCATTTTCAAACAGGATTTACATATTATCAAGACAAACATTCTGATAAAGTTTTATTATGCTCAAATTAAAAATGCGGCCTCGAGAGTATTACCAAGATTTTCATTCAAGTTGACCTAGTGACCTAGCTTTTTACATCATATAGCCCAGTTTCGAAGTTGTCCAAGATTTGATGGAGATGAATCTTCTGATAAACTATCATGAAGATCGGATGTAAAATGTAGCCTGTAGAGTGTTAATAAGGCAATTGACGACACACGACGGACGACGCACGACGGACGGACGCCGGACGAAATGTGATCACGGTAGCTCACATTGAGCACTTCGTGCACAGTTCAGCTAAAAACCCAACATGCCAAAAAAACAAAAACAAAAAACGCTAATGAGGATGAAGCGCTCTTCCTTTAACATTAAATGACGAAAATTATCGCCTTTCATGGATTCATAACACAAAGATGATACCATGAGATAATTTTTCAAACAAATAACACCAGTAACATCTCATAACAGCCACATATCACATAATGTTTGGCTACTATATGAGAATTCTTTGGTTATTCCAAGATGATCACATGGTGCTTTCTATCACATTTAAAACAAACGCAACACATAGCAACATCGGATAAATTGAAAGTATATGATAGAGAAATGTTAAACATTTAAAGTATGGTATTTTCCGTGTATAAAGTTCTCATATTTGGCGACAAGAACAATTATAAGAATAAACCGTCTATTAAGTGCTAAACATCATCATCGGTAGAGACAACTATATCAAAATGGTTATTGCTCAAGTCTACACGGGACTTAGGTTAGCAACCCTTTTTAAATTCTCACAATTACATGTTACTTTTGGCTTTCTGAAGCTCGTTTAGAATACAAATGCTCTTTACGTATATGCTGTTTTATTTACAGTGTACACTTCTTACAGATGCTTTCCGACTCTTGATCTAATTTTATCTGAAATTACCAGTTACACATGTGTTTCTATACTATCACTCAACTGAACGATTTAGGGCCATTTTGTCTCAGTGCTGTTATATGACCTTTAACTGTCTAACTGTCCTTTTTGAATTAGCATATTGTTCCCAATATACAAACATACTTTGCTTATTCATAAGCGTCCGTCGGTCACATATTGCTCCAGTTCAACGTTCTTATCCAAGAAAGTTTAGAGTAGCTTTAACAGACTTGCCAGTTTTCTTGTCCTTTGCGTGAGCCTCTATTGTCGTTTTGAGGAAGCTCATACTGAACTCTACTTTTCGGTGTAGGTCTCCATCATGGTCGTCAAGTTTTATGGTTAACATTCCAACTTTGGTCAGACTCTGATCCAAGACAACAGGAGGTTTTGACTGCGTTGCATATACGGCAATTGAAATAACGGTCTGGTCAAAATATGCTGGAACAACTCTTCTTAGTAAGGACGGTT
Organism: Serripes groenlandicus; assembly: GCA_031761405.1. Taxonomy (NCBI): domain Eukaryota; kingdom Metazoa; phylum Mollusca; class Bivalvia; order Cardiida; family Cardiidae; genus Serripes; species Serripes groenlandicus. The sequence continues at coordinate 53,380,832 of JASEVX010000008.1, forward strand.
GGCCTAATGTAACCGAATCATTTTTGTTGACATACACCTTGAATATTTCTCTACATCTAACACCGTGATCAGTTGTAATCTTGTTTACCTCAGGATGAACCCCTTCTTCAAAAGCCGAACAAACAATGTATCCATATGTATACTTGAGTGTACGCCCTCTGATAGCGTCAGGTACATGACCACATATTACCGCTCCTTTCAAAACTACGGATGCTGCATCGCCCGGTATGATTACCTGCAGATTGGAGAATGTGGATTTTATAGCGTGTTGTAACATGGGCGAATCAGAGAATCCACCGACCATCAGAAGTGCTGTAATACCTCTTACTTTTTCATGTCGAAGCATTGTTTTAATGTGGTTGATTGTTTTGTCAACAGATTTACTGAACAGATCTTTCATGATGGTAGCTGCAATTCTTAATTTATCGCCTTTCAGTGTAATATCTCCAGAGTATTTCGAAGCGCTGATACGTTCTTCCAGGTCAAGCTTGGTCTCTCTTTTCAGAAGATTGATAAGGGAAACGGGTACTCTCATGGTTATTGTTGACCCCTTCGTAGGAGTTATTTCCTTCTTCTTTGTTTCAAAATCTCTGCCAAGATCTAGCCAATCTTCTGTTTCGTTTTCGATAAATTTGTTGAAGACATCTTTTGTTACAAGATCCTTTAAGAAACATTCGTAGGCTCGATTCACCAACATGCCTCCCCAACCACCTCCACAAGCGGCATAAATTTCCTTTAGTCCACCAGTCACATCAACCTCGTGTACAGTAACATCTATTGTTCCACCTTAAAAGACAAAGTATAAGCACAACAATAAAAGCAATTCTTAATGGTTTCATATCATTTAAATGTTATTTTGGTCATATCAATTTAGTTACATGAGCGATGCTTCAGGAAAATCTACTTTAGCGTAATTATAACAAGTTTGAATAAAGCTCTCCTGTAGCATTCATGCTATGGGCTACACTGTTTTCGGACGATTCTGATGCGCAGGATGGTATGGATCTATACTGACATAATGTTCTCCTCGCGGAGCAGGGCTCATTTCATAAGTACGTCAACAAATTTATATTTATTTTGCGTTGTTTGTACACAAAGAAGCACACCATACACAGATAGATCATAACGTTAAAGAAGACTATGGCATAACGAGTGTTAATATGAACGTGACTTTCATTCATCAGATGTTCTTCATCTTTTTCCTTCTTTGAAGATCTTATTGGCATTATTGCAGTAAAATATTTCTACATATTATGACAATAACTGCGTCGTTTGTACACACAGATGCATATCATGCAAACATAGATAACAAAGTTAAAGAAGACGATATCATTAGGGGTGTGAATATGAATGTGTCATTCTAATCATAAGCATACACTAGTGAAAATTGGTCTGATGATTGAAAAGGAATGCATTGGGACATAAATATAGTTTTTGTCCATTTCGTTAAACTGTGGATTTACGAGTACTTAAGACGAAATTTATTTCTTTCTGTTTTATTGCTCTTCGTATGAACATAAATTTTCATAAATGATTGTTACAATATTCTTTCGTTTAGAAATAATATAAATACACTCGGCTTTGTAAAAAGCTTCCACCTGAAATTTTGTAAATAATTTTTAAACTCACCACCAGCATCGACAATCATGTATTTAGTTCCAACTTGGAATTCAGAAATGGCCGAAGTGTTATCTGTTTGTGCTTGATTGGTCGCCTGTAGTGGTAAATATCTACAATAGACGGATGCAGCTTCAGGTTCCAAAGCAATCGTCAATTTTTCCTTAGATACTCCGGCCTAAAATGACAATAAAATGGAATGTAAGTAACAGTATTTGATACATAGTCTGTAAAAGCACTACGTGTTTTGTTTGTGTTTATATTTGTTTACGGATGGTATATGTTTAGGAGTAATACTTATTACATATGTATGCACATATAAGTATGTGCATATAAGAGGGAGGTAGTTTCTCACAATTATAATTCTGGTTGAATGTTCAAAATTAAAACAGACCTCTAAGCAACACTGACCTTTTGTACAATAATTAATTTTAAAATATTTTGTATCTATACGGAATTTACAAAGAGTGCTAGAAATGCAATCAATGGTGTTCGCCTTACGCCAATAGCTGCCTCTGTCATGAATTGTTTCGCGGAGTCTGTCCATATCGCCGGAACCGTCAAGACCCAGTGTATGTCAGAAGGCGTTATACCAGCAACTCTATCCTTCACGACAGCAAACATGTCTTTGACCAGGTAACCAATTGTTAATGAAAATACTCTCATAGCTGGTAAGGATCGATTCATACTATCTTCAACAGTGATGTATCTGTCAAAGACCTGAAAAATGTTCGACATAGATTACTATAATATTATTTAAATTAAAGTAAAAAGGAGAGTTAATCAGAAGAGAACTTTGTGAACATGTTTGTGGTTTAGTACCATGGCTAATCGAAAGCATTTGAATGCACGCATAGATTGTAACCCATCAGATTAAAGTTATTTAATGCTTGCGTTTTAGTGTGTTCTGTAAAAACAAGATAGCCCGAGAAATAGTTTAAGTATGTTTATATGTATTCGGCAGTCAGAATCAGAACCAAAGATACATACTACTCGCAGTAATTGTTTGACTGTTAAACGTTCGTAAACGTTTATGATGGAATTGTTTACGCACAACAAATAAGACAATTTGCTGGTATTCACATTTGCGCAGCCTACGAAGAACCCTAGGGAACGATTGATTTCATTTGTTTAAATGGTGACTTAACAACGCTCATTCAGTTGTAACATGGCATTTCCCGTGTCATTACAAGTACTACCGATATTATTTATCCTGACAACGTTGCATAAGTTGTTATGCTATTTCTGAAAACTTGAGCACCATGGAGGGTGGCCATTACGACCACTTTTGGTATGACCCGATCGGGAGTCTAACTCTAGTATTCTGCTCCCGGGACTATGCTTTAACCATTATACCTCTGAGACAGTACCATAAGATTGAAACATTAAATGCAGAATATGTATTGTAAATACCTGATCCAGCTTTTTGTTCAGTGCCATTTTGAACCTTTTGAAGTAATAATAGTTTTCATGTTCGCCTTTTTCAGCTAGTTCTCTGTACTCATTTTCTGCATCATATCCAAAGGCAACTAGTGTTTCACCATCTGATGCAATCAGTGCACATGTAGGAGCCTTCTCGGTTCCAGAAAGCCATTGTTTGGTAGAAATCTTTGTAGGATCCTTCTTGAATTCATGCATGAAGGAGAAAGCCCAGCCCGAATAGGCTGTACCAAAATCAATGGCACCGACAATCATGGTTTTTGTCTGAAAATAATTAGTGTGCATTAGTTCCTTCCCAGAATCAGACGCATTTTAACGCATTTACCGGAAGTATATCATTGCATTTACGACATGTAGACGCTTCTGTAGCAGACGAGTGTTGCAAACATTGATATAAAAGAAGAAAGACTATTTATTAATAATTTCTCAATTGTTCACAATGTTTTGAAGTTTTTTTAAAAAAATAACCTTTCCGTACATATAAAGTGTCCATGATCTGTTCACGTGCTATAGGGTAAAGGTAATCTTTCTAATCACCTGAACGGAAGGCTCAGGGTGATCTGTTCCTAATAATTCTGCCTGTCAGACGGTCTCCTTTTGAAGAACAAATCACAACTTCGTAGAAAATAGTAATGTAATTTATGATTTTGTTTACTTGGTTCTCTATTTCCCTAAATGCCTCCTATTTGTTTAATATTTCATCAACTTTAATCATTTAAGTACTACATGTATTAATTAACTCGACAGCAGACGATTTTGGAAACATCTATTCAAATAGATATATATTGAAATTTCTATAAATGATAGTATAACAATCAAATAGAGTTGAAACCATTGCAGCAAAAGAAGAAATTGCTCATTATGAGACATTTCTCGTTTTGCCACAATGTTTTAAAAAGACGTTTAGTGCACATGTGTCAATATGCCTCCGTATATGAAATGAACAAATCGAGTACATTTCGTTTAAAGATTGTTTCTCTCCAACGCGCAACCTGTGTTCGCTGCATCTTGCAATAATGTGTGTTCTTGTATTCAATTTGAATACCTAGAAAGTTTCACCCCGAGTACGGCATTGTTATTTTCCAAACTGACATTTCGGAATCGTCCGTGAAGTTTTTCGTCTAAAACCGTTCAATTTCCGTGTTCACGAAATAAGTCTCATTCGGATTTCTCCATTATAAAGACAATGCATGCGCCTTATTCCCGATGTGTTTATTTTACACGTTAGCGCATAAAATATGTCGTTTCAAACTGAAAGGATGATGGAATGGTGAAACAGACATTAGATAACACTGTGCTAAAGAATGCACGCGTTGACAATAATGTTTGCTACCGTTCGATTTTGCAAAAAATAACAGAGACGATGATGTCGTTCGACAAATAAAGAAATTTCATGCGAATGCTAAGTTTTGAAACCAGTGTCTGCACAACATAGTGGTTATAACTGTTAGTTTGTAACATCTCAACTTCAGTTTGCTGTGATTGTTTCTCAGGGGAGCTTAAATTAGCCTTATGTTGTCGCCCTGCTATTGTGACCTAACTATTTAAATTCTATATTTAAGATTTACAATTATGCCTCCATTAGGCATTTATGCCCCGTAAAAGCTCTTGTAATCTTTAAAATTTACTTTACAAATTGCTTCATAATTGTACATGCTATTTGTAGCAAATTTGTGAAAAGCTAACATATGTGAAACGAAGTGTTCTTCAAGTAACATAATTTGAAATATAACAGAGATGTTATTTTCACTATTTTTAATGAATTAAATTTGTTATACATTTAAGCCATTTTCGGGTTTACATATTAATTTTGTAATCGGAATTTAAGCTGTTTTCAACAGTATTTCATTACACCACGGCGGCAGGAACTTATTCGTGATCTCTTGGTAATTGGCATGTACGAGGCTTTATATTTTTTCGAAACTGAAATATTTCATAAGTTATAATTATATTTCATTATTTCATTTATTAATATAATAATTCATGTCATTGAAAACAATGGCCATTTTCTTTTCCATCATGGTTTAAATCTTTGCCTGATACATTTTATTTTGGAATCATCTACTTTGAAAAATTATAATGAAATAATTATGACATCAAAAATTGTGAATGCTATATTTTGATGTAGAAATTTTGAACAATTTCTCTTTTCTTACATTGTTGCAAATGTATTTAGATAGGAAGACATTTTTTGTCTTATATTAGTCCATACATAAAAAATAAATATTCGGAAAGGGAACAAGATTGTACAGCTCATGCGAGATCCGCAATTTTTGAAGGATAGTAATTTGATGGTTGTACCTGATTACCTTACAATAAGTGTACGATCCTGGGAAATACAGACATTTGATTTGATGATGGACATTACATACTGCCCCATGCCTAAGTACAGCTGTACATGCTATGACACTTTATTCTGAACTACAGGATGGATTTTTGTTTCCGCATTTATTCTCACTCTATCTCTCTCTCTCTCTCTCTCTCTCTCTCTCTCTCTCTCTCTCTCTCTCTCTCTCTCTCTCTCTCTCTCTCTCTCTCTCTCTTTCTCTCTCTCTCGCTCTCGCTCTCTCTCTCTCTCTATCTTTCTCTCTGTACCTTATCTTATTAATACATTGTAATTAATTATTATGTTCATGTAACTCTCCTTTGTAATTTGGAGGAAATAAAGATATGAATGAATGAATTAATGAATGTAAAGTTTCGACTCGCATCAGTCTAAGCATGCCGCACAGGCTAACCCGGGCAGACACTTTTCGCCTCCCGTGGCTTTTCTGTTTCAGGAATCATTATATGATTAGGAAATTTGAGATGTGAAGGCAGATTTTCAATCGCTCTTGTTTATTTATTTTGGACTACTTGTGCATAAAGTGAATAAATATGGACTATTTTATATATTATTTTTTTATAGATGAAGATCAGACGCACAAGTTGAATACATGTTTATCAAAATACTATATTTAATTAAAAAGGTTTTGACAAAAATACCCAGAACAATAGAATCTAATTATATGTTGATGCCCGAGGCAATGCAGACAGTTACCGCCCGGAATGTACACTGAACAGATTTAATATAACGGCATATTTACAGTACAAGAGCCTTAGCTGGTTCCAAACATAGTTCACGCTAAGTCAACATAGATACTACAATACAGGAAAACAGTGAGAGTTTAACAGAACTTGAACCCTTAACCCTAGATGATAACACGAGCGTTAAAATATTCTTCTCGGCTGACACTTCAACTCCTATGTTCAATTCCAACAAAGTCTTATCATGTGAAAGTTAGTTACCAGAAGATCATATATATACTGACGTCGTTGAATATAACAGGCTTCTAACTCTAACAAAAGACCTACCTAGCGATTTGTTCATTGATCAAATATTGGTAGATTATGAATATTCTAGAAACATGCTTTTCAAAACACTGCGGGGTAATGACGATTTCACGTTTGGTGATAGTTGTGAACTGAAACGACGTGTGACGACTCGATCTAAAAGTGGTTAATCTGTTGCGGTAAAACTTACAACTGATATACATGCTTTAATGATATGTTTAGAAGGGGGGGGGGGACTTTCTTCCTGTCAAAGATATGAACAGTACGTCAAAGAAATTAGTGTGATCCGCATCGGTATCAAAAACAACGGCTACATGCCAGTGTATTACGGAACTATCAATGATGAGAGACACTGTAAGTGGACTGAAAGCAGATATTTTGCTAATAAAACAGAGACAAGCTGCATCAGAAAACATTCGAAAAACGACTACAGATCAGACACAGGAATCTATAGTTTCGATTCGCACCGAAATAAATACAGTAGTTAAAAAGTTTGAAACAGATCTGTGTCAGTCTATAAATAAACAATCCGATTTAGACACTACGGTTAAAAAAATATAATAATCGGTATCTACCTTATGTACTAGCATCAGTAATGTAAATGATTCCCTCACTAAAGTTAAAATATATATCGGATACCTTTGCAAAGCCGTAGAAACAGTATCAGTGCCTATGCCCAACGCTCTGAAAACGACCAAACGTACCAGCTCAAACATAATCGAGTGTGGCATATCTCATAGATCAAGCTACAATACATCAAATACAAAAGAAACTACGTAGAGTACAACCAACACTAATGAAGAAAACAACTTCATCATCCAAGTAGATAATAATGAATTTGTGACACTACCTGAGCCCGAAAACGGACAACAACCTGAACAATCTCAAATTCAAATCCACAATATAGAAACGGATATTGTTCCTAATGTGATAATAACATTTGACAAACATGACATGGAACAAGACTTCACCTTCGGTAACATGAAGATTCCGACAGTCATAACAAACAGAGAAACAGCTAATAAAACGCGACAAGAACGCTACGCCCCTTATAAGAAAATGGGGAAAACCTTTATTGGAAAAAATGTGAATTTCTCAATAATAAATCAAGAAATGGAAACTGCTAAAAGCCTCAGAAACACTAAAAACCGTTACAACGAAGGCTTTTAGCCACCAGACGAGGTACTCCATAATAATGAAGATGACTTTGAAAACCACATAAAGCGAAGAACAAAACACTACTTCATAGGGGGTTTATGCCTTCAATAACTGAAGAGCACATATCAAGTTTTGTCGCTGACCGAGGTGTTAATGCTAGAAAAATAATTATATTCCGTAACTACAACTACAATAATGCCAGCGTACGCTTAGAAGTAGAAAACGACGGAAATACAGACTGCCTAACAGACGATTCATACTTCTGGCCCTGGGGTATTGTGTATCGCCCATGGCAACCGAGAAATAAAAGAAGCAACTACCACGAATCGAAAAGCAGACCCTACCAAGAATCCTACGAGAATGAACGGGCTGAAGAAAGTAATTATCACAACCGTTACACTCCACTGAGTGGTTGTAAAGATGTTGATTAAACTGTGTTAATTTACAACGGTGATCAAATCACAAGTGAAATTTGAAAGAAAATATATAAGAAATAGTCTTAACAGTTGTAAAAATGAAGATTACAATGTTTTCATAAACATGTGAAGAATCAGATTAATCTGTTATATATATAAATACAGCGCAAAATAATGTCGAATCAAAATATACGATTTACAACATGGAACGCGACTGGTAATGTCGAGTTCGATTTATCTAAGTGATGTTCTCATGAACAATGACGTAGATTTCTGTGGTCTTAGTGAGCATTGGCTATTTAAACGTAATTTACATTTCCTAAATTCGATAAGTAACAATTTCACGAGTTGTGCAATATCAGACCCTGATTTGGATGTTGTTGGTAATCGAAAGGTTGGAAATGGTGGCCTTTGTATATTGCGGAAAAAATCACTATCGAATAGGGTTACACCTCTACCTTTAACCTTTGACAGTATTATTGGTGTTCAATTTATGTGTAGCCCAGGATCTTATTACTATATATTCCAGGTATACGTACCATGTAAAAATCATTTTATACATGCATATAAACGTTCATTAGAACAGATAGAAAATGCAATAAACAGTTATCGTGGTTTAGGCGATATTATATTAATGGGTGATTTTAATACTGAACTTCCGATATGGTTCGATAGCAGGGGCAGGTTACTGTGTCATTAGACCTGGTCCCGGTAAATTGTCTCCTTTTGTGTAAAGGACCAAGATACAGTAATGTACCTTACAACAGTACGAGGGAAACATTGATTGACTACATATTTGTTCCATCTGCTAACGTGTCCCGTGTTAAAGACTTTATTATACATGACGATCATTCATTGAATGTATCTACACACCGTCCATTATCGTGTGAAATGAAGTACTACTTACAGAACGACCGTCCTGGTAATGAAAATCCAGATACGGTTATATGGAAAAACGTCAAACAGAGACATATTGCATTATATACTGATCACATTGAAAGGAGCATTCCTATTCGTAATCTTGCTGAATCTCAAATTTCAAGTGAAATGGATATCGATCAAGTATATGAAAACCTTGTAACAATGATAAAACACACTGAAGCAAAGTGCATTCCTAGGTCAGTTTTTAAACCCTTTATTAAACCATATTGGGAAAAGGATTTAAGTTTGCTGCATAACACAGTAAAGGATAAGCGTGCGCAGTTGATTAGTGAAAACAAACCAAGTGGTGAGCATATATCATATATTCTATACAAATCTGCAAAACGCGATTTCCGCAAAATTCACAGGCAGAAAGTGCTAAAACATATAAATAAACTAGAAGAAGAAATTGATCGAACTGCAGAGACAGATAGTTGTGCTTTCTGGAAAATAGTGAACAAACGACGAAAATCTAAATCGCAACCAACTTTTGAAATGACGCGTTTAATGGTAATCGGTGTTATTCACAGGAATAAATCAACAATGGTTGGGCTGTATATTTTAAAGATCTTTATACTTGCGATGATAACAATATTACGAATTCCGCTGAAAATACCATAAATTCAATATACAACAGCAGTGAGCATGCTAATAGCCAGAGCGTTAACTTACAAATCTCAGTAGACGATGTAAAAAAGGCATTAAAAACATGTAAAAGGAACAAAGCATGTGGACACGACGAAATATATTATGAAAATCTTATTTTCGGCAGAACTTCCCTAACGTACGTCCTAACCCATCTATTCAACGCGATGAAGGATTTAGCGTACTGTCCATTAAATTTGAAAAGGGGAGTAATTATTACTCTTTTCAAGGGAGGTAATAAAGACAAATTGAACCCTGATTCGTATCGCGCCATATCGCTATGCTCAACGATACTATAGATGTATGAAAAGGTTATATTAAATAAAATAGACTATGAATCCAAACTCAATACTATACAGAGCGGTTTCCAGAAGAACTTAAGTTGTAGTTTAACATCATTTATGGTACGGGAATCAATCTACAGTGCTATTGAGAATAACTCAAAAATATATACATGCTATTTAGATGTAAAGCAGGCCTTTGATCACGTAAATCATAAGAATCTATAGTTACGATTCGCACCGAAATAAATACAGTAGTTAAAAAGTTTGAAACAGATCTGTGCCAGTCTATAAATAAGCAATCAAAAAAATACAAGAATCGGTATCTACCTTATGTACTAGCATTACTAATGTACATGATTCCCTCACTAAAGTTAAAATATATATCGGAAACCTTTGAGTGTTGGGAAAGTACGGTTTGACAAATATACTAACGGAATATTTGTCAAGTTCATACTTTTCCCAACCCCTATTCGTGGAAGAAAGTTGTTAATCAGTCCTTGAATGCTTACATGAAAAAACAAATAATAACCACAATAGAAAACAACCAGGCTTTACATAGTTTTAAACTTCTGCACTATGACTTTTCACCATGCAATATATGGTACTTTAGCAGACTATATAGGAGTTATTTGAAATACTGCTATACGATAATACATGTAATTTCCAGGTTGTTTTCAAAAAAGTACAATACATACTGTCCAAACTGTAAAAAGTCTGTTTTATGTGTAGCTACACACCTACTACTATTTTGTTCTGTAAACGAACCAATACGAGAGAAGCTTTGGGTACAGCTTTTCTCTTCCTTATGAGAAACCGATTTCAACGTATTTATTTGTATGAAACCCGATGAGCAAATCATTAAACTGTTATCTGCCTGTATGTCATTTGTTCTCGATGATAACACCCGAGTCATCTGTTTTAAACAGTGCCTGAAGTATGTACGTTACTTGAGTAGGAATATTGTGTGTATATCTATTTCTTAAAGGTATATATATATATATCGAGTATGCTCAATGCGGATATGTGTATATGTACATATAGGTATATATACATCTATATGTATGTATATATGTATGTATGTGTGTGTGTGTGCGTTTGTATGGCCTACGTTGTGAGGACTGAACAGTGGATACATATCAACGGTCAGAGGACTTTTTACATTCTGAGGACTTACACTCGGGTCCTCGGAAAGTTTTCTTGATATAAATCAACATTATGAGGACTACGTTCTAAACATTAAGAAACATGGTTGTCCTCGTAATGTTTGTGCGATGTGATTTGTGTATTTCTGTCATACACAATTTACTCCGTGTGTGTATGTTTGTTCAATTAAAATTCGTCATAAAGATTTCCATTGACCAATCAAATATATATATATACCGGTGTCAACATAAAGTACTTCAATTTCTCATAATATCGAATGAGTAAGAACAGCGTTTCCATGTATATGTTTGTCCAATCAAAATTCTTCATCAATACATTGAGTGTGTGTTTTATACGTCCTCCTAAAGATGCTATACATAGACAAAAAAGACACTGTCCTCGCACAGATGGTATACTCTGAAAGTCCTCTGACTGTAGGGAAGTATAGACCAAATGTCATAAAGGAGTTTTAAAGAAACGGTTGGGATGACATAGATTCTACATGTGAGGCTCATAATAAGGCCTACAGAGGAGCAATCTGTGAAATTTCTGAAAGCCTTAACGCTTTCCTTCTTGTTGGTCCTCTAAGTGCAGAACTCTGTCAACGTCCTCAGAACTACATCAATACACGTATGTGTGTGTGTGTGTGTGTGTGTGTGTGTGTGTGTGTGTGTGTGTGTGTGTGTGTGTGTGTGTGTGTGTGTGTGTGTGTATGTATATATGTGTATAAATATTATTCTATAATTTCTGTATTTACCATTATTTGCTCATACATTGTGGGCAGTGTGCATGCATGTGTTTGTGCGTGAATGCATATGTCCGTGTGTGCGCGCGCGCGAGCAAGCGTGTATGTTTATATAAAATTGTATATTGTAATGTCGAAATACCACTATAAACAGACAATAACATGATATTTATGTGACACATTCTAGCACCCCATATAACATAGGCTACCATATCCTCTGGTAATTCTTTTGTGAAAAGAATTGCTGATGGATATACAACTTACAAAACATTTGAAATGCTGCTGTTCCTTGAATCTCGTTTCGTTAAGGATAAGCATCAACTTTCTTACATACAGATATAGTCGCGTAGCATGCGTGCAATAAATGATTAACATGCACCCTAATCATGGATTATCCTACGCGGACTACGATTGATGATCTGGGTCGATACATTATGCAGTTTCCATATGGTTGGCTTTCTCGTTGAACGGCTTATATATATCCTCTATTATTCATGAATATTTGAACCCGTCCATTAACGTTTTTGTTAACAGTTAAGATCCAGATCAGATTGTGGGTCTGCACAATCAAGTCAATATCTTCACTGTTCAGATATTACTTACACAAGCTATTTAGAAACTTCAGTCAACAAGTGCAGAAACTGATAAGTCTGTTCAGATACTCGCGCCCTTTCCCATGGATGTGAATGTGAAACTGCAAAATGGAGTAAATAACACCTTTTACGCAGAAAATGTTTTGTGTTGTATTTTAATCATACATAACAGAGAAAGTAAACAAAAAAATACATAACCCATATTCGGAAATGACAAAAGTTCTACAACTAATACGACAGAAAGCATTCTTAAGAAATGGAGTTTGTCAGTTTTACCTGTTTACCTTCAATTTAATGCACGAATAGTACTGTGCAATACAGACACCATACAAGACGAATGTTTGATGCAAAGCTTCAAAGAAGCAGCAATATTTCGTTGCACATGAAGAAATAAAAAAAGATACATTTGAATCCACAAACATTAGCACAATTTAATCTGTAGTTAGTAATGCAGATATCGGTATTTGAAGATTTGTAGGATGTTTAACCTGAGAGGGTCTGTGTCTTAAGCGGGTGATATGATTTAGAGTTAAACTGATCATGACATTTGACATATAAGACTAATACTAAAGATACTGATCATGACATTTGACATATAAGACTAATACTAAAGATACATGGACAAGAGGTTATGATAAATTTCAATTTATACCAAAAACAATAAACTAGCAAATATTTGTATTGAATACACGCCCTGTTATGATAATGTTTTGTCAACTAATGCTGACATACAAAACATCTGTTTTTGTTTGTTTCGGTAAGTCATGATAGTGGATAAGGGTTTAACCATTTCCCACATAAAACAAATCTGCAGCAGACGACTTTGAAATTATCAAATACAAAATATAGAAAATCCCTATAAATGATAGTATGATAATTGAAAAGTGATGACATTATTGTGGCAAGAGCAGATATTGCTCATTATGAGCAATTTCTCCTTTCGCCACAATGAATTCAATGATATTTAACCTTACGGACTTTGAAATTATCAAGTACAAAACATAGCAAATCTATATAAATGATAGTTAGATAATTGAAAAAGAGTTGAAATTATTGTGGCAAATGGAGCAATTGCTCATTATGAGCAATTTCACCTTTTGCAACAATGATTTCAAAATTCGTCTGCTGCAGAGGCTCAGAAAGTGTATATATGTGGGAAAGGATTAAAACTGGAAATGGAGAAAAATTAAGCTCATTATGAGCAATTTCACCTTTTGCCACAATGATTTCAAAAGTCGTCTGTTGCAGAGTCTCAGAAAGGGTATATATGTGGGAGAAGGGTTAAAACCGTAAATGGAGAAAATTAAGGCAATACATATTTCGTTATTACCTGATTCAGTGTTTATTCAAATTGTTATTGGAGAGAGTTTCCTGTGTAGATATTAAGACCCAAAACATTGAATGAGTATACAAGGATGAAAGGTAAAGGTGATAGAAATTACAACACGAGTATACTGCAAAAATACCAATTTCTGTTATTGTTTCATCAAACCAGGGACGTAGATAAGATCTTATCTACGTCCCTGATCAAACTGTCGAACGAGCAAACGTCCTTTTTTTCGTTCCCGGTTCAAACAGTTACATCAAATATAAAAGCGAATGAAGTAGATAGGGAAACGAGCAGATAACCATAATCAATGGAATGGTTTACTATTTTCTATAGTATATTTTATGCTTTCTCGAATATAGCGAATACGCATACTGTTTATACCTACGCAGTGGCGTATAAACCAGACTACATTTAGCGCGCCTTTTTTTGGTTCCCGGTTTGAGATACTATTGAAATTATAAAGCGTATGAGGCAGGTAACCAAATTCTGTAGAATGCTTGACTCTGTTACTGTTTAGACTAGATACAGTATGAATTTCGCTAAACTAAAAATGTACATACATTGAATTAATATACCGGCCTTGGTTTTTTTCTAATTTGTTAAACTCACACATGTATATTGAGTGTAGAAGGGATGTTTTAAAAGTCATTTACCTTAAATTAATATAATATACTAAATAAGGACAAAGAGAAATCCGATATGTGGTCACACTGGGAGGTCTATACATCTCCTTGTGCGGAATTTCAAGGAATTCCTACTGGAAGCCGCTTCCTGGCGGCTTAAGATGAACAATGTCTTTTTGCAATGATTTACCTTATAATGAACGTACACATACCTACAACACGTCCGAACTATATAATAATGCTGCTTCAGATAACACTACGGATTTGTGAAAGAGGAAGTAAATTATCCGGAAGATTATTTATAAATATTTCGTCTATAAGTTCCATTTATATTTCAGCCCATCCACGCTGAGAAGGTACAGGTTATTTTGTATAATCAGTGTTGGTACATATCATTCTGTACATCCGCACGGTCTGATCAAGGTCTCCACGGTTGATATCTTACTTTCACAAGCTTGTTACAAACCTCAGTCAACACGTGTAGATTCTGATAAGTCTTTGCAGGTGGACAAGCTGATCTGATCCAACACTGCTCAGATATGCTGCGTCGTACCTTTTACCATGGATATGCCCATATAGTTATCACCTACATTAGCCTCATGTTCAATGATACAAGACTATTCATAAGAATATTGTGAAGAAGGGAGTAACGTTTCTTGTATATTATTTTGAATGACACAGATTCAGCAGTGGTTAGTTGTAACAGGAAATTTACTGATAAGTTTTTGGGGCTTTCCCTTTCCCTTGTTCAAATAATGTTTCAGATATTTCCGTTACATTGAATCGAGACTAAGGATCTCATTTCTAAACATGCATAATAGACGTAAGTGCGACCAAAATTAACAAAATTTCACTGTAATTGTCCGTGTGAAATGAAGTGTCGCATTATTAGTCGCCGGGCAGAAGCCCGCGACTTCTATTTTTAATAGGTTTTCGGAAATGACATGGGAGGGGGGATTATTATTAGAAAGAAACACATTTAGATGTCTTGAACATATTACAATTGTGTTTGTTTAAAAACACTAAGTAATGACACATCTAAAATGAAATAAATATTCCGATGTTTTAGGTATTTTCAGTTTCATAATTTTGACTCGCATTTATGTTTTTTTGTTTTATTTACGAAGACAAAACAGTCCCTATTAGCTAGACTGGTATACTTTATTTTACACTATATACTACATGTAATCAAAAGGCGATAACTATAAACCTTTACGTCGCAGTCTAATTTTGTTACATACGCGCACCTGCTGAAAATGACGTCGAATATTCTCCTTTTAATGGCAATTTTAACTTACTGAATGTTATTTTCATGTTCAAAGAGATGTCTTGATTTGTGAAGAAGGCATTTTATAATGTTTATCCACTTATATCTAAAATATGAACTGTTTCTAAGCTAAAACTGTTGATCGCGTGACTCGTGAATACCAACTGCGTAGATTATCTCCTTTGCAGAGAGCCGCTCTTTACACTCACTTACATATATATTTAAATGTTTATTTGGTTCGAAACAAATGAAGAAAATAACAAACCGAGATAAAACTGGTTTTAATAGAAAAATTACTTTGAACGAACACTCTCTGCCTATAAAGAGAGTTTCAAGAACGACACCTGCGAATAAGAAAGAATCGGGTCTTTCATACAAAATTATTTCGTCCTTGACAATTTTAAATGTGTCATTTAATTCCCTAAAGGCATATTGCTTCCGATCTGCATATTGTTATGCATCATTGACACAAGGGCACTCATCATAATATAATTTTAAAACATGAGTAGTTTGTTATTTTCATTATAAAAAATTAATGAAAGTATTAAAATAAATTAGCATGTTGTAGTGCTCAGTTTATGTTCGAAATTAAGTTTAAATTATACAACAATTTCAATGAGATTTAACTGTTTAGTTGATATTATATTTCGAAGGTGGTCTAATTTATACATATTGGACTACATTTCAACATTTGTTAAAGTATGATATAATTAGGATGCCAAGCTAATATCATTTTGAGAAAAAGAGAAAACTCATGTCTTCAGCGATTTAACCCTTATCTCATTGTTTTAAAAATAGATTGATGCAAAGGTGTCCACTGTTGACTTTAATAGAGGAAAGGTAAAATGACGTGCTATTGCATGTAAATCCTAAATTGTCTGTTTTGTGGTTTTATTGAAAAATAATAAAATTCAAATATTCTGACAAACATCTTGAAAAGTGTATGTGGAATTCACAAATCTTATAAGTATTCCTTAATGAAAGCACTGTATATATACTAAGACTAATGATTGTCAAGATTACTCATTTCCATTACTGTTTATGATCAATAATTAGTTGGTTGTGTGTATGGTCAACCTACTTTGGAATGGAGATTGATCATAAACAATGAAAGGCTTCAATTATCATTCACTTCGTTGACAAAACAATGCAACTTATGATACATTTTTACTTGACCCCACCCCTGATGTTCCAATATGCCCCTCAGTTGATAACTGTTTATTTAACTACTATAATGTTAGTGTTATGCATAACTGCACTATGGATATCCGGCGACATTGAACGCATCAACTTTCTCTTGTAAATACATATCTAGGTCCGGGTACTCTATATGTCTATGTTAACTAATCTTGTCACATTTGCCCCGTAATTTGCAAGTTATTTTATCTTCGATATATTCAACCATTGATTGACTCCAGAAATATAGAAAGTGGGGAACACGTATGTTACCCTTTCCTGTGCTATTTCAGAGACCAAAAGACAAAGTGTGCAGTCAATATTAGTATTTCAATAATTTGCATTGTGTTGTGACTCTTAATAATTATACTAAAAGGAAGGGAATAACAATGCTATTGTCAATTATTGCTATTGTCAGTGATCGCATTATCCAGTTTCAATCAGATTTAAAAAAAAAAAAAAATTGAAGTGTGACATTGACCTTCAAATGATTTCCGACTTGACTTGCACACTCTCGTTAGCACAATCTATGCATATAGCAAGTGTCATTACACAGCTCTGATACGTTTTGAGTAATCACATAATCCAGATTTTAGATGACAGTCAGACGAAATGACAACCAGCCAGTCGGACTAAGAAAGGTTAGCCTTATGTAAGGCATTGACGAATTTGTCACAGTTCTCATTCTATTTTGATTTAAATCTTTACCTGATACCTTTTATTTTAGAATAATCTACGTTGAAAAATTCTCATGAAATAACGATAAGAACAGAAATTTTAAATGCTATATTTTGATGACCAAAATTTTCTTGAGCCACATTTTGTTTGGACAGACATTGACCCGTTCTTTCAAGTAAATACATGAATATATATCAGTGCTCGGGAAATTTTGAAATCTCAATCGGTCCGATGAATTTTTTACCCCGCCCCCCGTTTTTTGAAAAATATATTGGAAATTTGAAAAACATACACAAATATCATGTTTATAGCAGGTTACTTTGCATAGATGGTTCCATAACAGTGTCATCACTCGATAATGTCAATGTAAAATACTTTATTAATCATAATTTTCCAAAATTTGCAGACGAAGATAACAACGAATGTTTATATTGCTCGTTAGTACTAAACAATTATCTTATTTACAAATCTTTTTATACGGTAAACATTGTTTTGTCTACATAAAAATAAACCTTTTACTAAATAAATGTCTTTATTGATTTGGAATTACCATGCACACTTGACTTCAGAAGTACGCGTACATCTAATATAGTGTTATTATACCTCAGTTCTAATAATAGGATTCTTGTAATCCGACTTACCGATTTGGCTTACTTGGTAATCGTCGGAGCAAAATTTAAACTGGTTTAGGGCTGCCGATTTTAGATTAGTCTTTTCCTTTTATTCATTCAAACAGATGGACATATCGAATTAATTGGATATATTATTAAATAAACTATCAAATGGTATGTTTGCTTTGTCATGCTGTTGTAAAATAAGGTAGAAATCGGCCGTTAAAGGTGCGCTCGAAATCAATGCGAAAATGTCTCAGTCAACTCGCGATTAAATAATTAGAGAGCAATTTCATTAATCTTTCCTCTGAATACATATCAACAGGTTTATTTAACCGATTGCGTAAATCGCTAATCTATCAATCTCCCCAGGCTTTATTTTTCACGCGACAAACAGTTTGAGGACTTGATGAAAGACAGTTGTAACTACAAATTGTTCAAGATGTTGTTACAACCGTTTGCATACAACCATCGAGATGAAGGTATCTCAATGAAAATCGTGTACACACACACACAGTCAATATTGATTTTATAAACCGACACCTTCTTAATATAGGATTTTATAGCTTTACAGGTAAAAGCTATTTCCTGTTGGGAATGTTTTGATATTTGTGGTAAGCGATCGGGAAAAGGGGCGAAAATGGGACTGTCACCAATGCCATTTTCTTCTGAGCCGCTTTGAGCCATTGGAGACATTTCTAATGTTGAACAATTTCTATTTTCTTACATTGTTTAAAGTATTTTGGTAGGTAGATAGTGTTTTGTCTTGTATTCTTCCATACATAATGAAGACAATAGACAATTATTTGTAGTATCCTGATTATTCTATTATATAAAATGAAATATTGCAAAAGGGACCAGGATTGTTCAACTCATACCAGAGCCGCCATTTTTGAAGAATAGTAATTTGTCGGTTGTACATATACAGGAATTATATTAGTCTGGAAGACTATATAAGACGTTCCAAGAGAAAACTAACATTTTGGACTCTGCGTTAAGTGTCGACCCGGATCAGCCTAAGCATGCCAAACAGGCTAACCCGAACAGACACTTCGCCTCTTTTGAATTTTCTGTTTCAGGAATCATTACTCCATACCTCTATCCCCTGAGATGGAATGTGTCGGCCCGGATTAGCCTACGCGGACTGCGCAGGCTGATCTCGGTCGATACATTATGCAAAATCAATATGGTTGGTTTTCTCATTGAACGGCTTATATATATCCTCTATCATTCATGAATATTTTAGCTCGTCCATGGGAAAATAGTTTTTTGCGAACAGTTCAGATTCAGATCAGATTGTGGGTCTCCACAATCAATTAAAATATTTCACTGTTCAGATACTACTTACACAAGCTTGTTAGAAAATTCAGTCAACAAGTGTAGAAACTGATAAGTTGGAGCATATGGTCAGGCCGATCTGACCCAACACTGATCAGAAATGCTAACTCGCACCTTTTCCATGGCTGTGATTGTGAAACTGCAAAATGCAGTATATAATCTTTTGTACGCAGAAACTGTGTTGCGTTGTATTTGTCCATACACAAAACAGACAATAAACAAAAAATTGTATAACCCTGATTAATATGTTATATGAAATGAAATATTCGGAAATGACATAAGTTCTACAATTAAGACGACAGTCGCCATTTTTTAAGAAATGGAGTTTGTCAGTTTTACCTGTTTACCTTCCAATAAATGCACGAAGAGAACTAAGCAATACAGACACCATATAATGAAGATTATGAACAACTTTTTTTTTGCAATAATTTACCTTACAATGAACGTACACTTACCTACAACACGTCCAAACTATATAATTATGCTGCTTCAGATGACACGCATTTGTAAAGTTAAAGTGAAAGAGGAAGTTTATTATCTTGGTAGTCTATTTATAGATATTTCGTATGTTAGTTCAAATTATTTTTTAGCCCATCTATGGGGAAAGGTACACGTTTGTGTTATGATCAGTGAAGGTACATATCATCATGTACATGCGAACAGTCTGATCAAGATCTCCACTGTCCATATTTTACTACCAAAAGCTTGTTAGAAATTTCCGTCAACACGTGTAGATTCTGATAAGTCTTTGCAGGTGGACAAGCCGATCTGATTCAACACTGTTCTAAACAGTTACAGTTACAGTGTAATCTTAAACGAAAGAACAATGAAACACTTAGAAGCAAATGGTTTATTAGCAGACAAACAAAACAGGTTGTAGGTCAAAAAGATCCTGTGAGGATCACATATTCACATTGAACATTGTAATTCGTAATTTGGACATTGTAATTCGTAATAAACAAAAGGATTTAACTTTGTCGATAGGGAGCTACTCCTGCACAAATTATTACTGAATGGTATCGACGGAAATGTCTACAAGTTTCTAAGTCTATGCTTGCAAATTCAGACTGGTTCTCCAGTTCAAAAGGTGCCAAACAAGGCGACAGCAGTTCTCCTACTTTATTTGCAATATTGATCAAAGATCTGGTTAAAGAAATAAATGACCTGGACATTGGAGTCCAAGTTGGTGACAGAAAAGTGGCATTACTTTATATGCAGAAGGCATGGTTTTTACAACAATTTCGGAATATGACCTTCAAGTAATGTTAGATACTCTTTCTGGATGGTGTAAAAACTTGGACTATACTAAACATTGTGAGGCGATATCGGAGAGGCGTCGGGAGAGCTTTGGGAAGATTTTTTTCAAAAATCTACAACATGAAATGCTTTGGTTTCAAGACATATATGAAAAGCTTTACTACAAATGTGACAATGTGGTTCCGATTCGTGAATACGGGTCATCTAAATGGGGGTTTAAATTGAAATATAACATGTTTAGATAAAATACATAACAGAGGTATGATTTACTATCTTGGAGTACACAGATTTGCACCTGTGACCGTTCTCAATCGGGACACTGGGTGGCTGCCGTGTGTTTATAGACAACGGTTGTCTATAATACGATTCTGGATTAAACTTATCATGACCGAAGAAAATAGGCTAATCAGAACTGTATTTAACATAAATTACAATGTTTGTGAACAAAATTGGTGTAGTGAGTTGACAATTATCTTGTGTATAATCGGCTAACGGATTATTATAACAACAAACTTGTAATTAACATGAACCTTGCAAAGTTAAAGAATTTAACAGTACTATGGGTCAGACTTGCCAACAAGTGTTCAGCAAACACCAACACTGAGAATTGATTAGCTTTTTAAAGAGAATCAACATTTATATGTGCAAGTAGGTGAGAAAGGGTTGAAATTCCGTTTGTAAGCAGTGCGGGGACATCCATTTAAACAGACCAACACAAATTTTGAGGTAGCACCTTTCAAACAATGGAAACTACTTTATTCAGCTTGCCATGTGTACTGAGATCATGTGACCTCAGTTACAGTATCACTTAGCATCTCTTTCAGTATCACGAGAGTTACCTTGGAAGAATGCTGTGTGTAGTACAGGTGCAAGAAAGACTGGAAACACACGTTAGGTGAACTGGTTCCAGTGATATAACTGAAATAAATGATGCAAACTATTCAATCAGTTCTTAACACTTAGAAGGTGCATGTACTGTGGAACCTGTGTAAAAAGACCCATGGCCCTTTTTTTTTCATTTGCAAAAATGTTTTAATTTGTATTTGATAATAGTTATTTCGTGATTTAGTTATAGGGAGTTTTCACATTTTTTTCTAAAAGTTAACCCAATCCCATTTACAACAAATCTGCAAGACCACATCATATTATATCAAACTGAACTTATGTAAAAACAAATGCTCTCTTTTAGGTTAGCTACGGTGCGGGATTTTGCCTTTGAGAATTGAGACAGGCCGATACATTGGCGAACAAATCGACGATCATATATGTTTTTTTTTCTGTGATAGCTAACAAGTAGAGTCGGAAACACATATTGTGGTTACATGCGACTTTTATACAAGACTAAGTATGGACATATTCGGTGCAATATTTAATACAGAGGTATTTGTGCAACTATCGCTTAATAAAAAGTGTGTTATTTAATGATAAATTCTGTGCGAAAATTAGAAAATTTTATATTTAAAGCTAATGCTGTAAGACGAAGAGCAATATATCCGCAGAACTGATTGTAGTTTCTTTATGAAATAGAGTCGACTTTTGACTCGGTTATGGCAGGCATCTTTTCAAAGCATTTTATGAGGAGTAACAATTGCTCGTAATGTGCAAGTTCTTATTCTCACATAATGCATTCAACTATAACAGTGTTCTCTTTGGGAAAAGTCTTTAAATGTTCAATGATGTATTATAATGTTTATAATGTATATGTGTACGTTTATGTATTTCTCATTTCGTATGATCGTATTGACACAACAGTCTCCCTTCCATACATGTATTCACTCACACATGTACTTACTCACATACACAATCCTTCACTAGTGTCATTGCTTATTATTGTTTTTAACTGTGTTTGATTTATACATATGACTACATGATCCTTACATGTCATTTCTTTACGAAAATACAATGACGTCACATTATAGAAATTTGGTTTTATAAAATCCGGTTAGTCAGTAAAACCTAATCAGTTTGTATTTTAACTCATTTTAGAAATAGACAACGAGTGTTATTACACGCAAATTATCATATGTTTCCATTCCTTTATCGAGTATGTATAATCATATTTTATTATTTCCTCTTACAAAAGAAATCTGTTTCGATATTTACTTTTCATCCAATCAAAACGTAGAATTATCACGACTGCAACAAAACATCGTCTCTGGACACAATTGTTTGATACGTGGTATAGCAAAGTTCATACACATTACCTATGGACGGGAGAAAATAGCCGGTTACGCCGTCGATTTGTTTACCCGTATGAAGGGCAAGTCGATTATTTTATGTACCTTGTCATCATTATTTCATAGATTTGAAATCTGGGCCAAATTTTAAAGTTGCTTAATTAGATGATGATTTTTATTTAATTGTTTAGGACGATATAGGACTCGTAAATAACTTATATTAAAAGAACTGCTAGTGCTGCAAGCAAGGGGCTTCTTGCAGATCACGGGGATTGATTTACCGATCACGAAAGTTAATAAATGTTTACCCGAAATAGGTAGCACCTATACTCATATTAATTCTCATGGGTGTTACCTATGAATGAAAAAGCTCATTTACGATATAGACGTACTTACCATTCATTTTTTCTTAAACTTGTAACATGTAACGACTATAGGCGATATATATTTCTTGAACCATTTGTAAATGCTAAGAAGAAAATAAAATTCTTCAGTCCAGGGGAGACAAATTATAATTAAAATGTATTGTTTCATAAGCTGTATTCTCCCTTGAATAACAACAACTATGTTCATAAACTAGACAGGAGTTCTTAACATATCTTCATCTCTAGATTAGAGAGTGAACCAGGATACGCGCTTTACGATACCCGATTAAGTTTAAATTCAGATACGTAATTACAAGTACGACGACATTGACAAAGAAAATATGTCTCTTCCAAACAATTGGTCCGACTAAAGAGCGATTGTACAGGGGAAACGGGTATGTGGATTGTTTTGCTGCATTTTGGTGTTTTTTTGTTTTGCCCTATGCATTCTATATGTTTATGAGAGGGAAACTAAGCACCGCATACTTCTTGTTTTTCGTTGATATTTGCATCTTCTAAAAGTGTATGGGGACAACGCAGACTTGTACGACAGTATATACACTCGCTCGCATTGGACCTCTCTGTCCATGGATGCAACTTGTCAGGCACTTCACTGTATGGCCAACTATTTCGAACAGTGCAGGGTTTAGTTCTAAGCTGGTTTACACTTTAAATTGCCGCTCTAGTGCACCATCTGATAATTTAATTTCTCCTGCGAGGACTGCCGGCCGGACATTTCACACGAACGTTTAATGTGAAAACCTCTTCCAAAATATCTTGAAGGCGGTCGTCAGTCGTTAGCAATGGGTGTCATTGGACGGTACTGTCTTGTCCGTTATCTGAATAGTGGACTTTCTGTAACTCCTCTCACGAAACTGCACGATTCATGTTGAAATACGTTAGATGTTTTCTCTACCGATACCAAAACTACCAAAGTCATAATTATTCGTAAACAATATGAACATCAGAGGTTTGACTGGTTTTACAGCCGCTATCTACGCGTCTACAAATCTTATCAAAATTAGACCAAAATACTTCGCTGTAACTATACTGGATTTGACTACACCACATACAGGGGCGTCTCGAGCTGTCCGTATACACTTAAATACTCACGAGCACGTGTTCATTTGTTATGTCCAATGAAATCGCACGATACAACAAACGCTCGTGCTATACAATTGAAGAACTCGACAATCACCACTTCTCTAGATCGTTTATTTATAAGGGTCATGCCGAACGATTTGGTAGGCGACAATAAGATTGTCTGACACAAAGGTCAATCTGGCCTGACATGTATGGGGCAGTCATCAGATCTATATACGAGCGAGCGAATTTTAGGTCTGGTTTTTATGAGATTGATTTTCTACAAAACTACTAAGCCAGATTGTCAAGGACAATAAATGACGACCACTTGCAGATGCATGTTGAAGCTTCTGCCGCAGTCGAAATAATATTGCGACAAAAGGAGAAATTGCTGATAATGACTCCATTAAATAAGTACACGTTATGTCTACTGTTATAGGGGTTTTCCATACTCCTGCTTAACTGTTTTCAAAGACGTCTGCTGCAAATTCGTGTTCGTGGGTGACAGTATTTGAATTGTTCCATACATCTGTTTAAACGTTTATAAATTCGTCTGCTACATTTTTGTTAGATTTTGTTATCAGTCTTTCAAAAGTAATTTCTGAAACTATCGGTCCGATTGTTAAACACGTGTCATGCCGTAGTTTTGATTAGGATCCAACTCGTCACGTGAAACCGTATTACTTTTTATCATGTTTATGTATCGCCATTAAGAATTGGCTATTTGCCTTCTTTTTATCCGGAAATCAAATACACTGAACATGTAGGTCGTCATTATTGAAATACATAATAAATGTTAATTAAATTGACATATAAGTTTTTATAAGTTTTCGTTAAATTGTGTGAATGTATTCAAAATACAATGATGTCGATCTGGGGGGGGGGGGGGGGGGGGGGGGGGGGGGGAACAACAACAAACGATTCATAACCCAGTATCCTAGTTCATAGAATGATTATATTCTGAATGCACAAAACATCACACACGGAAGCCGTATCAAAACAAGATGGTGATGATGGCCCTGGATCGCTATACCAGTGAGTATTTAACAAGGAGAAGTGATTCCCTTTGTAGCTCTTTGTAAAACAGGTGATCCCAATTTGGACTCCAAGCGCATATTCTAAACAAGCTTAGTAGGACACAACTAGACCATGCTACACACCAAGTATCTTAGCTCTATGCCTTTCTGTTTCAGACAAGAATATTTTCAAGCTCTTTCCCTATCTATTTTAAACAGGTGACCCAAGGTTGGGGTGGGGGTTCATTTTGATCCAAACGACATAATATGAACAACTTTGGTAGAGGACCACTAGTCCATGCTACGCACCAAATATGTAAGCCCTAGGCCTTAAAGTAAAGAATATTTTTCAAGTTTTCCGTTCTTTTCCATTTTGGTTGCTATGGCAACAAGAGTTCTGCATGGAATTAATTTCTTTGAACACTTTTGAAAGGGCAATACCCATGGAAATTACACCCCTTTGATGTTTCAGCAAAATTGCATATGCGGATTTGGAATGAGAAGTTGTTTGTAGGAACATGGGAATAGAAGGACAGACGACGACGGCGGACAACGAACGGTGAGTGTTCACAAAAGCCTATGTAGTATATATACTTCTAAATTCATTTGACAGTTAAAAAAACCTAATAGTTCACGTACAACTATTTAAAGCAAATCGGTAAATCTAGGTTGAAATATCAGCCAATTTAGTTTGTATTAATTATCTGACCTCCCAGCTCCTAAAAACTATTTTTCCGACGTTTGACAAAAGTCATTGCAACCATTATCATTCGTCTTCCCCTTATGCATTAACAGTCTATGTGGGAAGGTGACCAGCTACTTCGGAAGAATGTTGTCTAGAGTACTGGTGTGAGAAACAAACGTTCAGAGAACTGGTCGTCGTAATATAACTGAACAATCGTTGTAAAACGTCGTTAAACTCCAATCGAACAATCAATCAATCAATCAATAGATTGTATTAATTTTGTATTGACTTTGTACATATCGAGATGTTTTTCTCGTCTGAGGGATTCATGTGTAACGCAAACACAAACATGTTAAAATATTATACACATACATGCTGGTACCAACTCACAGATATACTTCCATTCATTTCAATGGTTCTCTCTCTTTTCTAAATGTATATGAATAAGCCAAAAATTCAAAAAAACATATGTCAAGTTACAAAAATACAAACATGACAAACAGAGAGCATACACAAAAAATAAATGCCAAAAAAACGTTAATGAGTATGAAGCGCTCTTACCTTTATCGCATATCATGAATTCGTAAAACAAACATGAGATAATATTTCAAAGCAGAGGCTACGTAAAAAGAAAAATATTACAAAACAGCCACATATCCCATACAACAATATATGGCTACTATATGAGAATTCTTTGGTAATTCCAAGATTATCACATGGTGCTTTTTAAACATGATGAACGCTTGAAAATCAATTTAACAAATATTGGTACACTTTGCGTTTGTGAGGACGGTGGTGTATCCCAATTAAAACAAACGCAACACATAGCAACATGGGATAAATTGAAAGTATCTTATAGAGAAATGTTGAACAATTAAAGTAATGGTAGTTTTCATATTTGGCGAAAAGAAAAAAAGAATTAACCGTCTATAAAGTGCAAAACATCGTCAGCGATAGAAAACATTATATCAGAAGGATTACTGCTCTAATCTACAAGGGACTGAGGCTAGCTACCCTTTTTAAATTTGCACAATTATATGTAACTTTTGACTTTCTGCAGCTCGTTTAGAATACAAATGTTCTTTACTAACATGCTGTTTCATTTACAGTGTACACTTCGTACAGAGGCTTTACGACTCTTGATCAAATTTTACCCAACATCACCCGTTACACATTCGTTATTATACTATAACTCAAGAGAACGATTTAGGGCCATATTGCCTCATTTGTTTGCATATAGTTCTACTATGAACGAGTTTCTTCTGAAAACCCTCCACCCTTTATATGAATGAAAATAAAGATAATACGAGTGCAATGGTTATCAAAGTATTTGAATTATTGGTTGGGGTTTTACGCCGTTTTAAACAAATTTTCAGTTATATCACGATGGCCAGTTCACTTACTCATGTGTTTCCAGTAATCCACACAACAAACTTCCCAAACCAACTGGCTCCTTTTCCACATAGACTGTTTGCTCATTGGTGGAAGACGAATGACGATTTTTGCATTGACTTTTAACAAATGTCAGAAAGAGTGTTTGCCGAGCTGGGATTCCAACTCACAACCCTGGATTGACAGCCCGTTCCGCTACTGACTCAATATAATTATATACATCCTATGTTGGCCTTACGTTATTTACTAAACATAAGCACTTACGTGGATGAAAGGATGATTTGTTTGGCATGATCAAATAAATCGTCCACTTAAAATTGTTTAAATTTGTTTATGGAACCAAATAGTTCAATGCTGTTATATGACATTTAACTGTTTAACTGTCCTTTTTAAATTTTCATATTTACCCCCAAGCTACAGGTATACTTATTATTCGTCCATGTAAATGATACGTTTCAATCAGGCACAAGCTTGTTCAACAGCTGTAGTTCAACGTTCTTATTAAAGAAAGTTTAGAATAGCTTTAACAGACTTGCCAGTTTTCTTGTCCTTTGCGTGAGCCTCTATTGTCGTTTTGAGGAAGCTCAAACTGAACTCTATTTCTCGGTTTATATCTCCGTCATGGTCGTCAAGTTTTAAGGTTAACTGTCCGACTTTGGTCAGGCTCTGATCGAAGACAACAGGTGGTTTTGACTGCGTTGCATATACTTGAATGGAAATAGAAGTATCGCCAGAATGTGGTGGAACAAATTTTCTTAGTAAGCACGGTTGGCCTAATGTAACTGTATAATTTCTGTTGACATACACGTTGAAAATATCGTTACACATTATACCGTGATCAGTTGAAATCTTGTTTGCCTCTGGATGAACGCCTTATTTAAAAGGTATTGCAGTAAGGTATCCATATGTATACTTGAGTGTACGCCCTCTGATAGCGTCAGGTACATGGCCACATATTACCGCTCCTTTCATAACTACGGATGCTGCATCGCGCGGTATGATTATCTGGAGATTGGGCAATGTGGATTTTATAGCGTGTTGTAACATAGGCGAATCAGAGAATCCGCCAACCATCAGGAGTGCTGTAACCCCTCTTACTTTTTCATGACGCAGCATTGTTTTAATGTGGTTGATTGTTTTGTCAACATAATTGCTGAAAAGATGTTTCATAGTGGTAGCTGCGATTTTTAATTTATCGCCTTGAAGTTCAATATCAGCTGCGTATGTCGAAGCACTGATACGTTCTGCCAGGTCTTGGTTTCTTTCTCTTTTCAGAAGATCGGTAAGAGAAGCGGGTACTCTTAACGTAACTTTTGACCCCTTCGTAGGAATTATTTCCTTCTTCTTGGTTTCGAAATCTCTGCAAATATCAAGCCAATCTTCTGTTTCATTTTGGATAAACTTGTTATAGACATCATTTGTAACAAGATCCCGTAGGAAACTTTCGTAGGCTTGATTGACAAACGTGCCGCCCCAACCCCCTCCACTAGCTGCATGAATTTCCTTAAGTCCACCAGTCACATCAACCTCGTGTAAGTTATGTATATTGTACCACCTTAAAAGACACACACTTTATGATAAGCACAATAACAATAACAATAGCAATTGTAAATAATTTAATAAATAGAAGGCCACACTTGCAATGTGCTTTTATTTAGTCATCAATTTACTTCACACTTGTATATTTTAACATTTAAAGGGTACCAAGAGTCAAAAAAAGAAATGCTTACATAATAACACAAGAACAAAAAAAGAAAAGTGAAAATAAACTGACTTCCGGTTTACCGTGATGACGTAGTGATGGGGAGTTGTTTCGATTTCAATAATGGCGGATGAGTTGAATTACGGAGCTTTAGATGAAAAATTGTACTGTTCATCGTCTTCTTTCGAAGAAAACAGTGATGAGTCAGCTATTTACAGTGAGACAGATGACCTAGGCAACGGTCTAGCACCTTTAGGGATCAGACCATACCAGTTTGAGTCAGTAAAACGATCTGAAACGAGTAGCGAGTCTGAGACGAAGCAGGACGTGAAATTGTTCGTGATGAATGAAAGTATTGATAACATGCGAGAATAAATAAATTTTTGTAAAAGGTTATTTTTAGAAGCATTTAAACTTTAATTATTTATATCTAGAACTACTTTTAGTTTGATTATTGTTCGTTTTGACAGGGATTTTTGTTTCTACTCCATAAGTCAAATTTAAACACATGTTCGCGTATTTTTCCCGATTTTTAATGCAGAAATGACCTATTTTCCTGTCATGATTCAAAGTGGATTCCACGAGAATAAATGTAAAAACATCCCATATAGATAAGATTACAAAGCTATTGAATGTCTAAAGTCCTTACATTTTCATTTCTAATCATTTCCTTTTGAAGAAATAGATCGGCAAAAGAAAATGTCAACCTAAAAAAAATTTAAACACATGTTTGCGTATTTTCCCGATTCTCAAGAACGATTTAGTTCTTTGTTTACTTACCCTTGGTTGTTGAAACTCATTATTCCAAGACTGGAACAATCTGAAGACGACTTCCAGATCAGAAATATCTGATTGAATGTCAGACGGGGTGAAGGCAGAAAAAAAACAGCTTCAGTATTGTGTAAATCTCATAACGCGCAATCAATTCTAATTTGCTCCCGTGAATGACCCATTTTATTGCCCTTCTGATTTCTTTCCGCAGTGTAACTAGATCAATCAATCAAAGACCCGCCGGTATTGTGTAGATGAAAACAATAACCACTCATGTCAGCTGTTCATCCCTTTCCACAGCAAACGATTGTGAAAATGTCGAGACAAAAATAAAGAAAATCTATAAAGTATAATTATTGAATTAATTCAAATAATTGTGGCAAAAGTTATCTATTAAATTTAATGCATTTAGGCTTTCTCATTTTGCTGCAATGTTTACCAAATTCGTCAGCTTTAGTTGCGTCAAAATGAATCTACATCTGTGAAAGCACTTGATTATCAAACCGGTATAAACCGGATATATATATCACGACTACTGATCGGTCAAACAAAAGAACCGACATTGCACGTCTGCGTTAACCCTTTCCTCTTTCAACAAATTTGTCGACGAAATTAAAAACATCTTGACCCTTTCTCACGTGAAGACAAGTTCTACAGTAACGGAAAATACTCATACAGGGGTGCTTCATTGTGTTTGTGATCATTACACTGTGAGAAATTTCTCTCGTTTTCAAATGTCGTCTGCTCCTGATTTTTTAATATGAAGAAAGGGATAAATGAACAAACAAAGCACTGTTGTCAAGGTCATTTTTACTGCATGCGCCAATAATTTGCCATTTGATCAGGGTAACTTAAAGCTTGTAGCACGTGGTTAATTTACTGCGAACACATACTAATAATTACCGTGTCAAATGAAAACCCGCCTTCCGATAGTTGGGAATATTCAGATCAATATGCTTTTCTGTTAAGACTGATCATCATAAGAGTCATCACTGTTCGTAAATCGTCACACAACAACTATGGAAGTCTTTGGAGAACAGTAATGACCAAAAGCCGGCATTGCAATTATGTAAATTGATACAAACTGCCTTAAAATTTGGAAACAAAACTGATTGTCTATTTTTATGTGTCGTGGCTCAATCTTTATATGGTGCATAGTGATGTAATGTTAGGAACCCTTGTGGCATGTTTAAACACCCCCTACCACACACTCTCTGGGCATTTTCACGTTTTATTTCTCTTTAATTATTCCAAATATATCGATGCGTTCACGATTTACGATCCATTCGCAGAGAAGAAATTGTTCTTGCTCGTTTACGCATTGGACACACATGGTTAACTCATGCATACTTACTGAAAGGTGAGGAAGCACCTCAATGTATTCCATGTTATACACAACTTTCAGTACAACACATTCTTCTGGAATGTGCTGATTTCGCCCCAATACGTGATAGATTTTTCAAGGCTCAAAGTATGCGTCAGCTCTTTGAGTCTGTCAAACCGGCACTTTTATTTGATTTCCTTAGGGAAATTAATATTTTTAATAAGATATGATTATTTCTTAAATCGTGCTTTTGCACATGCATTACTTTTACAGATCATGTTCCACATTTCCTTTGATATTATTTATCTTCATGTTAAGTATTACATAGTAATGTTGGGCTTTTTTGCCTATATCTTATTTTACATTGGCTTACATGTTATTTTATATATATTTTAGGTATCGCATACATCATGTTTGATTATTTCACCATTTACATTAAGTAAATTATTAAGCGCCCAAAATGACCTTAGTTGTCGACGGGCCTTAAAACACCATTCATTCATTCATTCACGATTTACACTGTCAACATAATGAGAGCCTGCATTGAATTCCCCATGAGCACGTCACTTCCGGTATTTTTTACGGAAATTGCCGATCTTTTTTTTCCGTTAATCTCGACCTGGCTTATTTTGAGCCCGGATTTTAAATGCTTATTAAAGTTATTCTTTTGATATTTTTCAAAGAAAATTCTTATCACATTAGGTTTTTATGACTTTTCCATACATATTGATCGCGTATTTGAATGTCATTCTTGGAACCCTTTATTATGTAAGTGGTGCTCCAGGGAAACAGACCTTAGCGTATTTATTACAAATTTAAATGAAGCTTTTCCTGTGTATCAATGCTATCGCCTATAACACTGTTTTCATAAGTGTGGTGGTTCCTTTTGTGACTTATTGGCGAACATTGCAGAGGAAATGTGCAGAATGGTCTGGATTTACACTTGTTGCAAATGCCATACTGTTGGTTTTCGCAGAACAGTGCTCAACTCATGATTTGTCGATCTCAATTATTTGACTGCACTTGTTAGAACGGGACGAGCTTTTCCTGATTATTGAAATTGATTAAAACACACAGAGGGAATAAAGATCTATTTGATGAAGTTCCCTAAATATATCTCAATTTTTATGTAAATCACTGTGACGTCTGTACACCATACGAACGTAGATCATACAATTTAAGGTGACAATTGTATAACGAGTGTTAATATGAACATGTCGTGTTACTTGATCTGATGATTGAAAAGGAAAGGCACCAGGGCATATATATCAGTTAGAGAGCATTGTGCAAAACTTGGGATATACGGGTACTAAAAGACGAAATACATTTCCTTTCTTTTGTATTGCTCTTCGTATGAGCGTTTATGTTTGTCTTTGTATTTTTCTTTTTTTTCAACGTCATGCATTATTTTAGGAATCATATACAAACATTGGCTATCTAAAGAGCTTCAAACTAAAACGTTGAAGATAATGCATATAATATTCAAACTCACCACCAGCATCGACAATCATGTATTTAGTTCCAACTTGGAATTCAGAAATTGTGGAACTTTGTTCTTTTTGATCTTGATTGGTCGCCTGTAGTGGCATATATATACAATAGACGGATGCAGCTTCCGGTTCCAAAGCAATCGTAAATTTTTCCTTAGATTTTTCGGCCTAAAATGAAAACAAAATGGAATGTTAGTTTTTTAACATTGTTTGATACAAAATCCGTTGAAAAGGCACTACCTGTTTAGTTTGTGTTGATATTTACGGATGGTATATGTTTAGGAAACATCAAATAGTTTTTTACGTATCAGTAATTCTTTTCACCTATGCATGCAAGGATAAATATGAGCGAAAGTAATTCTCACAGTTTTAAAGATTGATTTTTCAAAATTAAAACTAACCACTCAGCAACGCTGGTCTTTTGTACAAGTATTAATTTTAAATTAAATTTTATTCTATACAGGAAAAATGTACACATAGTGCTAGAAATGCAATCAATGGTGTTCGCCTTACGTCAATAGCTGCCTCTGTCATGAATTGTTTCGCGGAGTCTGTCCATATTGCCGGTACCGTCAAGACCCAGTGTATGTCAGAAGACTGTATACCACCAGTTACTCTGTCGTTCACAACAGCAAGCATATCTTTGACTAGGTAACCAATTGTTAATGAAAATACTCTCATAGCTGGCAATGATCGATTCAGACTATCTTCAATAGTGATGTATCTGTCAAGGACCTGAAAAATGATCGACATATATTACTTTAGTATTATTATTATTAAAGTGAAAGGGGAGTTTATTAGAAGAGAGCTTTGTGAACATGTTTGTGCTTTAGTACCTTGGGCAATCGTAATCATTTGATGTAACCGATCGAATTAAAGTTATTTAATGCTAACATTTTATTATGTTCTGTAAAAAAAAGTCCGAGAAATAGTTTTTAGTATATGTATTCGGTAGTAAGAATCAGAAACCATAATACATACTAAATTTTCTCGCAGTAGTTGTTTGACTCTTACAGGTTCATAAACGTTTATAATGAAATTGTTTACGCACAACACATAAGAAAATTTCCTTGTATTCACATGTGTGAGGTCAGCGAAGAACCATACAGAACGCTTGAATGACTATAACAAATTAACAATTTAAAAGCTGATGATCTCAAAGTAAAAAGGGTTCTTGCATCATACACTATATTTGATTGATTGTATTTGTTTTAATGGTGTTTTAACACCGCTTTCAACATTATTTCAGTTATAACATGGCGTTTGCTGTGTCACTACAATACTTGCTTTCAATATTATTTAAGTTATTTCAAGGTGTTTGTCTGGTTCAAATACCAGTACTACCGGTATTATTTATCCTGACAATGATGCATCAGTTGTTGTGATATTCCGGTAAACCTGAACAGCATGAAGAATGGCCATTACGTCAATTGTTTATGTATTTGGTATGACTAGATTGGGGATCTAACTCTGGTATCTTTCTCCCGGGACGATGCTTAAACCATTAAACAACAATTAAAAGCAGAAATTGTACTATCAATACCTGATCTAGCTTTTTGTTCAGTGCCATTTTGAACTCTTTGAAGTAATAATAGTTTTCCTGTTTGTCATTTTCAGCTAGTCCTACTAACCAACACTTTAGAAGATGAATTGGAGTTGTTTCTATTTAAATATTTAAATGAGATACACGTCTCTAGTTGTCATTAGGTGGAAAACATTGGACCACGGATCGTTGTTTATGTAAAGCGCTTTACTGTAAAGTCACGTGCGTCTAGGTCACACCGAGCGAGACGCTTCAATCAATTAGTATTTCTGTCGCCTTTTTTTTACGAACTGGACAAAATATGTTTTACTCAGTTCTATTTATTTTTAACTTTTTAGTAAAAATGTTAGTTCAAACGAAAATTACAAAGCACCTTTATGACCTTAAATGTCGATTTAAAATAATAATGAAGATAGACTAGACGACATAAATGTTCAATCCGTTTGACAGACAGCTTTTAATACATACGAAAAATGGCGACTACCATGATTTTAGAAAATTTCATTTCAGAAAGTTTCAGGGGTTATTGAAAGAAGATACAACAAAATAAGGGTAAGCAAATCCCCGTCCATAGGTTTTGCTATACCATGTATCCAACAATTGTGTCAAGAGAGGATATTTTGATGCAGACACGATATGTATACGATTGGATTGGATGAAAACTAAATTTCGAAACAAAAAATACTAATAGAGGAAATAATTAAATATGATAATTCGTACTCGATAAAGGAATGAAAACACGTAATCTGATATGTGATAATTGGCGTGTAATTACACTCGTTTTCTATTTTTAAAATGAGTTCAAATATCACTGATAAGGTTTTACTGACTATCCGGATATTGCAAATCTAAATTTCTATAATGATGACGTCATTGTA
This sequence comes from Serripes groenlandicus, assembly GCA_031761405.1. Lineage (NCBI taxonomy): Eukaryota > Metazoa > Mollusca > Bivalvia > Cardiida > Cardiidae > Serripes > Serripes groenlandicus. The sequence goes on from JASEVX010000008.1 coordinate 53,415,833, forward strand.
TTATCGTTAAAAAAATGCTGAATAAATACCCAAAGAAAAACAATATAAATGATAGGAAAGGATAGTTTGACTCGTCACAAATGTAGCTCCATAAATTATGGAATTATTTTATTTGAAGTACGTTATGAAGGGCAAGTCGATTATTATTATAACCTGTCATTACTATTTCATGGCATTGAAATATTCGCCATATTTTAAAGTTGAATATATGCTTAACTAGATGATGACTTTTATTTTATTTGCTTTGGACGGTAGGACTCGTAAATAACTTATAATCAAAGCACTGATAGTGCTGCAAGCAATGGGCTTACTGCAGATCACGGAGAATGATTTACCGATTACAAAAGTTAATAAATGTTTACCCGTAATAGGTAGCACCTATACTCATATTAATTCTCATGCGTTTTATCTTTGAACTGACTAAAGGCGATGTACATTTCTTGAACAATTTGTAAATGCTAAAATCTTTTTAAAAATATACGGTCTAGGGGAGACAAATTCTTTATAGAATGTTTTGTTTCATCAGCTGTTTTCTCCCTTGAATAACAAAACCTCTGTAAATATGCTAGACAGGAGTTGTTAACATATCTTCATCTCTAGTTTCGAGAGTGAACCAGGCTACGCGCTTTATAATACCCGATTAAGATTTAATTCGGATACGTAACTTACAAGTACGACGGCATTGAAAATGAAAAGCTTTCTCTTCCCAACAATATGTCCGACTAAAGAACGATTTTACAGGGGAAACGGGGATGGGGATTGTTTTGCTGCATTTTAATTTTAGTTTTGGCTCCATGTTGTCACATGCCCATATGGGCCTTGACTTATTCAAATAAACCTTGAAACCATCAGCAGTTTTCTCCCTTGAATAACAAAAACTCTGTCCATATGCTAGACAGGACTTCTTAACATATCTTCATATCTAGATTAGAGAGTGAACCAGGCTACTTGCTTTATGATACCCGATTATGATTGAAATCGGATACGTAACTTACAAATACGACGGCATGGAAAAGGAAAATCTTTCTCTTCACAATAATATGTCCGACTAAAGAACGATTTTACAGGAGAAACGGGGATAGGGATTGTTTTGCTACATTTCAATTTTAGTTTTGACCCTATGCGTTGTATATGTGTATGAGAGGGAAACTACGAGCGGCATACTTCTTGTATTTCGTTGTTATTTGCATCTTCTAAAAGTGTAAGCGGACAACGAAGATTTGTACGACAGTATAAACACTGGCTCGAGTTGGATTTCTCTGTCCATGATTGCAACAAGAACCATTTTCGCCTGACGGGGTTCATAAACTCGTCAGGCACTTCACTAAATAGCCAACAGGATTAAGTTTTTGACTGGTTTACACTTTAAAAAACCGTTCTAGTGCACCATCTGACAATTTAGTTTCCCCTTAGAGACTGCTGTCGGATATTTCACACGTACGTGTAATGTGAAAACCTCTTCCAAAATATCTTGAATGCGGTCGTCAGTCGTTAGCAATGGACGGCATTTGACGGTCCTGTATTATCCATTATCTAAATAGTTGACTCTCTGTAACGCCTCCCATGAAACTGCACGATTGATGTTTAAATATGTTCACAGTAATGTTTCTGTACAGATACCAATTCTATCAAAGTCCTAATAAGTAGTCGTAAAACAACAGAGGTTTGACTGGTCTAACAGCCGCTAGTTACCCTTCTACGAATCTTATTAAAATTAGACCACAATACTTCGCTTTTACGTATACTGGATTTGACTACACCGTATAAAAGGGCGTCTCGAACTGTCCGTATTCAATTAGATACTCACAAGCGAGTGTTCGGTTATTTATGTCCAATGAAAGCGCACGATACAACAAACGCTCGTGCTAAACAATAATCGCTTCCCTAGATCGTTTATCTATATAGATTATCTGACCTGTGTTATGACGAATTATTTTGTAGGCGACACACATTGATTGTCTGACACGTTTTATATATTCTGTTATAGAGTTTTTCATACTTTGCTTAAATGTTTTCAAAGACGTCTGCTGCAAATTTGTTTTGAGTGGTTGACAATATTTGAAAATATCCATACTTATGTTTTAATGTTTATAAAGCCGTCTGCTGCATATTTGTTAGATGTGGTTGACAATCATTGAAAGGTAATCCCTGCAAATACCGGTCCAATTGAGAAACACTTGTCATGACGTGTTTTGATTGGAAAACAACTCGTCGTGAGACTGTTTTACTTTTTTATCATTGTTTTGAAGAATTGCCTTCTTTTTATCCGGTAATTTGGGGGGGGGGGGGGTTGTGGAGGGAAAAGCAACAACAAACGACTCGTAAGCTAGTATCATAGTTCATATAATGATGATATTCTGAATGCACAAATAATCACACACGGAAGACATATTAAAATAAGATGGCCATGATAGCCCTGGATTGTTATACCAGTTAGTATTTAGCCAGAATAAGTGTTTCCGTTTATAGCTCTTTGTAAAATATGTGATCGCAATTTTCACCCCAGGGGCATTATCTGAACAAGCTTAGAAGATGACAACTAGACTGAAGTAAAATGTTCGGCTTCCAGAGTGTTAACAAGGTTTTCCTTCAATTTGGCCTAATGACCTCGTTTTTGACCACGCATGACCTATATTCGACATTGGTCTAGATATGATTAAGATAAACATTCTGATAAAATGTTAAGCTGCTGAAGCAAAAAATGCGTCTTCTACAGTGTAAACAAAGTTTCAAACTGATGAAGCAAAAATGCGGCCTCTAGAATGTTAACAAGATTTTCCTTCAGTTTGAACTAGTGACCTACTTTTTGACCTGACATAACCAATATTCTTGTCCTACATATCATCAAGCCAAACATTCTAATAAAGTTTGAACATGCTCAAGTTAAAAATGCAGTATCCAGTGTGTTAACAAGATTTCCCTTCAATTTATATTCACTTATATTCAAACATGACTTAGATAATATACAGACAAACATTCTGATAACATTTCAAACTGCTGAAGCAAAATAAGCGGCCGGCATGACTCATATTCAAACTTAACCTAGATATCATTAAGATAAAAACTATGACAACATTTCAAACTGCTGAAGTAAAATATGCAGCCTCTAGAGTGTTAACAAGATTTTCATTCAATTTCGCCTAGTGACCTACTTTTTGACCCAACATGACCCATTTACAAACTGGACCTACATATCATCAAGACAAACATTTTAATAAAGTTTTAACATGCTCAAGTTAAAAATGCAGCCTCCAGAGTGTTAACAGTATTTTCATTCAAGTTGACCTAGTGACCTAGTCTTTGACTTCATATGGCCCTGTTTCGAACTTGTCCAATATTTGATGGAGATGAATGTGCACGACGGACGGATGCCGGACAAAATGTGATCACAATAGCTCACCTTGAGCAATTCGTGCACAGATGAGCTAAAAACCCAACATGCCAAAAAAAACTGTTAGTATGAAGAGCTTTTACTTTTAACATTTTAATGACGAAAATGATCACCTATCATGGATTCATAACACAAAGGTGACCATGAGACAATTTTTCAAAGCAGAGCCTACATATAAACAATAACACATGTAACATCACATAAAAGCCACATATAACAATGTACGGCTACTATATGATAATTCTTTGGATATTCCAAGATGATCACATGGTGCTTTCTAAACATTATAAATGCTTGAAAATCAATTTAACAAATATGGGTACACTTTGCGTTTATGAGGAAGATGATGTATCACATTTAAAACAAACGCAACACATAGCAACATGGGATAAATTGAAAGTATATGATAGAGAAAATAAACAAATAAAGAATGGTATTTTCCACGTATAAAGTTTTATAATTTGGCGACCATACAAATGATAGCAATTAACCGTCTTTTAAGTGTAAACATCGTTATCGGTAGAGAAAACTATATCAAAAGGGTTATTGCTCTAGTCTATCAGGGACTGGGGGAAGCTAACCTTTTTAAATGTGGACAATTACATGTAACTTTTGACTTTCTGCAGCTTGTTTAGAATACAAATGTTCTTTACTAATATGATGTTTCATTTATAGTGTACAGTTCTTACAGATGCTTTCCGACTCTTGATCAAATTTTACCCGTCATTACCCGTTACACATTAGTTACTATACTATCACTCATGTGAACGATTTAGGGCCATATAGCTCCATTTGTTTGCATAATGTTCTATTATGAACCATATTAATCCTGTTTATATCTGTTTGATCAGTTCTGTTTAACATTCTGTCAAATAAACTACGCTTTTCATTGAACTATACTTTATCTATGCGCAATGCAAACTTCTCTGTTTTTTTTAAAATAAACTACAATTTTTCATACTTTTCATAGGTTCACAATTGTGTTTACAATAAGATCTCAGTCAATATACCCGAAACATGTAACATACAATGGCAATTGAGCATTATAAATACATGTACGTATTTATTGTAATACAATTCAATTTCGAAATAACCCCATCGCTTGATGATCTACAAATAAAGACGTGTTTGTACTTTTTTATCTAAATAAAATATATCTGGTTTATAATATTCGGATGTGTTACTATTTTCTTCTGAAAAAACAACAACAAACGTTTATCAAAACCAAAATAATAAAAAGAATACGAACACTATTTTGATCATTTACATAAAATGACTCAATAAAATAATAAAAATCCTACGTTGGCATTACGTTATCTACTAAACATAAGCACCTCATTGGATAAAAACGACCCATTTTGTCATGATCAAATAGATCATCAATTTTAAATTGTTTAAACACTCTTATGTAACCAAAAAGTTCAGTGCTATTATATGTCCTTTAACGTTTAACTGTCCTTTTTTAAATCAGCATATTTTCCCCAATATGCAATATACTTTGCTTATTCATACCATGTAGATGTTACGATGTTACGCGTCAATCAGGCACAAGCTTGCTCCAGTTCAACTTACTTATCCAAGAAAGTTTAGAGTAGCTTTTACAGTCTTGCCAGTTTTCTTGTCCCTTGCATGAGCCTCTATTGTCGTTTTGAGGAAGCTCATACTGAACTCTACTACTCGGTGTAAATTTCCATCATGGTCGTCAAGTTGTAAGGTTAATTCTCCGACTTTGGTCAGACTCTGATCTAAAACAACAGGTGGTTTTGACTGCGTTGCATATACGGCAAGGGATAAAGAAGTCTGGTAAGAATATGCTGGAAGAACTCTTCTTAGTGAGGACGGTTGGCCTAATGTAACTGTATCATTTCTGTTGACATACACTTTGAAAATATTGTTACACGATATACCCTGATCAGTTGAAATCTTGTTTGCCTCCGGATGAACGCCTTCTTCAAAAGCCGATGCAATAATGTATCCATATGTATACTTGAGTGTACGTCCTCTTATAGCGTCAGGTACATGGCCACATATTACCGCTCCTTTCAAAACTATGGATGCTGCATCTCGCGGTATGATTACCTTGAGATTTGGGAATGAGGATTTTATAGCGTGTTGTAACATGGGCGAATCAGAGAATCCGCCGACCATCAGAAGTGCTGTAATACCTTTTACCTTTTCATGTCGAAGCATTGTTTTAATGTGGTTGATTGTTCTGTCAACAGAATTGCGGAAAAGAGTCTTCATGATGGTAGCTGCGATTCTTAATTTATCGCCTTTCAGGGTAATATCTTCAGAGTATTTCGAAGCGCTGATACGTTCTTCCATGTAAAGCTTGGTCTCTCTTTTCAGAAGTTTGGTAAGGGAAACAGGTAATCTCATGGTTACCTTTGACCCCTTCGTAGGAGTTATTTCCTTCTTCTTGGTTTCGAAATCTCTGCAAAGATCCAGCCAATCTTCTGTTTTGTTTCGGATAAATTTGTTGAAGACATCTTTTGTTACAAGTTCCCTTAAGAAACATTCGTAGGCTCGATTCACCAACATGCCTCCCCAACCCCCTCCTCCAGCAGCATAAATTTCCTTTAGTCCACCAGTCACATCAACCTCGTGTACAGTAATATCTATTGTACCACCTTAAAAGACAAAGTATAAGCACAAAAATAAAAGCAATTATTAATGGTTTCATATGATTTAAATGTTATTTTGGTCATATCAATTTAGTTCACACTATCATGATTTTACATGAGCAATGCTTCAGGAAAATCTACTTCAGCGTAATTATAACAAGTTTGAATAAATCTCTCCCGTGGCATTCATGCTATCGGCTAAATAAACACTGTTTTCAGACGATTCTAATGCGCAGGATGGTATAGACCTATACTGGTCGCAACAGATATAATGTTTTCTTCGCAGAGCAGGGCTTATTTAATAAGTACGTCAACACATTTATATTTATTTTGCGTTGTTTGTACAAAAAGATGCACACCATACACAGATAGATCATAACGTTAAAGAAGACTATATCATAACGAGTGTGAATATGAACGTGGCTTTAATTTGATCTTACTTCAACTATATCCTTCTACCCATAAACATACAGTTTCGCAAATTGATCTGATGATTGAAAAGGAAGGCATCGGGATATAGATATAGTTCATTATGTGGATTTTCAAGTCCCACAGAGAAGAGATTTGACGTTGCAAATAGAGAATCCATTTAATTTGAATACATCGGCTGTTCTTCATCGTTTACCTTCTTCGAAGATCTTATTGGCATTATTGCAGTAAACTATTTCTACATTTTATGACAATAACTGCGTCGTTTGTACACAAAGATGCACATTATACGAACATAGATAACAAAGTTAAAGAAGACGATGTCATTACGGGTGTGAATATGAATGTGTCATTCTAATCATAATCATACACTATTGCAAATTGGTCTGATTATTGAAAAGGAAGGCATTTGGGATATAAATATAGTATTGAGACAATGTCCATTTCGTTAAACTGTGGATTTACGAGTACTAAAAGACGAAATTCATTTAGTTTTGTTTTATTGCTCTTCGTATGAACATACAATTTCATAAATGATTTTTAATATATTCTTTCGTTTAGAAATCATATAAATACACTCGGCTTTGTAAAGAACTTCCACCTGAAACTTTGTAAATAATTTTTAAACTCACCACCAGCATCGACAATCATGTATTTAGTTCCAACTTGGAATTCAGAAATCGCCGAAGTGTTATCTGTTTGTGCTTGATTGGTCGCTTGTAGTGGTAAATATCTACAATAGACGGATGCGGCTTCAGGTTCCAAAGCAATCGTCAATTTTTCCTTAGATACTCCGGCCTAAAATGACAAAATATGGAAGGGAAGTAACTGATACTACGTGTTTTGTTTGTGTTTATATATCTTTTACGGATGGTATATGCTTAGGAATAATACGTATTACATATGTATGCACATATACGTATGTGGATGTACGCGAGAGATAGTTCTCACAATTATAATCCTGGTTGATTGTTCAAAATTAAAACAGACCTCTAAGCAACAATGACCTTTTGTACAATACTTCATTTTAAAATATTTTGTATCTATACAGAATTTACAAAGAGTGCTAGAAATGCAATCAATGGTGTCCGCCTTACGCCAATAGCTGCCTCTGTCATGAATTGTTTTGCGGAGTCTGTCCATATCGCTGGAACCGTCAAGACCCAGTGTATATCAGAAGGCTTTGTACCAGTAACTCTATCTTTCACGACAGAAACCATGTCATTGACCAGGTAACCGATTGTTAATGAAAACACTCTCATAGCTGGTAAGGATCGATTCAGACTATCGTCAACAGTGATGTATCTATCAAAGACCTGCAAAAAAAAGTTCGACATAGATTACTATAATATTATTTAAATTAAAGTGAAAGTAGAGTTAATCAGAACATTTGAACATGTTTGTGGTTTAGTACCATGGCTTATCGAAAGCATTAGAATGGACGCATAGAATGTAACCCATCGGATTAAAGTTATTTAGTGCTTGCGTTGTATTGTGTTCTGTAAAACAAGATAGTCCGAGAAATAGTTTAAGTACTCTGAGATGTAGTCAGAATCAGAAACCAAAGATACACACTACTCGCAGTAGTTGTTTGACTGTTACAGGTTCGAAAACGTTTATAATGGAATTGATTACGCACAACAAATAGGACAATTTGCTCGTATTTACATTTGCTCGGCCAACGAAGAACCCTAGGGAACGCACTGAATGACTATAACGAATTAACAATCTAAAAGATGGTATTCTAAAAGTAAAAAGGTTCTTGCATCATACACTATGCTTGATTGATTTTATTTGTTTTAATGGTGATTGAACAACACTCATTCAGTTATTACATGGCATTTTCCGTGCCATTACAACTACTACCGGTATTATTTATCCTGACAACGTTGCATAAGTTGTTATGCTATTCCCGCAAGCCTGAGCACCAGGGAGGGTGGCCATTACTTTTATTTTTGATATAACCCGATCGGGAGTCTAAATCTAGTATCCTGCTCCCGGGACTATGCTTTAACCATTAAAACACTGAGACGGTACCATAAGCTTGAACAAATAAATGCAGAATATGTATTGTAAATACCTGATCTAGCTTTGTGTTTAGTGCCATTTTGAACCCTTTGAAGTAATAGTAGTTTTTATGTTCGCCTTTTTCAGCTAGTTCTCTGTACTCATTTTCTGCATCATATCCAAAGGCAACTAGTGTTTCACCATCTGGTGCAATCAGTGCACATGTAGGTGCCTTCTCGGTTGCAAGTGCGGCTCCAGAAAGCCATTGTTTGGTAGAAATCTTTGTAGGATCATTCTTGAATTCGTGCATGAAAGAGAAAGCCCAGCCAGAATAGGCCGTACCAAAATCAATGGCACCGACAATCATGGTTTGTGTCTGAAAATAATAAGTGTGTATTAACCTTTTCCAAAAGCCTACACATTTTAGCTGATTTGCAGCAAACGACCCATGACAGCATTGGGGTTAAATGAGAAATTGGCAACAATGAGCAATTTCTCCTTTTGTCACAATGTTTTGACTCTTTAATGATCGTATCCCATTTTTCTTATGTTTAAAAAGTCGTCTGTTGCAGCTTCTTTGCATGTGAGAGTGAGTTACATGTCTGCGATTTTAAAATCTTATTATGGTACTTATGTGTATAAAAGTGTTGCTGCAAATTATAAGGGGACAATTAACAATAAAAAGTAAAATCAAAGCACTGAAAGTGCTGGTGGCCTGGAAGCTGCAGGAAGGTAGGAGAAGTAGGGAAAAAGTGAAAGGAAACATCACTCACAAGAATACAACTTTAAGACATGAGGAATCAAAGGAAAATTTGACAGCAGGTTTAGGCAGAAACATTTTGAAGATTATGCCTTATTATATTGAGAAATATGTCAATGTTAAATCAACTTCCATTACGTAGTTTCTGTATGTTTTACAAATTACACCCACTCGAGCAAACTTGGTGGAGGTTCAGTCAAGGAACATTTCAGAGAAATTATTTTGAAATCCGGCTGGGCCAGTAGTTTCTGACAAAGAGAATTAAATAGCTTTTCTTTTTTGTCGACATGGCAACAAGTTGTGCACTTAATAGAATTATGTTAACAACTGTAAAAGTGGGGCTATTCAAGGAACATCCCTGCCAAGTTTAATCAACTTGCAGCCAACGGCTTTTTAAGGAGATCTACGGACAGTGAGTGAGTCCAATAGATCATCTAGAGCGTTTGGCTCATGTGATCTAAAAAAACCTTAGGTTACAGGACCACAAACACTCTAGTTTATTGAATACATATGTAAAATGCGAAACATAATGGTAAAATCGGGCATGATGATTTGTTTCACAATGGCAATTGACTCCATTTAGACTGAATTGGACAATCTCCGTAAATACTCAAAAATAGTCGCACTTTTCCGTTCCACTTCGCGAATATGATAATATAAGGGGGAAAAAGGAGGCTCCGGTGGAAATGAGAGTGAATTGAATAGGAGACATTGCCGAAATAATAACAGTAACAAGCAACATTTTATTTATAAAGGTAATTCTCCTGATTGTTGCTCTCTTATTATACCAGTATTATCATCTCCCGCCGGACAGTTAGACTCAACCCACCCCTCTGATAAAATGTACTGTTCCGATCCTCAATTCAAAATGGCGTCAAAGACAATTCATCAGGACCTAGACACGGCATATAAACTCGATTTAGTTTTATTTGCAGTGGAGGAAATAAGGAGAAACCGAGATACATTGAGAAAATCACTGGAGTACAGAATAGATAACTAAGATAGATTAGATCTCATGGCAGATATAGGCTCAAAAATTGGAAGTTTAAAAACAGAAATGTCTATTGATCTAAACAAAGAAACATGTAGGATTGATACATTATTGAAAAGTGTTCATGAACTACAGTCGCGCATGCAAAATATTGAGAGTAAAGGTACCGTTACATTAGGTGTTTGCGCTATCAGTTACCCATTAAACGACCCTGACCTCACAATACTCGCAAGTGGCATGTGTTATACGGAGGGAGAAATAATTTTCTGGTCGATTAACAAATCACGAGTTATAAATGGAATAAACATGGACATAATTTCTTTAAATGAGAATTTAAATGAGACTCATTTTATCGAGGAATCTAATATTCAAATTGAAGGATATAAATGGTACGGTCACAACCGACAGGAACTACATAAACGCGCACAGCGAGGATCAGGTGGTGTTGGTTTCCTCATTAAATCATGGATTATTAGTGAATACAAAATGGAGATTGTTAACAAGTGTTATGAAGGGATATTAGCTTTAAAGTTAACAAGGCTTGCCACGGAACACACTATTTTATTACTCACATGCTATCTACCTCCATCATGGGGCCGTAATGCTCAAAGTTTCTTTGCACACATATTATCATTGATATACATGTATAAAGACTGTGACTTTATGTTGATAACAAAAGAATTTTAATGCAAGAATAGGAAATCATCAAGATACTCTAGCAGAAATAGACTCTATTCCAAATCGAACAGGATTTAAATAAGCACTATTCCGATTTCAAAGTGCTTCAAATACAAACAATAATTGATGATCACAATGTACACGAATTACTCGGTCATAGATCACGATTGCCGGACCATGCTGTTTTAACGTAAAATTTAACTGTAAGTGGCACGAGTTCTGTGGAGTCCGATAAACCGTTAAACAGTTACCCATGTACGAGCACGAGGTATAAGCCACATAAAAACCCCAGTGACTTATTCAGGAGTGTTATTGCTGCAAGGGCGTTACAGGAAGTAATCAGATCCATAAAACAATGTCGTGAAACTCAAAGTGAAATTGACACCATTTATTCCAATTTTTGTGAAACATTGCTAAATGGGATGGACTATACAGTTCCAAAATATGGTTCTTCTAGGAGTACAAGCAAACGGTTTAAAAACAATAAACCGTATTGGAATGAGACTTTGGCAAATATATGGACAACTATGGTGGAAAAGAAAAAGGCCTTCCTTAAGCATAACGGCAGTGGGAACGAGCGGGCAAAGAAACGGTATGATTTAAAAAATGCAAGAGACACTTTTGATAAACATTTACGCCAAACGGAGTGGGTTTATAGACGTTCAATAGCAATGGACATCGAGGATATGGTTACAAATAACCCAAACGATTCTTGGTCTAAAATTAATAAATTGGGACCACGAAGTCTACACAAATACACATGGAAGTTATCGATGACAACGGACACATTTCTCATGACCAACAGTGCATTTATGACACGTGGAGATCCGAATATTCTAATTTGTATAACGGAGACGGTTCTGGAGACTTTGATAACGAACACTATATATGGGCAAAATCTCATAAGAAAATATTAGAATCGAACATGTCGGACACATTATAAGTTCAAAACGAACAGTTCAATAAGACGATTTCAATCGGAAAAGTATCTAACGTCATCATGTCAGCGAAATTACATTCAGCTTCGGGAATCGATAACTTACCTTATGCTGCTCTAAAATATTAATCCGTCATAACTGTATTACAGAGTCTGTTTCAACTCAGATTTGAAACCAGTTTAATACCTTCAATTTGGAGAAAGTAAGTTGTATTTCCGTTACTGAAACATCCGAGCTCAGATAAACGTGTTCCATTGAATTACCGAGGAATAAGCCTTTTACCGTGCGTAAGCAAACTTTTCAGTTCGATTTTGAATAAGCGGATTATGAAACATTTGGAATGTAACGACTTATTAGCCGACGAGCAGAATGGTTTTAGGGCAAATAGGTCTTGTGAAGATCATATATTTACATTAAACAGCTTAATACAAAACAATGTAAACGTGCATACAGCATTCATAGATTTAAAGAAAGCCTTCTACTTTGTCGACAGAGACCTGTTATTATGCAAACTAATTATGAATGGGATAGACGGCAAAATGTACAACTCATAAAAATCCGTGTATGCATGTTCTGAATCAAGCATACGTCTAAACGATAATCATACAGACTGGTTTCAGTGTTCTAAAGGTGCAAAGCAAGGTGACAATACTTCCCCAACGATGTTTGCCATTTTCATAAACGACCTTGTCTGTGAAATTAACGACCGTAACCTTGGAATTTCAATGGGCGACCGACGGATATCATAACTGTTATACGCAGATGACATTGTGTTTACGGCATTCTCCGAAAAAGACCTACAATCAATGCTAAATAAACTTACAGAATGGTGTAATAAATGGCGAGTTCTGATAAATTCCTCGAAATCGAAGTGTATGCATTTCCGTCCACAGCGACACAAGATAACTGAATTCCAGTTCACTATTGGCCAGATACTGTTAGCTCATATAAGTATCTTGGAGTCATTTCTGATGAACATTTGAAATGTTCAGCACATTGTGATGCAATATAAAAGGTGCAAGGAGGGCTTTAGGCGGAATTATCTCTAACTTTTACAATATGAAAGAGTTTGGTTTTAAATCATATGAGAAACTGTATTATAACTGTCTAGTTCCGATCCTCAATTACGGGGCATCCACATGGGGACTTAAATCGTTCAAATGTATAGACAATATTCAAAATAGGAGCATGAGGTATTATCTAGGTGTTCACAGATTCGCACCTGTAACAGCATTGATTGGAGACACTGGTTGGCTTCCTAGCATATTTAGACAATGGTTATGTATTATAAGATTTTGGAATAGACTACTGCAGATAGATGATACCAGCTTAATAAAATGTGTTTTTAATCATAACTATATAATATGTTAGAGTAACTGGTGTAGTAATTTTAAAAACCGTTTTGACACAGATCGGGTAATTAGATTATTACCCAAATAAGCTTATTATTAGGATGGATTTTGCCGAGGAAAATATAAAACATCATTTCATCGCTGAATGTACAACAAACCCAACAGTTAAGAACATACATATTATTTTAAAAGATACATTTATTTGTGAACGCTACATTCAACTGAATTTATTGAAAACGAACGCTCTTTACTAGCCAAACTTAGATGTGGAATGTTAACGTTAAGGATGGAGACAGGTCGATATATTAGGGAACCAGTAAAATCTCGTACCTGTTTATTCTGTAAATGTTAAGAAATAGAGACAGAAACACATTTTGTGATTGTATGTGCTTTTTACAGGGGATTACGATCTGACATATTTGGGGATATTATCGATAAAGACGATTTTAAACAATTATCCCCAGAGCAAAGGCTGTGTTACTTAATGACGAATCATGTCAGAAAACTGTCCAAATATATTGTTAAAGCGTATTCCTTTAGACGGAGATTCATTTATTCTAGCCAATGAGAAATCAACAGGCTTATTGTTAACTTCGACACATTTTGTTGTAAATATTACAATACATTCACAGTACTATTTATTCTTTTACTCATTCATTCATTCATTCATTCATTCATTCATACATATATTCATTCAAGCATTCATTCCTTCATTTATACATTCAAACATTATATTTTGTTTAGTTTGTTTACTTCAATGTTTATTTGAGATACTATATGATGGGTTTTCTTTAATTTTTGTTTCTGTAAATAACTCCAGTAATGCACCCAGTTATTTGTAAGATACTTTTTATTACTATTGTCTTGTTTTGCAATTGTGTTATTGTTCTTTTCCAGAAAGGGCCTAAATCGCTGTTGCAAAAGGAAACATTTAATAAAATGTACAACAGTAAACTGTTATAAAAGAAACTCAGTTCATTGAGGCAAATATACACAATAAGTGTGTTTATCTAGTGTTAAAGCATTATATAAATATGCTGTTTATGGGATATAGATAATTTCAAGTATGTCACAGAAAACTAACATTCTCTCAACCAGGCAATCCCCCATTATGGAGAGCTATGTTGCCTAGTAAAAGCTATTGTATACTTTAAAATCTACATTACACATTTCATGATAAGTTTGCATACCATGTGTAGCAAATATGTGATGAGCTACCTTATGTATGGAACGAAGTTTTCTTTAAGTAACACACTTTGAATTATACAAGAGATGTACAGTAATTTTCACTCTGTATACTGAATTGAATTTATTATGCTTATAAGCCAGTTTAAGTTTACATTTATATTTCATATTAATGTTTTAATTGGAATTTACTCTGTTTTCCAACTGTATTTCCTGTGTATTTCTTTTATATATTCTTTTATTTGGGCATACTTTGAAGTTACGACAATAAATCAACGAGTAATCATTATATAATTATGAAACATCGACTTATAAATAACTTTACAGGTATATTATTATTTATTATCCGTGACATTTAGTACTCGTATAGTTTCAGGCAAAGGATACAATTATATGATTTGTTTTAAGGATCCAATACGTTGATAGTCTTCACTATTAATCGATTAAGCACATACACAATTAAAGCACATTTAAGAATTAACCCGTTCCGTCATATAGCCGCTTTCTGACGCCTCTACAGCAGACGGCTTTTTGAAAACATAGTGACAAAAGAAGAAATTGCTCAAAACGAGCAATTTCTCCTTTGCCACAAATGTTGCCACTTAAAGTCATAGGTTATCCGTTCAATTATATATATTTTCTATTTTTTGACAACATTTGTTCAACGTCGTCTGCTGCAGATTTGTCGTATGAGGGAAAATGTTAAGTCGCATAATACAGGCTTGAAATTGAAAGTACAAAAGGTAGTTAATACCTCCTTTTTACGCAGAAACCTATTTGTGTTATCTATGTAAATACAGAATAGAGAAAATGAACAACCATTCGTATTACCCTGGTAAGTCTGTTAAATGAAATTAAATATTCCGAAAAGAAACTACATTGTACAACTCATATGAGAGCCGCCATTTTTGAAGAATTGTAATTTGTCGGTGTCACCTGTTTACCTTCCAATGAGTGCATGTAGAGTTTTGAGCAATTCAGACAAAACAAAGGAACAACTATGAGTTACGTACTTTATAATGCTTTACCTTACAATGAATGTCCACATACCTTCAACAAGCGTGTACTATCTAATAATACTGCTTTCGATACAACACTACGAACTTGTGCATTAAAACGAAACAGAAAGTACGTATTTTATCGTGGAAGTATATTTATATCCTCTATTGTCGATCCATATTTGAGCCCGTCCATGAGGAAAGGGCATTAACTGTTTTAAGTTAACAGTGTAGTCCCAAATACATATCAGCATTTGGGTCTGCACAACCTAGTACATATCTTAACTGTTCAGATAAATTATTTACACAAGATTGTTATATACTTCAGTCAACAAATGTAGACCCTGATGAGTCTAAGCAGGTTGATTAGCCGATCTGATTCATAACTGTTAAGAAACTCGAAACTTTTCCCATAGACGGGGTCATGTATTACCTACATAAGCTTTCTAGTCAATGACACAAGACTATTCATAAAAAAACTATGAAGTAGATGGGTAAAGTCTCGTGTATATTTGCTTGAATGGCATAGGTTCAGCAGTTGTTATTTGTAACAGTCAATCTACTGATAATATATTGAGACTTCACCTTACCCTTGTCATTATATGTTTAGATATCCTTGTCACAGTAAAACGAGACTTACGTGTTTACAATATAAATCTACCGTGAGGTCTATATATGTAAAGCACATTTCGGTGATGCCACAATCAAGTGCGTGCTTGCGAACATATCAATCGTTCCATCGCCATCGAGAGTAGGTAGTACATTTCAGTGATGCCACACTCAAGTTCGTACTTGCAAACATATCATTCGTTCCATTGCGATCGAGAGTAGGAAGTCTCGATTCCGTTGTCAATATTTGTATTACCGCGTCTTTATATAATCCAACTCGCTAACTGTTGATTGATTGATTGTTGGTGTATTACGCCGCTTTTAACAATGTTTCAGTTATATCACGGCTTATCCTGGATAAGTTACCAGTTCTTCTGGCCCATTTATCTTGACACCAGACTGTCAATTACAATGCGAACCCCGCAACCCTGAGCGTCAAGAAGGACAGCGATTACTACCGTTTTAGGTCTTCTGTATGACCAGGCCGGTGATCGAAACCGCGACATCTCGCACTCTCGAAGCGGACGCTCTACTATTACACCATTGAGGCAGTAACTCAATATATCAGTTACATCATGGTGTCATTTCGATCGAGAGTAGGTAGTCGTCAATGTTTTTATTACCGCGTCTTTATATAATCCAACTCGCTAACTGTTGATTGAAAGATTGACAGAGGTTGGTGTTTTACGCCGCTTTCAACATGTTGTCAGTTATATCACGGCGTTGATTGGATAAGTTACCAGTACTACTAGCCCATTTATCCTGACACCAGTCTGTCAATTGTAATGCTAACCCCGCAACCCTGAGCGCCAAATATAACAGCCATTACTACCATTTTTAGGTTTTCTGTATGAATCGAATCCGCGACCTCCCGAACTCGAGATGAACGCTCTTCTATTGCACCACTGAGGCAGTAACTAACTAACAGACACGAACGATCCGTTTCTATCTATTTTTCTATAGCAGTGGCCCGAATAATGCATTCAGAGTCCTTGGTCAAATATGTTTCTCAATATCTCAAGCATTATGTAGTTTCGGTCAATAACATGGCTATTTATGTTGATAGACATTATATTATATATTATTCGTAGCATAAATTATTCGTATAATTTCGAGCGAGAGATTCAAGTTATATGTTTTTTATTCAAGAATAGTAAGTATTAAAAGTGAAACTGCAAAATGCAGTTGATAACTCTTTCTACGCTGAAACTGTTTGTGTTATATTTCTCCATACATAATAGAGAAAATAAACACAAAACTGTATAACCAAGATTATTATGTTAGATGAAATGAAATATTCGGAAAGGGAACTAGATTGTACAACTAGAAAGAGAGCCGCCATTTTTGAAGAAATGGAGTTTGACGGGTTTACCTGTTTACCTTCCAATACGTGCACGAAGAGCACTGAACAATACAGACACCATTTAATGAAAATTGTGAACCAAGTTTGTTGCAATGATTTACCTAAAAATGAACGTACACATACCTACAACACGTTCGAACTATATAATTATGCTGCTTCAGATAACACTACGAATTTGTGATTTTAAAGTGAAAGAGGAAGTATCTTATCCTGGAAGCCTATTTATATATATTTCGTTTATCAGTTCTATTTATTTTCAGCCCATCCACGCGGAAAAGTTACAAGTTTCTTGTATGACAAGCGAATGTACAGATCATCATGTACATCCGCACAGTCTGATCAAGACCCCCAATGTTTATATTTTACTAACGAAAGCTTGGTAGAAACGTCAGTCAACACGTGTAAATTCTGATATGTCTTTGAGGGTTAACAAGCTGATCCTTTAATACACTTCTCAAACACGCTAACTTGTACCTTTTCCCTTGGACGCGTTTTCTTTTATCAGTTAAATTATCCTTACCCCCAACTGAAACACGAAGATGCATACGCGCATGTTATGAAGGAGGAAGAAACGCTTCTTGTAGTACAGGTTCAGCAGTAGTTATTTGTAACAAAATGTGACATGATTCCGCCTTGGCCGAGTGGTAAGCGTCGGGGATTTGGAAGATGGCGTCCCTTGTCTGATCTAAAGTCGCGGCGGTCAAGGTGGAGTGCCATGTGGCAAGGCACATTCCCTAGCCTAGTACTGGTTTGTTTGTCCACACCAGGGATCATGAATAAGTGAACTGTCGCCGTGATACAAGTGAAATAATGTTGGAAACGGCGATAAACCACAATAAAGCAAACAAAACGTTTATGATAGATAGATATACCTTGAGTTATATATGGAAAGCACGATTCTATGAGTCCACACTTATCAAAAGATTGTCGTTATTGTCAGTGCGAATTTATCTGTCGCATGATGAATACATGTCTAGGTCAAAGTCAGTATACCATGTATGTCTATGTTAACTGACATTGTCGTGTCGTTATCAGTTTATTGACACGGCCATATCAAGGCCAATGTCAGTCCCAATATATGACTATGTTAACTTACATTGCCATGTCGTTAGCATTTTATTGACACGGACATATCAAGGTCAATGTCAGTCTACAATATTTGACTATGTTAAGTGTTCTTCATTTTATTGACATGGACATAAACTTGGCTTCAGTTAGGCATATATATATTTAAAAATGCACAGTTGCTAAACGTTCAAAGTTTCGGCTTTAATTTGTGAACATGATTTGATCATCCGGTCCATTGTACTCGATTCAACGACAACGACTAGTTTCGATCAACCGCATAACACACACATTTCTGTAAACAAAATAATAAAGTGGATTAGTGTTTCAAGTTATCGGTTGATTTAATTCAACAAATTACAAAATATAGCAATTACCCTTTACCCTGAACTGTGTTCTTTGCCTACACATTGTAAGCTTCCTTTGATTATGATTGAAGGTTTTTAGCTTTTAATTTGTGTCATGTTATATCAGTTTTATGATGTTTTTTATTTTGATGCAGTTTATTCAATATGCCAATGCGTATATTTTATATCAGATTTAAATTTAACTAATTTTAATTAATTTTGATATACATGACCCCCTTTTTTCGCTTGAATAATTAATATTTTGATGATATTTCTCACATAAAATGCTGTTTTTGAATGATTTTGCTAGAAGC
This sequence comes from Serripes groenlandicus, assembly GCA_031761405.1. NCBI lineage: Eukaryota > Metazoa > Mollusca > Bivalvia > Cardiida > Cardiidae > Serripes > Serripes groenlandicus. The sequence goes on from JASEVX010000008.1 coordinate 53,434,884, forward strand.
TGAATTGTTTAATAGTACTAAATAACACTGATATATCCCAGATATGCAATACTTATGTTGTCTTTTCTCTGCCTAAGAAAACCAAGGATACAGAGTCAACATTCCTGGAATATGACAATATAAGAGTGCTTTGCTGTAATTACATTGACAACAAATAGCTTCTTTTGCATCAATGACTTGTTTGATACTTATGAAGCCTCTAACATTAATTAAAGCATTTGAAACACAGAAATATGGGAAGAAATCCTTTTACTTCAGCAAAATGAAAGTCTCAACACTGAATTCTGATTGATTTTAGGGCAACGACACGAACAAATGAGTCTTTGAATAGATGTAATTTGATTGGATCTTGTGTATTTCTATTGCCTGACGGGCCATCCTACCATTCACAGTCATATAATTGGTACGGGGAATCTAAATGCTCAGATTATGATTTAAATGAACCTATCCGCGGATCAAAGATTGTCGCGGATGTTCGAAAGCCCACTTTTTTCTACCGCATCAGTAAAAAAACCATTGAACTATATGAACTTCAATAAAATATGCAAGTAATTTGTACATGAAAATGGTTCAATTTGACCTCATAATGCCACAATTAAATGAAAAGCATGCAATTATAATGGTTTCAATAAATATCAAAGGGGTGTAAATCCAGTAGTATTTTGGTCTGTGGCAATACTGAAGCTTTTTCTCATTTACAGCACCCTAAATGATATACTGCAGTTGTTTAAAGATTCCTTTACATATTTATCCATCACATTTGATCAAGGCGACGTTAAAAGTATACCAAAACCCAGATTTTAGTTAAGAATAAAACAATGCGAACAAGGAGAAATTGTTCAATAGGACTTATTTAGCCTCTTTTCAAAAATCTTTTCTGACAGATGATCTGCCGAAGGTACATGAAATTGCATGTTTGTGAAAGAAAGGTTAAGTACCTGACCAAATATGTTCCTGAATATTGGTCTTGGTTCACATCAAAAGAGTCTGATGGTATCATTCTAGAATTCTACCCCGAGCATGACAGAGACGAAAACATTCACATTATTGATTGAACCCCTCCTTACTTAAGCTGTACCTCTGAGAGCTTTTTGGGGGGTTGGTTGCTGTGAACAATCCACAGCATTTTATTACTGATAGGTTAAATGAGATTGTCTGAACGTTTCGTACATAACATGCTTGTCTACATAACCTAAAAATACTAACAATGATAAAATACTAACGAAATTGAATTCTTACTTTAGGCCATTGGGAAGCAATTCATTTTCCATAAGCGACCTAAGGTTTATTCTTAAAAATACCAAAAAGGCACACACACATCCCATGTTGACATTCCTTTATAGAGCTATGACGTCAAATCAAAGGTCACACCTATCGTGCAGTGAATTTTATTTTCAATTTCAGAAGATACATGTTGTTCTGAAAATGACTCTAAAGCGGTCAATATAGCTTAAAGCAAATAATGTTTAGGTTGCAAATGAGTCAGAGGCTATTCAACCTTATAAAAAATATCAGGCTTCATGAATTTTGATACATAAAGAATGTTACATGAACATGTGGAATGAACGAGAAATGAGTGATTTTCCCATCATATATTCAATTGTTGAAAATTAGTTTCAAATGTAAATAGATCGATTACTAATAGGTATTTTGAAAAAGGCTGAGGATCCTATCACCCGTCTTTCTAGGTGTGAACATTGTCTCAGACAAGTTATGTGTCACTAAGTCCATTGGATCGTTTCACATACTTGAAATAAATTTATTAAATTAAATGTAATGTCTTATCTCGAGCCACATACTTTTAAATGTGATTTAATATCCCAGCCTTTATGTGTGATAAAAGTACATTTTAAATGTATAGACATAATAACAATATGTTTAGTTTAAATGATTGTTAAAAGACAATTAAAATTAATTTGTTATAAGGCTACTGTGTCCTATCACAAACATTGTATGATACACAGGATGACGCCGTGGACTAGTGGTTCCGTAAATTATGGAATTATTTCATTGGAAGTACTTTATGAAGGGTAAGTCGATTATTTTTTGTACCTGTCATCATTATTTCATGGATTGGATATATTGGCTATATTTCCAAGTTGAATATATGCTTAGCTAGATGATAAATTGTAGTTTATTTGCTCAGGACCGTAGGACTTGTAAATACCTTATAGTTAAAGCACTGCTAGTGCTGCAAGCAAGGTGCTTACTGCAGATCACGGAGAATGATTTACCGATCACAAAAGTTAATAAAAGTTTACCTGAAATAGGTAGTACCTATACTCATATTAATTCTCATGCGTATAACCTATGAATAAAAAAAAACATTTACGAATTTCACGTACTTACCGTTTATTTTCATAAATCTTGTAACATGTAACGACTATAGGCGATATATATTTCTTGAACCATTTGTAAATGCTAAAAAAAAAAAATACTACGGTCTAGGGGAGACAAATTCTTTATTAAATATATTGTTTCATCAGCTGTTTTCTCCCTTGAATAACAAAAACTCTATCTATATGCTAGACAGGAGTTCTTAACATATCTTCATCTATAGATTACAGAGTGAACCAGGCCTTGCTCGTTATGATACCCGATACAGTTTGAAATCAGATACGTAACCTACAAGTACGAAGACATTGACAATGAAAATCTTTCTCTTCCAAATAATAGGTCCGACAAAAAAACAATTGTACAGGGGAAAAGGGGATGGGGATTTTTTTGCTGCATTTTAATCATAGTTTTGACCCTATGCGTTCTATATGTTTATGAGAAGGAAACTACGAGCGGTATGTTTCTTGTATTCCGTTGTTATTTGAATCTTCTAAAAGTGTATGCGGACAACGAATATTTGTACGACAGTATATACACTGGCTCGCGCTGGACCGCTCTGTCCATGGATGCAACAAGAAAAATTTTCGCCTGACGCGATTTATAAACTTGTCTGGCACTTAACTAAATGGCCATCAAGGGGAAACCGGGGCTAGATGATATCCATTTTAGTATTTTGGTAAATTTTCTTTTAACTTTATCATTAAGGAAATTCTGAGAGGATAATATAATAAACAAGTTTCATCGTGAGTTTATAAAAACAAAAAACAAGTTAAAGCAGTTAACGCATTTTAACTGTAATGCAGTAGATTTGTATATTTAGAACAGGTTCTAGGTTCTAGGCTGGTTTGCCCTTTAAATAGCCGCTCTAGTGCACCATCTGAACTTTTACTTTACCCGTAGAGGACTGCTGGCCTGGTATTTCACACGAAAGTTTAATGTGAAAACCTCTTCAAAAATATCTTGAAGGCGGTCGTCAGTCGTTAGCCATTTGGCGTTATTTGACGGTATTGTCTTATCATTTATCCATATAGTGGACTCTCTGTAACGCCCCCCATATGAAACAGCACGATTCATGTTGAAAAACGTTCACAGTAATGTTTTCTCTACCGATACCAAAGCTACCGAAGTCATTAGTATTCGTAAACAACATGACCATGAGAGGTTTGACTGGTTTTACCGCCCATACCCAAGAATTTTGATCATCAGATAAGAAACAAATATTGATAAGCCTAACTGCGCTCTGAAGCAATACATTCGTAAATCTCCGTTAGGTTCCGTTATTTACCGATAATTGATCACACGCTGTGAACTGGATAAGAAAACAATTAACGCCTCGGGGATAGTCGTGTCGGACAGTTAGCCAGATAAACTGGTTTATAGCTTAATATGGATAAAACCAAAACATCTGTAAATTAATATTATTTATTGACACACGTTCCATGATTACCAGTATATACATAAGCATCTCCATGATGAAAAACAACAAATAGACTAATAATATACATATAAGTATGCACAATTATAGCTAAGTCATGGATGTTGAACTAAATTAAATAACAATTGAATAGAATGGAAAACATTCATTAATTTTCTAATGATTAATGATTAATGTCTCTAATTTATACAATGTTTTTAAAACCCGTGAACTATAGATGCGTCAAAATGCGTATTTATGGGTAAAGTCTGATATTTGTAAATTGCGGTCAATAGAGTTGATTGAATTTTAGATTTTAATTCACAACATAGTAAGGTGGATTTTACCTTAACCTTTTCCAACATACAACCCCCATACAAACGTTTTCTGACGCTTCTGCATCAGACCATTTTGAAAACATTGTGACAAAAGTATAAATTACTCAACACGATCTTTACCGCCTTTTGGTCACAATGTTTTTAACTTTATTCGCAGTTAATCACATATTAAATTTAAGTATTTCAATAAGCTTTTCTTTTTTCGCACTTTAGTTGCGATACCTCGATCCTTAATCATTGTCTTTATTTGGGTAACAGACATCGTTTCAGGTGTGAAAGCATGGGTTGAAACACTTTTGTAATTTTGATCGGCTGCTTTTATTTCTTCATCAATGCGTTTTTTCTTATTTTTTGCAAGATCGCGCCTCTTGAAATTCCAAAATACATTATCATCTTTTTCATATTTACGTTTTGTTCGGATAGTGTGGTTACTTAAATGATCTTCTTGCCTTTTCCGACAAATTAAGGTGTCGTGTGTTGCGTCCATTTTGTTACTTTAGGACTGGTGTATTTGTTTAAGAACATCGTTAGTTTATTCTACACCTAGACTCCCATGCTCGAATATAAAGAACGACTAGTGATACATGAGCACATGCATATATGTAGTAATATTCTTAGGGTGGTATCCTATACGTTTCATACGCCCAATATCAAGAAACTGAGAGATGAAGGATTGTGCGCGCATAAACATGTTCTCACAATCTTCCTTTTTCACAGAAGAGCTTGCTATATCCTTGTATAATGAGAAGAAGTCTTCCCAAAGTGTAACAACTCGTTCACGTGTGTGTTGATGGATACAAAACACTAACTTGGAGGGGAGATCCTTTAACACCCTTTTCTTGTCATTGCCAGAAAGTGATGTATAGTCCATAACTCCATCTTTTCCAGTCCTTGTTTTGAACCTTACTCCTCAAAATTGTATATATTTGATTAGAAATTCAAAATTGTTGGTGGGCTCTCCGGTAATTCTGACATTATATCTTTCGAAACGGCATCGTCTATCAAATTTCGCGAATATAAAGGAATCACGCAAAAAGACATTTACAAGATTTTATTTTAATTTTAAAAAAACCAAGACCCCGTAAATCTTCAAAATAATACCATAGTTTCAATTCATTTATTATATAACTTTAACATTTATGTTACTTGTCATTCCAAATGTGCATACGTTAACAAAATACAGTATCGAACAAAATAAACGAGTGGGGATGGGGGAGGGGGGATGTTTAAGAGCAGCCAATTACTAATTTACGTTCTGTTACTAATTGTATAATACCCCATTTATTCGCAGTTGTTTAAGATACAAAGTTTAACATTGAAGATTATCGTATAGATTATGTATATATTATTATAGATTATGTAATAGGGATACGCGACTCGCTTCAGACCCCCTGGTGATACATATTGACTTTATGAGGGTCATAAAACTTCGGGTAAAATCGGGAGCATTGCCAAACTTTCACGAACAAATCTGAAATCATGAAGTTACAAATATATCTAAGACCATCTAAATCTAAATTTATTTTGATGAAACAAAATTAGATTGTAGATGAAGAAGTGCCGCATCCGAGACCGTTTGCACCTAAGAAATATCTACAATAATATTTGATATACATCGATTATAAGTGAATGGGTACTTTTATTTTGTTCTTTGTCTATATGATATTGATAACGTTTATTTAACCTAAAAAAAGACCATTTAAATCATTTGTTTCTCGATTTTCTTTTATACATATATTAAAGATAAAGAATTATATTTTATGGAGCCGTTTGCACCTAAGCGATAACTTAATTAATTAATGAGTTATAGCGCGTTAAAGTTACAACTACTCTTTATTTCCATATGGTAAATTATCCCCGATAGCAAGTACGGTGAAATAATTCTTCCACATGCGCTATTTACCCTTCTACAAATCTTGTTAAAATTCGCTGTCTGTGTACTGGATTTGACTATACCGCATAAAGAGGCGTCTTGAATTATCCGTATACACTTAAATACTCACGAGCACGTGTTCCCTTGTTATGTCCAATGAAATCGCACGATACCACAAACGCCCGTACTATACAATCGGAGAACTCGACAATCACCTCTCCTCAAGATCGTTTATTTATATGAGTTATCTTACCTGTGTTACGCGCCGAACGATTTGGTAGGCGACAGTTAAATTGTCTGACACTAGGTCAATCTGGGCTGACCTGTATGGGGCAGTCATCAGATATATATACGAGCGAGCGAAGTTTAGATCTGGGTTTTATGAGATTGATTTCCTTCAAAACTACCAAGCCAAATCGTAAAAAACTATAAATGAAACCACTTTTAGATGCATGTGGAAACATCTTCCTGAGTCGACAAAATATTGCGGCAAAAGGAAACAGTTGCTGATAATGACTCCATTCAATAATTACACGTTATATCTTCTGTTATAGAGTTTTTCCCTACTTCTGCTTTACTGTTTTCAAAGACGTCTGCAACAAATGTGTTGTTTGTTGGTGACAATATTTGAAATGTTCCATACTTCTGCTTAAAAGTTTATAAAGTCGTCTGCTGCAAGTTTGTTGAATGAGGTTGACAATCTTTGAAATGTTATCTCTGAAACTACCAGTCCGATTGTTAACACGTGCCATGACGTAGTTTTGATTAGAAACAAACGCGTCACGTGAGACTGTTTTACTGTTAATCATTTTTATGTATCGCCACAAAGAATTGGATATTTGCCTTATTTTTTTTTTATCAGGAAATTGAATATACTGAAAATGTAGGTGGTCGGTCCAGGCCACCATGCCTCACATGTGCCTAAACACCGGCATTATTGACATACATAAGAAATGGAAATTCAATTGACATATCAGTATAAATTAATATTCGTTAAATTGTATAAATGTATTCTAAATACACTGATTTGGATCTGAATAAAAACGTGCTGTTTCCCTTTAAATAATTTGGGTTTTTGCATGTGTTTTTGCAGGGGGGGGGGGGGGGGGGGGGGGGGGGGTTAAAGCAATAACAAAACGACTCGTCAGCTAGTATCATAGTTCAGATAATGATTATATTCTGAATGCACACAAAAACGACACGCAGATGACATATTCAACAATCAAACAAGATGGCCATGATGGCCCTGGATCGCTATACCAGTAAGTATTTAACACGAGGAATCCCTTTATAGCTCTACGTTTTAACAGGTGACCTAAATTTTGACACCAGGGGCATAATTAGAACAACCTTGGTTGAGGACAACTAGACAAGGCTACACACAGAGGCATAGTTTGAACAAACTTGGTAGAGGATCACTAGACAATGCTACACCCCAAAAATCTATGCTCTAGGCCTTAAAGTAAAGAATATTTTTTTAAATTTCATTTCGGTTGCCATGGCAACCAGAGTTTCTTTGAACAATTTTGAAAGGGCACCACCCATGGAACTTACACCCTTGTGAAGTTTCAGCCAAATTGCCTAAGCGGTTTCGGAGAAGTTGTTTGTAGGAAAATGTGAACAGACGGGCAGACGACGACGACGACGACGACGACGAACTATTTAAAGCAAATTGATTAATCTTGGTTGAAATATCATGCTTATGTATATCAGAGACAGAGATAAGCAACTATATTGTATACTAAAATATCACCCGTCCCATTTGTAGCAAGTACAACTAAAAAACTATTGAAGATATAACAATAACAAATATATTATTTCTTTTATTGCAATAGATATAAATATTCGAATACATTACACGTTTTGATAATCTGTTATCCTTATAAATAATGTCAGTCTATTAATATTTGGAAAAAAACATTACATTTCAAAAATCTAAATACCTGTGTCTTTTAAACCAGTCATTAATCAAATTAAAACAGTTTCCAGCTGTTCAATGTATCTGCTACTTTTATTGAATTCTTAAGCTATCAGAATATGTATGTTTTGTTTATGTGCCAACTATGACTTCAAAGTTTTATTTGCTACAAAATGTAAAACATTGGACAATTTTTTTCTCCATGTGATCTTTTAACCAGATAACAGAAAATCTTTTTCCGACGTTTGACAAAGGTCATTGCAACAAACGTCATTCGTCTTCCACTAATGCAATAACAGTCTATTTGGGAAGGTGGCCAGTTACCTGGGAATAATGTTGTCTGGAGTACTTGTGTGAGAAACAAACGTTAAGAGAACTGGTCGTCGTAATATAACTGAACTGTCGTTGTAAAACGTCGTTGAACTCCAATCGACCAATCAATCAATCAACCAATCAATTGTATTAGTTTTGTAATGACTTTGTACATATCGTGACAATTCATGCTTGAATCTTTTCTCGACTGAGGGATTCTTGTGTAACGCAAAAACAAACATGTTTAACAAAATATTAAACACATACACACTGGCACCCACTCACAGATATACTTCAATTCATTTCAATGGTACTCTCTTTTATAAATGTGTATGTATAAGCCAAAAAAGATCAAAGAACCATATGGCAAATTACAAACATTCAAACATGACAAATTACAAACATTCAAACATGACAAACAGAAAGCATACAAAAAAACATAAAAACGTTAATAAGTTTGAAGCGCTCTTACCTTTAACATTTAACATTTAATGACAAAAATGATCGCCTATCATGGATTCATAATACAGAGATGATATCATGAGATAATCTTTCAAAGCAGAGACTACATTTATAAAAAACAAGATGTGTTTGTGAAACACTGATGCCTCCGAATGGCAACATCTACGTCAAAGGTCAAGGTCGCAAGTTCAAAAATGTTGGTAATGACAGAAAGGTTATGTCACAAGGAATACACATGTGAAATATGGTAGCCGTACCTGTTATGATTCAAAAGAAGTGGTCAAGGTTAAAGTTTTTTTCGACAGACAGACAAAGAGACAGACAGACAGACAGACAGACAGGCCAAAAACTAGATGCCCAGAATCATCACATAACAGCCACATATCACACATAACAATGTATGGCTTCTATATGAAAATGCGTTGGTTATTCCGAGATGATCACATCCTGCTTTTTAATCAATTTAGCAAATATGGGTACACTTTGCGTTTAAGAGGACGATGATGTATCACAATTAAAAAAAACGCAACACATAGCAACATGGGATAAAATTGAAAGAATTTATGTGAAAGAATGTGATAGAGAAATGTTGAACAATTAAAGTAGTTTCTGTCTATAACGTTTTCAATTTTGGCGACAAAAAATGAATTAACCGTCAATTAAGTGCAAATCATCGTCATGGGTAGAGAACACTATGTAAAAAGGAGTATAGCTCTAGTCTACCAGGGACTGAGGCTAGCTACCCTTTTTAAATTTGCACAATTACATGTAACTTTTGTATTTCTGCATCTTGTTTAGAATACAAATGTACTTTACTTATATGCTGTTTCATTTACAGTGTACTCTTCTTACATAGACTTTTCGACTCTTGGTCAAATTTTATCCGACAGTTACACATTCGTTACTATACTATAACTCAAGTGAACGATTTAGGGCCATATGGCCTCATATGTTTGCATATAGTTCTACTATGAACCACATTTATCCTGTTTGTCGTCTGTTTTATTAGTTCTGTTTACATTTAACATTCTGTAAAATAAACTACGATTTTCATTGAACCATACTTTATCTAGGCGCAGTGCAAACTTCTCTGTTTTTTAAAATAAACTACAGTTTTTCATACTTTTCCTAGGTTCACAATTGCGTGTACAATAAGGAGGCAAAACTTCAGTCCATGTATCCGGAACATGTAACATACAATTATAGATACGTATAAAATGTTATACATTTTAATTTTGAAATAATCCAATCGTTTGATGATCTTCCAATGAAACCGTATGTGTACTTCTTTATCTAAATATAGTATATCTGGTCTATAATATTTTTAACGTTTTTCAAAACAAAAAATAAAAATAATACGAGTGCAATGGTTCACAAAAAATATTTGGATAATTTACATAAAATGACTCAATAGAATGATATAAATCCTATGTTGGCAATTCATTATCTACTAAACATATGCACATACGTGGATAAAACGACCTATTTTGTCATAATCAAGTAGATCGTCAATTTAAAAACACTTACGTAACCAAATTGTTCAGTTCCGTTATATGACATTTACTCTTTAACTGTTCTTTTTAAATAAGCATATTTCCCCGCAAGATACAGGTAGACTTCGATTATTCTTTCCATGTAAACGATACGCTTCAATCGAGAACATGCTTGATCTACATCTGTAGTTCAACGTTCTTATCCAAGAAAGTTTAGAGTAGCTTTAACAGACTTGCCAGTTTTCTTGACCTTTGCGTGAGCCTCTATTGTCGTTTTGAGGAAGCTCAAACTGAACTCTACTTCTCGGTGAATATCTCCATCATGGTCGTCAAGTTGTATGGTTAACTGTCCAACTTTTGTCAGACTCTGATCCAAAACAACAGGGGGCTTTGACTGCGTTGCATATACGGAAATGGTAATAGCAGTCTGGTCAAAATTTATTGGACCAACTGGTTTAAGTAAGGACGGTTGGCCTAATGTAACTGTATCATTTCTGTTGAGATACACTTTGAAAATATTGTTACACATTATACCGTAATCCGTTGAAATCTTGTTTGCCTCGGGATGAACCCCTTCATTAAATTGTACAGCACAAAGATATCCATATGTATACTTGAGTGTACGCCCTCTGATAGCGTCAGGTACATGGCCACATATTACCGCTCCTTTCAAAACTACGGATGCTGCATCGCCCGGTATGATTACCTGGAGATTTGGGAATGAGGATTTTATAGCGTGTTGTAACATGGGCGAATCAGAGAATCCGCCGACCATCAGAAGTGCTGTAATACCTCTTACTTTTTCATGTCGAAGCATTGTTTTAATGTGGTTGATTATTTTGTCAACAGTATTACTGAACAGTTTTTTCATGACGCTAGCTGCGATTCTTAATTTATCGCCTTTCAGGGTAATATCTCCAGAGTATTTCGAAGCGCTGATACATTCTTCCAGGTCAAGTTTGATTTCGCTTTTCAGAAGTTTGATAAGGGAAACGGGTAGTCTCATGGTTACCTTTGACCCCTTCGTAGGAGTTATTTCCTTTTTCTTGGTTTCGAAATCTCTGCAAAGATCCAGCCAATCTTCTGTTTCGTTTCGGATAAATTTGTTGTATACATCTTTTGTTACAAGATCCTTTAAGAAACATTCGTAGGCTCGATTCACCAACATGCCTCCCCAACCTCCTCCACCAGCAGCATAAATTTCCTTAAGTCCACCAGTCACATCAACCTCGTGAACAGTAACATCTATTGTTCCACCTTAAAAGACAAAGTATAAGCACAAAAATAAAAGCAATTCTTAATGGTTTCATATGATTTAGATGTTATTTTGGTCATATCAATTTAGTTCACACTATCATGATTTTACATGAGCGATGCTTCAGGAAAATATACTTTAGCGTTATTATAACAAGTTTGAATAAAGCTCTCCTGTAGCATTCATGCTATCAGCTAAATAAACACTGTTTTTGGACGATTCTGATACGCTGGATGGTATGGACCCATACTGGTCGCAACAGACATAATATTCTCTTCGCAGAGCAGGGCTCATTTCATAAGTACGTCAACAAATTGATATTTATTTTGCGTTGTTTGTATACAAAGATTCACACCATACACAGATATACCATAACGTTAACGAAGACTATAGCATAACGAGTGTGAATATGAACGTGGCTTTAAATTGATCTTACTTCAACCATATCATTCTAATCATAACCGTACAGTTTTTCAAATTGATCTGATGTTTGAAAAGGAAGGCATCTTGATATAGATATAGTTCAATATGTGGATGTTTAAGTCCTTAACAACACTCAGAGATTAGATTTGCCGTTACACAATAGAGATTCAATTTAATTTGAAGGGTTATACATCAGCTGTTCTTCATCTTTTGCCTTATTTGAAGATCTTGAAATTATTACACCTTTATTTCCTACAACCTGTCATTTTAAAGGTCATCTATTTCATTATTGCAGTAAAATATTTCTACATTTTATGAAAATAACTGGGTCGTTTGTACACAAAGATGCACATCATACGAACATAGATAACACAGTTAAAGAAGACGATGTCACTACGGGCGTGAATATGAATGTGTCATTCTAATCATAATCATACACTATTGCAAATTGGTCTGATGATTGAAAATAAGGCATTGGGACGTACATATAGTTTTGAGACATTGTCCATTTAGTTAAACTGTGGATTTACGAGTACTAAATGACGAAATTCATTTCTTTCTGTTTTATTGCTCTTCGTATGAACATAAATGTTCATAAATGATTTTTACTATATTCTTTCGTTTAGAAATCATATAAATACACTCGACTTTGTAAAGAGCTTCCACCTTAAACTGTGTAAACTCACCACCAGCATCGACAATCATGTATTTAGTTCCAACTTGGAATTCAGAAATGGCCGAAGTATTATCTGTTTGTGCTTGATTGGTCGCCTGTAGTGGTAAATATCTACAATAGACGGATGCGGCTTCAGGTTCCAAAGCAATCGTCAAATTTTCCTTAGATACTCCGGCCTAAAATGACAACACAATGGTATGTAAGTAACAGTATTTGATACATAGTCTGTAAAAGAACTACTTGTTTTGTTTGTGTTAATGTTTTTACGGATGGTATATGTTTAGGAGCAATACGTATTACATATGTATGCACATATAAGTATGTGGATGTACGCGGGAGATAGTTCTCACAATTATGATCCTGGTTGATTGTCCAAAATTAAAACAGACGTCTAAGCAACACTGATCTTTTGTACAAGAATTAATTTTAAAATATTTTGTATCTATACATAATTCACAAAGAGTGCTAGAAATGCAATCAATGGTGTTCGCCTTACGCCAATGGCTGCCTCTGTCATGAATTGTTTTGCGGAGTCTGTCCAGATAGCCGGAACCGTCAATACCCAGTTTATATCAGAAGGCTTTGTACCAGCAACTCTATCGTTCACGACAGCAACCATGTCATTGACCAGGTAACCGATTGTTAATGAAAATACTCTCATAGCTGGTAAGGATCGATTCAGACTATCTTCTACAGTGATGTATCTGTCAAAGACCTGAAAAATGTTCGACATAGATTACTATAATATTATTTAAATTAAAGTGAAAGGATAGTTAATTAGAAGAGAACTTTGTGAACAAGTTTGTGGTTTAGTACCATGGCTAATCGAAAGCATTTTAATGCACGCATAGAATGTAACCCATCAGATTAAAATGATTTAATGATTGCGTTTTATTGTGTTCTGTAAAGACAAGATAGCCCGAGAAATAGTTTAAGTACTCTGATATGTTTATATGTATTCGGTAGTAAAATCAGAACCACTATGCTTGATTGATTTTATTTGTTTTGATGGTGATTTAACAACTCTCATTCAGATATAACATGGCATTTCCGGTGTCATTACAAGAACTACCGGTATTATTTATCCTGACAACGTTGCATAAGTTGTTATGCTATTCCCGCAAATATGAGCACCATGTAGAGTGGCCATTACGTCCGTTGTTGATATGACCCGATCGGGGTCCAACTCTGGTATCCTGCTCCCGGGACTATGATTTAACCATTATATCACTGAGACGGTACCATAAGCTTGAACAATTAAATGCAGAATCTTTATAGTAAATACCTGATCTAGCTTTTTGTTCAGTGCCATTTTGAACCTTTTGAAGTAATAATAGTTTTCGTGTTCGCCTTTTTCAGCTAGTTCTTTGTACTCATTTTCTGCTTCATATCCAAAGGCAACTAGTGTTTTACCATCTGATGCAATCAGTGCACATGTAGGTGCCTTCTCGGTTACAAGTGCGGCTCCCGAATGCCATTGTTTGGTAGAAATCTTTGTAGGATCCTTCTTGAATTCATGCACGAAGGAGAACGCCCAGCCAGAATAGGCTGTACCAAAATCAATGGCACCGACAATCATGTTTTGTGTCTGAAAATAATAAGTGTGCATTAATTATTTTCCTGAAGCAAACGCATTTTAACGCATTAACGGAAAGATATCATCGAATTTACGATTAATAAAAAAGTACCACTCTTTTGCCACATGTAGACTCTTCTGCAGCAGACGAATGTTGCAAACATTGATGTAAAAGAAGAAAGGCTATCGATTAAAAATTTCTCAATTATTCACAATGTTTTGAAGTTTATTTAAAAAATACCCTTTCTACACATAGAAACTGTCTGTAATCTGTTCACGTGCTATAGGGTGGGGGTAATCTTTCTAATCACCTGAACGGAAAGCTAAGGGTGATCTGTTCCTATTAATTATGCCTGTCTGTATGTCTCCCTTTGAAGAACAATCACAACTTCGTAGAAAATAGTAATGTAATTTATGATTTTGTTTACTTGGCTCCCGATTTCCCTAAATGCCTTCTATTTGTTTAATATTTCATCGACTTTAAATAATTTAAGTACTACATGTATAAATTAACTCGACAACAGACGATTTTGGAAACATTCAAATAGATCTACAGGGTGTTTCATAATATCTGTTACCATTTTAGTGCTTTATATTTCTCTAACAATGTAAAACACGCTTAAATAAACGTACCAATGTGATAGTAAACATAGTCAAGTTTTATTTGATATATGACATCAGAAGATTATCTTAAACACATGCCTTTATACGGGTTTTCTCAATATGTCAGTTTTACAACAAGTGTTGCAGATGACGTCATTTTTGTTGAATTACGACGTCCAGATGTTTCTTGAAGTTACAAATCACTGATTTGCAGGTGTCCGTTGAAATATTTCTTATTTCTCACTTGATGGATATTTTCAAATCTTCTTAAGATGCTGGTGCGGGGCTGTACACCCTGTCTTTGAGATATCCCAGAGGAAAAAGTCCAGCGGACTCAGATCGAGAGTGAGGGGGCCATACTCAAGCCGACTGTCAATATCAGAAGGTTTCAAGTGTTGCATAATAGAAAAAGTGTACGATTTTAATTTCAAATCGAATCTCAGCATCCTGTAGAAACTAGTTGCACTTGCATTGTTAGTAATGTCAACTAACACTCTACGTCCAGACCTTTGTTGAGTTTCTTCAATAACAGTTCTCAGTTGTTCGATATTCTCTGAAGTCCTGACTGATTTTGGCCGGCCGGCATTGCTACGGCGTCGATCAATAAGTGATCCTGACTGCTCAAACCTTTTGACAATTCTGTGAAATTGCATCTTACTGAGTTTCTCATTATTGGGGTACAATTTCTGCATCGATCTGATCACTGTAACTGGTGAATAACTCTTATAATACAGTTTAACAACTTCTGTTCACTGCTCTGTGGACAGCGCCATCTTGGAATAACGACTTGTTTGGATGACGTTGTTGATGACGTCATGACGTCAACATTTTCCCGTACTTTATACACCACATAAAACTTTATTCTGACTACTTCAAAATGACATATGACATGACTGCATTATTCATTATATGTATCTTCTATAATAGTTTTTAATGGAAACAGATATTATGAACACCCTGTATATTGAAATATCTATAATTAATAGTATAATAATAAAATAGAGTTGAAACCATTACAACAAAAGAAGAAATTGCTCATTATGAGACATTTTTCCTTTTGCCACAATGTTTTTAAAAGACGTTTACTGCACATGTGTCAATATGCGTTCGCATATGGAATAAGCGAATCGAGTACATTTCGTTTAAAGATTGTTTAGCTCCAACGCGCAACCTTTTTTCGCTGTATCTTGCAGCAATCTTTGTACATGTACTTGTATTCAATTTGAATACCTAGAAAGTTTCACCGAGTACGGAATTATTATTTTTCCAGACTGACATTTCGGAATCGTCCGTGAAGTTTTTCGTCTAAAACCGTTCAATTCCTTCATAATTGTGAATGCT
Source organism: Serripes groenlandicus (assembly GCA_031761405.1). NCBI lineage: Eukaryota > Metazoa > Mollusca > Bivalvia > Cardiida > Cardiidae > Serripes > Serripes groenlandicus. The sequence continues at coordinate 53,450,905 of JASEVX010000008.1, forward strand.
ATTTGTAGCAAATTGGCGATGAACTACCATATGTGGAACGAAGTTTCTTAAAGGAACATAATTTGAATTGTAACAGAGATGTTATTTTCACAGTTTTGCTAGATTTGCGATAGCAAAGATAGCATATTTACAAGTGAGATTTTGAAGTCACGTGATTTAAATGACTGAGAGCATCCCAATAAAATAGTGCAAACAATTGTAGCCTCTGAATTACGAAGCAAAAGTCAAATATGAAAAATAAATTCCGCCTTTTCTAGGTAACCAAACAAAATGTCAAGTCTCTGAATGTGAAAATATTATATTTAAGTGTAATAAAGGATAAGGATATCACTACGCCCACACCGCAGTGTGTACGACCGCGTAAACAAATTACCCTTTGTAAAGTGTAACCGTTGTGTCTTTTAGTAAAAGAAAAAAAAGTGATATTCCTTCTGAAAAAAAGAAATTGTTTGTGATATTTGAATAGCATTTTTTCCCACTTGCAGATGCATCTGCTGCAGACACTATTTGAAGCATTGTAGCAAAATGAGACATAAAGAGCAATATCTCCTTTTGCCACAATGTTTTCTATGCTATTCTGAAAAAGATCAGAAAAATGAACCTGAGACACCAACCCTTACCCGAATACCGACTCTCTGCAGCGGACGACTTGTAGAAATATTGTGGCAAATGAAGAAATTGTGCGGTATATTTATTTGCTACTGAGAATTTTTCTGCGGCATCAGAAAGGATGAAATTTGCCCAATTTATATAAATATTCTACTCTGAATTAGCTTATCTGATACCGATACAATGTGGTGTAATGTTAGCATTGGATAATTATCTACAAATATTATCACAGTGATTGGTTGTTAAACACCGCAATCAGACGATATAAGAAAAGGGGCAAAATGACAAAATTTAAAACTACATTATTGTGAAAGCGCTAGTCTGATTTCAAGATAATTTAGCAGAACTGTTCATTTAGTGACGCCCTACATGTTTTAAGTCTTATGATTCGTTAAAAGTCGTAGAAACCAGGTTGCATCTAAAAAGTGGGGAATCGAAAGTTTAGCTTCAAATAACATCCCATCCTTATCCACTTGACAAAAAGACAAGGAATATTCTTTCGGCGGTCCTTTTCTTGATTATGTTCAAAGATATGTGTAAGACTCGTGTTTGTGCGGTATCTGAGAAAGGGAGTAAAATGCCCAATATTAAAAGTTTTGGTCCGATTCCAGTTATTTAATACAATTGTTCCTTCAGTAGAATGTTTATTTTCTCTACGACAATTGTTCGACCAATATCAATTGGTTGAACAAAGAGGAGCGAGGGGGCATTAGAAAAAGGCAAAATTACAAGATTTTAAAACTCTATTCTTATGAAAGTGCTTGTCTTATTTGTTCCCTCATTGACCTTCTTCATAATTCTTTAGGCCATATATACTTTTTAAAAAGTAGACCACCCTTGAAATATCATATCAGCGAAATAGTTTTAATTGAAATTGTTTTATAATTTCTTACTTTATTAGTCGCCGGGCAGAAGCCCGCGACTTCTATTTTTAATAGGTTTTCGGAAATGACATGGGAGGGGGGATTATTATTAGAAAGAAACACATTTAGATGTTTTGAACATATTACAATTGTGTTTGTTTAAAAACACTAAGTAATGACACATCTAAAATGAAATAAATATTCCGATGTTTTAGGTAGTTTCAATTTCTTTATTTTGACTCGCATTTATGTTTTCTTGTTTTATTTACGAAGACAAAACAGTCCCTATTAGCTAGACTGGTATACTTTTTTTTACACTATATACTACATGTAATCAAGAGGCGATAACTACAAACATTTACGTCACACAGTCTAATTTGTTTACATACGCGCACCTTGCAGCAGACTGTTTGTTATGTGTAAATATCGAGATGAAAATGAAGTCGAATTTTAGCTTACTGAATGTTATTTTCATGTTCAAAGAGATGTCTTGATTTGTGAAGAAGGCATTTTATAATGTTTATCCATGTATATCTAAAATATGAACTGTTTCTAAGCTAAAACTGTTGATCGCGTGACTCGCGAATACCAACTGCGTAGATCAATCTCCTTTGCAGAGAGCCGCTCTTTACACTCATTTACGAATAGTAAATCATAGGTGATTTAAAATGTTTATTTGGTTCGAAACAAATGAAGAAAATAACAAACCGAGATAAAAACTGGTTTTAATAGAAAAATTACTTTGAACGAACACTCTCTGCCTGTAAAGAGAGTTTCAAGAACGACACCTCTGCGAATAAGAAAGATTCGGGTCTTTCGTACAAAATTATTTCGTCCTTGACAATTTTAAATGTGTCATTTAATTCCCTAAAGGCATATTGCTTCCGATCTGCATATTGTTATGCATCATTGACACAAGGGCACTCATCATAATATAATTTTAAAACATGAGTTATTATTTTTTATTTAAATTATAAAAAAAGGAAGGAAAGTATCAAAATAAATTAACATGTTGTAGCGCTCTGTTTATGTTCGAAATTAAGTTTAATTTATACAACAATTTCAATGAGATTTAACTGTTTAGTTGATATTATATTTCGAAGGTGGTCTAATTTATAAATATTGGACTACATTTCAACATTTGTTAAAGTATGATATAATTAGGATGCCAAGCTAATATCATTTTGAGAAAAAGAGAAAACTCATGAAAACGATTTAACCCTTATCTCATTGTTTTAAAAGTAGATTGCTGTAAAGGTGTCCACTGTTTACTTTAATAGAGGAAAAGTAAAATGACGTGCTATTGCATGCAAATCCTAAATTGTCTGTTTTGTGGTTTTATTGAAAAATAATAAATTCAAATATTCTGACAAACATCTTGAAAAGTGTATGTGGAATTCATAAATCTTATAAGTATTCCTTAATGAAAGCACTGTATACATACTAAGACTAATGATTGGCAAGATTACTCATTTCTATTACTGTTTATGATCAATAATTAGTTGGTTGTGTGTATGGTCAACCTACTTTGGAATGGAGATTGATCATAAACAATGAAAGGCTTCAATTATCATTCACTTCGTTGACAAAACAATGCAAGTTATGATACATTTTCACTAGACCCCAACCCTGATGTTCCAATATGCCCCTCAGTTGATAACTGTTTATTCAACTACTATAATATTAGTGTTATGCATAACTGCACTATGGATATGCGGCGACATTGATGCGTTGCATCAACTTTCTCTTGTTTCGAATATAAACTAAACCATACCACTTGTCTATAAATTGTAAATTTATTAGTATTCTTCTCTTACATTTTTTATAAAGAAAATAGCAAAGTATTCATGTTTAAAATTATATTAGGAGGAGCGCCCTTGTATCAATGATGCATACACCTATGAAGAGCGCAAGCAAAATGCCTTTAGGGAAACCAATGACACATTTAAAAGTGTCAAGTACGAACTTAATTGAGTACGAACGAACTGATTCTTGAAACATTCACCTTTGCAGAGTTGTCGTTCTTTACACCCACATAGTAGGTAGAGTTAATTGATTGATTGATTGGGTTTTAACGCCGTTTTTAACAATTTATCAGTCATATCACGGCAGCCAGTTCACCTACTTATGTGTTTCCTGGTTTTCTCACACCAATACTGCACACAACAATCTTCCCAAGCAACTGGCTGCTTTTCCACATAGACTGAGCCCATTGGTGGAAGACGAATGACGCATGTCGCAATGACTTTTGTCAAACGACGGAAAGAAATAGTAGGTAGAGAGTGTTAATTCAAAGTCATATTTCTATGAAAATCAGTTTTATCTTAGTTTGTTCTTTTCTTCATTTGTTTCGAACCAAATAAACATCTTAAATCACATATAATTAACCATTTTAGGGTGTTAATTGATCAGGATTTTGAGCATCTTTTTAAATAATGTAGTTTATGTTTAATTGAAAGATTAACGTCGTTGTTGTGAATCAAAAGTATTGTTACGTATAAAGGGACTTCTTTGCAAATATGTTTCGATTCAAGAGTAGAAAAGTGTAAACATTTTAATTTAACAATAGTAACACTGTATGACATCTACACAAATAAAGACATATCTTTGAACCTTAAAAGAGTGTTCAGTAATGAAGAAGTACCATTAAAAAGAGAAATCGCCGTTATTTAATGCTGATTTGTAATGATACGTGAATATATGTGTACGTTGCAAGTCTGTCTAGTCGGGGACGAGTAAACAAATCGTAAACACCATTAAACAAACTGCAATACTTGGTAAATCAAACATAAACTTAAAACATTGGAAACATGAATTTCTTTTCAAATGTATCACAACTAAGTGTTTTTAAACAATCGCAACCGTAATATTTCCTAATAACAACTAGTCCTTCCATGTGAATTCTGAAAAGCTTTTAAAAATATAGTCTCCGTCTCCTGCCTGGCGACTAATTATAAACACAACTTTTGTTGCTGCGGCAGAAGGAAGGGAGTAACATTCATAACTTGTAAAATTCTTCTTATCTGAATTCGCTTGTCAGATTCCAGGATAATTTATTACAAATATTCCTTGTTTAACCCTCTACAATATTTGAAAAGCTGTACTGATTGGTTGAAAAACATCGCAGCCAGACAGCTTCAGAAAATGTGTAAACACCATTAAGCAAACTGCAATACTTGGTTACTCAAACATAAACTTAAAACATTGGAAACATAAATTACTTTTCAAATGTATCACAACTAAGTGTTTTTAAACAATCACAATATTTTCAAATCATTTACATTAAATCTATCCTAATGACAACTAGTCCTCCCATGTGAATTCTGAAAAGCTTTTAAAAATTGAGTCGTCGGCTCCTGCCTGGCGACTAATTATAAACACAAATATTACAAATGTTGCTTGTTTGACCTTCTACAAGATTTGCATAAACTGTATTGATTGGTTGAAAAACAGCACAGCCAGACGGCATCAGAAAATGTGCAAAATGACAACACTTAATAGTTCCCTTTCTTTTCAAGTTTTTGTCTGATTTAAGGAAGCATTTGTAATTTGTTCAGGCCATATTGATTGGTTTGAATTGATAGCTGTCATGCTGCATCAGAATATGGATACAATGAACCTTAAGTTTTAAATACTGATACCAACAAAACTTCACGGGAATGATACTTTGGCGGTCCTATTACAAACGTTTCAAAGATTTACTAACAAATGTCCTTTATTGATAAGTTTTATTTACAGTGTATATTCCTAGCACTTTTATTCACGCTCTTGATTAACAAAATTCTCTGATATTAGTAGTAACACAAATGCTATATAGCTATCACTCAGGTGATCGATTCAGGATCACGCATGCCCTCTTTTTTGGAGATGCAAACATTAATAGATTGGTTTAATAGATTGCATACTTTAAATGCCTCAGTTGGTTCAGTACAGTCAATATATGGGAAACCACTGTACTGCCATGAATGTACCTGTTGGGATTTCCGTAGAGCTATTGGGTAATATGAAAATTAAAAAGTATTATGTGGACCGAATGATAGAAGTATTTATGATCTTGGAAATATTTCATTCTGGCCTGATGCATCATTTCCTGTTTGTCATGGTGGGGATTTGTTTTAGATAAATATTTATATATGCACTCTGCATCTCCTCTTAACCGATCACAAATATACCTTAGTACTTTAAGTACTTTGATTAATGAATTTGTTATACAATTTAAGCCATTTTTCGGGAATACAAATTATACTTCATACTAATTTTCATACTAGTACTTCTAATTTTAAATAAGGTTTAAAATATTAATCATTTTAACTATAAAAAAATGAAAAAATTGGTGTTTAAATAATTTCAAAACCACTGCCTCTGTTTGATCTCTAATGCTAAATGTTCTATATTTGAATGTGTCATGTATTGCTATTTTATATCTTAATTACAGGGAAAATGCTTTAACTTTTACCATCATTGAACTGATATATTTTGATTTCTATTATTATATGATATTATTTTGTTAAATCACTGATTATATTGTTAATGTGTTTGTGTGTATGTATAAATATGTGTTTTATCCAGAGGGCCCCAAGGAAGATTAGCTAATGTTAATTGGGTCACCCTCTTAAAATAAAGACTTTCATTCATTCATTCATTCATTCATTCATACTAATGTTGTAATGGGAATGTAAGCTGTTTTCATCAGTATTTCATTATACCGCGGCGGCAGGAGTTTATTCGTTATCTCTTGGTAACAAAATAGTGCGAAGTTTTATAATTCTTTGAAACTGAAATATTTCAAAAGTTAAAATTATATTTCATTTAGTAATATAATAATTCAAGGCACTGAAAAAAGGTGCACATTTCCTTTTCCCCTCATGGTTTATAGCTTTGCCTGATACATTTTATTTTAGAATCATCTACCATTGTCATCTTTCGAGATTTCTGATGTCTCGAAAGCTCATCTATAAAGTAATAAAAATAGTTCAATTGCTCCTACAAATTATTAATGAATGGATCATTTCATTTTAAAGGAATATGTTAGGAAAGCATTGTCTCCTTAATATGATATTTTAAATATGATTCTATGATTTTTACATTTTTAGATATTTGTCGGTCACCCATAGTTACATTGAAATAAGAAGGAGCTAGACATTATTATGCTATATTAAGGTATTTGAAAACATCCGATCGCTTCATTTCAAACGGTTCAAGACGCAGATTTGTTTTTTCTTTCCTTTGTACTAGTTCAAATCATTATTTTTTAAATATATGTTGGTCCTGTTTGAACATGTATGTAAAATTCGATGTAGAAATGGTGTCATCTCAGCTGGGTATCAATACCCCGTCAGCTTATCCCACCGTTTATGACCTGATAACGGAAGTTGGATGACCATATTGATTTTTGTACACATTTTAGATATTTTATTAATTACAGTATTTGATTGTTTATGATTGTGATATATACATATACGACTTTCAAAGTCTATTGCAATCTGTCTTTTAAAACGACGAATATAAATATTAAACTAATCTTCAATCACAGCAAAACAATTTTTTCTGTGTATACGCGCATTGGAATTTAGAAAATACAGCAGTACTAATTTTCGTCAAAGCCTTAAATAAACAAATATCTAAGTTTTCACTTTTCTAGAATAAATCGAGACTGAGAATATAATAAAACAAAACTTTGTGTGACCCCATAAAAAACTCTAGCTTATAAAGCGACAGATGACTGGTAAACTAGCTTATGTAAACGCCAGTATTAATCGGAGATAGAGATCGCTCGATAGCCTGATAAGCCCCAAAGTTGGCAATGTTTAACAAATATTATGAATTCTATATTTTGATGAAGAATTTAAATAGTATTATTTAAAGAAGTCATTAATTTTAATCAATTTCTCTTTTCTTACCTTGTTGCAAAAGTATTTTGATAGGAAGACATTTTTTGTCTTAAATTCGTCCATACATAATGAAACAAACATTTGTAGTATTCAGATTATTCTTTTATATAAAATTAAATGTTCGGAAAGGGAACAAGATTGTACAACTCATACGAGAGCCGCCATTTGTGAAGAATAGTAATGTGTCGGTTGTACATGATTACCTTACAATAGGTGTACGAAAGGTCCTGAGAAATTATACAGACAAAATATAATGAAAAATAGAACTTTGACATAGATTTACCTTATAATGACCGTTCTTATACCGACAACACGCGTGAACTGTAGAATTTTGCCGCTTTATATTACCCTTCGGGTGGTATATTATTGAGGAAGTCTATAAACGAGCCGATTCACGAGAAAACCAACAATGTGGACGTAAAGTACCCGCATCAGACTAAGCATGCCGCGCAGGCTAACCCGGACAGATACATTTCGCCTACCGTGGATTTTCTGCTTCAGGAGTCATTACTCTATACCTCTATCCCACTGAGACGGAATGTGTTGGCCCGGATTAGCCTACGCGGACTACGATTGATGATCTGGGTCGATACATTATGCAGTTTCCATATGACTGGCTTTCTCGTTGAACAGCTTATATATATCCTCCATTATTCATGAATATTTGAGCCAGTCCAAGGGAAAAAGGATCACGTTTTTGTGAACAGCTAATATCCAGATCAGATTGTGGGTCTGCACAATCAAGTCAATATCTTCACTTTTCAGATATTACTTACACAAGCTTTTTAGAAACTTCAGTCAACAAGTGTAGAAAATGATAAGTCTGAGCAGGTGGACAGGCCGATCTGAACCAATACTGTTTAGATACTCGCGCCCGTTTCCATGATTTTGAATGTGAAACTGCAAAATGGAGTAAATAACGCTCTTTACGCAGAAAATGTGTTGTGTTGTATTTATCCATACATAACAGAGAAAGTAAACAAATAAATATATAACCCAGATTTGTTTGTTATATAAAATGAAATATTCGGAAATGACATCAGTTCTACAACTAATACAACAGTAACAATTTTTTAAGAAATTAAGTTTGTCAGTTTTAACGGTTTACCATAAATTTATTACATACAAGAAGAATGAAAAAATGTACATTTAAATCCACAAATATTAGGAAATGTTAATCTGTAGTAAGTAATGCAGATATCGGTATTTGAAGATTTAAGTATTATGTAGGATATTTAACCTGACAGGGTCTGTGCTTTAAGCGAGTGAGATGATTTAGAGTTAAACTGATCATGACATTTGACATTTAAGACTAATACTAAAGATACATGGACAAGAGGTTATGATACATTTCAATTAGTACCAAAAACAATCAACTAACAAATATTTGTATTGAACACACGCCCTGTTATGATAATGTTTTGTCAAATAATGCTGACACACAAAACATCTGTTAAGTCATAATAGTGGATAAGGGTTTAACCATTTCCCACATAAAACAAATCTGCAGCAGACGACTTTGAAATTATCAAATACAAAATATAGAAAATCCCTATAAATGATAGTATGATAATTGAAAAGTGATGACATTATTGTGGCAAGAGTAGATATTGCTCATTATGAGCAATTTCTCCTTTCGCCACAATGAATTCAATGATATTTAACCTGACGGACTTTGAAATTATCAAGTACAAAACATAGCAAATCTATATAAATGATAGTTAGATAATTGAAAAGAGTTGAAATTATTGTGGCAAATGGAGCAATTGCTCATTATAAGCAATTTCACCTTTTGCAACAATGATTTCAAAATTCGTCTGCTGCAGAGGCTCAGAAAGGGTATATATGTGGGAAAGGATTAAAACTGGAAATGGAGAAAATTAAGCTCATTATGGGCAATTTCACCTTTTGCCACAATGATTTCAAAAGTCGTCTGTTGCAGAGTCTCAGAAAGGGTATATATGTGGGAAAGGGTTAAAACCGTAAATGGAGAAAATTAAGGCAATACATATTTCGTTATTACCTGATTCAGTGTTTATTCAAATTGTTATTGGAGAGAGTTTCCTGTGTAGATAGATATTAAGACCCAAAACATTGAATGGGTATACAAGGATGAAAGGTAAAGGTGATAGAAATTACAACACGAGTATACTGCAAAAATACCAATTTCTTGTATTGTTTCATCAAACCAGGGACGTAGATAATATCTTATCTAAGTCCCTGATCAAACTGTCGAACGAGCAAACGTCCTTTTTTATCGTTCCCGGTTCAAACAGTTACATCAAATATAAAAGCGAATGAAGTAGATAGGGAAACCATAATCAATGGAATGGTTTACTATTTTCTATAGTATATGTTATGCTTTCTCGAATATAGCGAATACGCATACTGTTTATACCACGCAGTGGCGTATAAACCAGACTACATTTAGCGCGCCTTTTTTTGGTTCCCGGTTTGAGATACTATTGAAATTATAAAGCGTATGAGGCAGGTAACCAAATTCTGTAGAATGCTTGACTCTGTTACTGTTTAGACTAGATACAGTATGAATTCCGCTAAACTAAAAAGGTACATACGTTGAATTAATATACCGGCCTTGGTCTTTTTTTAATTTGTTAAACTCACACATGTATATTGAGTGTAGAAGGGATGTTTTAAAAGTCATTTACCTTAAATTAATATACTAAATAAGGACAAAGAGAAAACCCGATATGTGGTCACACTTGGAGGTCTATACATCTCCTTGTGCGGAATTTCAAGGAATTCCTACTGGAAGCCGCCTGTTGACGGCTTAAGATGAACAACGTCTTTTTGCAATGATTTACCTTATAATGAACGTACACATACCTACAACACGTCCGAACTATATAATAATGCTGCTTCAGATAACACTACGGGTTTGTGATTTTAAAGTGAAAGAGGAAGTAAATTATCCCGGAAGATTATTTATAAATATTTCGTCTATTAGTTCCATTTATATTTCAGCCCATCCACGCTGAAAAGGTACAGGTTATTTTGTATAATCAGTGGTTGGTACATATCATTCTGTACATCCGCACGGTCTGATCAAGGTCTCCACTGTTGATATCTTACTTACACAAGCTTGTTACAAACCTCAGTCAACACGTGTAGATTCTGATAAGTCTTTGCAGGTGGATAAGCTGATCTGATCCAACACTGCTCAGATATATGCTACGTCGTACCTTTTACCATAGATATGCCCATATATGTATGAGCTACGTAAGCCTCATGTTCAATGATACAATGCTATTCATAAGAATATATTCATAAGAATATTGTGAAGAAGGAAGTAACGTTTCTCGTATATTAGTTTGAATGACACAGATTCAGCAGTGGTTAGTTGTAACAGGAAATTTACTGATAAGTTTTTGGGGCTTTACCTTTCCCTTGTTCAAATAATGTTTCAGATATTCCCGTTACATTGAATCAAGACTAAGGATCTCATTTCTAAACGTGCATAATACACGTAGGTGCGACCACAATTAACACAAGATCACTGTAATTGTTCGTGTGAAATGAAGTGCCGCATTATGAATACATATCTAGGTCCGGGTACTCTATATGTCTATGTTAACTGATATTGTCAAATTTGCCCCGTAATTTGCAAGATTATGTTATCTTCGATATATTCAACCATTGATTGACTCCAGAAATAAGGAAAGTGGGGAACACGTATGTTACCCTTTCCTCATCCTCGGTACCCAGGCTATTCATAACACATATGATACCCTGGGCAAATTGGCTAGCGAAACTTCGTAGTCATGAATAATTCATGAGGTGAAATCCAGCCGCTTGATTGGTTGCATGCTACAAATTTCAGGCGATGTACAGTAATAACAGTGTACGAGGGGTGTTCGGAAAGTATCGGGACACGTGCCTTAACATTCTTATTTTTTTATAATTGAACACAATTCTTTAAACATACATAGCTTTATATACCATTTATTCATTTTCAAAAGCAAAATTACAAAATTAAAAATAAGACGCTAGTTATATAGAGCTATGTATGTTGAAAGAATTGTGTACGCATATTTAAAAAAAAATGTTACGGCACTTGTCCCGAAACTTTCCGAACACCCCTCGTAGTTACGGAGAAAATCGAGGTGCACGCTTTACGAAGTTTCGCTAGCCAATTTGCCCAGGGTATCATATGTGTTATGAATAGCCTGGGTACCGAGGATGCCCTTTCCTGTGCTATTCAGAGACCAAAAGACAAAGTGTGCAGTCTATATTAGTATTTCAATAATTTGCATTGTGTTGTGACTCTCAATAATTATACTAAAAGGAAGGGAATAACAATGCTATTGTCAAATAGTGTTATTGTCAGTATTATCCAGTTTCAATCAAACTTTACAAAAAATGACATTGAAGTGTGACATTGACCTTCAAATGAATTCCGACTTGACTTGCACAATCTTTTTAGCACAATCTATGCATATAGCAAGTGTCATTACACAGCTCTGATACGTTTTGAGTAATCACATACTCCAGATTTTTAAATGGGTGTGACAGTCAGACGAAATGACAACCAACCAGTCGAACTAAGAAGGGTTAGCCTTATGTAAGGCATTGACAAATTTGTCACAGTTCTCATGCTATTTTGATTTAAATCTTTATCTGATACCTTTTATTTTAGAATAATGTACGTTGAAAAATTCTAATGAAATAACGATAAGAACAGAAATATTTTAAATGCTATATTTTGATGAAGAATTTAAATATAATGCAGGGGTCACTGGCCCAACATTTTCTTGAGCCACAAATTTTGAAATCTCAATCGGTCCGATGAAGTTTCTACCCCCCCCCCCCCCCCCCCCCCCCCCTTTTTTATGAAAAATATATTGGAAATTGGAAAAACATACACAAATATCATGTTTTTTGCAGGTTACCTTGCATAGATGGTTGCATAACAGTGTCATCACTCGATAATGTCAATGTAAATTACTTTATTAATCATAATTTTACAAAATTTGCAATAACAACGAATGTTTACATTGCTCGTTCGTACTAAAGAATGTTCGACCCAAACTCCAATTATAGTACTAACTAGAAAATGATTGGAGACGAACAGAATATAACAATTATCTTATTTACTAATCTTTTTATACGGTAAACATTATTTTGTCTACAATTTTTCAATTAGTTTTTTCCTTTTATTCAGTCAGACAGATAAACATATCGAATTATTTGGATATATTAATGAATAAGCGCCAGTAAAAGGATACAGAATATCTCTGACAAGATAACACAGTCAATGAACTCTGGAATAATGTTTAATCGTAATCAATTGCTGCAATTAGCGAACACAAAACATTGTCATTTCGAAAGCCGGAAATAGGAACAAGGGAGAATACTCCCGTAACATTATAACAATAGTACAACCAGCAGTTACTGCATACTGGCGAAGCTATCGATTGGTATCTTTGCTTTGTCATGTTGTTGTAAAATAAGGTAGAAATCGGCCGTTAAAGGTGCTCACGAAATCAATGAGAAAATTTCTCGATCAACTCGCGATTAAATAATTAGAGAGCAATTTCATTAATCTTTCCTCTGAATACATATCAACAGGTTTATTTAACCAATTGCGTAAATCGCTAATCTAACAATCTCCTCAGGCTTTATTTTTTACGCGACAAACAGTTTGAGGGCTTGGTGAAAGACGATTGTAACTACATATTGTTCAAGATGTTGTTACAACCGTTTGCATACAACCATCGAGTTGAAGGTATCTCAATGTAAATCGTGTACACACACACAGCCAATATTGATTTTATAAACCGACACTCTCTTAATGTAGGATTTTATAGCTTTACAGGTAAAAGCTATTTCCTGTTGGGAATGTTTTGATATTTGTGGTAAGCGATCGGGAAAAAGGGCGAAAATGGGACTGTCACCAATGCCATTTTCTTCCGAGCTGCTTTGAGCCATTGGAGACATTTCTAATTTTGAACAATTTCTATTTTCTTACGTTGTTTAAAGTATTTTGGTAGGTAGATAGTGTTTTGTCTTGTATTCTTCCATACATAATGAAGACAATAGACAATTATTTGTAGTATCCTGATTATTCTATTATATAAAATGAAATATTGCAAAAGGGACCAGGATTGTTCAACTCATACCAGAGCCGCCATTTTTGAAGAATAGTAATTTGTTGGTTGTACCTGATTACCTTACACTAAGTGTAGGAAATGTTCTGAGTAATACAGACAAACTACAAGACGGATGTTTGACGCAAAGCATCAAAGAGAAGCCGCAATATTTCGTTTCACATGAAGAAATAAGTAAAAAGGTCATTTAAATCCACAAACATTAGAACAATTTAATCTGTAGTCAGTAATGCTGATATCGATTATTGAAGATATAAGTTTTATGTAGGATATTTAACCTGGCAGGGTCTGTGTTTTAAGTGAATGAGATAATTTAGAGTTAAGCTGATCATAAAAAGTGACATATAATACTAAAGATAAATGGAAAAGAGGTTATGATAAATTTAAATTAGTACCTAAAACAATCAACTTTTTGTATTGAACACACACCCTGTTATGATAATGTTTTATCAAATAATGCTGACACACAGAAAATCTGTTTTTCGTTTGTATCGGTAAGTCATGATAATGGATAAGGGTTTCCCACATAAAACAAATCTGCAGTAGACGACTTTGAAATTATCAAGTAAAAAAAAATCTCTATAAATGATCGTGTGATAATTGAAAAGTGTTGAATTATTGTGGCAAATGCAGATATTGCTCATTATAAGCAATTTCTCCTTTTGGCACAATGATTTTAATGATGTTTACTCTGACAGACTTTAAAATCATCAAGTACAAAACATAGAAAATCTCTATAAATGATAGTAAGATAATTGAAAAGAGTTGAAATTATTGTGGCAAATTGAGCAATTGAAAATCAAAGCTGTCGGATAACAAACGCACAATCTCGAGTTGACGAAACTGATGTGAACTCGTGTCGGGATTAGCATTCATTTCATTTTTATCGCAATTTCACATACATTTTTCATTTGCTTTGCTTTTAATAATCTGAATTTCATGTTCAGTACATACTGGATTCAAAGTTAACTTTGAGTACAATTGTCATCGCAAAATGCAGACATGAAAAGATTTAAACCACAGAAATATCTGTTTCAAGATCAATTTCGTTCTTTTTCGCTGTTGCAGTTCCATATTTCATGAATATCGCGGTAAACACGATATCGGTGTATTTTGCCTAGCCAACAACATGTTTTATCACGGATGCGATGTGAACATCCAGGAAACTTAAATGAAATGAAATCTTCTGGTTCTTAAAAACAAATTTCAACTCTTATATCAACTGGTAAATTTACAGTTTGAGAAATAAATTCAAGTAAATTTTCAAGCACTAGTTTAACGTTTTCAAAAAAAATGAAACTAGTTCCTATGTTAAGCCTTTCCCTTATACGTAGCACATTTAGTAAAAATTGGAACATCTTGCTAAATGAAGGTATAATTCATGGACATAAAGTAGAAAACATTGTAGCAAAAGGATAAATTGTTTTCAAATGTCGCTGCAGCTATTGTCAGTCTTTCGGAATACGTGTACATAGAAATACGTTTACTTGATTTTCTGAATGCTAATCACGACACGAGTTCACATCAGTTTCATCAACTCGAGATTGTGCGTTTTTTATCCGACAGCTTTGATTTTCAATTGCTCAATTTGCCACAATAGTTTCAACTCTTTTCAATTATCTTACTATCATTTATAGAGATTTTCTATGTTTTGTACTTGATGATTTTAAAGTCTGTCAGAGTAAACATCATTGAAATCATTGTGGCAAAAGGAGAAATTGCTCATAATAGGCAATATCTGCATTTGCCACAATAATTCAACACTTTTCAATTATTATACGATCATTTATAGAGATTTTTTTTTACTTGATAATTTCAAAGTCGTCTACTGCAGATTTGTTTTATGTGGGAAACTCTTATCCATTATCATGACTTACCGATACAAACGAAAAGCAGATTTTCTGTGTGTCAGCATTATTTGATAAAACATTATCATAACAGGGCGTGTGTTCAATACAAATAGTTGATTGTTTTGGGTACTAATTTAAATTTATCATAACCTCTTGTCCATTTATCTTTAGTATTATATGTCACTTTTTATGATCAGCTTAACTCTTAATTATCTCATTCACTTAAAACACAGACCCTGCCAGGTTAAATATCCTACATAAAACTTATATCTTCAATAATCGATATCAGCATTACTGACTACAGATTTAATTGTTCTGATGTTTGTGGATTTAAATGATCCTTTTTATTATTTCTTCATGTGAAACGAAATATTGCGGCTTCTCTTTGATGCTTTGCATCAAACATCCGTCTTGTATTAGACTGGAAGACTATATAAGACGTTCCAAGAGAAAACTAACATTTTGGACTCTGCGTTAAGTATCGACCCGGATCAGCCTAAGCATGCCAAACAGGCTAACCCAAACAGACACTTCGCCTCTTTTGAATTTTCTGTTTCAGAAATCATTACTCCATACCTCTATCCCCTGAGACGGAATGTGTCGGCCCGGATTAGCCTAAGCGGACTGCGCAGGCTGATCTCGGTCGATACATTATGCAGATTCAATATGGTTGGTTTTCTCATTGAACGGCTTATATATATCCTCTATTATTCATGAATATTTTAGCTCGTCCATGGGAAAAAGTTTTTTGTGAACAGTTCAGATTCAGATCAGATTGTGGGTCTCCACAATCAATTAAAAAATTTCACTGTTCAGATACTACTTACACAAGCTCGTTAGAAACTTCAGCAACAAGTGTAGAAACTGATAAGTTGGAGCATATGGACAGGCCGATCTGACCCAACACTGATCAGAAATGCTAACTCGCACCTTTTCCATGGCTGTGAATGTGAAACTGCAAAATGCAGTATATAATCTTTTGTACGCAGAAACTGTATTGCGTTGTATTTGTCCATACACAAAACAGACAGTAAACAAAAAAATGTATAACCCTGATTAATATGTTATATGAAATGAAAAATTCGGAAATGACAGTCGCCATTTTTGAAGAAATGGAGTTTGTCAGTTTTACCTGTTTACCTTCCGATAAATGCACGAAGAGAACTAAGCAATACAGACACCAGATATTGAAGATTATGAACAACATTTTTTTGCAATAATTTACCTTACAATGAACGTACACTTACCTACAACACGTCCAAACTATATAATTATGCTTCTTCAGATGACACGCATTTGTAAAGTTAAAGTGAAAGAGGAAGTTTATTATCCTGATAGTCTATTTATAGATTTTTCGTCTGTTAGCTCAAATTATTTTTCAGCCCATCCACGGGGAAAAGTAAACGTTTGTGTTATGATCAGTGAAGGTACATATCATCATGTACATGTGAACAGTCTGATCAAGATCTCCACTGTCCATATTTTACTACCAAAAGCTTGTAAAGTATTTGCAGGTGGACAAGCCGATCTGACCCAACACTGTTCTGATACTCGTACCTGTTCCTGAATATTGTGAAGAAGGGAGTAACGTGTCTTGTATTTTTGCTTGAATTGCACAGATTAAACAGTTACAGTTACAGTGTTATCTTAAACAAAAGAACAATGGAACACTTAGAAGCAAATGGTTTATTAGCAGACAAACAAAACAGGTTGTAGGTCAAAAAGATCCTGCGCGGATCACATATTTACATTGAACATTGTTATTCGTAATTTGGACATTGTAATTCGTAATAAAAAAGCGTTTTCACAGCATTTATAGACCTACAAAAAGGATTTGACTTTGTCGATAGGGAGCTACTCCTGCACAAATTATTACTGAATGGTATCGACGGAAATGTCTACAACTTTCTAAGTATATGCTTGCAAATTCAGAATCGTGTATACGAATAAATAATAGACTTCAGACTGGTTCTCCGGTTCAAAAGGTGCCAAACAAGGCGACCGCAGTTCTCCTACTTTATTCGCAATATTGGTCAAATTTTTGGTTAAAAAGAAATAAATTACCTGGACATTGGAGTTCAAGTTGGTGACAGAAAAGAGGCATTACTTTTATATGCAGACGGCATAGTTTTTACAACAACTTCGGAATATGACCTTCAAGTAATGTTAGATACTCTTTCTGGATGGTGTAAAAACTTGGACTATACTACACATTGTGAGGTGATATCGAAGAGGCGCCGGGAGAGCTTTGGGAAAAAAAAAATCAAAAAATCTACAACATGAAATACTTTGGCTTCAAGACATATATGAAAAGCTTTACTACAACTGTGACAGTGTGGTTCCGATTCATGCATACGAGTCATCTAAATGAGGGATTAAATTGAAATATAACATGTTTAGATAATATACATATATAGGTATGATATACTTTCTAAGAGTACACAGATTCGCACCTGTGATAGTTCTCAATCGGGACACTGGGTGTCTGCCGTGTGTTTATAGACAATGGTTGTCTATAATACGATTCTGGACTAAACTTATCATGACCGAAGAAAGTAGGCTAATCAGAACTGCATTTAATCTAGATTACAATGTTTGTGAACACAATTGGTGTAGTGAGTTAACAATTCGGCTAACGGATTATTATAACAACAAACTTGTGATTAACA
Source organism: Serripes groenlandicus (assembly GCA_031761405.1). Classification (NCBI taxonomy): domain Eukaryota; kingdom Metazoa; phylum Mollusca; class Bivalvia; order Cardiida; family Cardiidae; genus Serripes; species Serripes groenlandicus. Next base: position 53,468,915 of record JASEVX010000008.1, read on the forward strand.
TGAACCTTGCAGAGTTAAAGAATTAAACAGTACTATGGAGCAGATTAGTCAACACGTGTTCAGCAAGCATCAACACTGAGAATGTATAAGCTTTTTAAAGAGAATCAACATTTATATGTGCAAGTAGTTGAGAAAAGGTTGAAATTCCGTTTGTAAGCAGTGCGGACATCCATTTAAACAGACCAACACAAATTTTGAGGTAGCACTTTTCAAACAATGGAAACTACTTTATTCAGCTTGCCATGTGTACTGAGATCATGTGACCTCAGTTACAGTATCACTTAGCATCTCTTTCAGTATCACGAGAGTTACCTTGGAAGAATGCTGTGTGTAGTACAGGTGCAAGAAAGACTGGAAACACACGTTAGGTGAACTGGTTCCAGTGATATAACTGAAATAAATGATGCTAAAATCAAACTATTCAATCAGTCCTTAACACTTAGAAGGTGCATGTACTGTGGAACCTGTGTAAAATGACCCATGGCAGTTTTTCCTTTTGCAACAATGTTTTAATTTTTATTTGATAATAGTTGTTTCGTGATTCAATTATAGGGAGTTTCCATATTTTTTTTTAAAAGTTATCCCAATCCCATTTACAACAAATCTGCAGGACCACATAATATTATATCAAACTGAACTTATGTAAAAACGAGAGCTCTCTTTTAGGTCAGCTAAGATGCGGGATTTTGCCTTTGAGAATTGAGACAGGCCGATACATTAATGAACAAATCGACGATCGTATATGGTTTTTTTCTGTGATAGCTAACAAATAGAGCCGGAAACAAAGTTTGTGGTTACATGCGACTTTTATACAAGAATAAGTATGAACATATTCGGTGTAATATTTAATACAGAGGTATTTGTGCAACTATCGCTTAATAAAAAGTGTTATTTAATGATAAATTATGTGAGATAATTAGAAAGTTTTATATTAAAAGCTTATGCTGTAAGACGAAGAGCAATATATCCGCAGAACTGATTGTAGTTTCTTTTTGAAATAGAGGCGAGTTTTGACTCGATTATGGCAGGCATATTTTCAAAGCTTTTTATGAGGAGTAACAATTGCTCGTAATATGCAAGTTCTTATTCTCACATCATGCTTTCAACTCTAACAGTGTTCTCTTTTTGGAAAAGTCTTTAAATGTTTGATGATGTATTATAACGTTTATAATGTATATGTGTACGTTAATGTATTTCTCATTTCGTAGGATCGTATTGACACAATAGTCTCCCTTTCATACATGTATTCACTCACATATGCACTAACTCACATACACAATCATTCACTAGTGTCATTGCTTATTATTGTTTTTAACTGTGTTTGATTTATAAATATGACTACATGATCTTTACATATCATTTATTTATAGGATATATATATATTATTACTTAACATTGCGATAACTTTATTGTTATGTAATTTGATGGACAGCAAGACATCCGTTCCTTTAAAAAAAGGCATAGCCTAGCTTTCAAACAAAAACACATATATTGTACATTTATACTTTAGACACAATGGGAAAATGTTTCAGTTAACGTTTTCACTTTTTTTCTTTCAAGATCTAATTCATAATTATACGTACTTGTATTTACTTTTAATATCTACATTATTTGTCTTTTGGAGAAAAAGTCGCTGGATGTTTTCGAATGGTACTGCCAATATCTACCTATCTTACATAATCGTTATGAAGTAGAACGATACCAAAAACAACGCGTTTTTCATATTATCATTTTGTCTTTCTTTTCTTTCTTTAATATATTTCTATTGGAAGTGATTTATAGGGGCCGGGTTTATTTATTACTTTTGTATTTTTGTTTTGTTGATGTACATACACATGTCACTATTATAAAATATCTACTAAGTTACTGTACAGGTATTTGCTGAGTTGTTTTCGAATAAGTCTGCTTTACGTGAGAAAATGCAAAATTATGCTACAATTCTTTTAAGAAGTATTTATTTGCCCTCTCCACATGAACATGCTCAGCAGCTATCAGATCTATAAAGTTTCTATTGTCGACTCTTATGAAAGTTTCTTCCTTCCCTTCATGAACTTGTGAATGTTAAGCTGAACACCCTTATCACAAAGTTTCGGCTATAGTAAATCCTCTCTCAGTCATGATTTAATCACCCAGCAAGAAAAACAAATCTAGAAATGTCAGAATTCTTAGTTATGTGTATATAATTGGTCAGTAAGTATAGGTTTTCCTTGCTTGGTCGACCACAAATAATGTGGACTGAATATACCTGAAATATAAATAAAAACATAGCTAAACCAAATGGCTGTCACTTTGGCACTAGTATAACAACCTAACTGTGTGGTTACAAATTTTGAATAATAACTTACATTAGGAGTTAAATATCGAAATATAATCATTGAAATACCACACACGTTGGATTACATGTGAAGTTTATGACAATTAACAAGCCCCTTCAGGCTTGATGAATGTTGATACATAAAGAATGTGACATGAACATGTGGAATGAGAGAAATTATTATTTTCCCATCATATCTTCAATTGTTGAAAGAATTACCCGTAATATGGGTATAGGTGGTACCTATTTTGGGTAAACATGAATTTATTAACTTTCGTTATCGGTAAATCATTCTCCGTGCCTAGCTTCCAGCACTATCGATGATTTGATTATAAGTTATTTACGAATCCTCCGTCCTAAGCAAATAAACTGAAAGTCACCATCTGGTTAAGCATATATTTAACTTTAAAATATGTCCAAGATTGTTAATCCATGAAATAATGATGACAGGTACAAAAATTAATCGACTTGCCCTTCATAAAGTACTTCCAATGAAATTAATCCATCATTCCTATCATTACTGTCGTTTTCCTTTTGGATATTTATTCATCATTTTCGTTACGAAAACAAAATGACGTCACATTATAGAAATTTGGTTTATAACATCCGGTTAGTTAGTAAAACCTTATCAGTTTGTATTTGAACTCATTTTAGTAAATGACAACGAGTGTTATTACACGCAAATTATTACATGTTTCCATTCCTTTATCGAGTACGTATAATCATATTTAATTATTTCCTCTTACAAAAATCTGTTTCGATATTTACTTTTCATCCAATCAAAACGTAGAATTATCGCGACTGCAACAAAACATCCTCTCTGGACACAATTGTTAAATACGTGGTATAGCAAAGTTCATACACATTACCTATGGACGGAAGAAAATAGTCGGTTACGCCGTCGATTTGTTTACCCGTATGAAGGGCAAGTCGATTATTGTGTGTACCTTGTCATCATTATTTCATGGATTTGAAATCTGGGGCAAATTTTAAAGTTTCTTAACTAGATGATGATTTTTATTTAGCTGTTTAGGACGATAAAGGACTCGTAAATAACTTATAATCAAAGCACTGCTATTGCTGCAAGGAAGGGGCTTCTTGCAGATCACGGAGAATGATTTACCGATCACGAAAGTTAATAAATGTTTACCCGAAATAGGTAGCACCTATACTCATATTAATTCTCATGGGTGTTACCTATGAACGAAAAAAACCATTTACGATTTAGGCGTACTTAACATTCATTTTTCTTAAACGTGTAACATGTAACGACTATATGCGATACATATTTCTTGAACCATTTGTAAATGCTAGTAAAAAAATAAAATTCTTCAGTCTAGGGGAGACAAATTATAATTAAAATGTATTGTTTCATCAGCTGTTTTCTCCATTGAATAACAACAACTATGTTGATAAGCTAGACAGGAGTTCTTAACATATCTTAATCTCTAGATTAGAGAGTGAACCAGAATACGCGCTTTATGATACCAGATTAAATTTAAAATTCAGATATGTAATTAGAAGTACGACGACATTGACAATGAAAATATGTCTCTTCCAAACAATTAGTACGACTAAAGGGCGATTGTACTGTTTCGGATGTGGATTGTTTTGCTGCATTTTGGTTTTATTTTTGACCCTATGCATTCTATATGTTTATGAGAGGGAAACTAAGCACCGCATACTTCTTGTATTTCGTTGATATTTGCATCTTCTAAACGTTTATGAGGACAACGAAGATGTGTACGACAGTATATACACATTGGACCTCTCTGTCCATGGATGCAACTTGTCAGGCACTTCACTGTATGGCCAACTATTTCGAACAGTGCAGGGTTTAGTTCTAAGCTGGTTTACACTTTAAATAACCATTCTAGTGCACCATCTGATAATTTAATTTCCTCTTAGAGGACTGCTGGCCTTACATTTCACACGAACGTTTAATGTGAAAACCTCTTTAAAAATGTCTTGAAGGCGGTCGTCAGTCGTTAGCCATGGGTGTCATTGGACGGTGCTGTCTTGTCCGTTATCCGAATAGTGGACTTCTGTAACTCCTCTCACGAAACTGCACGATTCATGTTGAAATACGTTAGATGTTTTCTCTACCGTGCGATATAACAAACGCTCGTGCTATACAATTGTAGAACTCGACAATCACCGCTTCTCTAGATCAATTATTTATAAGGGTCATGCCGAACGATTGGGTAGGCGACAATAAGATTGTCTGACACAAAGGTCAATCTGGGCTGACATGTATGGGGCAGTCATCAGATCTATATACGAGCGAGCGAATTTTAGGTCTGGTTTTTATGAGATCGATTTTCTACAAAACTACTAAGCCAGATTGTCAAGGACAATAAATGACGACCACTTGCAGATGCATGTTGAAGCATCTGCCGCAGTCGAAAAAATATTGCGACAAAAGGAGAAATTGCTGATAATGACTCCATTAAATAAGTACACGTTATGTCTACTGTTATAGGGGTTTTCCATACTTCTGCTTAAATGTGTTTAAGGACGTCTTCAACACAATTGTTGGATGTGGGTGACATTATTTGAAATTGTCAATACTTCTGCTTAAATGTTTATAAAGTCGTCTGCTGCATATTTGTTAGATGTGGTTGACAATCTTTGAAATGTAATTTCTGAAACTACCGGTCCGATTGATAAACACTTGTCATGACGTGGTTTTGATTAGGAACCAACTAGTCACGCGATACTGTTTTACTTTTTATCATGTTTATGTATCGGCACAAAGAAAAAGCTATTTGCCTTCTTTTTATCCGGAAATTGAATACACTGAACAAGTAGGTAGTCGTTCCTGGCCACCATACCCCACATGTGCTTAAAAACCGGCATTATTGAAATAAATAAGAAATGTAAATTAAATTGACATGTCTGTACTTATATATTTTCGTCAAATTCTGTGAATGTATTCTAAATACACTGATGTCGATCTGTATCAAAAAGTTCTATTTCTATCTAAATCATTTGAGTTTTTGCATGTGCATGTGTTTTTGTTTCTGTGGAGGGGGGATAAGTAATTCCCTACATATCTCCATGTAACACAGGTGATCCCCGTGGTGGGGGCCAATTTTGAACAAGGAGGCATAATTTGAGAAAAAAAATACTTGGTAGAGGACCACTTGTAAATGCTACACACTAAATATCTTAGCTCTAGGCCTTATAGTAAAGAATATTTTTTCAAGTTTTCCTTTCTGTTCTATTTTGGACAATTTAGAATGGACACCACTCATGGAACATAAAACCCTATGAGGTTTTAGCAAAATTGCATATGCGATTTCGAATGAAAAGTTGTTTGTAGGAACATGTGAATAGACGGCAGACGACGACGATGGACGACGAAAGGTGAGTGGTTACAAAAGCCTATGTGGTATATATACTTTTAACTTCATTTGACAGTGCAAAATAACTAAGCAAATTGGTAAAAATCGGTTAAAATATCATGCTCATATATATTCAAAGCCAATTTAGCTTGTATTAATTATGTAAACTCTCAGAAGAACATTTTCCATCATACCGTTCCTAGGATCACACTTGTGTTTACAATAAGGAGACGAAACCTCAGTCAATATATCCGAAGCATTTTACATACAATGGCAAGTGAGGAGCATAAATACGTATATTTTGTAATACAATTTAATTTCGAAATCACCCCCATCGCTTGAAGATATAGCAATAAAGCCGTATTTGTACTTCTTTATCTAAATATATTATGTCTGGTTAATAATATTTGGATGTGTAAATATTTTCTTCCGAAAAAAAATAACGTTTATAATAAAAAAAATAAGTGCAATGGTTAGCAAAATATTTGGATCATTTACATGAAATTATTGATTGGGGTTTTACGCCATTTTCAACAATTTGTAAGTCATATCACAAAGACCAGTTCACCTACTCATGTGTTTCCCGGCTTCCCCGCACCAGTAATCCACACAACAAACTTCCAAAGCAACTGGCTGCTTATCCACATATACTGTTTGCTCATTGATGGAAGCCGAATGACATCTTGTCGCATTGACTTTCATCCAATGTTAGAAAAAGTGTTGGCCGAGCTGGGATTCGAACTCACAATTCCTGGATTGACAGCCCGCGTCGCTACCGACTGAGCTACCTTAGCTCGGCTTTTGTCTTTTAAAATGACTTGATAGAAATATATAAATCTTGTGTAGTCATTACGTTATCTACAAATTATAAGCACCTACGTGGATAAAACGACATATTTGGCATGATCAAACTAATCGTCCATTTAAAATTGTTTAAAAGTGTTTATTTAACCAAATAGTTCAATGCTGTTATATGACATTTAACTGTCTAACTGTCCTTTTTTTTAATTTTCATATTTTCCCCCAAGATACAGGTAGACTTCGATTATTCTTTCCATGTAAACGTTACGCTTCAATCGGGCACATGAGTTATCAACATCTGAAGTTCAACGTGCTTATCCAAGAAAGTTAAGAGTGGCCTTAACAGACTTGCCAGTTTTCTTATCCTTTGCGTGAGCCTCTATTGTCGTTTTGAGGAAGCTCAAACTGAACTCTATTTCTCGGTGTAAATCTCCATCATGATCGTCAAGTTCTATGGTTAACTCTCCGACTTTGGTCAGACTCTGATCCAAGACAACAGGTGGTTTTGATTGTGTTGCATATATGAGAATGGGAATAGAAGTCTGGTCAGAAAATGCTGGACGAACGATTCTTTGTATGGACGGTTGGCCTAATGTAACCGAATCATTCCTTTTGACATTCACTTTAAATGCATCATTACATCTAACACCGTGATCAGTTAAAATTTTGTTTGCCTCCGGATGAACCCCTTCTTTAAAAGCAATACTACAACAATATCCATATGTATACTTGAGTGTTCGTACACTGATAGCGTCAGGTACATGGCCACATATTACCGCTCCTTTCAAAACTACAGATGCAGCATCGCGCGGTATGATAACCTGCATACTGGGGAATGTGGATTTTATAGCGTGTTGTAGCATGGGCGAATCAGAGAATCCACCGACCATCAGGAGTGCTGTAACACCTCTTACTTTTTTATTTCGGAGCATTGTTTTAATGTGGTTGATTGTTTTGTCGACAGAATTACTGAACAGATCTTTCATGACGCTAGCTTCGACTCTTAACTTATCGCCTATTAGTGCAATATCACCAGAGTATTTCGAAGCGCCGATACGCTCTTCCAGGTCAAGATTGGTCTCTCTCTTCAGAAGATTGATAAGGGAAACGGGTATTCTTATTGTTACCTTTGACTCCGCCTTGGGAGTTATTTCCTTCTTCTTGGTTTCGAAATTTCTGCAAAAATCAAGCCAATCTTCTGTTTCATTTAGGATAAACTTGTTGTAGACATCATTTGTAACAAGATCCTTTATTAAACTTTCGTAGGCTTGATTAACCAATGTGCCTCCCCAACCCCCTCCACCAGCAGCATAAACTTCCTTTAGTTCACCAGTCACATCTACCTCGTGTACAATAATGTCTATTGTACCACCTTAAAATAAACACAATTTATGATAAGCACAATAACAATAACAATAGCAATTGTAATTGATTTAATAAATGAAAGGCCACACTTGTTAGGTGCTTTTATTTAAGTCATATCAATTTACTTCACAATGTTATGATTTTACATTTAATATATAAGTGGTGTTCCTGGAAAACCAACCTACCCAACACAAAGATGTACACCATACGAACGTAAATCATACAGTTTAAGTAGACAAGAGTATAACGAGTGTCAATATGAACGTGTCGTGTTGATTGATCTGATGATTGCAAACGGAAAGGCACCAGGGCATATATATCAGTTGGAGAGCATTGTGCAAAACTTTTGATTTACGCGTACTAAAACACGAAATATATTTCTTTTCTTTTTTATTGCTCTTCGGATGAGCATTTTTGTTCGTCTTTTTGCTTTTCTTTCTTTGTTTGTCAACGTCAGGCATTCTTTTAGGAATACTATTCAATCTTTGGCTATCTAAAGAGCTTTAAACTCAAACATTGAAGATAATGTATATAATATTCAAACTCACCACCAGCATCGACAATCATGTATTTAGTTCCAATTTGAAATTGAGAAATTGCGGAACTCTGTTCTTTTTGTTCTTGATTGGTCGCCTGTAGTGGCATATATCTACAGTAGACGGATGCAGCTTCCGGTTCCAAAACAATCGTCAATTTTTCCTTAGATATTTCGGCCTAAAATGATAGCAAAATGGAATGTTGGTTTTTAGCAAGGGGCTCGTTAGAGACAATTGCTATAGTTTGAGAAATCCGAAGACACTCATCATTTTAAGACTAGAATCTAGACTAATGTTTTACAATATCGGCATTGAATTACCTCACATCTGTCTATCTATATTAGTTCTCCGTTTCTGAATATCATCTCGGGCTCAGAGAGTTGTCTTGGTAGTTGCAGATCGTATATAATGTCAATGAAAGTAGATGATCTGTGGAATATTTTATAAATAATGAATGGACTGTTGCCAATTTATACCGATATCGTTCCTTTCTAACCGCCAAATAGTTCCTGTCTAAAAATCAAAATGAGGTAATTTGGTAGGATATCGAACGGAAATTTATTTGATTTGATATCACTTAAGCAATAGAAAGATCTCCAAAGTAATTTGCTTTTAAATTATATGAATTACACAATTGAAAATTAAAATGTATTATTACGCTTTCAACATGCTTGATTGCGCATAAATTTCATGGGTGATTCCAAACTATTGTAAATCGAGTTGAGTAAAGACAGCTTTTCTATTCCGACTCAAAACAAATTCAGATAATCGAGTCCCAATGATACTATATATATACTTTTTGAATGAAGATGAAACGCTTCAATTATAAATATTTCACTAGCTTATTTATCGATTTTTAATGAATTTATAAATGAACTCAATACAATAGCGGAGTCAGGCTAGTGTAACGGTTAACATATTCGCTTATCACGCGGGAGACCGGGGTACGATTCCCTGTCTGGGCAAATTCTTTTTATAAATAAAAATATATTTTAATTTTCTTTTTCATTTTAGTCTTATAAATTGCTTATATCAGTTGTGCAATTGTCATTTGACACCGCTGCACCATACGCTTTTAATAATATTTCAGTTATTTCACGCTTAAGAACATGTAGATAACACAGGGTTTTACTTCCGCTTTGATAGGACTCTCAATATAGTTATCAGTGTAAGGCAATTGTGATCTTGATATGTCATTTTAAACCAGGAGGTGTGCTTAGCAGAAACTATCCAGATAGCAGATGCGCATATATATATCAAATTTGAGTATATCGATAGACCACCATAATGTGTGTAAATTAGATTGTGTTGAACTCCATTATCATTCATATATGGCCATATCAAAGAGCTATTGTAAACTGTTTAAGTTCGACTTTTTGGATCGGTAAATCCATGTCCAAATGTAATCTGCAGTTAGCCCCTTGCTGTGAGTACTATCAGTGCTTTTATTCAACATTGTTTGATACATAGTCCGTTGAAAAAGCACTGCCTGTTTTGTTTGTGTTAATATTAACGGATAGTACATATTTTTCTTTACAAAACAGTAATACTTTTCACAACTGCATGTAAGGATAAGTATGTGGATGTACGCGGGAGACAAACTTACGAGCGAAAAAGTTCTCACAATTACAAACCTGGTTAATTGTTCCAAAACAGACCCCTCAGTAACACTGGCCTTTTGTACAAGTATTAAGTTTGTTGAAAAAGCACTGCCTGTTTTGTTTGTGTTAATATTAACGGATAGTACATATTTTTCTGTACAAAACAGTAATACTTTTCACAACTGCATGTAAGGATAAGTATGTGGATGTACGCGGGAGACAAACTTACGAGCGAAAGCAGTTCTCACAAATACAAACCTGGTTAATTGTTCAAAAACTGACCACTCAGCCTTTTGTACAAGAATTAATTTTAAAATATATTTTATTCTATACAGGAAAATTTACAAATAGTGCTAGAAATAGTGCTAGAATGTGTTCGCCTTACGCCAATAGCTGCCTCTGTCATGAATTGTTTCGCGGAGTCTGTCCATATCGCCGGAACCGTCAAGACCCAGTTTATTTCAGAAGACTTTATACCACCAGTTACTCTGTCGTTCACTGCAGCAAGCATGTCTTTGACTAGGTAACCAATTGTTAATGAAAATACTCTCATAGCTGGCAAGGATCTATTCAGACTATCTTCAATAGAGATGTATCTGTCAAAAACCTGAAAAAATGTTAGACATAGATTACTATAATATTATGTAAGTTAAAGTGGAAGGGGAGTTAATTAGAAGAGAACTTTGTGAACATGTTTGTGTTTAAGTACCATGGCTAATCGAAATCATTTGAAAGTAGGCATAGAATGTAACCCATCAGATTAAAGTTACTTAATACTAACGTTTTATTGTGTTCTATAAATAAATGTCCGAGAAATAGTTTTAAGCATATGTATTCGGTAGTAAGAATCAGAAACCATAAATCCATACTACTCGCAGTAGTTGTTTGACTTTTACAGGTTCATACACGTTTATAGTGAAATTGTTTACGCACAACACATAAAAAGAAATCATTGTATTAACATGTGTGAGGATAGCGAAGAACTATAGGGAATACACTGAATGATTATAACGAATTAACAATTTAAAAGCTGTTGATCTTAAAGTAAAAAGGTTCTTGCATCAAAAACTATACTTGATTTTATTTTAATTGTTTAATGACGTTTTAACACCGCTTTCAACATTATTTTATTTATAACATGGTGTTTCCTGTGTCATTTCAATACTTGCATTCAATATTATTTCAGTTATATCAAGGTGTTTGCCAGGTGTTCAAATACCAGTTCTACCGGTATTACTTATCCTGACAACGGTGCATCAGTTGTTATGCTATTCCCGCAAACCTGAGCATCAAGGAGGGTGGCCATAATGTCCATTTTTAATATATTTGGTATGACCCAGTCAGAGATCTAACTTTGGTATCCTGCTCCCGGGAGATGCTTAAACCATTACACCACTGAGACGGTACCATTATGCTTGAACAATTAAATGCAGAATGTGTATTGTTAATACCTGATCTAGCTTTTTGCTCAGTGCCATTTTGAACCTTTTGAAGTAATAATAGTTTTCGTGTTCGCCTTTTTCAGCTAGTTCTTTGTACTCATTTTCTGCTTCATATCCAAAGGCAACTAGTGTTTTACCATCTGATGCAATGAGTGCACATGTAGGTGCCTTCTCGGTTACAAGTGCGGCTCCCGAATGCCATTGTTTGGTAGAAATCTTTGTAGGATCCTTCTTGAATTCATGCACGAAGGAGAACGCCCAGCCAGAATAGGCTGTACCAAAATCAATGGCACCGACAATCATGGTTTGTGTCTGAAAATAATAAGTGTGCATTAACCCTTTCACAAAAGAAGACACATTTTAGATGATTGGCAGCAAACGAAATTTGACAGCATTTGGGATAAAGGAGAATTTGCCCACAATAAGCAAATAATCCCATTTTTATTATGTTTAAAAAGTCGTCTGTTGCAGCTTCTTTGCATTGGAGAGTGAGTTACATTCCTGCGATTTAAACAATCTACTTTTGCTATTATGTGCATAAAAGTGTTGCTGCAAATTATAAGAAGACAATTAACAATAATAAGTGACAAAATAAGCTTTTGGTATTTTGTAATGTAATCAAAATTCCTTGTTTTTTTAGTAGTACAATGACCATATCGAAAAACAAATAACATCTAAACCGAGCAGGATTCAAACTGGACTATATCAGATTTTAAAAGGTCATCGAAGTCAGACTTTCCTAAAAAAAAAAATGCTAGAACTACTCGAAATATTTAAGTTATATTTAATCTTAATATCTAGAAATATTCAACGAGTACGGCATGGGCATTTCCCGGAAAATATCGGAATTGTCCGTATAGCTTTTCGTTTGAAACCGTTCAATTTCCGTGTCTCATTCATATATCACCCAAATTATGCACTATTACACAAAAGATTCAGAAATCTATATTGATACTTAGCAAAGCCAGTTCATAAACCTTTTGCCCCATACAACACACTTGAGATAGACGACTGCATATATCTCGGCAGAACTAGGGGATATCTGTGTGAATGCAACTAAAATTATTGAATAAAGTTGAAAACATAGTGGCAGAAGGGAAACTATTTAAAAGTCGTCTGCTGCATAGGTGTCAGTAATGATCTGTATTTGGGAAAGTGTTAATTCACTATAATATTCTCTTTATCTTTAATTTGAGTAGCATCATATATTACATCCTAAAGAGGATCATCACACTGCAACAAATATTAACCCTTTCCGGAGAGTAGTCGATTTGTGATTCATGTGCAACTAATGCAAGTTTATTTTTTACAGGTCTAGCTTGAACGCCAATTTTCGACAGTGGAATCCTACAGTAAAGTTGTAGTTCTGCTGTGTAGAGCTCTGCCATTAAACAAGGGAGCCTTATAGCAATTTATAGTATGTGTTGTTCACTGTAAGATGGTGAATCTTTTAACTATGCCAAATAATTTAACTTTCAATGGTATTTCTAGAAATTAATAGTTATATGTGGGGTACTAATCTTTGTGGATTTTGTGGGTCAATTTATCTACTGCAGTACTTAACAATCAAGTAAAATATAGATCTATCATACATGCATGTTTATATGTTGTAAGACCTTTGCAAACTACACATTTAAGAACCAACGACCATTTGTCAGGCGATAGAAGCACCATTTAATATAACAATGAAAATAGATGAATTTGCAGTACCGGTAGTTTAATTACTTATTTATTGTAATTGAAAACAAAATGTTGTTTCATAAAAAGTTTTATGATAATGTTCTTGACAATTGGTTTAAATGTATACAAATATTTAAACTTCGAATGCAACAATCTATTTGTGTTGATAAAGCTATTACGTCAGCGCATGGCGGTAAGGACAACTGAAAATTTCCAAATATAATGAACATTAAGCTTAAAAACGCCGGCGTATTTGCCGGTTGGCAAATATTGATGTGTTGGATCACGAGAAAAATCATTTATGAACCTGTCTCTACCTTGGACAAGGTCGTTTTAGACCTTTTTCTGCGGAAATTATAGACCGAATCGAGCGAGGGGGTAAAATGCCGTTGCACACCTTGTCATTATTATTACACTATATGGACGTATAGAGGGGCTATTTATAGTAACTCGTGTGGGATTCCCCAAATTACCATTACGATCATTTTTATCAAAGCGTATAGACAATATAGAGAGACTTTTTGAGTATTTTAACGAGGTATTGTGTGATTTTTCGCAGTTTTTGCTGAAATAGAAATTCGGACGCCTGTGGTTGGATGGATGTCGTAATTATGACGGTTTGCAAAACCAACCAAAATCCAACGTTAATCCAACGTCGGGGTCCAACGTCTATCCAACGTCTTTTGTTAACTGGGTTAATATCTCCTTTTGCCACAATGTTTTGTATGCTATTCTGAAATAGCACCCACCTACAGACCCTTTGTTAGGCCTCTGCAGCAGGCTACTATCAGAAAATTGTTGAAAAAGAAGAAATTGCGCAGTATCTTTATTTTCAATGGAGAACTTGCTGCAACATCAGAAAGGGTGAATTTTGGCCGATTTTTTAAAACATTCTCCTCTGAATTAGCTTGTCTGATTCAAAGATAATCTAGTAAAAATGTTCCTTGAGTGGTACTTTACAAGAGTTATTTAAGCTTTATTGATTGGTTGAAAAGCATGGTAGCCAGACCGCATCCGAAAAGGGGCAAAATGACAAAACTTAATATTCATTTCTATTCAAGTTGTTGTCTGATCTCAGGATACATTTGTAATTGAGCGGAAATATTCCTTTATAGTGACCCTCTACTTAGTTTGTTCAATCCATATTGATAGGTTTGAAAAGAAAGCTGCCGAGCTGCATCAGAATAGGGGTAAAATAAACTTTAAGCTCTTAACCATTGGATTAATATCAACCGAGCTTACTTTGGTGGTCCTCTTACACACATTTCAAAGATGTAATATTATGACAAATGCCCTTTATTGAAAATTTTAATTTAACAGTGTCTTCTCCTAGCAGCTTCATTCACACTCTTGATTAAATTTACTATGACATTAGTAGTCACACATATACTACATAGCTATCACTCAGGTGACTGATTCAAGGCCACGCTAGTCCTCTTTTTTTTATATTCAAAAAAAAATTGTACATTATCACATTGTTTTAGATCAGGCGCTTTTATATTAATCTGTTCAATTTTATACACATTTCCTGTCAAAATAGAAGCTTGAAGTCAATTTTGTACTACAATTAAAGTATAACTCTGGAGTTGAAAAACCGGAAAATCATTCAAAGAACAACTGTTTTTGGTAGAGAACACTTCGAAGTTTCCTGTTATCACTGTTAACATAAATATATTGCATACTATGAATGCGTCAATTGGTTCAGTACAGTCAATACATAGGAAGACACTGTACTGTCATGAATGTTCCTTGTGGGATTTCCATAGAGATATTTTGTAATATTATCATTAAAAAAGGTACCATGTGCATCACATGATATATTCTGAGTAAGGGTCAATTAATTGTCACAAGACCAACACGAATTTATGATCTTGAAAATATTTCATTCTGACCTGATGTATCATTACTTATCTGTAATGGTTGGAGTTTGTTTCAGATAAATATTTCTGTATGCACTTCTGCATTTCTTAACTGATTGCAATTCTACCGTCAGTACTTTCCGTTCTTTGATTAACATCTTGATTTCAGCCGAGAATGTGTTATTAGAAGTATGTTGTCACCCTACTGTTGTGGCCAAAATATTTGAAGTTTGACAATTAAGATTTACAATCAGGCAAGCTCCCATTTTAGAGAGCTATGTTGCCTTGTTAAAGCTATTGTATTCTGTAAAATAATTTTACAGGTGAATTATTATTTATGATCCGTGGCATTTAGTACTCGTATAGTTTCAGGCAAAAGATACAACTAATATGATATGTTTTAAGGATCCAAAACGTTTATAGTTTTCACTATATATCGATTAAGCACATACACAATTAAAGCACGTTTAAGGTTTGACTCTTTCCCTCATATAGACGCTTTCTGAAGCCTCTTCAGCAGACGGATTTTTTGAAAACATAGTGACAAAAGAAGAAAACGCTCAAAACGAGTAATTTCCTTTTACCACAGTGATTTCCGCTTTTAATTCTAGAGATTTTCTATTTTTTGACAAAATATGTTCAAAGTCGACTGCTGCATAATTGGGATTGAAAGACAGGGTTAAGTCGCATGCTACAGGCTAGTCATTACGGTAATTGTTGAAATTTAAAGTGAAAGAGGAAGTATATTATCCTGGAAGTCTATTTATATAGTTTTCGTCTATTAGTTCCAATTATATTTGAGCCAATCCAAGCGAAAATGTACAATTTTTGTTTTTAAAAAGTGTAGGTATATATCATCCTGTACATCAGCACAATCTGATCAAGATATTCACTGTTCATATTTAACTAACGAAATATTGTTAGAAACTTCAGTCAACACGTGTAGGTTTTGATTAATCTTTGCAAGGTGGACACACTGAGCTGACAAAAAAATGCTCAGAAATGGTAACTAGTATCTTTACTATGGACAGGCCCATACAATTAAGAGCTACCTTAGCCTCAAGTTCAATGATACAAGACTATTCATAAGAAAATTGTGAAGAAAAGGGTAATTTGTCTTGTATATAAGTTTGAATGGCACAGGTTCAGCAATGTTTTTTTGTAACAGGCGATGCATTGATAAGTCGTTTGGACTCTACATTTCCCTTGTTAAAATAATATTTCAGATATTCTCGTCACATTGAATCTAGACTAAGGATATCATTTCTAAACGTGCATAATAGACGTAAGTGCACCCACAACTACCAACATGTGCAATGAACTGTTGCATAATGAATACACATCTAGGTTCGAATATTCTCTATTTCTATGCTAAACAGATCTTTTCACATTTTCCACGTAATTTGCAAGATACTTTTATCTTCGATATATTCAACCATTGATTGACTCCTGAAAAGGGGAAAGTGGGGAACACGTATGTAACCTTTTCCTGTGCTTTGTCAAAGACCAAAAGACAAAGTGTGCAGTTTTTGTTAATATTTCAATAACTTTCATTGTGTTGTGACTCTCAATAATAATACATAAAGGAAAGGAATAACAATGTTACTATCAATTATTTCTATGTGAACGCATTATCCAGTTTCCGTCGGATTTAAAAAGAAAATGACATTGAAGTGTGACATTGACCTTCACATGAATTCCGACTTGACTTGCACAATCTTTTTAGCATAATCTATGCATATAAAAAGTGTCATTAACACAGCTCTCATACGTTTTGAGTAATCACTTTATCCAGATTTAAGATGGGTTGACAGTCAGACGAAATGACAACCAGCCAGTCGGACTAAAATAGGTTAGCTTTATTCAAGGCATTGAACAAAATGGCACATTTCTCATTCCCTCATGATTTAAACCTTTATCTGATACTTTTTATTCTAAAATCATCGACGTTGAAAAATTATAATGAAATAACGATAACAGCAGACATTCTAAATGCTATATTTTAATGAAGAATTTAAATTTTATGATAAAAG
The DNA here is from genome assembly GCA_031761405.1 of Serripes groenlandicus. NCBI lineage: Eukaryota > Metazoa > Mollusca > Bivalvia > Cardiida > Cardiidae > Serripes > Serripes groenlandicus. Next base: position 53,485,893 of record JASEVX010000008.1, read on the forward strand.
AAGACATTTTTAATTTTGAACAATTTCTCTTTTCTTACATTGTTTACAGTATTTTGATAAGAAGACACAGTTTAGTCTTGTATTTGTCCATACATAATGGAAACAATAAACAATTATTTGAAGTATCCTGATATTATATAAAATTAAGTATTGGGAAAGGGACCAAGATTGTTCAACTCATACGAGAGCCGCCATTTTTTATGAATATTAATGTGTCGGTTGTACCTGATTACCTTTTGATTAGTTTACAAAAGGTTCTGAGCAATACAGACAAAATATAATAACAATTAATAACTTTGACATAGTTTTCAATGATTTTCCTTGTAATGACCGTTCTTATACCTACACCATGTATGAATTGTAAAACATTGCTGCTTGATATTACCGTGCGAAGTTGTACAGGAAGTATATTAGCGTAAACGTTTATATAAGCCGTTCTAAGAGAAAACATACATTGACGACTCAGCGTAAAGTATCGACCCGGATCAGCCTAAGCATGCCGCGCAGGCTAACCCGGACAGACACTTTCCGCCTCCTGTGGATCATTACTCTTTGCCTCTATACCCTTAAGACAGAACGTTTCGGCCCAGGTTAGCCTACGCGGACTGCGCAGGCTGATCTGGGTCGATACATAATGCAGATTCCATATGGTTGGTTTTCTCGTTGAACGGCTTATATATATCCTATTATTTATGAATATTTGAGCTCGTCCATGGGAAATATATATAATAGAATAATCAGGATACTACAAATAACTGTTTATTGTCTCTATTATGTATGGACGCCATTTTTGAAGAAATGAAGTTTGTCATTTTTGCCTGTTAACCTTCCAATAAGTTCACGAAGAGTACTAAGCAATACAGACACCATTTAATGAAAATTATGAAAGAAATATTTGCAATGATTTACCTAAATATTATCGTACACATACCTACAACACGTACGAACTATATACTTATGTTGCCTCAGATAACACTACGGATTTGTGATTTTAAAGTGAAAGAGGAAGTATATTATCCTGGAAGTCTATTTATATATATTTCGTCTATTAGTTCCATTTATATTTGAGCCCATCCACGCGGAAATGGTACAAGTTTGTATATAACCAGTGAAGGCCTATATCATCATGTAAATCTGCACAGTCTGATCAAGATCTCCACTGTTAATAATTTACTTACAAAAGCTTGTTAGAAACTTCAGTCAACACGTGTTAAAACTGATAAGTCTTTGCAGATGGACAAGATGATCTGACCCAACACTGCTCACCACGGGCAGACCCATATAGTTATCACCTACATTAGCCCCATGTTCAATGATACAAGACTATTAATAATAATATTGTGAAGAAGGGACTAACGATTCATTTATTTTTGATGAAATGGCACAGATTCAGCAGTGGTTAGTTGTAACAGGCGATGCATTGATAAGTTGTTGGGACTTTACCTTTTCCTTATTATAATAATATTTCAGTTATTGGAGTCCAGGAACACTTTTAGACTCAAATATGTTCTTTTACTTTCGGATTGCTCCATATGACTTATGTAGAAACAATTTGTCAGCAATGACTCCAGTAGTCATTCATTTGTTGGTTTCTCTAAACTTCTGCTATATTGACTAATATAACTTGTTGCAAAAAGACTTAACAAAGACTGCACTATACACATTGTTATTGTATTGTGGCAGAACTTTGCCATGGCTTTCTTAAACAATATATTTCAACTCAAAAGACAAAATATTTCAAGTAGAAGGTAGGCATATGAACCTTGGGATCAGAAAATACTATTTCTGCTATTCTCGTTACATTGGCTCGAGAGTATGGATCTCATTTTTAAAATTGCATAATTGACGTTGGTGCGACCACAATAAACAAAATATCACTGTTATTGTCGGTGTGAAATGACCTGTGGCATAATGAATACACATCTAGGTACGTCTATTCTATGATTCTATGTTAACTAATATTGTCACATTTGCCACGTAATTTGTAAGATACTTTTATCTTCGATATATTCAACCATTGATTGACTCATGAAATAGGGAAAGTGGGGAACATGTATGTAACATTTTCTGTGATATTTCAGAGACAAAGTGTGCAGTCTATATAATTTTTTCAATAATTGGCAATTGTGTTGTGACTCTCAAGAAGTATGCTTAAAGGAAGGGAATATCAATGTTATTGTCAATTATTGTTTTTGTCAGTGATCGCATTATCCGGTTTCAATCAGATTTTTTTAAAAAAGGGACCTTGAAATGTGACATTGACCTTCACATGAATTCCGACTTGACTCTTGCACAATCTCTTTATCACAATATATGCATATAGCAAGTGTCATTAGTACAGCTCTGATACGTTTTGAGTAATCACATAATCAAAATTTAAGATGGGTGGACAGTCAGATGAAATGACAACCACCCAGTCGGACTAAAAAAGGTTAACCTTATTTAAGGTATTGACAAACATTGGCACATTTCTCAATCTCTTATGATTTAAAGCTTTACCTGATACCTTTTATTTCAGAATCATCTACGTTAAAAAAATCCAATTAAATAACGAATAACAGCAGAAATTTAAATACTATATTTTGATCAAGATTTTAAATATTATGATCAAAGAAGATATTTTTAATTTTGAACAATTTCTCTTTTCTGACGTTGTTTCAACAATATTGTGATAGGAAAAAATTGTTTTGTCTCGTAGTCTTCCGTACATAATTGAGACAATAAACAAAGTTTTGAAGTATCCTGATTTTTTTATTATAAAAATATAGATATTCGGAAATGGACCAAGATTATTCAACTCTTACGAGAACTACCATTTTTGAAGAATAGTAATTTGTCGGGTCTACCTAATTACCTTACACAAACAGTACAAAGAGTCCTAAGCATTACAGACAAAATATAATATAAACTTTTTCTGTTTCAGGAATCCTTACTCTATTCCTCTATCCCCCTGAGACTGAATGTGTCGGTCCGGATTAGCCTAAGCAGATTGCACAGGCTAATCTGGGTCGATACATTGTGCAAATTCCATATGGTTGGTTTTCTCGTTGAACTGCTGATATATATCCTCTATTATTCATGAATATTTGAGCCCGTCCATGGCAAAAAAAAGGTACACATTTTGTGAACAGTTAAGATCCAGATAAGATTATGGGTCTTGCACAATCAAGTAAATATCTTTACTGTTCAGATGTTAATAACAAAAGCTTGTTAGAAACGTAAGCAAACAAGTGTAGAAACTAATAAGTCTGAGCAGATGGACAGGCCGATCTGACCAAAAACTGTTCAGAAATGCTAAATCGCACTCTTTCCCTTGGATGTGAATGTAAAACTACAAAATGAAGTAAATAACACTTTGTTTACGCAGAAACTGTTTTGTGCTGTATTTGTCCATACACAAAAGAGAGAGTTAACAAAAAGATGTATTAACCTGATTAATATGTTATATAAAAGGAAATATTCGGAAAGGACATTAGTTCTACAACTTTTACGACGGTCACCATGTTTGAAGAATGGGATTTGACGGGTTTACCTTCCATTAAGTGCACGAAGAGTACTGAACAATACAGCTACCATTTAATGAAAATTATGAGCAACATTTTGTTGGCAATGATTTTATCTTACAATGAACGTACACTTACCTACAACACGTCCAGACTATATTAGTTTGCTTCTTCAGAGAACACTACGAATTCGTGATTTTACAGTGAAAGAGGAATTATATTATCCTGGAAGTCTATTTATATATATTTCGTCTATTAGTTACAATTCTAGTTGAGCCCATCCATGGGGAAAAGGTGCAAGCTGTTTTGTAATGAACAGTGTAGATATATATCATTCTGTACATCCGCACAATCTGATCAAGGTCTCCACTTTTGATATCTTACTTACAAAAGCTTGGTAGAAACTTCAGTCAACACGTGTAGATTCTGATAAGTCTTTGCAGGTCGACGGGCCGATCTGACCCATCACTGCTCAGAAGTGCTAACTCGTACCATTTAACATGGACAGGTTCATATATATAGTTATGAGCTACCTTAGACTCATGTTCAATGATACAAGACTATTCATAAGAATATTGTGAAGAAAAGTGTAATTTGTCTTGTATATTAGGTTGAAAGGCACAGGTTCAACAGTGCTTAGTTGTAAAAGGAAATTTATTGATAAATTATTGGGACTTCACCTTTCCCTTGTTAACATAATATTTCAGATATTCTCGTCATATTGAATGGAGATTAATGAACTCCTTTCTAAAAGTGCATACTAGACGTTGATGAGTCAACAATTAACAAAGGATCACTGTAAGTATCCGTGTGAAATGAACTGTCGCACAATTAATTCATATCTAGGTCCGACTGTTCCTTATTTCTTTGTTAACTGATCTTGTCACATTTGCCACGTAATTTGCAAGATATTTTTATCTTCGATATATTCAACAATTGATTGACTGCTGAAAAGGGGAAAGTGGGGAACACGTGTGTTACCCTTTCATGTGCTAATTTAGAGACCAAAAGACGTATTTCAATAATTTGCATTGTGTTGTGACTCTCAATAATAATACTTAAAGGAAGGGAATAACAATGTAATTGTCAATTAGTGTTATTGTCAGTGATCGCATTATCCAGTTTCAATCAGATTTTATAAAAAGTGACATTGAATTGTGACATTGACCTTTAAATGAATTCCGACTTGACTTGCACAATCTCTTTAGCACAATATATGCATATAGCAAGTGTCATTACACAGCTCTAGTACGTTTTGAGTAATCACATAATCCAGATTTTAGATGGCAGGACAGTCAGACGAAATGACAACCTGCCAGTCGGACTAAAAAAGGTTAGCCTTATATAAGGCATTGAAACAATTGATAATAATCAAATCTGGAGAACAAATCTATAATATAAATAATTAAAAATATTGTTGTCAGAAGAAGGGCTATTGTTTTCCATAGATGATATTATATATCCCACATACACAATCTATGAGCAGCAGTCATGTGTGTTTAGGAATACATATATACACGAAAAAATATATAGTACAACGTGGTACGAAATACATGATAACACTCGAGTGCCGTTTACAATAGTATTTCAGTTATATCATGGTGGCCAGTTACGTAGTTTCAGAGACATATTTCTTTTTAGGTCTCTGATATTATCCTCCTGGCTACCTCACTACATGTAGTCACCTTAAAGAACATCCAGATTAATAAATTCATCCTAAGAAAGGACACAATGTTGCTGTTCGACATTTTTTCTCATATGAACTACTGTTTGTTTTACATGAGATAAAATCAAAACAAATGGAATTGTGGTCAAATGAAATGCATGTACAATATTAACTCGAAGAATGGCTACATATGTTTTAACATTTATACTTTTAAAAATATTCAAACTGTTGATAACTAACCATAAACAAACTGTTGACAGTTAACCAAATGCAAATGGTTGACAATTAACAATTATCGGTTGATTGTAAACATAAACAAAATAAAAGATCCCAAATAATGACGACTGAATTACGATAATTTTCGCTGCACAGCATAGTTAATTGTAATTAGTTATTGTTTTTCTACAAAACAGTGTTGCCTATTATGAGTATGCTCTCTATTTCATTGAATGCCGGTCTCATAGATTTAAATAATCGTATAATATAACAATTAATTACCAATCATAATTATAATAACAAAGACGGATGTTTAGGATGTTATGAAAGACACAACACGTAGATATTTAATTTACCAAATACATGTAACTATATTACTCTCTGTTCTTTATATTGAACGTATGATCTAGTTTAGTTTTCGGTTCATTTCAAGATACGCTATTGTTATTCTGAAATGTGGCGAGCCCCATTAGCTCAGTCGGTAGCGACTAGAGCTGTCGATCCAGGGGTTGTGAGTTCGAACCCTAGCACGACCAACATTCTTTCCGACGTTTTACAAAAGTCAGAAAACACATGAGTAGGTGAACTGGTCGCCGTGATATGACTGAAAAATTGTTGAAACGGCGTTAAACCCAATCAATCAATTATCAGAAATGTATTTATTTAAAAATACACCCAACATCAGTGTCTTTCCTCCTTAAAAATACTTACTTTTTTACAGCAAATAGTAAATTTTCGGTGATATAGATTAAATCTCGATAAACCTCGATAAGCGGGTAGATAAACCGCGTACGGGTAAAGCTGAATATCGATCGATAATATCTCGATTAGAACGACAGCATGTTATATAGCGCTCAATAGCTTATCGCACTCGTTTCCCCCGTATTAGTAGTCGCTGGTTTTACCTAATTATCTAAGTTCCTTACGAAGTTGTACAGGAAGTTTATCATCGAGAAATGCTATAAGAGCCGTGCCACGAAAACAACAACATTGTGGACTCTGCACAAAGTATCGACCCGGATCAGCCTAAGAATGTCGCGCAGGATAACCCGGATAGACACTTTTCGCCTCCTGTGGATTTTCTGTTTCAGGAATCATTACTCTATGCCTCTATCCCCCTGAGACGGCCTGTGTCGTCCCGGATTGCGAAGGCCGATCTGGATCGATACATTATGCAGTCCATAATGTTTTTTTTTTTCGTGGAACGGCTCATATGTATCCTATATTATTCATGAATATCTTAACCCGTCCATTGGGGAAAAGGTACACGTTTGTATGAACAGTTTGGATCCAGATGAGAGTGTGGGTCTGCACTATCAAGTAAATATCTTCACTGTTCAGATATTATTTACACAAGCCTGTTATAAACTTCAGTCAACAAGTGTAGAAACTGATAAGTCTGAGAAAGTGGACAGGCCGATCTGACCCAACATTGTTCAGAAATGCGAACTCGTACCTTTTCCCATGGATGTGAAAGTGAAACTGCAAAATGCAAAACGCAGAAACTGTTTTGTGTTGTATTTGACCATACATAAAGAAGAATGTAAACAAAAAAATGTATAGCCCTCATTTGTTTGTTATATAAAATGAAATATTCGAAAATGACATAAGTTCTACAATTAATATAGGACGGTCACCATTTTTTAAGAAATGGAGTTTGCCAGTTTCACCTGTTTACCCTCCAATAAGGGCACGCAGAGTACCGAACAATACAGACACCATTTAATGAAAATTACGAACAACGTCTTTTTGCAATGATTTACCAAAAAATGAACGTATACATACCTACAACACGTCCGAACTATATAATAATGCTGCTTCAGATAACACTACGGATGTGTGATTTTAAAGTGAAAGAGGAAGTATATTTTCCTGGAAGTCTATTTATATATATTTCGTTTATTAGCTCCAATTACAGTTGAGCCCATCCACGCGGAAAAGGCGCAAGCTGTTTTTTGTTATAAACAGTGAAGGTATATATCATCCTGTACATCCGCACAGTCTGATCCAGGTCTCCACTGTTCATATCTTACTTACACAAGGTTGTTACAAACTTAAGTCAACACGTGTAGATTCTAAAATGTTTTTGCAGGTGGACACGCCGATCTGACCCAACACTGCTCAGAAATGCTAACTCGTACCTTTTACCATAGGCAGGCTCATACAGTTATGAGCTACATTAGCCTCATGTTCAATGATACGAAACTATTCATAAGAATATTGTGAAGAAGGGAGGAATTTGTCTTGTATATAAGTTTGAATGGCACAGGTTTAGCAGTGGTTATTTGTAACAAGCGATGCATTGATAAGTTGTTGGGACTTAACCTTTTCCTTGTTAAAATAATATTTCAGTTATTATGAGTCAAGGAACACTTTTAGACTCAAATATGTTCTCTTACTTTCTGATTGCTCCATATGACTTATGTAGAAACAATTTGTCAGCAATGATTCCAATAGTCATTCATTTGTTGGTTTCTCTAAACTTCTGGTATATTGACTAATATAACTTGTTGCAAAAAGACTTAACAAAGACTGCATTATACACATTGTTATTTTATTGTGGCAGAACTTTGCCATGGCTTTCTTAAACAATATATTTCAACTCAAAAGACAAAATATTTCAAGTAGAAGATAGGCATATGAACCTTGGGATCAGAAAATACTATTTCTGCTATTCTCGTTACATTGGCTCGAGAGTATGGATCTCATTTTTAAAATTGCATAATTGACGTTGGTGCGACCACAATAAACAAAATATCACTGTTATTGTCGGTGTGAAATGAGCTGTGGCATAATGAATACACATCTAGGTACGTCTATTCTATGATTCTATGTTAACTAATATTGTCACATTTGCCACGTAATTTGTAAGATACTTTTATCTTCGATATATTCAACCATTGATTGACTCTTGAAATAGGGAAAGTGGGGAACATGTATGTAACATTTTCTGTGATATTTCAGAGACAAAGTGTGCAGTCTATATAATTTTTTCAATAATTGGCAATTGTGTTGTGACTCTCAAGAAGTATGCTTAAAGGAAGGGAATATCAATGTTATTGTCAATTATTGTTTTTGTCAGTGATCGCATTATCCGGTTTCAATCAGATTTTTAAAAAAAAAAGACCTTGAAATGTGACATTGACCTTCACATGAATTCCGACTTGACTCTTGCACAATCTCTTTATCACAATATATGCATATAGCAAGTGTCATTAGTACAGCTCTGATACGTTTTGAGTAATCACATAATCAAAATTTGCGATGAGTGGACAGTCAGACGAAATGACAACCAGCCAGTCGGACTAATAAAGGTTAGCCTTATTTAAGGCATTGACAAAAATTGGCACATTTCACATTCTCTTATGATTTAAATTTTGACCTGATACCTTTTATTTTAGAATCATCTTTTTTTACGTTGTTTCAACATTATTTTGGTAGGAAAACATTGTTTTGTCTCGTAGTCTTCCATACATCAATTGAGACAATAAACAAAGTTTTGTAGTATCGTGATTATTCTTTTATAAAAATTTAAATATTCGGAAAGGGACCAAGATTGTTCAACTCATACGAGAGCCGCCATTTTTGAATAGTAATTTGTCGGTTGTACCTGTGCTCAGAAATACTACCTCATACCCTTTCCCACGGACAGGCTCATATAGTTATGACCTACATTAGCGTTATGGTCAATGGTACATGACTATTCATAAGAACATTGTGAAGAAGGGAGTAACGTTTCTCGTATATTAGTTTGAATGGCACAGATTCAGCAGTGGTTAGTTGTAAATTTACTGATAAGATTTTGGGGCTTTCCCTTTCCCTTGTTCAAATAATGTTTCAGATATTCCCGTTACATTGAATCGAGACTAGGGATCTCATTTCCAAACGTGCATTAAAGACGTAGGTGCGACCAAAATTAACAAAAGATCACTGTGAGTGTTCGTGTGAAATGAAGTGTTGCATTATGAATACATATCTGGGTCCGGGTACTCTATGTGTCTATGTTAACTGATCTTGTCACATTTGCCCCGTAATTTGCAAGATTATTTTATTCGATATATTCAACCATTGATTGACTCCTGAAATAGGGAAAGTGGGGAACTCGTACGTTACCCTTTCCTGTACTATTTCGGAGACCAAAAGACAAAGTTTGCAGTTTATATTAGTATTTCAATAATTTGCATTGTGTTGTGACTCTCAAGAAGTATACTTAAAGAAAGGGAATAACAATGCTATTGTCAATTATTGTTATTGTCAGTGATCGCATTATCCAGTTTCAATTAGATTTTAAAAAGAAATAACATTGAAGTGTGACATTGACCTTCAAATGAATTCCGACTTGCTTTACCCAATCTCTTTAGCACAATCTATGCATATAGCAAGTGTCATTACACATTTCTGATACGTTTTGAGTAATCACAGATGGGTGGATGGGTGAAAAAGTTGGCACATTTCTCATTCTCTTATGATTTAAATCTTTTTCTGATACCTTTTATTTTAGAATCATCTACGTTGAAAGATTCTCATGAAATAACGATAACAGCAGACATTTTAAATGCTATATTTTTGATGAAGAATTTAAATATTATAATAAAAGAAGACATTTTTAATTTTGAACAATTTTTCTTTTCTTACATTGTTTAAAGTATTTTCGTAGGTAGATAGCGTTTTGTCTTGTATTCCTCCATACATAATAAAGACAATAAAAAATTAGTTTTTGAAGAATAGTAATGTGTCGGTTGTACCTGATTAGCTTACAATAAGTGTAGGAAAGGTCCGAAGCAATACAGACACAATATGATAAAATAGAACTTTGACATAGTTTACCATGATTTACCTCATAATGATCGTTCGTATACCTATAACACGCGTGAACTGTAGAACTGCGAAGATATACATTAGCGTAGAATATATAAGACGTTCCAAGAGAAAACCAACATTGTGGACTCTGCGTTAAGTATCGACCCAGATCAGCCTAAGCATGCCAAACAGGCTAATCGAAACAGACACTTTACGCCTCCTGGGAATTGTTTGTTTCAGGAATCTTTAATCTATACCTCTGTCACCCTAAAACGTAATGTGTCGGCCCAGAATAGCCTACGTGGACTGCGCAGGCTGATCTGGATGGATACATTCCGCAGAGGCCATAATGTTGGTTTTCTCGTTGAAGTCTATATACACCCTCTATTATTCATGAATATTTGAGCTCGTCTATGAAAACAATTTAGACGTTTTTTGTGAACAGTTAAGATCCAGACCAGAGTATGGGTCTGCGCAGTCAAGTCAATATATTCACTATATTCACTGTTCAGATATTACTTACACAAGCTTGTTAGAAACTTTCAGTCAACAAGTGTAGAAACTGACCAGACTTTGCAGATGGACAGGCCGATCTGACCCAACGGTTCAAAAATGCACCTTTTCCCATGGATGTGAATGTGAAACTGCAAAATGCTGTAAATAAAACTTTTTTACGCAGAAACTGTGTTGTGTTGTATTGGTCCATACGCAACAGAGAAAATAAATAAGTTCTACAATTAATATGACAATCGCCATTTTTGTTTGATTTGTCAGTTGTACCTGCTTACCTTCCAATACGTGCACGAAGAGAGCTTCAAAGTACAAACACCATACAATGAACATTATTAACTACGGTTAGCAACGAATTACCTAAAAATGAACGTACACATACCTACAATACGTCCGAACTATACAACTATATGCTGCTTCCGATAACACTGCGGATTTGTGATTTTAAAGTGGAAGAGGAAGTAAATTATCCTGGAAGTCTATTTATAGATATTTCGTCTATTAGTTCAATTTATATTTGAGCCCATCGACGCGGAAAAGGTACAAGTTTGTTTATGACCAGCGATGGTACAGATCATCATGTACAGTCTGATCAAGATCTCCACTGTTCATATCTTACATACAGAAACTTCAGTCAACACGTGTAGATTATGATAAGTCTTTGCATGTGGACACACCGATCTAACTCAACACTGCTCAGACACACACACTAACACGCCTGTCAGAGTAAACAGTTATATGGTGCTTAATTAACAGCCTTGGCCATGTTGTAAGCATTTTTAAATATACATATGCCTTACTTAAGTACGGTGGCACAGAGGTGACATGTGTATGTTTTTATTTATCTCGTGTGCACGACATACTAAGTCGTGCTTACGACTTAGTAACTCGTGCGCACGATTTAATTATCTCGTGCGCACGACTTAGTATCTCGTGCGCACGACTTAGTAACTCGTGCGCACTAGTTACTAAGTCGTAAGCACGACTTAGTATGTCGTGCGCACGAGATAAATAAAAATATACACATGTCACCTCTGTGCAACCGTATTTAAGTAAGGCATATGTATATTTAAAAATGCATAGTTGCTAAACGTTCAAAGTTTCGGCTTTAATTTGTAAACATGATTTAATCGTCAACGGGCTGCATAATTCATCCGGTCCATTTTTTATTCGATTCAAAGAGAACGACACTTTTCGATCAACCGCACAACAAACACATTTATGTAAACAAAAGATTAAAGCGGATAAGTGTTTCAAGTTATCAGTTGATTAAATTCAACGAATTGCAAAATATAGCAATTACCCTTTACCCTGTACTGTATTCTTTGCTTACATATTGTAAGCTTTCTTTGATTATGATTGAAGGGTTTTAGCGTTTAATTGGTATCATGTTATATCTTTTTTTATGATGGTTTTTTTATTTTGATGGAGTTTATTCAATATGCCAATGCGTATATTATATATTAGATTTAAATTTAACTAATTTTAATCAATGTTTATATACATGACCCCCTTTTCTCGCTTAAACAATCAATATTTTGATGATATTTCTCACATAAAATGCTGTTTTTATATGATTTTCTTAGAAGCTGAATTGTGTATAGTACACAATTACACTCAAATAGCCCAGATATACAATACTCAACACCCTTATAATGTTTAATCTCTGCCTAAGAAAACCAAGGGTGCAGAGTTAACATTCCTTGAATATGACAATATAAGAGTTCTTTGCTGTAATAACAATGACAAAAAATGTAGCTTCTTTTACATCAATGACTCATTTGATATTTATAAAGCCTCTATGATTAACTAAAGTATTTGAAACACAGAAATATGTGAACAAATCCTTTTACGTCAGCAAAAGTAGAGCCTCAACACTGAATTCTGATTGATTTTTCATCAACGACACCAGAAAATGGGTCTTTGAATAGGTGCAATTTGTGTGGATCTGCATCATTCGCAGTCATATAATTGGTACGGGGAATTTGAAGGATTGTGATTGAAATGAACCTATCCGCGGATCAAAGTTTGTCGCGGATGTCTGAAAGCCCCTTTTTTTCTGCTGCATCAGTAAAAAAACCAATGAACTTTATACTTCAACAAAATATGCAAGTCAAATTTACTTGAAAAGGGTTTATATTGACCTCATAATGCCACAATTAAATGAAAAGCATGCAATTATAATGGTTTCAATAAGTACATGATATACAGAAGTTGTTTAAAGATTCCTTTACATATTTATGCATTACATCTGATCAAGGCGACGTTAAAAATAGACCAAAACCCTAGGTTTTAGTAAGAATAATACAATACGAACAAGGAGAAGTTGTTTAATAGGAGTTATTTAGCCTCTTTTCACAATATTTGCTGACAGATGATCTGCCGGAGGTGCATGAAATTGCATGTTTGTGAGAGAAAGGTTAAGTACCTGACCAAATATGTTGCTGAATATTTGGCTTGATTTACATCCAAAGAGTCCGATGTTATCTTTCTAGCACTCTACCCCCAGCATGACAGAGAACAAAAACATTCACGTTATTGATTGAACCCCTCCTTACTTAAGCTATGCCTCTGAGAGCTTTTTTTGGCGGGGGGGGGGTTGCTGTGAAAAATCCACAGCATTTTATTACTGACAGGTTAAATGAGATTGTCTGAACGTTTCGTACATAAAATGCTTGTCTACATAACCTAAAAATACCGACAATGATAAAATACTACCGAAACTGAATTCTTACTTTAGGTCATTGGGAAGCAATTCATTTTCCATAGGCGACCGTTATAGTGTTTTGTGCTATGGCTCTTTCCAAACAATCCAAATAACCCAGAAACCTAAGGTTCATTCTTAAACCTACCAAAAAGGTACACACACATCCCATGTTGACATTCTTTTATAGAGCTATGACGTCAAATCAAAGGTCACACCTATCGTGCAGTGAATTTTATTTTCAATTTCAGAAGAAACATGTTGTTCTGAAAATGACTCTAAAGCGTTCAATATAGCTTAAAGCAAATAATGTTTAGGTTACAAATGAGTCAGAGGCTATTCAACCTTATAAAACATATCAGGCTTCATGAATTTTGATACATAAAGAATGTGGAATGAACATGTGGAATGAACGAGAAATGAGTGATTTTCCCATCGTATATTTAATTGTTGAAAATTAGTTTCAAATGTAAATAGATCGATTACTAATAGGCATTTTGAAAAAGGCTGAGGATCCTATCACCCGTCTTTTTAGGTGTGAACATTGTCTCAGACAAGTTATGTGTCACTAAGTCAATTGGATCGTTTCACATACTTGAAATAAATTTATTAAATTAAATTTAATGTCTTATCTCGAGCCACATACTTTTAAATGTAATTTAATGTCCCAGCCTTTATGTGTGATAAAAGTACATTTTAAATGTATAGCTATTTATGTATTTAAAGACATAATAACAATATGTATAGTTTAAATGATTTTTAAAAGACAATGGGAACAGTATCGTGATATAATAAATATTTTTTCATTTTATTTTAAATTAATTTGTTACAAGGCTACTGTGTCCTATCACAAACATTGTATGATACACAGGATTACGCCGTGGACTAGTGGTAAACTGAAATGATAGGAAAGGATAGTTTGACTCGTCACAAATGCAGTTTCCGTAAATTATGGTATTATTTCATTGGAAGTACTTTATGGAGGGTAAGTCGATTATTTTTGGTACCTTTCATCATTATTTCATGGATTTGAAATATTGGCTATATTTCAAAGTTGAATATATGCTTAACTAGATATTAATTTATATTTTTTATTTTCTTAGGACCGTAGGACTTGTAAATACCTTATAATTAAAGCACTGCTTTAATTGCAAGCAAGGGGCTTACTGTAGATCACGGAGAATGATTTACCGATCACAAAAGTTAAAAAAAGTTTACCCGAAATAGGTAGTACCTATACTCATATTAATTCTCATGCGTATTACCTATGAACGAAAATAAACATTTACGAATTTCAAGTACTTACCGTTCATTTTCCTCAAACTTGTAACATGTAACGACTATAGGCGATATATATTTCTTGAACCATTTGTAAATGATAAAAAAAAAAATACTACGGTCTAGGGGAGACAAATTCTTTATTAAATATATTGTTTCATCAGCTATTTTCTCCCTTGAATAACAAAAACTCTATCTATATGCTAGACAGGAGTTCTTAACATATCTTCATCTATAGATTACAGAGTGAACCAGGTCTTGCGCTTTATGGTACCCGATAAAGTTTGAAATCAGATACGTAACTTACAAGTTCGAAGACGTTGACAATGAAAATCTTTCTCTTCCAAATAATAGTTCCGACTAAAGAACAATTGTACAGGGGAAAAGGGGATGGGGATTTTTTTGCTGCATTTTAATCATAGTTTTGACCCTTTGCGTTCTATATGTTTATGAGAGGGAAACTACGAGTGGTATGCTTCTTGTATTTCGTTGTTATTTGAATCTTCTAAAAGTGTATGCGGACAACGAAGATTTGTACGACAGTATAGACACTGGCTCGCGCTGAACCGCTCTGTCCATGGATGCAACAAGGACCATTTTCGCCTGACGCGATTTATAACCTTGTCTGGCACTTAACTAAATGGCCAACAAGGGGAAACCGGGGCTAGATGATATCCATTTTAGTATGTTGGTAAGTTTTCTTTTAACTTTTTCATTAAGGAAATTCTGAGAGGATAATATAATAAACAAGTTTCATCATGAGTTTATAAAAACAAAAAAAAAGTTAAAGCAGTTAACGCATTTTAACTGTAATGCAGTAGATTTGTATATTTAGAACAGGGTATAGTTCTAGGCTGGTTTGCCCTTTAAATAGCCGTTCTAGTGCACCATCTGAACTTTTACTTTTCCATAAGAGGGACTGTTGGCCTGACATTTCACACGAACGTTTAATGTGAAACCTCTTCAAAAATACCTTGAAGGCGATGGTCAGTCGTTAGCCATTTGCGTTATTTGACGGTATTGTCTTATCCTGTATCCATATAGTGGACTCTATGTAACGCCCCGCATATGAAACAGCACGATTCATGTTGAAAAACGTTCACAGTAATGTTTTCTCTACCGATACCAAAGCTACCGAAGTCATTAGTATTCGTAAACAACATGACCATGAGAGGTTTGACTGGTTTTACCGCCCATACCAAAGAATTTTGATCATCAGATAAGTAACAAATACTGATAAGCCTAACTGCGCTCTGAAGCAATACATTCGTAAATCTCCGTTAGGTTCCGTTATTTACCGATAATTGATCACACGCTGTGAACGGGTTAAGAAAACAATTAACGCCTCGGGGATAGTCGTGTCGGACAGTTAGCCAGATAAACTGGTTTATAGCTTAATATGGATAAAACCAAAACATCTGTAAATTAATATTATTTATTGACACACGTTCCATAATTACCAGTGTATACATAAGCATCTCCATGATGAAAAACAACAAATAGACTAATAATATACATATAAGTATGCACAATTATAGCTAAGTCATGGATGTTGAACTAAATTAAATAACAATTGAATAGAATGGAAAACATTCATTAATTTTCTAATGATTAATGATTAATGTCGCCAATTTATACAATGTTTTTAAAACCCGTGAACTATAGATGCGTCAAAATGCGTATTTATGGGTAAAGTCTGATATTTGTAAATTGCGGTCAATAGAGTTGATTGAATTTTAGATTTTAATTCACAACATAGTAAGGTGGATTTTACCTTAACCTTTTCCAACATACAACCCCCATACAAACGCTTTCTGACGCTTCTGCATCAGACCATTTTGAAAACATTGTGACAAAAGTATAAATTACTCAACACGAGCTTTTCCGCCTTTTGGTCACAATGTTTTTAACTTTATTCGCAGTTAATCACATATTAAATTTAAGTATTTCAATAAGCTTTTCTTTTTTCGCACTTTGGTTGCGATACCTCGATCCTTAAGCATTGTCTTTATTTGGGTAACAGACATCGTTTCAGGTGTGAAAGCTTGGGTTGAAACACTTTTGTAATTTTGATCGGCTGCTTTTATTTCTTCATCAATGCGTTTTTTCTTATTTTTTGCCAGATCGCGCTTCTTGAAATTCCAAAATACATTATCATCTTTTTCATATTTACGTTTTGTTCGGATAGTGTGGTTACTTAAATGATCTTCTTGCCTTTTCCGACAAATTAAGGTGTCGTGTGTTGCGTCCAATTTGTTACTTTTGGACTGGTGTATTTGTTTAAGAACATCGTTAGTTTTTTCTACACCTTGTCCGCTGAAGGGCCCCAGACTCCCATGCTCGAATATAAAGAACGACAAGTGATACATGAGCACATGCATATATGTAGTAATATTATTATGGTGGTATCCTATACGTTTCATACGCCCAATATCAAGAAACTGAGAAATGAAGGATGATTGTGCGCGCATAAACATTGGGGGGGGGGAACCAGAAACGGAAAAAACATGCATTATTTCATTTACGGCAGGAATGTTTAAGAGCAGTCAATTACTAATTTACCTTCTGTTACTAATTGTATAATACCCCTTTTATTCGCAGTTGTTTAAGATACAAAGTTTAACATTGAAGATTATCGTATAGAGTATGTATATATTATTATAGATTATGTAATAGGGATAAGCGACTCGCTTAAGACACCCTGGTGATACATATTGACTTTATGAGGGTCATAAAACTTCGGGTAAAATCGGGAGCATTGCCAAACTTTCACCAATAAATCTGAAATCATCGGAAAAAACATGCATTATTTCATTTACGGCAGGAATGTTTAAGAGCAGTCAATTACTAATTTACTTTCTGTTACTAATTGTATAATACCCCTTTTATTCGCAGTTGTTTAAGATACAAAGTTTAACATTGAAGATTATCGTATAG
Source organism: Serripes groenlandicus (assembly GCA_031761405.1). Classification (NCBI taxonomy): domain Eukaryota; kingdom Metazoa; phylum Mollusca; class Bivalvia; order Cardiida; family Cardiidae; genus Serripes; species Serripes groenlandicus. Next base: position 53,503,507 of record JASEVX010000008.1, read on the forward strand.
AGTATGTATATATTATTATAGATTATGTAATAGGGATACGCGACTCGCTTCAGACACCCTGGTGATACATATTGACTTTATGAGGGTCATAAAACTTCGGGTAAAATCGGGAGCATTGCCAAACTTTCACTAACAAATCTGAAATCATCGGAAAAAACATGCATTATTTCATTTACGGCAGGAATGTTTAAGAGCAGTCAATTACTAATTTACCTTCTGTTACTAATTGTATAATACCCCTTTTATTCGCAGTTGTTTAAGATACAAAGTTTAACATTGAAAATTATCGTATAGATTATGTATATATTATTATAGATTATGTAATAGGGATACGCGACTCGCTTCAGACACCCTGGTGATACATATTGACTTTATGAGGGTCATAAAACTTCGGGTAAAATCGGGAGCATTGCCAAACTTTCACTAACAAATCTGAAATCATGAAGTTACAAATATATCCTCAAAAAAGACCATCTAAATCTAAATTTATTTTGATGAAATAAAAAATTAGATTGTAGATGATGAAGTACCGCATCCGAGACCGTTTGTATCTAAGAAATATCTACAATAATACTTGATATACATCGATTATAAGTAAATGGATACTTTTATGTTGTTCTTTGTCTATATGATAATGATAACGTTTATTTAACCTAAACAAAGACCATTTAAATCATTTGTTTCTCGATTTTTTCATACATATTAAAGATAAATAATTATATTTTATGTAGCCGTTTGCACCTAAACGATAACTTAATTAATTAATGAGTTATAGCGCGTTAAAGTTACAACTACTCTTTATTATTATCCCAGATAGCAAGTGCCGGTGAAATAATGTTTCCACATGCGCTATTTACCCTTCTACAAATCTTGTTAAAATTCGCTGTCTGTGTACTGGATTTGACTACACCGCATAAAGAGGCGTCTTGAATTGTCCGTATACACTTTTTAAAATACTCACGATCAGGTGTTTGTTTTTTATGTCCAATGAAATCGCACGATACCACAAACGCCCGTGCTATACAACCGGAAAACTCGACAATCACTGCTGATGATGATTTATGACGTTGTTTACCCTCGCGCTCGGCAATAATGCCATTTGGCGAGCATAGATCGTTTATTTATATGGGTTATTACGCCGAACGATTTGGTAGGCGACAGTTAGATTGTCTGACACAAAGATCAATCTGGGCTGGCCTGTATGGGTCAGTCATCAGATCTATATACGAGCGAGCGAAGTTTTTGTCTGGTTTTTATGAGATTGATATTTTTTACAAAACTACCAAGCCAAATCGTAAAGAACTATACATGAAAACCACTTTTAGATGCATGTGGAAACATCTGCCTCAGTCGACAAAATATTGCGGCAAAAGGAAAAATTGCTGATAATGACTCAATTCAATAATTACACGTTATATCTTCTGTTATAGAGTTTTTCCCTTATTCTGCTTTATTGTTTTCAAAGACGTCTGCAACAAATTTGTTGTTTGTTGGTGACAATATTTGAAATGTGCCATACTTCTGCTTATAAAGTCGTCTGCTTCAAGTTTGTTGAATGTGGTTGACAATCTTTGAAATGTAATCTCTGAAACTACCAGTCCGATTGTTAAACACGTACCATGACGTAGTTTTGATTAGGAACCAACGCGTCACGTGAGACTGTTTTACTGTTAATCATTTTTGTGTATCGCCACAAAGATTTGGATATTTGCCTTATGTTTTTTTATCCGGAAATTGAAAATACTGAAAATGTATGTGTTCGGTCCAGGCCACCATACCTCACATGTGCCTAAACACCGGCCTTATTGACATACATAAGAAATTGAAATTCAATTGACATATCAGTATCAGGGGGGGGGGGGGGGGGGGCGGCGCGGTAAAGCAATAACAAACGACTCGTCAGCTAGTATAATAGTTCAGATAATGGTTATATTCTGAATGCACACAAAAAACACACGCAGAAGACATATTCAAACAAGATGGCCATGATGGCCCTGGATCGCTATACCAGTAAGTATTTAACACGAGGAAGTGTTTCCCTTTATAGCTCTACGTGTAAACAGGTGACCTAAATTTTGACACCAGGGGCATAATTAGAACAACCTTAGTTAAGAAAACTAGATAAGGCTACACACCAAATATCTTAGCTCTATCCCTTTTCGGTTTCAGACAGGAATATTTTCAAAGTCTTTCCCCCTATATCTCTTTGCAAAAAAAAATGACCCTCGAGATGGGGGGGCTAATTTTGATCCAAGAGGCATAATTTGAACAAACTTGGTAGAGGATCAGTACACAATGTTACACCCAAATATCTATGTTCTAGCCCTTAAAGTAAAGTTTATTTTTCAAATTTCATTTCGGTTGCCATGGCAACCAGAGTTTCTTTGAACAATTTTGAAAGGGCACCACCCATGGAACTTACACCCTTGTAAAGTTTCAGCCAAATTGCCTAAACGGTTTCGGAGAAGTTGTTAGTAGGAAAATGTGAACAGACGGGCAGACGACGACGACGAACGGTGGGTGTTCACACAAGCATTTGTGGTATACGTACCTTTAAATTCATTTGACAGTGAAAAGTAACTAATAGTTCACGTACAACTATTTAAAGCAAATTGGTAAATCTTGGTTGAAATAGCATGCTTATGTATATCAGGGACAGAGATAAGCAACTATATTGTATACTAAAATATCACCCGTCCCATTTGTAGCAAGTACAACTAAAATGACAATAACAAATATATACTTTCTTCTGTTGCAATAGATATAAATATTCGAATACATTACACGTTTTGATAATTTTTTATCCTTATAAATAATGTCAGTCTATAAATATTTGGAAAAAAAATATTAAAATTCAAAAATCTAAATACCTGTGTCTTTTAAACCAGTCATTAATCAAATTAAAACAGTTTCCAGCTGTTCAATGTATCTGCTACTTTAGTTGAATTCTTAAGCTATCAGAATATGTATGTTTTGTTTGTGTGCCAACTATGACTTCAAAGTTTTATTTGCTACAAAATGTAAAACATTGGACAATTTTTTTCTCCATGTGATATTTTAACCAGAAAATCATTTTTCCGACGTTTGATAAAAGTCATTGCAACAAACGTCATTCGTCTTCCACTAATGCACTAACAGTCTATTTGGGAAGGTGGCCAGTTACCTGGGAATAATATTCCCTGGAGTACTTGTGTGAAAAACAAACGTTAACCCTTTCCCTCATACAACAATTCTGCAGCAGACGACTTTGAACATATTTTTTCCAAAAATAGAAAAACTCCATAATTGACTCAAAGTGGAAAACATAGTGGCAAAATGAGAAATTGCACGTTTTGTGCAATTTCTTCTTTTGTCACTATGTTTTCAAAAAGCCGTCTGCTGAAGAGGCGTCAGAAAGCGTCTATATGAGGTATAGCGTCAAGAGAACTGGTCGTCTTAATATAACTGAACTGTCGTTGTAAAACGTCGTTGAACTCTAATCGACCAATCAATCAATCAATCAATCAATCAATCAATCAATCAATCAATCAATCAATCAACCAATCAATCAATCATTCAATCAATTGTATTAGTTTTGTAATGACTTTGTACATATCGTGACAATTCATGCTTAAATCTTTTCTCGACTATGGGATTCTTGTGTAACGCAAAAACAAACATGTTTAACACAATATTAATCACATACACACTGGCACCCACTCACAGATATACTTCAATTCATTTCAATGGTACTCTCTTTTATAAATGTGTATGTATGAGCCAAATAAATCAAAGAACCATATGGCAAATTACAAACATTTAAACATGACAAACAGAAAGCATACACAAAAACTAACATGCCAAAAATATAAAAACGTTAATAAGTTTGAAGCGCTCTTACCTTTAACATTTAATGACGAAAATGATCGCCTATCATGGATTCATAACACAGAGATGATACCATGAGATAATCTTTCAAAGCAGAGGCTACATTTATAAAAAAAACACCAGTAACATCACATAACAGCCACATATCACACATAACAATGTATGGCTTCTATATGATAATGCGTTGGTTATTCCGAGATGATCACATCGTGCTTTTTAATCAATTTAGCAAATATGGGTACACTTTGCGTTTAAGAGGACGATGATGTATCACAATTAAAAAAAACGCAACACATAGCAACATTGGATAAATTGAAAGAATTTATGTGAAAGAATGTGATAGAGAAATGTTGAACAATTAAAGTAATGGTAGCTTCTGTCTATAACGTTTTAAATTTTGGCTACAAAAAAATGAATTAACCGTCAATTAATTGCAAAACATCGTCATGGGTAGAGAACATTATGTAAAAAGGATTATAGCTCTAGTCTACCAGGGACTGAGGCTAGCTACCCTTTTTAAATTTGCACAATTACATGTAACTTTTGTATTTCTGCAGCTTGTTTAGAATACAAATGTTCTTTACTTATATGCTGTTTCATTTACAGTGTACACTTCTAGCAGAGACTTTTCGAGTCTTGGTCAAAGTTTATCCGACATCACCCGTTACACATTCGTTACTATACTATAACTCAAGTGAACGATTTAGGGCCATATGGCCTCATATGTTTGCATATAGTTCAACTATGAACCACATTTATCCTGTTTTCGTCTGTTTTATTAGTTCTGTTTACATTCAACATTCTGTAAAATAAACTACGATGTTAATTGAACCATACTTTATCTAAGCGCAATGCAAACTTCTCTGTTTTTTAAAATAAACTACAGTTTTTCATACTTGTCCTAGGTTCGCAATTGCGTGTACAATAAGGAGGCGAAACTTCAGTCCATGTATCCGGAACATGTTACATACAATTATAGATACGTATAAAATGTTAATGTTTTAAAACCGTATGTGTACTTCTTTATCTAAATATAGTATATCTGTTCTATAATATTTGGATGTGTAACTATTTTCTTCTTAAAAACAAAACGTTTTTCAAAACAAAAAATAAAAATAATACGAGTGCAATAGTTCACAAAAAATATTTTGATAATTTACATAAAATGACTCAATAGAATGATATAAATCCTATGTTGGCAATTCATCATCTACTAAACATATGCACATACGTAGATAAAACGACCTATTTTGTCATAATAAAGTAGATCGTCAATTTAAAAAACACTTATGTAACCAAATAGTTCAGTTCTGTCATATGACATTTACTCTTTAACTGTCCTTTTTAAATAAGCATATTTCCCCGCAAGATACAGGTAGACTTCGATTATTCTTTCCATGTAAATGATACGCTTCAATCGAGAACATGCTTGATCAACATCTGTAGTTCAACGTTCTTATCCAAGAAAGTTTAGAGTAGCTTTAACAGACTTGCCAGTTTTTTTGTCCTTTGCGTGAGCCTCTATTGTCGTTTTGAGGAAGCTCAAGCTGAACTCTACTGCTCGGTGTATATCTCCATCATGGTCCCCAAGTTGTATGGTTAACTCTCCAACTTTTGTCAGACTCTGATCCAAAACAACAGGGGGCTTTGACTGCGTTGCATATACGCGAATGGACATACTAGTCTGGTCAAAATCTGCTGGAACAACTGGTATAAGTAAGGACGGTTGGCCTAATGTAACTGTATCATATCTGTTGAGATACACTTCGAAAATATTGTTACACATTATACCGTGATCCGTTGAAATCTTGTTTGCCTCGGGATGAACCCCTTCTTTAAATTGAACAGCACAAAGATATCCATATGTATACTTGAGTGTACGCGCTCTGATAGCGTCAGGTACATGGCCACATATTACCGCTCCTTTCAAAACTACGGATGCTGCATCGCCCGGTATGATTACCTGGAGATTTGGGAATGACGATTTTATAGCGTGTTGTAACATGGGCGAATCAGAGAATCCGCCGACCATCAGAAGTGCTGTAATACCTCTTACTTTTTCATGTCGAAGCATTGTTTTAATGTGGTTGATTATTTTGTCAACAGTATTACTGAACAGTTTTTTCATGACGCTAGCTGCGATTCTTAATTTATCGCCTCTCAGGGTAATATCTCCAGAGTATTTCGAAGCGCTGATACATTCTTCCAGGTCAAGTTTGATTTCGCTTTTCAGAAGTTTGATAAGGGAAACGGGTAGTCTCATGGTTACCTTTGACCCCTTCGTAGGAGTTATTTCCTTTTTCTTGGTTTCGAAATCTCTGCAAAGATCAAGCCAATCTTCTGTTTCGTTTCTGATAAATTTGTTGTAGACATCTTTTGTTACAAGCTCCTTTAAGAAACATTCGTAGGCTCGATTCACCAACATGCCTCCCCAACCTCCTCCACCAGCAGCATAAATTTCCTTAAGTCCACCAGTCACATCAACCTCGTGAACAGTAACATCTATTGTTCCACCTTAAAAGACAAAGTATAAGCACAAAAATCAAAGCAATTCTTAATGGTTCATATGATTTAGATGTTATTTTGATCATATCAATTTAGTTCACATTATCATGATTTTACATGAGCGATGCTTCAGGAAAATATACTTTAGCGTTATTATAACAAGTTTGAATAAAGCTCTCCCGTAGCATTCATGCTATCAGCTTAATAAACACTGTTTTTGGACGATTCTGATGCGCTGGATGGTATGGACCCATACTGGTCGCAACATACATAATGTTTTCGTCTCACAGCAGGGCTCATTTCATAAGTACGTCAACAAATTGATATTTATTTTGCGTTTTTTTGTATACAAAGATGCACACCATACACAGATATATCATAACGTTAACGAAGACTATAGCATAACGAGTGTGAATATGAACGTGGCTTTAATTTGATCTTACTTCAACCATATCCTTCTAATCATAACCGTACAGTTTTGCAAATTGATCTGATGTTTGAAAAGGAAGGCATCGGGATATAGATATAGTTCATTATGTGGATGTTTAAGTCCTTAAAAACACTCAGAGATGAGACTTGCCGTTACACAATAAAGATTCAATTTAATTTGAAGGGTTATACATCAGCTGTTCTTCATCTTTTGCCTTCTTTGAAGATCTTATTAGCATTATTGCAGTAAAATATTTCTACATTTTATGAAAATAACTGCGTCGATTGTACACAAAGATGCACATCATACGAACATAGATAACACAGTTAAAGAAGACGATGTCACTACGGGCGTGAATATGAATGTGTCATTCTAATCATAATCATACACTATTGCAAATTGGTCTGATGATTGAAAATAAGGCATTGGGACGTACATATAGTTTTGAGACATTGTCCATTTAGTTAAACTGTGGATTTACGAGTACTAAATGACGAAATTCATTTCTTTCTGTTTTATTGCACTTCGTATGAACATAAATGTTCATAAATTATTTTTACTATATTCTTTCGTTTAGAAATCATATAAATACACTCGGCTTTGTAAAGAGCAAGAGCTTCCACCCTAAACTGTGTAAACTCACCACCAGCATCGACAATCATGTATTTAGTTCCAACTTGGAATTCAGAAATGGCCGAAGTATTATCTGTTTGTGCTTGATTGGTCGCCTGTAGTGGTAAATATCTACAATAGACGGATGCGGCTTCAGGTTCCAAAGCAATCGTCAAATTTTCCTTAGATACTCCGGCCTAAAATGACAACACAATGGAATGTAAGTAACAGTATTTGATACATAGTCTGTAAAAGAACTACTTGTTTTGTTTGTGTTTATGTTTTTTACGGATGGTATATGTTTAGGAGTAATACGTATTACATATGTATGTACATATAAGTATGTGGATGTACGCGGGAGATAGTTCGCACAATTATGATCCTTGTTGATTGTCCAAAATTAAAACAGACCTCTAAGCAACACTGACCTTTTGTACAAGAATTAATTTTAAAATATTTGGTATCTATACAAAATTCACAAAGAGTGCTAGAAATGCAATCAATGGTGTTCGCCTTACGCCAATGGCTGCCTCTGTCATGAATTGTTTTGCGGAGTCTGTCCAGATAGCCGGAACCGTCAATACCCAGTTTATATCAGAAGGCTTTGTACCAGCAACTCTATCGTTTACGACAGCAACCATGTCATTGACCAGGTAACCGATTGTTAATGAAAATACTCTCATAGCTGGTAAGGATCGATTCAGACTATCTTCTACAGTGATGTATCTGTCAAAGACCTGAAAAATGTTCGACATAGATTACTATAATATTATTTAAATTAAAGTGAAAGGATAGTTAAATGGCTAATCGAAAGCATTTTAATGCACGCATAGAATGTAACCCATCAGATGTTTATATGTATTCGGTAGTAAAATCAGAACCACTATGCTTGATTGATTCTATTTGTTTTGATGGTGATTTAACAACTCTCATTCAGATATAACATGGCATTTCCGGTGTCATTACAAGAACTACCGGTATTATTTATCCTGACAACGTTGCATAAGTTGTTATGCTATTCCCGCAAATATGAGCACCATGTAGAGTGGCCATTACGTCCGTTGTTGATATGACCCGATCGGGGTCCAACTCTGGTATCCTGCTCCCGGGACTATGATGTAACCATTATATCACTGAGACGGTACCATAAGCTTGAACAATTAAATGCAGAATCTTTATAGTAAATACCTGAGCTAGCTTTTTGTTCAGTGCCATTTTGAACCTTTTGAAGTAATAATAGTTTTCGTGTTCGCCTTTTTCAGCTAGTTCTTTGTACTCATTTTCTGCTTCATATCCAAAGGCAACTAGTGTTTTACCATCTGATGCAATCAGTGCACATGTAGGTGCCTTCTCGGTTACAAGTGCGGCTCCCGAATGCCATTGTTTGGTAGAAATCTTTGTAGGATCCTTCTTGAATTCATGCACGAAGGAGAACGCCCAGCCAGAATAGGCTGTACCAAAATCAATGGCACCGACAATCATGTTTTGTGTCTGAAAATAATAAGCGTGCATTAATTATTTTCCAGAAGCAAACGCATTTTAACGCATTAACGGAAAGATATCATCGAATTTACGATTAATAAAAAAGTACCACTCTTTTGCCACATGTAGACTCTTCTGCAGCAGACGAATGTTGCAAACATTGATGTAAAAGAAGAAAGGCTATCGATTAAAAATTTCTCAATTATTCACAATGTAGAAACTGTCTGTGATCTGTTCACGTGCTATAGGGTGGGGGTAATCTTTCTAATCACCTGAACGGAAAGCTAAGGGTGATCTGTTCCTAATAATTATGCCTTTCTGTCTGTCTCCCTTTGAAGAACAATCACAACTTTGTAGAAAATAGTAATGTAATTTATGATTTTGTTTACTTGGCTCCCGATTTCCCTAAATGGCTTCTATTTCTTTAATATTTCATCGACTTTAAATAATTTAAGTACTACATGTATAAATTAACTCGACAACAGACGATTTTGGAAACATTCAAATAGATCTACAGGGTATTTCATAATATCTGTTACCATTTTAGTGCTTTATATTTCTCTAACAATGTAAAACACGCTTAAATAAACGTAACAATGTGATAGTAGACACAGTCAAGTTTTATTTGATATAAGACATCAGAATATTATATTGAACACATGCCTTTATACGGGTTTTCTCAATATGTCAGTTTTACAACAAGTGTTCCAGATGACGTCCTTTTTGTTGAATTACGACGTCCAGATGTTTCTTGAAGTTACAAATCACTGATTTGCAGGTGTCCGTTGAAATATTTCTTATTTCTCGCTTGATGGATATTTTCAAATCTTCTAGAGCTGCTGGTGCGGGGCTGTACACCCTGTCTTTGAGATATCCCAGAGGAAAAAGTCCAGCGGACTCAGATCGAGAGTGAGGGGGCCATACTCAAGCCGACTGTCAATATCAGAAGGTTTCAAGTGTTGCATAATAGAAATAGTGTACGATTTTAATTTCAAATCGAATCTCAGCATCCTGTAGAAACTAGTTGCACTTGAATTGTTAGTAATGTCACCTAACACTCAACGTACAGACCTTTGTGGAGTTTCTTCAATAACAGTTCTCAGTTGTTCGATATTCTCTGAAGTCCTGACTGATTTTGGCCGGCCGGCATTGCTATGGCGTCGATTAATAAGTGATCCTGACTGCTCAAACCTTTTGACAATTCTGTGAACTTGCATCTTACTGAGTTTCTCATTATTGGGGTACAATTTCTGCATCGATCTGATCACTGTAACTGGTGAATAACTCTTATAATACAGTTTAACAACTTCTGTTCACTGCTCTGTGGACAGCGCCATCTTGGAATAACGACTTGTTTGGATGACGTCGTTGATGACGTCATGACGTCAACATTTTCCCGTACTTTATACACCACACAAAACTTTATTTTGACAACTTCAAAATGACATATGACATGACTGCATTATTCATTATATGTATCTTCTATAATAGTTTTTAATGGAAACAGATATTATGAACACCCTGTATATTGAAATTTCTATAATTGATAGTATAATAATAAAATAGAGTTGAAACCATTACAACAAAAGAAGAAATTGCTCATTATGAGACATTTTTCCTTTTGTCACAATGTTTTTAAAAGACGTTTACTGCACATGTGTCAATATGCGTCCGCATATGGAATAAGCGAATCGAGTACATTTCGTTTAAAGATTGTTTAGCTCCAACGCGCAACCTTTTTTCGCTGTATCTTGCAGCCATCTTTGTACATGTACTTGTATTCAATTTGAATACCTAGAAAGTTTCACCGAGAACGGAATTATTTTTTTTCCAGACTGACATTTCGGAATCGTCCGTGAAGTTTTTCGTCTAAAACCGTTCAATTTCCGTGTTCACGGAATAAGCCGGTCTCATTTAGATTTCTTTATTATAAAGACAATGCTTGCGCTTTGTTTAAGATGTGTTTATTTTACACGTTAGCGCATACAATATGTCGTTTCAAACTGAAAGGATGATGGAATGGTGAAACAGACATTAGAAAGACTGTGCTAAAGAATGTACGCGTTGACAATAATGTTTGCTTCCGTTGGATTTTGCAAAAGTTAACAGCGACGATGATCTTGTTTGACAAACTCTTGTATTTTTTCAAATTTACTTTTCAAATTCCTTCATAATTGTGAATGCTCTTTGTAGCAAATCGGCGATGAACTACCATATGTGGAACGAAGTTTCTTCAAGTAACATAAATTGAATTGTAACAGAGATGTTATTTTCACAGTTTTGCTAGATTTGCGATAGCAAAGATACCATAATTACAAGTGAGATTTTGAAGTCACGTGATTTAAATGACTGAGAGCATCCAAATAAAATAGTGCAAACAATTGTAGCCTCTGAATTACGAAGCAAAAGTCAAATATGAAAACTAAATTCCGCCTTTTCTAGGTAACCAAACAAAATGTCAAGTCTCTGAATGTGAAAATATTATATTTAAGTGTAATAAAGGATAAGGATATCACTACGCCCACACCGCAGTGTGTACGACCGCATAAACAAATGACCCGTTGTAAAGTGAATGAATGAATGAATGAATGGTGTTTTAAGGCCCGTCGACAACTAAGGTCATTTTGGGCGCTTAATAATTTACTTAATGTAAGTGGTGAAATAATCAAACATGATGTATGCGATACCTAAAATAGATATAAAATAACATGTATGCTAATATAAAATAAGATATAGGCAAACAAGCCCAACTTTACTATGTAATACTTAACATAAAGATAAATAATATCTAAGGAAATGTGGAACATGATCTGTAAAAGTAATGCATGTGCAAAAGCACGATTTAAGAAATAATCATATCTTATTAAAAATATTAATTTCCCTAAGGAAATCAAATAAAAGTTCCGGGCTGACAGACTCAAAGAGCTGACGCATACTTTGAGCCTTGAAAAATCTATTACGTATTGGGGCGAAATCAGCACATTCCAGAAGAATGTGTTGTACTGAAAGTTGTGTATAACATGGAATACATTGAGGTGCTTCCTCACCTTTCAGTAAGTATGCATGAGTTAACCATGTGTGTCCAATGCGTAAACGAGCAAGAACAATTTCTTCTCGGCGAAAGGATCGTAAAGCTTGCAGCCACTCATCAAGTACTGGCTTGATTGAGTGGAGTTTATTATTCACTTGCTCATTCCAATCACTTTGCCAATCATCGTATAGTAAAACTTTTATTAAAGGTTTAAAATCAAAGTGAGGTATTTTAAATGGCAAGATATCTTGTGAAAGAGCAGATTTTGCTGCCAAGTCAGCTTGTTCATTACCACGAATGCCCATATGACTGGGGATCCAGCAAAACACTACATTTGATGTAGCACATATATATGATAGTTTAGACAGGAGATTAACAACAAGAGGATTTTTAATTTTCTCATTCTGAAGTGCCTGCATAGCAGACAATGAGTCGGTAAATATAATGTACCGCCAATAACCTTCTGATTTAATAAAGTCCAAAGCTAAATCTGTTGCCTTTAACTCGGCGGAAAAAATAGAAGAATTATCTGGTAGTCGAAATGTTATTACATCGCCATCAGGAACTGCGGCAGCAGCTGCCCTTTTGCCATCCTTAGAACCATCCGTATAAATACGCTCAAAGTTATAATATGTATTTTTAATTTCAATATACTTGGATTTAAAAACAATAGGATCTGTGCAAGCCTTTTTATCGGTCGCAAGATCATAAATGAAGGATGGACTATCTAGAGTCCAAGGTGGAGAATCTGAAATCTCCTGCCTCGCGATGTCCTCAATATCAACATCAAGCCTTGCGACTTCTGGACCGTAACAGATACCAAAAGGCGGTATTACCCGTTCCTTCTTTAAAAATAATTCCTTGTATAAAGGGTTGAAAACAACTCTATGAGTGGGATTTGAAGGATTAGACTTAAGTTTTAAAAAATACTGCATAGCTAGTTTTTTTCGGCGTAAATTTAACGATGGTTCATTGGCTTCTACGTAGAGACTTTTGACAGGCGATGTTCGAAAAGCGCCCAAGGCTAGCCGTAAACCCTGATGGGGAATTGTATCAAGTGTTGCAATGTATGACTTTCGTGCTGAGCCATAAACAATACATGCGTAGTCTAATTTAGATCGTATTAATGACCTGTAAAGTCTTAAGAGGACTTTACGGTCAGCGCCCCAATCCATGTGGGATACAACGCGTAAAAGATTTAATGCTTTCTGGCATTTATTTCTAAGATATTTAATATGAAGAAGAAAAGTCAGTTTTGGGTCAAACAATAGACCAAGGAATTTGAATTCAGGCACAACTTCAATACGAGTGCCATCTAGTGTTAAATCTGGATTTAGGTGGTGTTTACGAAGTTGACAAAAGTGCATACATTTGGTCTTGCTTTTAGAGAATTTAAAGCCATTTTCGTTTGACCATTTTTGCAAATTATTCAAAACTTGTTGCAATTGTCTTTCAATTGTATGTATATGTTTTGATCTGTAGCAAATACAGAAATCATCAACATATAGAAAACATTCAACTCCAGGGTTAACAGATTTGATAATGTTATTAATCTTCACACTAAAAAGTTTAACAGAAAGAATGCATCCCTGGGGAACACCCATTTCCTGTTCATGTGGATCAGACAAAGTATCACCAACACGAACTTTGAACTGACGTTCATCTAAAAAAGCAGAAATGAAATAAGCAAGGCGACCTCTTATGCCAAAATCATAGAGGTCATTCATAATACCATATTTCCAGGTAGTGTCATATGCACTTTCTAAGTCAAAGAAGACGGAGACAACGTGCTCCTTTTTAATGAATGCTTCTCTGATAAAAGTTTCAAAACGGATCAAATGATCCACTGTGCTTCTATGTTTACGAAAACCAGACTGGAAAGTAGTAATAAGTTTGTTCTTTTCGAGAAACCAAACAAGTCTGTCGTTCACCATTCTTTCCATGGTTTTACATATACAGCTAGTTAAGGCTATAGGACGATAATTCCCAGGATTAGTTGTATCTTTACCAGGCTTGGGAATTTGAATAACGATGGCCTCTTTCCAAGATCTCGGGATATTCCCCGTTCGCCAAATCTGATTATAGACGTCAAGTAAACAAGAAAGGGATCGGAAAGGTAAATGTTTAATCAGTTGATAGTGTATATCATCTGAACCCGCAGCGGTATCATGGCACTTCTTGAGAGCCGATTTTAATTCTTTTAACGTAAAAGCTTTATTGTAGGCCTCTTCATTTTTCGATTTAAAGTTAATTTTCCGTTTCTCCTTTTGCTTTTGAAATTTTTGAAACTTTGGAGAATAGTTTGAAGAGGACGACTTTTGTGCAAAGGAATCTGCCAACGTATTGGCAATATCCTTCTTTGAGGTGGTGATACCGTCTGAGGTGCTCAGATGATTCACACTAAGCGAACTGCTCTTTCCTTTTATTTTCCTTATCATGTCCCATGTCTTTTTGACAGATGATCTAGAATTTAATCTAGATACATACTGTCTCCAAGACGCACGTTTACTGTGCTTAATTGATTTACGAGCTTTTGCTCTAGCTATTTTAAAGTATACATGATTTTGATGGGTTGGCCTCAGGTTAAACTGCCTTAGAGCCGATTTGCGTGTTCCTATAGCCTTTTTGCAATCCTCATCAAACCAAGGTTTGCGAGGGTGCTTTGGATTTGTCGAAGTTTGGGGAATTGCCTCTTTAGCAGCCTGATACATTAAAGAAGTAAATAGTTGTGTAGGATCATCACATTCCAAGAAAGCATCCGGATTAATGGAATGTTCACATCGCATCTGGAATAAATTCCAGTTCGCTTTGTGGAGCCTCCATCGTCTCGGACGCCCCAGGACAGATGGCCCAGTTTCAGTGATAGTTATAGGGAAATGATCACTTCCATGAAGGTCGTCTTCCACCTTCCACTTAAAGTCAACAAATATATCAGGACTACAAATAGAAAGATCAAGAGATGAGTAAGAACCAGTAGCAGGATGCAGATATGTGTGAGATTTATTATTCAAAATACAAAGGTCATGTTTAAAAATAAAATCTTCTAATAGTTGGCCTTTTTTATTGGTGTCTCTACATCCCCACAACGTATTGTGTGAATTGAAGTCACCAACTATCATAAAAGGTGTTGGAAGCTGATTAACAAGTTCAACGAGCTTGTCTGTATCAAGAGGCTGACTTGGCGGAAGATACAAAGAACATAGGGTAATTGTTTTGCTCAATGAAATTCTTACCGCAGTTGCCTGCAGAGTTGTAGTAAGTGAGACTAAGCTATGGGGAACAGAGTTGTTAACAACTATTGCTACCCCACCACAAGCTCGAGCACTTGCATCAGATGTTTTATGATAACATGAATGATATTTAAGAGAAAGACTATCATTATCTTTTAAAAATGTTTCTTGTAAGCATATAGCTACTGGTTTCTTTTCATTAACTAGAAGAGACAATTCCTCAAAATTGGCTTTAAATCCACGACAGTTCCACTGGATTATGGAATTCATTTCGGAAGTGCTTGGAATACAGGTTCACATATTTTGATTTCAGCTACTGAAGTCTGCCAGGAATCAATATTATGATTCCAGTCATCTTTCAGATCCGACCATGGACTAGGAGACTCAGTTTCCTGTGTCTCCATGTCATCCAATTTCTCATAACGATTAGTAATTTTAGGTTGAGAGTCACTAGCTCTATCTAATTGGACCTTAATTTTTCTAGGTCTTTGTTTCTCAAAGCCTTCAGAATCGGGCTTTGAGTGTGATTTTGACTTAGGTTTGTTTTGTTGGTTTGGTTTAAGTGAAATAATTGAAGATTTTTTCATATCAGGTGATTTACTTGTATGTTTTGAATTATTTTTTATAACTTTAGAAGATTCCTTTCCTTTTGAAGAATCAATTTCTTTGGAAGAGGACTCAACTTCCTTAGGAGAAGACTCAACTTCTCTAGGAGAAGACTCAATTTCTCCAGAAGAAGATGATTTAATTTCTTTAGAAGAAGACTCAATTTCCTTCGAAGAAGACTCAATTTGTTTAGAAGACTCATTTTCTTTCGAAGATGATGCAGCACTGCCAGAGGTTTCTTTGTTAATTGATGGTAATGAAGAATGGGCAGAAGTAGAGGGCTGTTCATTTGACATAATTGCTTTTAACTGTAAACTGATGTCGGGAAATTTTTGAGATAGAACCTTCAAAAGGCGATGGCATGTAGTACATTCTTGTGAGGGTGGCGGTGTATTGACTACAGGCCTGATAGCAGTTGGTCTAGTTTTAGATGCGAAACTGTTGTCACCATTAAATCTAGCTGCAATGTCTTGTTGTTGAGCAACAATCCTCTTGGCCTCCACAAAACTAACATTTTGTTTATACTTAACATTAAGTATTTCTTTCTGTGTAAGCCAAAAAGAACATTCCTTCGAACTTGCAGCATGATTCAGGCCACAGTTCGCACATTTAACAGTATTAGTACAGGTAGACAACTGGTGATCATTTCCAACAAAAGTACAATTACTACAGACATAGGAACCATTACATTTACTCTCGTGGAGACCGAACTTTTGACACCGATAACAGCGCAAGGGATTGGGTACGTAACAATCAACCTTGACTATTTGGTAACCAATTTTGATTTCTTTTGGTAAATTTGGCGTATCAAAAGTAAAAATGTAAGTGTTGGTCAATATTTCAGACCCATCTCTGTACAATTTGATACGTTTCACATCTGTAACACCTTGACATTTTAAATTTTCAGTAATTTCTTCAGTTGTTTTACAATTTGCAAGTTCCCCCGTTGTAAAGTGTAACCGTTGTGTCTTTTAGTAAAAGAAAAAGTGATATTCCTTCTGAAAAAAAATAAATTTGTTTGTGATATTTGAATAGCATTTTTTCCCACTTGCAGATGCATCTGCTGCAGACACTTTTTGAAGCATTGTAGCAAAAGGAGACATAAAGAGCAATATCTCCTTTTGCCACAATGTTTTCTATGCTATTCTGAAAAAGATCAGAAAAATGAACCTGAGACACCAACCCTTACCCGAATACCGACTTATTGCAGCGGACGACTTGTAGAAATATTGTGGCAAATGAAGAAATTGTGCGGTATATTTATTTGCTACTGAGAATTTTCTGCGGCATCAGAAAGGATGAAATTTGCCCAATTTTTATAAATATTCTACTCTGAATTAGCTTATCTGATACCAATACAATGTGGTGTAATGTTAGAATTTGATAATTATCTACAAATATTATCACAGTGATTGGTTGTTAAACACCGCAATCAGACGGTATAATAAAAGGGGCAAAATGACAAAATTTAAAACTACATTATTGTGAAAGCGCTAGTCTGATTTCAAGATAATTTAGCAGAGCTGTTCATTTGGTGACGCCCTACATGTTTTAAGTCTTATGCTTCGTAGAAACCAGGTTGCATCTAAAAAGTATGAAATCGAAAGTTTAGCTTCAAATAACATCCCATCCTTATCCACTTGACAAAAAAACAAGGAATATTCTTTCGGCGGTCCTTTTCTTGATTATGTTCAAAGATATGTGTAAGACTCTTGTTTGTGCGGTATCTGAGAAAGGGAGTAAAATGCCCAATATTAAAAGTTTTGGTCCTATTCCAGTTATTTAATACAATTGTTCCTTCAGTAGAATGTTTATTTTCTCTACGACAATTGTTCGACCAATATCAATTGGTTGAACAAAGAGGAGCGAGGGGGCATTAGAAAAAGGCAAAATTACAAGATTTTAAAACTCTATTCTTATGAAAGTGCTTGTCTTATTTGTTCCCTCATTGACCTTCTTCATAATTCTTTAGGCCATATATACTTTTTAAAAAGTAGACCACCCTTGAAATACCATATCAGCGAAATAGCTAATTTTAATTGAAATTGTTTTATAATTTCTAACTTTATTAGTCGCCGGGCAGAAGCCCGCGACTTCTATTTTTAATAGGTTTTCGGAAATGACATGGGAGGGGGGGATTATTATTAGAAAGAAACACATTTAGATGTCTTGAACATATTACAATTGTGTTTGTTTAAAAACACTAAGTAATGACACATCTAAAATGAAATAAATATTCCGATGTTTTAGGTATTTTCAGTTTCATTATTTTGACTCTTATTTATGTTTTTTTGTTTTATTTACGAAGAAAAAACAGTCCCTATTAGCTAGACTGGTATACTTTATGTTACACTATATACCACATGTAATCAAGAGGCGATAACTACAAACCTTTACGTCGCACAGTCTAATTTGTTTACATACGCGCACCTTGCAGCAGACTGTTTGTTATGTGTAAATATCGAGATAAAATGAAGTCGAATTTTAGCTTACTGAAAGTTATTTTCATGTTCAAAGAGATGTCTTGATTTGTGAAGAAGGCATTTTATAATGTTTATCCATGTATATCTAACATATGAACTGTTTCTAAGCTAAAACTGTTGATCGCTTGACTCGCGAATACCAACTGCGTAGATCAATCTCCTTTGCAGAGAGCCGCTCTTTACACTCATTTACAAATAGTAAATCATAGGTGATTTAAAATGTTTATTTGGTTCGAAACAAATGAAGAAAATAACAAACCGAGATAAAACTGGTTTTAATAGAAAAATTACTTTGAACGAACACTCTCTGCCTGTAAAGAGAGTTTCAAGAACGACACCTCTGCGAATAAGAAAGAATCGGGTCTTTCGTACAAAATTATTTCGTCCTTGACTATTTTAAATGTGTCATTTAATTCCCTAAAGGCATATTGCTTCCGATCTGCATATTGTTATGCATCATTGACACAAGGGCACTCATCATAATATAATTTTAAAACATCAAAATAAATTAACATGTTGTAGGGCTCTGTTTATGTTCGAAATTAAGTTTAAATTATACAACAATTTCAATGAGATTTAACTGTTTAGTTGATATTATATTTCGAAGGTGGTCTAATTTATAAATATTGGACTACATTTCAACATTTGTTAAAGTATGATATAATTAGGATGCCAAGCTAATATCATGTTGAGAAAAAGAGAAAACTCATGAAAACGATTTAACCCTTATCTCATTGTTTTAAAAGTAGATTGCTGCAAAGGTGTCCACTGTTTACTTTAATAGAGGAAAGGTAAAATGACGTGCTATTGCATGCAAATCCTAAATTGTCTGTTTTGTGGTTTTATTAAAAATAATAAATTCAAATATTCTGACAAACATCTTGAAAAGTGTATGTGGAATTCACAAATCTTATAAGTATTCCTTAATGAAAGCACTGTATACATACTAAGACTAATGATTGGCAAGATTACTCATTTCTATTACTGTTTATGATCAATAATTAGTTGGTTGTGTGTATGGTCAACCTACTTTGGAATGGAGATTGATCATAAACAATGAAAGGCTTCAATTATCATTCACTTCGTTAACAAAACAATGCAAGTTATGATACATTTTCACTTGACCCCACCCCTGATGTTCCAATATGCCCCTCAGTTGATAACTGTTTATTCAACTACTATAATACGTGTGAAAGCTCGAGCCAAAGGCTCGAGCGAAGCACGCCTATAGGTTACACGTACGAACACATCATACGAGATCAAAACAACGAGAATTCAGTACAATCTTACTGTTTTTCACATATCAAATCTCAACCCCATAGCACTTTTTTTCGGCCATTTTGCTTCCGGTCTTACTGGACGGACAAATTATCGTAACCTATTCATTTCGTAACCGGTAAAACCCACAAACACGATATTCGTATGTTTTGACAAATCAAAAAATACTTAGAACTAGAGAGAAAAATTAAATTAAATTCCTTCTCGATAAAGGAATGAAAACAAGGAATCTGATATGTGATAATTTGCGTGTAATTGCACTCGTTTTCTATTTTTAAAATAATATTTTCTCAACCGGAAGTAAACACATCCAAATGTGACGTCATTGCAACGAAAAGTAACGTCATTGTAAGGCAAGTAATAAATAAATAACAAAAGGAAAACGACAGGAATGGTAGGAAAAGATAGTTTGACTCGTCACAAATGGATTTCATTCACTGGAAGGACTTTATGAAGGCTAAGTCGACTATTCTTTTGTACCTGTCATCATTATTTTATGGATTTTATATATTTGCAATATAGAGAAGCAATAAACACTTGAAAATGATTGTAAATAGTTCAACGGAAGTTATCGTTCGTTACACTGGCCTCGGATATTATTTTAACTGAAAAGGACGAACAATTCTGTTTCTGTATCGGCATAGCTTCATTTCAAGGTAAGCTATTTATTATATCAATAATTTGCTTAAAAAAATAACTTCATTTCTAAATTATTTGTTTAGTATCTGTTGGGAACGTTCAACGATGCTTTCGTGACATCGCGTGACGTCACATGGTGTGTATCGTTTTTGTCTGTATCTGTCATTTGAAGCAGAAGCCGTCTTGTCAAATGTTGACTCCACTCAGGGTCTTTGAAAGACCCTGCTTCACTCAAGAAAATAGCTAAACTATCATATCTTCGACTGTCTAGTTGTATTGACTTTAACACGTTTATCTATTTATTGCAGTAAATGTAGCAAACAAACAAAACTACAGTCAATTTCAAATTATTTGCCTTCAATTGAAATTATTATTTTTACATTGTACAGTTTAACAGTTTATGTCTATGACCTAGTCTTTGTCAAATCATGAAAGTATGACCAGAATCAGTTCACCCTGGTTTTGGGGTATACATAGTAAATGTCTTAAGCCATATATCCTACAACCTGAAAGAGAGGAAAACACTTTCATGCCTTCAAATGAGTCTATTGTTTTAAAGAAATGATGTTATATGTGGACTATCAGTAAAACACATAACTTTTCTTTCAATAGGCTGAATTTCTAGTAGTTTCATCTTTTTTTTTATCCAAAATGTGTTTATTGATCAAACTCAAATGAGTCCATTGTTTTAAAGGAATGATGTCATATTTGGGCAATTAATAAAACACATTACTTTTCTTTCATCAGGCTGAATTTCTAGTAGATTTATCTCTTTTTTTTATCCAAAAAGTGTTTATTGATCAAACTCAAATGAGTCCATTGTTTTAAAGAAATGATGTCATATATATGTGGACTATCAGTAAAACACATTAATTGTCTTTCAACAGGCTGCATTTCTAGTAGATTCATCTTTTTTTTAACCAAAATTTGTTTATTGATCAAACTCAAATGAGTCATGATTGTTTAAAAAAAATGATGTCATATGGGGGCTATCAGTAAAACACATTACTTTTCTTTCAACAGGCTGAATTTCTAGTAGTTTCATTTTTTTTTTATCCAAAATGTGTTTATTGATCAGATTGGACAAACTTGGTACTATTAAAGAATTTAAACTTTACTCTGCATGTATGTATTCAAACAACATTTAAAAAAGATTCAACATCTATTGACAGCACTATTTTCATACTTGGGAGCACAACAACCAATGATGTCATAGAACTCTTCAAATTGAAGAGCAAATGCAAAATAAAAGCCTTTTACGGTCACCGATTTAGGTCCGTCTATGAAACAGGGCAATGTACACTAACTATATCAAACTCAAATAAGGTAAAAACAAACTGAGCATTGAAATCTGTAGATAAAGAGGATCAATCTCTTTTTAAATTCAACAAACACTCAAAATACTTTTTATTCAATTAAATTTGTATAAACATTTTGGTTGAAAAATAAAGAAAACTTAATCTGTTTTTCAACAGAAAAAAGTCCTCTGATATAACTGAAATACCACAGAAATGTATCTGTTTTCTATGTAATTTATTGTGAAATCCGTTTTTCTGTGCGAAATTGTATAATCTATACAATAGAAATGGTAAAATTTAAATTGGTATACATTCATTGTAACAAAAAAAATCTTATACTTTACTGGTAATAAAATTTCACATATTTTCATGAACTGCTGCTCAAAATAAAAACCTATACTGTAGTTTAATGCTAAAACACCTGGTCTAACAAGAGTTCTAAGATCAAATCTCAGCAGGTACATGTTTTGAAAGAAGCAACTAAACTTAACAATGTATACATGAAACAATTATGTTGTGGGGAGTTGTCTTACTTGAACACTTATTACATTTTTATCCAGGCTTCTAGTGAAAATAGTTTACTCCCTGTACTCTTTTCAAACGCTTTTATAATTGAGCAATAACAATTTAAAAAAAAAGGAATGGTTATCAACATTGATAACTCTGAGAATCTGTACATGTTCAAGGTTTGATCCAGCTTTGATAACCGTTCTAATATCAAAGTTTTAACGAAATGTATACATCATATTTTTATAATAGAGCAATTTTAACATGATCACTAACAATGTTAAATTATTGCAAATTCTTCTGGAAAATCCATTTCTCTGTTTGTACTTTTTATAATTTCTTTATTTGCTATAAACATACTGTACTTATTAACAAATAATCTGATGATGTTTCATGTTTTACAAATTAAAAACCAGAAAAGGAGATAGGTGTTCAAAGTGAAAATGTTGTTGAATAGGAACATATATATTGTTCATTTTGGATATGTTCAATTTGGATCATTTACACCATTCCGACAATGTATTCGGATTAGTCACAGAAATCAAGTAATTTACATCAGACAAGGGGCTAAACTTTACCCTTTCCAACATACATCATTATAAATGGGACTTTTGAAAATATTTGTCAAAAATTATAGTTTTCTCAGTCAGTATGCATAGTGTTCTCATCTTAAATTGTCTCAAGATTATACATTCAGCCAGATCATGCAAAGTTAGCCATCTGCCTTGGAAGATTGTTGTGTGGAGTATTTTAGTATTCTAGAAAGCCAGGGGAAAATGTTAGGTTAGGTGAACTGAAGTACCATTGAAAGTAATGTTAAGTGCAAGTCATTCAATCAACCATGGTAAGAGTCAGTTTCCAATTATATGTATTACTAGTTTACAAATAACTGGCATTTGTAAAAATAAATCAGAACATTCTGCAATGCCTTCTAGTGTTGTTTTCCATCAACATCCTTGGAAATCTTACAGTCTGTTATAATCCTGACCTAATAAAAAATAAAACAGATATATATGTACAAATTAAACTTAAATGCATGCTAAGTTTCGTTTTTTTCAATATGTTTTTCAAATTCTGTTTTTGTAACTTTCTACAATTTGCCTATTAATTTGTTTCTTGTTGGGGGACAGACAGTGCTTAATTAATTTGTTCTTGCTTTCACACGACCTAGGCTTTGCATATTAACATATTATTAGTGTTATGCATAACTGCACTATGGATATCCGGCGACATTGATGCGTTGCATCAACTTTCTCTTGTTTCGAATATAAACTGAACCATACCACTTGTCTATAACATGTAAATTTATTAGTATTCTTCTCTTACATTTTTTATAAAGAAAATAGCAAAGTATTCATGTTTAAAATTATATTAGGAGGAGCGCCCTTGTATCAATGATGCATACACCTATGAAGAGCGCAAGCAAAATGCCTTTAGGGAAACCAATGACACATTTAAAAGTGTCAAGTACGAAATTAATTGAGTACGAATGAACTGATTCTTGAAACATTCACCTTTGCAGAGTTGTCGTTCTTTACACCCACATAGTAGGTAGAGTTGATTGATTGATTGATTGATTGGGTTTTAACGCCGTTTTTAACAATTTCTCAGTCATATCACGGCGGCCAGTTCACCAACTTATGTGTTTCCTGGTTTTCTCACACCAATACTGCACACAACAATCTTCCCAAGCAACTGGCTGCTTTTCCACATAGACTGAGCCCATTGGTGGAAGACGAATGACGCATGTCGCAATGACTTTTGTCAAACGTCGGAAAGAAATAGTAGGGAGAGAGTGTTAATTCAAAGTCATATTTCTATGAAAATCAGTTTTATCTTAGTTTGTTCTTTTCTTCATTTGTTTCGAACCAAATAAACATCTTAAATCACATATAATTAATCATTTTAGGGTGTTAATTGATAAGGATTTTGAGCATCTTTGTAAATAATGTAGTTTATGTTTAATTGAAAGATTAACGTCGTTGTTGTGAATCAAAAGTATTGTTACGTATAAAGGGACTTCTTAGCAAATATGTTTCGATTCAAGAGTAGAAACAGTGTAAACATTTTACTATAACAATAGTAACACTGTATGACACCTACACAAATAAAGACATATCTTTGAACCTTAAAAGAGTGTTCAGTAATGAAGAAGTACCATTAAAAAGAGAAATCGCCGTTATTTAATGCTGATTTGTAATGATACGTGAATATATGTGTACGTTGCAGGTCTGTCTAATCGGGGACGAGTAAACAAATCGTAAACACCATTAAACAAACTGCAATACTTGGTTAATCAAACATAAACTTAAAACATTGGAAACATGAATTTCTTTTCAAATGTATCACAACTAAGTGTTTTTAAACAATCGCAAGCGTAATATTTCCTAATAACAACTAGTCCTCCCATGTGAATTCTGAAAAGCTTTTAAAAATATAGTCTCCGTCTCCTGCCTGGCGACTAATTATAAACACAACTTTTGTTGCTGCGGCAGAAGGAAGGGAGTAACATGCATAACTTGTAAAATTCTTCTTATCTGAATTCGCTTGTCAGATTCCAGGATAATTTATTACAAATATTCCTTGTTTAACCCTCTACAATATTTGAAAAGCTGTACTGATTGGTTGAAAAACATCACAGCCAAACAGCATCAGAAAATGTGTAAACACCATTAAGCAAACTGCAATACTTGGTTACTCGAACATAAACTTAAAACATTGGAAACATAAATTACTTTTCAAATGTATCACAACTAAGTGTTTTTAAACAATCACAATATTTTCAAATCATTTACATTAAATTTATCCTAATGACAACTAGACCTCCCATGTGAATTCTGAAAAGCTTTTAAAAATTAAGTCGTCGTCTCCTGCCTGGCGACTAATTATAAACACAAATATTACAAATGTTGCTTGTTTGACCTTCTACAAGATTTGCATAAACTGTATTGATTGGTTGAAAAACAGCGCAGCCAGACGGCATCAGAAAATGTGCAAAATGACAACACTTAATAGTTCCCTTTCTTCTCAAGTTTTTGTCTGATTTAAGGTCTATTCCTAGCACTTTTATTCACGCTCTTGATTAACAAAATTCTCTGATATTAGTAGTAACACAAATTATATATAGCTATCACTCATGTGATCGATTCAGGATCACGCATCCCCTCTTTTTTGGAGATGCAAACATTAATAGATTGGTTTAATAGATTGCATACTCTAAATGCATCAGTTGGTTCAGTACAGTCAATATATGGGAAAACACTGTACTACCATGAATGTATCTGTTGGGATTTCCATAGAGCTATTGGGTAATATGAAAATTAAAAAGTATTATGTGGACCGAATGATAGAAGTATTTATGATCTTGGAATATTTCATTCTGGCCTGATGCATCATTACCTGTTTGTCATGGTGGGGATTTGTTGTAGATAAATATTTATATATGCACTCTGCATCTCCTCTTAACCGGTCACAAATATACCTTAGTACTTTCAGTACTTTGATTAATGAATTCGTTATACAATTTAAGCCATATTTCGGGAATACAAGATATACTTCATACTAATGTTGTAATGGGGATGTAAGCTATTTTCATCAGTATTTCATTATACCGCGGCGGCAGGAGTTTATTCGTGATCTCCTGGTAGAAAAATAGTACGAGGTTTTATAATTCTTTGAAAATGAAATATTTCAAAAGTTAAAATTATATTTCATTTAGTTATATAATAATTCAAGGCACTGAAAAAATGTGCACATTTCCTTTTTCCTCGTGGTTTATAGCTTTGCCTGATAAATTGTATTTTAGAATCATCTACCATTGTCATATTTCGAGAATTCCGTTGTCTCGAAAGCTCATCTATAAAGTTATAAAAATAGTTAAATTGCTCCTACAAATTATTAATGAATGGATCATTTCATTTTAAAGGAATATGTTAGGAAAGCATTATCTCCTTAATATGATATTTTAAATATGATTCTATGATTTTTACATTACAGTCCATTTTTGGCCTGGGGCTTTAGCCCCTGGTCATAGTAGTAATACCATTTTTTTCGGAGTTGGCAGCCTGCCAATTGCTGTTAGCACCAAACAACGCACTGAGAACTGCGCGAGAAAAATAGTTCATCATGGATTCAACAAAACTGCATTTAAAAGGTTAGGATCTCCCCCATAAATGTCATTTTAATGTTGGTGGAACATCAGTAAAAAACTTAAGGCGTGAGTACTCCAATATAAGTTTGAGAAATGCTTTAGAAAATACTGCGCCGACAGGTCAAATATTGACGCTTGTTAACATTATTAACATTCTCGAAGAGGAACAGAAACAAAGAAAGAAGTCGCGTGCAATATACAGTGGCGGATTAACCGGGGGACCGTAGGGCCCGTGCGTCGAAAAAGTAATGGTAAACAAAGAAAAAGCGTGGCAAATGTAGTGGCGGATTTAGCGGAGACCCATAGGGCCCATGCCCAACTCCCCCACCTCACGAAAGAAGTCACGTGAAATATACAGTGGCGGATTCAGCGGGGGTCGTAGGGCCCGTGCGTCGAAATATTAATGGTAAACAAAGACAAGAGTTGTCGGAGGACAATATAGCTCGCCTATCAGGGCCATCGTCTATAAGGGCCTACTTCAGAACAGTTATAGCATAAGGTAAAGTCACACAGTATCACCTATTGCAAGATCAAACACCTTTTCAATACTTGCATGCAAATGTTAACCAAGTCCATACAGGCCCTTTTGGGCCTTTCAAATCTGTAAATTTATTTATATACGATAAGCAACAGCATACACAGTGTCTGAGAAAAGGCTTTGCACGCAAAGGTTTGACCAAAATTCTAAGTCCAAAATTCATTCCAGAGGGACTTGACATACAAGGTCATCTTATGACCCTGAATAGGTGTGCGAAGTTTCAAAGCAACAGCATACACAGTGTCTCAGAAAAGACCTTGCACGCAATGGTTTGACCAAAATTATAAGTCCAATAACGGGCACAATTCAGTCAAAATCCATTCCAGAGTTATGGGACTTGACATTCAAGGTCATCTTATGACCCTAAATAAGTGTGTGAAGTTTCAAAGCAACAGCATGCACAGTGTCTGAGAAAAGGCCTTGCACGCAAAGGTTTGACCAAAATTCTAAGTACAAAAAAGGGGCACAATTCGGTAAAAATCCATTCCAGAGTTATGGAACTTAACATACAAGGTCACCTAATGACCCTGAATAAGTGTGCGAAGTTTCAAAGCAACAGCATACACAGTGTCTGAGAAAAGAACTTGCACGCAAAGGTTTGACCAAGCTGGCAACGCGGACGCCAACGCGGACGCCAACGCCGGGTTGATTACAAAAGCTCCCCTATTTCTTCGAATAGGCGAGCTAAAATAGCGTGGCAAATGTAGTGGCGGATTTAGCGGGGGCCAATAGGGCCCGTGCCCGACTCCCCCTACCCCACAACACCCCGACCCGGTCGGGCATCATACATATTGAATGTTTATCTTAATGATATCTAG
Organism: Serripes groenlandicus; assembly: GCA_031761405.1. NCBI lineage: Eukaryota > Metazoa > Mollusca > Bivalvia > Cardiida > Cardiidae > Serripes > Serripes groenlandicus. Next base: position 53,530,981 of record JASEVX010000008.1, read on the forward strand.
TACATGTTCGAATAAGGGTCATATCGGGTAAACAAAAATAGGTCACTAGGCCAATGAAGGAAAATCTTGATACCACACTGAATGTTGCATTTTGAATCTTTGTCAGAATAATTGTCTTGATGAGTTTTGCATATTTCAAACACTTTCTCCCAGTCCAGTACATGAGAACTATTTTAAATTGATGGAATGTGATTTAACATTAACATATTTCTTTATACAAAAATGCAGAAACTTTAAAATATTCTGCCTAAACCTGCTGTCAAATTTCCCTTTGATTCTTCATGTCTTAAATGTGTATACTTGTATAAATTGGCGGTTAAATAAAATTTACTATTGTTAACATGCTCTTTCAACTTCTTGACAATAAAAACATAAACATAAGCTGCAATTGTAATTTCCTTTCATATTTGCCCTACTTCTCCAACCTTCCAGCAGCCCCCAGGCCGTCAGCACTGCAGTGCTTTGATTAGATATTGTCGGTCACCCAAAGTTACATTGGAATAAGAAGGAGCTAAACATTATTATGCTATATTAAGGTATTTAAAAACATCCGATCGCTTCATTTCAAACAGTTCAAGACGCAGATTTGTTTTTTCTTTCCTCTGTACTAGTTCAAATCATCATTTTTTAAATATATGTTGGTCCTTTTTGAACATGTATGTAAAATTCGATGTAGAAATGGTGTCATCTCAGCTGGGTATCAATACTCCATCAGCTTATCCCACCGTTTATGATCTGATAACGGAAGTTGGCTGACCATATTGATTTTTGTACAATTTATAGAGATTTTATGAATTACAGTATTTGATTATTTATGATTGAGATATATACATATACGACTTTCAAAGTCTATTGCAATCTGTCTTTTAAAATGACGAATATAGATATTAAACTAATCTTCTATTACTGCAAAACATTTTTTCTCTTTGTATACGCGCATTGGAATTTAGAAAATACAGCAGTACTAATTTTCGTCAATGTCTTAAATAAACAAATATCAAAGTTTTCACTTTTCTAGAATAAATCGAGACTGAGAATATATAAAAAAAAACTTTTTATGACCCCAATAAATAACTCTAGCTTATCAAGCTAAGCGACAGATGACTGGTAAACTAGCTTATGTAAACGCCATTATTAATCGGAGATAGAGATCGCTCGATTGCCTGATAAACCCCAAAGTTGGTAATGTTTAAAAAATAGTATGAATACTATATTTTGATGAAGAATTTAAATAGTATGATTAAAGAAGTCATTTCTAATTTTAATCAATTTCTCTTTTCTTACATTGTTGCAAAAGTATTTTGATAGGAAGACACTTTTTGTCTTAAATTCGTCCATACATAATGAAACAAACATTTGTTGTATTCAGATTATTCTTTTATATAAAATTAAATGTTCGGAAAGGGAACATGATTGTACAACTCATGCAATATCCGCCATTTGTGAAGAATTGTAATTTGTCGTTTGTACCTGATTACCTTACAATAAGTGTACGAAAGGTCCTGAGAAATTATACAGACAAAATATAATTAAAAATAGAACTTTGACATAGATTTACCTTATAATGACTGTTCTTATACCAAAAACACGGGTGAACTGTAGAATTTTGCCGCTTTATATTACCCTTCGGGTAGTATATTATTGAGGAAGTCTATAATCGAGCCGATTCACGAGAAAACCAACATTGTGGACTCTAAAGTAAAGTACCCGCATCAGTCTAAGCATGCCGCGCAGGCTAACCCGGACAGACACTTTTCGCCTACCGTTGATTTTCTGCTTCAGGAATCATAACTCTATACCTCTATACCCCTGAGACGGAATGTGTTGGCTCGGATTAGCCTACGCGGACTACGATTGATGATCTGGGTCGATACATTATGCAGAGACCATTATGACTGGCTTTCTCGTTGAACAGCTTATATATATCCTCCATCATTCATGAATATTTGAGCCCGTCCATGGGAAAAAGGATCACGTCTTTGTGAACAGCTTAGATCCAGATCAGATTGTGGGTCTGCACAATCAAGTCAATATCTTCAATAGAAAATGATAAGTCTGAGCAGGTGGACAGGCCGATCTGAACCAATACTGTTTAGATACTCGCGCCCGTTTCCATGATTGTGAATGTGAAACTGCAAAATGGAGTAAATAACACTCTTTACGCAGAAGATGTTTTGTGTTGCATTTATCCATATATAACAGAGAAAGTAAACAAATAAATATATAACCCAGATTTGTTTATTATATAAAATGAAATATTCGGAAATGACATAAGTTCTACAACTAATACAACAGTAACCATTTCTTAAGAAATTAAGTTTGTCAGTTTTAACTGTTTACCATAAATTTATTACATACAAGAAGAAAGAAAAAAGGTACATTTAAATCCAAAAACATTAGAAAATTTTAATCTGTAGTAAGTAATGCAGATATCGGTATTTGAAGATTTAAGTATTATGTAGGATATTTAACCTGAAAGGGTCTGTGTTTTAAGCGAGTGAGATTATTTAGAGTTAAACTAATCATGAAGTGTGACATATAAGACTAATACTAAAGATAAATGGACAAGAGGTTATGATAAATTTCAATTTGTACCAAAAACAGTCAACTAGCAAATATTTGTATTGAACACACGCCCTGTTATGATAATGTTTTGTCAACTAATGCTGACACACAAAACATCTGTTTTGGTTTGTTTCGGTAAGTCATGATCGTGGATAAGGGTTTAACCATTTCCCACATAAAACAAATCTGCAGCAGACGACTTTGAAATTATCAAGTACAAAATATAGAAAATCCCTATAAATGATTGTATGATAATTGAAAAGTGATGAAATTATTGTGGCAAGGGCAGATATTGCTCATTATGAGCAATTTCTCCTTTCACCACAGTGAATTCAATGATATTTAACCCGACGGACTTTGAAATTATCAAGTTCAAAACATAGCAATGCTATATAAATGATAGTTAGATAATTGAAAAGAGTTGAAATTATTGTGACAAATGGAGCAATTGCTCATTATGAGCAATTTCACCTTTTGCAACAATGATTTCAAAATTCGTCTACTGCAGAGGCTCAGAAAGGGTATATATGTGGGAAAGGATTAAAACTGGAAATGGAGAAAATTAAGCTCATTATGAGCAATTTCACCTTTTGCCACAATGATTTCAAAAGTCGTCTGTTGCAGAGTCTCAGAAAGGGTATATATGTGGGAAAGGGTTAAAACCGTAAATGGAGAAAATTAAGGCAATACATATTTCGTTATTACCTGATTCAGTGTTTATTCAAATTGTTATTGGAGAGAGTTTCCTGTGTAGATATTAAGACCCAAAACATTGAATGAGTATACAAGGATGAAAGGTAAAGGTGATAGAAATTACAACACGAGTATACTGCAAATATACCAACTTCTGTTATTGTTTCATCAAACCACGGACGTAGATAAGATGTTATCTACGTTCCTGATCAAACTGTCGAACGAGCAAACGTCCTTTTTTCGTTCCCGGTTCAAACAGCTACATCAAATATAAAAGCGAATGAAGTAGATAGGGAAACGAGCAGATAACCATAATCAATGGAATGGTTTACTATTTTCTATAGTATATTTTATGCTTTCTCGAATATAGCGAATACGCATACTGTTTATACCACGCAGTGGCGTATAAACCAGACTACATTTAGCGCGCCTTTTTTTTGGTTCCCGGTTTGAGATACTATTGAAATTATAAAGCGTATGAGGCAGGTAACCAAATTCTGTAGAATGCTTGACTCTGTTACTGTTTAGACTAGATACAGTATGAATTTCGCTAAACTAAAAAGGTACATACATTGAATTAATATACCGGCCTTGGTCTTTTTTTAATTTGTTAAACTCACACATGTATATTGAGTGTAGAAGGGATGTTTTAAAAGTCATTTACCTTAAATTAATATAATATACTAAATAAGGACAAAGAGAAATCCGATATGTGGTCACACTGGGAGGTCTATACATCTCCTTGTGCGGAATTTCAAGGAATTCCTACTGGAAGCCGCCTCCTGGCGGCTTAAGATGAACAATGTCTTTTTGCAATGATTTACCTTATAATGAACGTACACATACCTACAACACGTCCGAACTATATAATAATGCTGCTTCAGATAACACTACGGATTTGTGATTTTAAAGTGAAAGAGGAAGTAAATCATCCGGAAGACTATTTATAAATATTTCGTCAATTAGTTCCATTTATATTTCAGCCCATCCACGCTGAAAAGGTACAGGTTATTTTGTATAATCAGTGTTGGTACATATCACTCTGTACATCCGCACGGTCTGATCAAGGTCTCCACTGTTGATATCTTACTTACACAAGCTTGTTACAAACCTCAGTCAACACGTGTAGATTCTGATAAGTCTTTGCAGGTGGACATGCTGATCTGATCCAACACTGCTCAGATAAGCTGCGTCGTACTTTTTACCATGAATATGCCCATATAGTTATCACGTACATTAGCCTCATGTTCAATGATACAAGACTATTCATAAGAATATTGTGAAGAAGGGAGTAACGTTTCTTGTATATTATTTTGAATGACACAGATTCAGCAGTGGTTAGTTGTAACAGGAAATTTACTGATAAGTTCTTGGGTCTTTACCTTTTCCTTGTTCAAATAATGTTTCAGATATTTGCGTAACATTGAATCGAGACTAAGGATCTCATTTCTAAACATGCATAATAGACGTAAGTGCGACCAAAATTAACAAAAGATCACTGTAATTGTCCGTGTGAAATGAAGTGTCGCATTATTAGTCGCCGGGCAGAAGCCCGCGACTTCTATTTTTAATAGGTTTTCGGAAATGACATGGGAGGGGGGATTATTATTAGAAAGAAACACATTTAGATGTCTTGAACATATTACAATTGTGTTTGTTTAAAAGCACTAAGTAATGACACATCTAAAATGAAATAAATATTCCGATGTTTTAGGTATTTTCAGTTTCATAATTTTGACTCGCATTTATGTTTTTTTGTTTTATTTACGAAGACAAAACAGTCCCTATTAGCTAGACTGGTATACTTTATTTTACACTATATACTACATGTAATCAAAAGGCGATAACTATAAACCTTTACGTCACAGTCTAATTTGGTTACATACGCGCACCTGCTGAAAATGACGTCGAATATTCTCCTTTTAATGGCAATTTTAACTTACTGAATGTTATTTTCATGTTCAAAGAGATGTCTTGATTTGTGAAGAAGGCATTTTATAATGTTTATCCATGTATATCTAAAATATGAACTGTTTCTAAGCTAAAACTGTTGATCGCGTGACTCGCGAATACCAACTGCGTAGATTATCTCCTTTGCAGAGAGCCGCTCTTTACACTCACTTACATATATATTTAAAATGTTTATTTGGTTCGAAACAAATGAAGAAAATAACAAACCGTGATAAAACTGGTTTTAATAGAAAAATTACTTTGAACGAACACTCTCTGCCTATAAAGAGAGTTTCAAGAACGACACCTGCGAATAAGAAAGAATCGGGTCTTTCATACAAAATGATTTCGTCCTTGACAATTTTAAATGTGTCATTTAATTCCCTAAAGGCATATTGCTTCCGATCTGCATATTGTTATGCATCATTGACACAAGGGCACTCATCATAATATAATTTTAAAACATGAGTAGTTTGTTATTTTCATTATAAAAAATTAATGAAAGAATTAAAATAAATTAGCATGTTGTAGTGCTCAGTTTATGTTCGAAATTAAGTTTAAATTATACAACAATTTCAATGAGATTTAACTGTTTAGTTGATATTATATTTCGAAGGTGGTCTAATTTATACATATTGGACTACATTTCAACATTTGTTAAAGTATGATATAATTAGGATGCCAAGCTATTATCATTTTGAGAAAAAGAGAAAACTCATGTCTTCAGCGATTTAACCCTTATCTCATTGTTTTAAAAATAGATTGGTGCAAAGGTGCCCACTGTTGACTTTAATAGAGGAAAGGTAAAATGACGTGCTATTGCATGCAAATCCTAAATTGTCTGTTTTGTGGTTTTATTGAAAAATAATAAAATTCAAATATTCTGACAAACATCTTGAAACGAGTATGTGGAATTCACAAATCTTATAAGTATTCCTTAATGAAAGCACTGTATACATACTAAGACTAATGATTGGCAAGATTACTCATTTCCATTACTGTTTATGATCAATAATTTGTTGGTTGTGTGTATGGTCAACCAACTTTGGAATGGAGATTGATCATAAACAATGAAAGGCTTCAATTATCATTCACTTCGTTGACAAAACAATGCAAGTTATGAAACATTTTCACTTGACCACACCCCTGATGTTCCAATATGCCCCTCAGTTGATAACTGTTTATTTAACTATTATAATGTTAGTTTTATGCATAACTGCACTATGGATATCCGGCGACATTGATGCGTTGCATCAACTTTCTCTTGTAAATACATATCTAGGTCCGGGTACTCTATATGTCTATGTTAACTAATCTTGTCACATTTGCCCCGTAATTTGCAAGTTATTTTATCTTCGATATATTCAACCATTGATTGACTCCATAAATATAGAAAGTGGGGAACACGTATGTTACCCTTTCCTGTGCTATTTCAGAGACCAAAAGACAAAGTGTGCAGTCAATATTAGTATTTCAATAATTTGCATTGTGTTGTGACTCTTAATAATTATACCAAAAGGAAGGGAATAACAATGCTATTGTCAATTATTGCTATTGTCAGTGATCGCATTATCCAGTTTCAATCAGATTTAAAAAAAAAAAATGTGTGACATTGACCTTCAAATGATTTCCGACTTGACTTGCACAATCTCGTTAGCACAATCTATGCATATAGCAAGTGTCATTACACAGCTCTGATACGTTTTGGGTAATCACATAATCCAGATTTTAGATGGTGGACAGTCAGACGAAATGACAACCAGCCAGTCGGACTAAGAAAGGTTAGCCTTATGTAAGGCATTGACGAATTTGTCACAGTTCTCATTCTATTTTGATTTAAATCTTTACCTGATACCTTTTATTTTAAAATAATCTACGTTGAAAAATTCTCATGAAATAACGATAAGAACAGAAATTTTAAATGCTATATTTTGATGACCAAAATTTTCTTGAGCCACATTTTGTTTGGACAGACATTGACCCGTTCTTTCAAGTAAATACATGAATATATATCAGTGCTCGGGAAATTTTGAAATCTCAATCGGTCCGATGAATTTTTTACCCCGCCCCGCCCCCCTTTTTTTGAAAAATATATTGGAAATTTGAAAAACATACACAAATATCATGTTTATAGCAGGTTACTTTGCATAGATGGTTCCATAACAGTGTCATCACTCGATAATGTCAATGTAAAATACTTTATTAATCATAATTTTCTAAAATTTGCAGCCGAAGATAACAACGAATGTTTACATTGCTCGTTAGTACTAAAGAATGTTCGACCCAAACTCCAGTTATAGTACTTACTAGAAAATGATTGGAGACGAACAGAATATAACACTTATCTTATTTACTAATCTTTTTATACGGTAAACATTGTTTTGTCTACATAAGAATAAACCTTTTACTAAATAAATGTCTTTATTGATTTGGAATTACCATGCACACTTGACTTCAGAAGTACGCGTACATCTAATATAGTGTTATTATACCTCAGTTCTAATAATAGGATTCTTGTAATCTGACTTACCGATTTGGCTTACTTGGTAATCATCGGAGCAAAATTTAAACTGGTTTAGGGCTGCCGATTTTAGATTAGTCTTTTCCTTTTATTCATTCAAACAGATGGACATATCGAATTAATTGGATATATTATTAAATAAACTATCAAATGTCATGCTGTTGTAAACTAAGGTAGAAATCGGCCGTTAAAGGTGCGCTCGAAATCAATGCGAAAATGTCTCAGTCAACTCGCGATTAAATAATTAGAGAGCAATTTCATTAATCTTTCCTCTGAATACATATCAACAGGTTTATTTAACCGATTGCGTAAATCGCTAATCTATCAATCTCCCCAGGCTTTATTTTCACGGGACAAACAGTTTGAGGACTTGATGAAAGACAGTTGTAACTACAAATTGTTCAAGATGTTGTTACAACCGTTTGCATACAACCATCGAGATGAAGGTATCTCAATGAAAATCGTGTACACACACACACAGTCAATATTGATTTTATAAACCGACACCTTCTTAATGTAGGATTTTATAGCTTTACAGGTAAAAGCTATTTCCTGTTGGGAATGTTTTGATATTTGTGGTAAGCGATCGGGAAAAGGGGCGAAAATGGGACTGTCACCAATGTCATTTTCTTCTGAGCCGCTTTGAGCCATTGGAGACATTTCTAATGTTGAACAATTTCTATTTTCTTACATTGTTTAAAGTATTTTGGTAGGTAGATAGTGTTTTGTCTTGTATTCTTCCATACATAATGAAGACAATATACAATTATTTGTAGTATCCTGATTATTCTATTATATAAAATGAAATATTGCAAAAGGGACCAGGATTGTTCAACTCATACCAGAGCCGCCAGTTTTGAAGAATAGTAATTTGTCGGTTGTACCTGATTATTTTACAATAAGTGTAGGAAATGTCCTGAGTAATACAGACAAACTATAATAACATTTTAGAACTTTGACATAGTTTACAATTATTTACCTTATAATGACCGTTCTTATACCTACAACACGCGTGAACTGTAGAGCTGCAAAGATATAAAGGAATTATATTAGTCTGGAAGACTATATAAGACGTTCCAAGAGAAAACTAACATTTTGAACTCTGCGTTAAGTATCGACCCGGATCAGCCTAAGCATGCCAAACAGGCTAACCCGAACAGACACTTCGCCTCTTTTGAATTTTCTGTTTCAGGAATCATTACTCCATACCTCTATCCCTGAGATGGAATGTGTCGGCCCGGATTAGCCTACGCGGACTGCGCAGGCTGATCTCGGTCGATACATTATGCAAAATCAATATGGTTGGTTTTCTCATTGAACGGCTTATATATATCCTCTATTATTCATGAATATTTTAGCTCGTCCATGGGAAAATAGTTTTTTGTGAACAGTTCAGATTCAGATCAGATTGTGGGTCTCCACAATCAATTAAAATATTTCACTGTTCAGATACTACTTACACAAGCTTGTTAGAAAATTCAGTCAACAAGTGTAGAAACTGATAAGTTGGAGCATATGGTCAGGCCGATCTGACCCAACACTGATCAGAAATGCTAACTCGCACCTTTTCCATGGCTGTGAATGTGAAACTGCAAAATGCAGTATATAATCTTTTGTACGCAGAAACTGTGTTGCGTTGTATTTGTCCATACACAAAACAGACAATAAACAAAAAATTGTATAACCCTGATTAATATGTTATATGAAATGAAATATTCGGAAATGACATAAGTTCTACAATTAAGACGACAGTCGCCATTTTTTAAGAAATGGAGTTTGTCAGTTTTACCTGTTTACCTTCCAATAAATGCACGAAGAGAACTAAGCAATACAGACACCATATAATGAAGATTATGAACAACTTTCTTTTTGCAATAATTTACCTTACAATGAACGTACACTTACCTTACCTACAACACGTCCAAACTATATAATTATGCTGCTTCAGATGACACGCATTTGTAAAGTTAAAGTGAAAGAGGAAGTTTATTATCTTGGTAGTCTATTTATAGATATTTCGTATGTTAGTTCAAATTATTTTTTAGCCCATCTATGGGGAAAGGTACACGTTTGTGTTATGATCAGTGAAGGTACATATCATCATGTACATGCGAACAGTCTGATCAAGATCTCCACTGTCCATATTTTACTACCAAAAGCTTGTTAGAAATTTCCGTCAACACGTGTAGATTCTGATAAGTCTTTGCAGGTGGACAAGCCGATCTGATTCAACACTGTTCTAAACAGTTACAGTTACAGTGTAATCTTAAACGAAAGAACAATGAAACACTTAGAAGCAAATGGTTTATTAGTAGACAAACAAAACAGGTTGTAGGTCAAAAAGATCCTGTGAGGATCACATATTCACATTGAACATTGTAATTCGTAATTTGGACATTGTAATTCGTAATAAACAAAAGGATTTAACTTTGTCGATAGGGAGCTACTCCTGCACAAATTATTACTGAATGGTATCGACGGAAATGTCTACAACTTTCTAAGTCTATGCTTGCAAATTCAGACTGGTTCTCCAGTTCAAAAGGTGCCAAACAAGGCGACAGCAGTTCTCCTACTTTATTTGCAATATTGATCAAAGATCTGGTTAAAGAAATAAATGACCTGGACATTGGAGTCCAAGTTGGTGACAGAAAAGTGGCATTACTTTATATGCAGAAGGCATGGTTTTTACAACAACTTCGGAATATGACCTTCAAGTAATGTTAGATACTCTTTCTGGATGGTGTTAAAACTTGGACTATACTAAACATTGTGAGGCGATATCGGAGAGGCGTCGGGAGAGCTTTGGGAAGATTTTTTTCAAAAATCTACAACATGAAATGCTTTGGTTTCAAGACATATATGAAAAGCTTTACTACAAATGTGACAATGTGGTTCCGATTCGTGAATACGGGTCATCTAAATGGGGGTTTAAATTGAAATATAACATGTTTAGATAAAATACATAACAGAGGTATGATTTACTATCTTGGAGTACACAGATTTGCACTTGTGACCGTTCTCAATCGGGACACTGGGTGGCTGCCGTGTGTTTATAGACAACGGTTGTCTATAATACGATTCTGGATTAAACTTGTCATGACCGAAGAAAATAGGCTAATCAGAACTGTATTTAACATAAATTACAATGTTTGTGAACAAAATTGGTGTAGTGAGTTGACAATTATCTTGTGTATAATCGGCTAACGGATTATTATAACAACAAACTTGTAATTAACATGAACCTTGCAAAGTTAAAGAATTTAACAGTACTATGGGTCAGACTGGCCAACAAGTGTTCAGCAAACACCAACACTGAGAATTGATTAGCTTTTTAAAGAGAATCAACATTTATATGTGCAAGTAGGTGAGAAAGGGTTGAAATTCCGTTTGTAAGCAGTGCGGGGACATCCATTTAAACAGACCAACACAAATTTTGAGGTAGCACTTTTCAAACAATGGAAACTACTTTATTCAGCTTGCCATGTGTACTGAGATCATGTGACCTCAGTTACAGTATCACTTAGCATCTCTTTCAGTATTACAAGAGTTACCTTGGACGAATGCTGTGTGTAGTACAGGTGCAAGAAAGACTGGAAACACACGTTAGGTGAACTGGTTCCAGTGATATAACTGAAATAAATGATGCAAACTATTCAATCAGTTCTTAACACTTAGAAGGTGCATGTACTGTGGAACCTGTGTAAAAAGACCCATGGCCCTTTTATTTTCATTTGCAAAAATGTTTTAATTTGTATTTGATAATAGTTATTTCGTGATTTAGTTATAGGGAGTTTTCACCTTTTTTTTTAAAAGTTAACCCAATCCCATTTACAACAAATTTGCAAGACCACATCATATTATATCAAACTGAACTTATGTAAAAACAAACGCTCTCTTTTAGGTTAGCTACGGTGCGGGATTTTGCCTTTGAGAATTGAGACAGGCCGATACATTGGCGAACAAATCGACGATCATATATGGTTTTTTTTCTGTGATAGCTAACAAGTAGAGTCGGAAACACATATTGTGGTTACATGCGACTTTTATACAAGAATAAGTATGGACATATTCGGTGCAATATTTAATACAGAGGTATTTGTGCAACTATCGCTTAATAAAAAGTATGTTATTTAATGATAAATTCTGTGCGAAAATTAGAAAATTTTATATTTAAAGCTAATGCTGTAAGACGAAGAGCAATATATCCGCAGAACTGATTGTAGTTTCTTTATGAAATAGAGGCGACTTTTGACTCGGTTATGGCAGGCATATTTTCAAAGCATTTTATGAGGATTAACAATTGCTCGTAATGTGCAAGTTCTTATTCTCACATAATGCATTCAACTATAACAGTGTTCTCTTTGGGAAAAGTCTTTAAATGTTCAATGATGTATTATAATGTTTATAATGTATATGTGTACGTTTATGTATTTCTCATTTCGTATGATCGTATTGACACAACAGTCTCCCTTCCATACATGTATTCACTCACACATGTACTTACTCACATACACAATCCTTCACTAGTGTCATTGCTTATTATTGTTTTTAACTGTGTTTGATTTATACATATGACTACATGATCCTTACATGTCATTTCTTTACGAAAATACAATGACGTCACATTATAGAAATTTGGTTTTATAAAATCCGGTTAGTCAGTAAAACCTAATCAGTTTGTATTTTAACTCATTTTAGAAATAGACAACGAGTGTTATTACACGCAAATTATCATATGTTTCCATTCCTTTATCGAGTATGTATAATCATATTTTATTATTTCCTCTTACAAAAAAAATCTGTTTCGATATTTACTTTTCATCCAATCAAAACGTAGAATTATCACGACTGCAACAAAACATCGTCTCTGGACACAATTGTTTGATACGTGGTATAGCAAAGTTCATACACATTACCTATGGACGGGAGAAAATAGCCGGTTACGCCGTCGATTTGTTTACCCGTATGAAGGGCAAGTCGATTATTTTATGTACCTTGTCATCATTATTTCATAGATTTGAAATCTGGGCCAAATTTTAAAGTTGCTTAATTAGATGATGATTTTTATTTAATTGTTTAGGACGATATAGGACTCGTAAATAACTTATAATAAAAGAACTGCTAGTGCTGCAAGCAAGGGGCTTCTTGCAGATCACGGGGATTGATTTACCGATCACGAAAGTTAATAAATGTTTACCCGAAATAGGTAGCACCTATACTCATATTAATTCTCATGGGTGTTACCTATGAACGAAAAAGCCCATTTACGATATAGACGTACTTACCATTCATTTTTCTTAAACTTGTAACATGTAACGACTATAGGCGATATATATTTCTTGAGCCATTTGTAAATGCTAAGAAGAAAATAAAATTCTTCAGTCCAGGGGAGACAAATTATAATTAAAATGTATTGTTTCATAAGCTGTATTCTCCCTTGAATAACAACAACTATGTTCATAAACTAGACAGGAGTTCTTAACATATCTTCATCTCTAGATTAGAGAGTGAACCAGGATACGCGCTTTACGATACCCGATTAAGTTTAAATTCAGATACGTAATTACAAGTACGACGACATTGACAAAGAAAATATGTCTCTTCCAAACAATTGGTCCGACTAAAGAGCGATTGTACAGGGGAAACGGGTATGTGGATTGTTTTGCTGCATTTTGGTGTTTTTTTGTTTTGCCCTATGCATTCTATATGTTTATGAGAGGGAAACTAAGCACCGCATACTTCTTGTATTTCGTTGATATTTGCATCTTCTAAAAGTGTATGGGGACAACGCAGACTTGTACGACAGTATATACACTCGCTCGCATTGGACCTCTCTGTCCATGGATGCAACTTGTCAGGCACTTCACTGTATGGCCAACTATTTCGAACAGTGCAGGGTTTAGTTCTAAGCTGGTTTACACTTTAAATTGCCGCTCTAGTGCACCATCTGATAATTTAATTTCTCCTGCGAGGACTGCCGGCCGGACATTTCACACGAACGTTTAATGTGAAAACCTCTTCCAAAATATCTTGAAGGCGGTCGTCAGTCGTTAGCAATGGGTGTCATTGGACGGTACTGTCTTGTCCGTTATCTGAATAGTGGACTTTCTGTAACTCCTCTCACGAAACTGCACGATTCATGTTGAAATACGTTAGATGTTTTCTCTACCGATACCAAAACTACCAAAGTCATAATTATTCGTAAACAATATGAACATCAGAGGTTTGACTGGTTTTACAGCCGCTATCTACGCTTCTACAAATCTTATCAAAATTAGACCAAAATACTTCGCTGTAACTATACTGGATTTGACTACACCACATACAGGGGCGTCTCGAGCTGTCCGTATACACTTAAATACTCACGAGCACGTGTTCGTTTGTTATGTCCAATGAAATCGCACGATACAACAAACGCTCGTGCTATACAATTGAAGAACTCGACAATCACCACTTCTCTAGATCGTTTATTTATAAGGGTCATGCCGAACGATTTGGTAGGCGACAATAAGATTGTCTGACACAAAGGTCAATCTGGCCTGACATGTATGGGGCAATCATCAGATCTATATACGAGCGAGCGAATTTTAGGTCTGGTTTTTATGAGATTGATTTTCTACAAAACTACTAAGCCAGATTGTCAAGGACAATAAATGACGACCACTTGCAGATGCATGTTGAAGCTTCTGCCGCAGTCGAAATAATATTGCGACAAAAGGAGAAATTGCTGATAATGACTCCATTAAATAAGTACACGTTATGTCTACTGTTATAGGGGTTTTCCATACTCCTGCTTAACTGTTTTCAAAGACGTCTGCTGCAAATTCGTGTTCGTGGGTGACAGTATTTGAATTGTTCCATACATCTGTTTAAACGTTTATAAATTCGTCTGCTACATTTTTGTTAGATTTTGTTATCAGTCTTTCAAAAGTAATCTCTGAAACTATCGGTCCGATTGTTAAACACGTGTCATGCCGTAGTTTTGATTAGGATCCAACTCGTCACGTGAAACCGTATTACTTTTTATCATGTTTATGTATCGCCATTAAGAATTGGCTATTTGCCTTCTTTTTATCCGGAAATCAAATACACTGAACATGTAGGTCGTCAGTCCAGGCCATATGACCCCACATGTGCTTAAAAACTGGCATTATTGAAATACATAATAAATGTTAAATTAAATTGACATATAAGTTTTTATAATTTTTCGTTAAATTGTGTGAATGTATTCAAAATACAATGATGTCGATATGGGGGGGGGGAAACAACAACAAACGATTCGTAACCCAGTATCCTAGTTCATAGAATGATTATATTCTGAATGCACAAAACATCACACACGGAAGCCGTATCAAAACAAGATGGCGATGATGGCCCTGGATCGCTATACCAGTGAGTATTTAACAAGGAGAAGTGATTCCCTTTGTAGCTCTTTGTAAAACAGGCGATCCCAATTTGGACTCCAAGCGCATATTCTAAACAAGCTTAGTAGGACACAACTAGACCATGCTACACACCAAGTATCTTAGCTCTATGCCTTTCTGTTTCAGACAAGAATATTTTCAAGCTCTTTCCCTATCTATTTTAAACAGGTGACCCAAGGTTGGGGTGGGGGTTTATTTTGATCCAAACGACATAATATGAACAACTTTGGTAGAGGACCACTAGTCCATGCTACGCACCAAATATGTAAGCCCTAGGCCTTAAAGTAAAGAATATTTTTCAAGTTTTCCGTTCTTTTCCATTTTGGTTGCTATGGCAACAAGAGTTCTGCATGGAATTAATTTCTTTGAACACTTTTGAAAGGGCAATACCCATGGAAATTACACCCCTGTGATGTTTCAGCAAAATTGCATATGCGGATTTGGAATGAGAAGTTGTTTGTAGGAACATGGGAATAGAAGGACAGACGACGACGGCGGACAACGAACGGTGAGTGTTCACAAAAGCCTATGTAGTATATATACTTCTAAATTCATTTGACAGTTAAAAAAAACTAATAGTTCACGTACAACTATTTAAAGCAAATCGGTAAATCTAGGTTGAAATATCAGCCAATTTAGTTTGTATTAATTATCTGACCTCCCAGCTCCTAAAAACTATTTTTCCGACGTTTGACAAAAGTCATTGCAACCATTATCATTCGTCTTCCCCTTATGCATTAACAGTCTATGTGGGAAGGTGACCAGCTACCTCGGAAGAATGTTGTCTAGAGTACTGGTGTGAGAAACAAACGTTCAGAGAACTGGTCGTCGTAATATAACTGAACTATCGTTGTAAAACGTCGTTAAACTCCAATCGAACAATCAATCAATCAATCAATAGATTGTATTAATTTTGTATTGACTTTGTACATATCGAGATTTTTTTCTCGTCTGAGGGATTCATGTGTAACGCAAACACAAACATGTTAAAATATTATACACATACATGCTGGCACCAACTCACAGATATACTTCCATTCATTTCAATGGTTCTCTCTCTTTTCTAAATGTATATGAATAAGCCAAAAATTCAAAAAAACATATGTCCTGTTACAAAAATACAAACATGACAAACAGAGAGCATACACAAAAAATAAATGCCAAAAAAACGTTAATGAGTATGAAGCGCTCTTACCTTTATCGCATATCATGAATTCGTAAAACAAACATGAGATAATATTTCAAAGCAGAGGCTACGTAAAAAGAAAAATATTACAAAACAGCCACATATCCAATACAACAATATATGGCTACTATATGAGAATTCTTTGGTAATTCCAAGATTATCACATGGTGCTTTTTAAACATGATGAACGCTTGAAAATCAATTTAACAAATATTGGTACACTTTGCGTTTGTGAGGACGGTGGTGTATCCCAATTAAAACAAACGCAACACATAGCAACATGGGATAAATTGAAAGTATCTTATAGAGAAATGTTGAACAATTAAAGTAATGGTAGTTTTCATATTTGGCGAAAAGAAAAAAAGAATTAACCGTCTATAAAGTGCAAAACATCGTCAGCGATAGAAAACATTATATCAGAAGGATTACTGCTCTAATCTACAAGGGACTGAGGCTAGCTACCCTTTTTAAATTTGCACAATTATATGTAACTTTTGACTTTCTGCAGCTCGTTTAGAATACAAATGTTCTTTACTAACATGCTGTTTCATTTACAGTGTACACTTCGTACAGAGGCTTTACGACTCTTGATCATATTTTACCCGACATCACCCGTTACACATTCGTTATTATACTATAACTCAAGAGAACGATTTAGGGCCATATTGCCTCATTTGTTTGCATATAGTTCTACTATGAACGAGTTTCTTCTGAAAACCCTCCACCCTTTATATGAATGAAAATAAAGATAATACGAGTGCAATGGTTATCAAAGTATTCGAATTATTGGTTGGGGTTTTACGCCGTTTTAAACAAATTTTCAGTTATATCACGATGGCCAGTTCACCTACTCATGTGTTTCCAGTAATCCACACAACAAACTTCCCAAACCAACTGGCTCCTTTTCCACACAGACTGTTTGCTCATTGGTGGAAGACGAATGACGCTTTTTGCATTGACTTTTAACAAATGTCAGAAAGAATGTTTGCCGAGCTGGGATTCCAATTCACAACCCTGGATTGACAACCCGTTCCGCTACTGACTCAATATAATTATATAAATCCTATATTGGCCTTACGTTATTTACTAAACATAAGCACTTACGTGGATGAAAGGATGATTTGTTTGGCATGATCAAATAAATCGTCCACTTAAAATTGTTTAAAAATGTTTATGGAACCAAATAGTTCAATGCTGTTATATGACATTTAACTGTTTAACTGTCCTTTTTAAATTTTAAATATTTACCCCCAAGCTACAGGTATACTTATTATTCGTCCATGTAAATGATACGTTTCAATCAGGCACAAGCTTGTTCAACAGCTGTAGTTCAACGTTCTTATTAAAGAAAGTTTAGAGTAGCTTTAACATACTTGCCAGTTTTCTTGTCCTTTGCGTGAGCCTCTATTGTCGTTTTGAGGAAGCTCAAACTGAACTCTATTTCTCGGTTTATATATCCGTCATGGTCGTCAAGTTGTAAGGTTAACTGTCCGACTTTGGTCAGGATCTGATCGAAGACAACAGGTGGTTTAGACTGCGTTGCATATACTTGAATGGAAATAGAAGTATCGCCAGAATGTGGTGGAACAAATTTTCTTAGTAAGCACGGTTGACCTAATCTAACTGTATAATTTCTGTTGACATACACGTTGAAAATATCGTTACACATTATACCGTGATCAGTTGAAATCTTGTTTGCCTCTGGATGAACGCCTTCTTTAAAAGGTATTGCAGTAAGGTATCCATATGTATACTTGAGTGTACGCCCTCTGACAGCGTCAGGTACATGGCCACATATTACCGCTCCTTTCATAACTACGGATGCTGCATCGCGCGGTATGATTATCTGGAGATTGGGCAATGTGGATTTTATAGCGTGTTGTAACATAGGCAAATCAGAGAATCCGCCAACCATCAGGAGTGCTGTAACCCCTCTTACTTTTTCATGACGCAGCATTGTTTTAATGTGGTTGATTGTTTCGTCAACAGAATTACTGAAAAGATTTTCATAATGGTAGCTGCGATTTTTAATTTATCGCCTTGCAGTTCAATATCAGCTGCGTATGTCGAAGCACTGATACGTTCTGCCAGGTCTTGGTTTCTTTCTTTTTTCAGAAGATCAGTAAGAGAAGCGGGTACTCTTATCGTAACTTTTGACCCCTTCGTAGGAATTATTTCCTTCTTCTTGGTTTCCCTTAGGAAACTTTCGTAGGCTTGATTGACCAATGTGCCGCCCCAACCCCCTCCACTAGCTGCATGAATTTCCTTAAGTCCACCAGTCACATCAACCTCGTGTAAGTTATGTATATTGTACCACCTTAAAAGACACACACTTTATGATAAGCACAATAACAATAACAATAGCAATTGTAAATAATTTAATGAATGGAAGGCCTCACTTGTAATGTGCTTTTATTTAGTCATATCAATTTACTTCACACTTTTATATTTTAACATTTAAAGGGTACCAAGAGTCAAAAAAAGAAATGCTTACATAATAACATAAGAACAAAATAAGAAATGTTTTTAAGTATGAAAATATCAATTTTGTGCAATAAAATTACGCTTTCACGGAAATTACCGAGTGCGAAAAGTGAAAATAAACTGACTTCCGGTTTACCGTGATGACGTAGTGATGGGGAGTTGTTTCGATTTCTATAATGGCGGATGAGTTGAATTACGGAGCTTTAGATGAAATTTTTACTGTTCATCGTCTTCTTTCGAAGAAAACAGTGATGAGTCAGCTATTTACAGTGAGACAGATGACCTAGGCAACGGAATAGCACCTTTAGGGATCAGACCATACCAGTTTGAGTCAGTAAAACGATCTGAAACGAGCAGCGAGTCTGAGAGGAAGCAGGACGTGAAATTGTTCGTGATGAATGAAAGTATTGATAACATGCGAGAATAAATTAATTTTTGTAAAAGGTTATTTTAAGAAGCATTTAAACTTTAATTATTTATATCTAGAACTACTTTTAGTTTGATTATTGTTCGTTTTGACAGGGATTTTTGTTTCTACTCCATAAGTCAAATTTAAACACATGTTCGCGGTTTTTTTTTCCCGATTTTTAATGCAGAAATTACCTATTTTCCTGTCATGATTCAAAGTGGATTCCACGAGAATAAATGTAAAAACATCCCATATAGATAAGATTACAAAGTTATTGAATGTCTAATGTCCTTACATTTTCATTTCTAACCATTTCCTTTTGAAGAAATAGATCGGCAAAAGAAAATGTCAACCTAAAAAAAAGTCAAATTTAAACACATGTTTGCGTATTTTCCCGATTCTCAAGAACGATTTAGTTCTTTGTTTACTTACCCTTGCTTGTTGAAACTCATTATTCCAAGACAAGAACAATCCGGAAACGACTTCCAGATCAGAAATATCTGATTGAATGTCAGACGGGGTGAAGGCAGAAAAAAAACAGCTTCAGTATTGTGTAAGTCTCATAACGCGCAATCAATTCTAATTTGCTCCCGTGAATGACCCATTGTATTGCCCTTCTGATTTCTTTCCGCAGTGTAACTAGATCAATCAATCAAAGACCCGCCGGTATTGTGTAGATGAAAACAATAACCACTTATGTCAGCTGTTCATCCCTTTCCACAGCAAACGATTGTGAAAATGTCGAGACAAAAATAAAGAAAATCTATAAAGTATAATTATTGAATTAATTCAAATAATTGTGGCAAAAGTTATCTATTAAATTTAATGCATTTATACATTCTCATTTTGCTGCAATGTTTACCAAATTCGTCAGCTTTAGTTGCGTCAAAATGAATCTACATCTGTGAAAGCACTTGATTATCAAACCGGTATAAACCGGATATATATATCACGACTACTGATCGGTCAAACAAAAGAACCGACATTGCACGTCTGCGTTAACACTTTCCTCTTTCAACAAATTTGTCGACGAAATTAAAAACATCTTGACCCTTTCTCACGTGAAGACAATTTCTACAGTAGAGGAAAATACTCATACAGGGGTGCTTCATTGTGTTTGTGATCATAACACTGTGAGCAATTTCTCTCGTTTTCAAATGTCGTCTGCTCCTGATTTTTTAATATGAAGAAAGGGATAAATGAACAACAAAGCACTGTTGTCAAGGTCATTTTTACTGCATGCGTCAATAATTTGCCATTTGATCAGGGTAACTTAAAGCTTTTAGCACGTGGTTAATTTACTGCGAACACATAATAATAATTACCGTGTCAAATGAAAACCCGCCTTCCGATAGTTGGGAATATTCAGATCAATATGCTCTTCTGTTAAGACTGATCATCATAAGAGTCATCACTGTTCGTAAATCGTCACACAACAATTATGGAAGTCTTTGGAGAACAGTAATGACCAAAAGCCGGCATTGCAATTATGTAAATTGATACAAACTGCCTTAAAATTTGGAAACAAAACTGATTGTCTATTGTTATGTGTCGTGGCTCAATCTTTATATGGTGCATAGTGATGTAATGTTAGGAACCCTTGTGGCATGTTTAAACATCCCCCTACCACACACTCTCTGGGCATTTTCACGTTTTATTTCTCTTTAATTATTTCAAATATATCGATGCGTTCACGATTTACACTGTCAACATAATGAGAGCCTGCATTGAATTCCCCATGAGCACGTCACTTCCGGTATTTTTTACGGAAATTGCCGATATTTTTTTTCCGCTAATCTCGACCTGGCTTATTTTGAGCCCGGATTTTAAATGCTTATTAAAGTTATTCTTTTGATATTTTTCAAAGAAAATTCTTATCACATTAGGTTTTTATGACTTTTCCATACATATTGATCGCGTATTTGAATGTCATTCTTGGAACCCTTTATTATATAAGTGGTGCTCCAGGGAAACCGAACTTAGCGTATTTATTACAAGTTTAAATGAAGATTTTCCTGTGTATCAATGCTATCGCCTATAACACTATTTTCATAAGTGTGGTGGTTCCTTTTGTGACTTATTGGCGAACATTGCAGAGGAAATGTGCAGATTGGTCTGGATTTACACTTGTTGCAAATGCCATAATGTTGGTTTTCGCAGAACAGTGCTCAACTCATGATTAGTCGATCTCAATTATTTGACTGCACTTGTTAGAACGGGACGAGCTTTTCCTGATTATTGAAATTGATTAAAACACACAGAGGGAATAAAGATCTATTTGATGAAGTTCCCTAAATATATCTCAATTTTTATGTAAATCACTGTGTCGTCTGTACACCATACGAACGTAGATCATACAATTTAAGGTGACAATGGTATAACGAGTGTTAATATGAACATGTCGTGTTAATTGATCTGATGATTGAAAAGGAAAGGCACCAGGGCATATATATCAGTTAGAGAGCATTGTGCAAAACTTGGGATATACGGGTACTAAAAGACGAAATACATTTCCTTTCTTTTGTATTGCTCTTCGTATGAGCGTTTATGTTTGTCTTTGTACTTTTCTTTTTTTTTCAACCTCATGCATTATTTTAGGAATCATATACAAACATTGGCTATCTAAAGAGCTTCAAACTAAAACGTTGAAGATAATGCATATAATATTCAAACTCACCACCAGCATCGACAATCATGTATTTAGTTCCAACTTGGAATTCAGAAATTGTGGAACTTTGTTCTTTTTGTCCTTGATTGGTCGCCTGTAGTGGCATATATCTACAATAGACGGATGCAGCTTCCGGTTCCAAAGCAATCGTCAATTTTTCCTTAGATTTTTCCGCCTAAAATGAAAACAAAATGGGATGATAGTTTTTTAACATTGTTTGATACAAAATCCGTTGAAAAGGCACTACCTGTTTTGTTTGTGTTGATATTTACGGATGGTATATGTTTAGGAAACATCAAATAGTTTTTTACGTATCAGTAATTCTTTTCACCTATGCATGCAAGGATAAATATGAGCGAAAGTAATTCTCACAGTTACAAACCTGATTGAATTTTCAAAATTAAAACTAACCACTCAGCAACGCTGGTCTTTTGTACAAGTATTAATTTTAAATTAAATTTTATTCTATACAGGAAAAATGTACACATAGTGCTAGAAATGCAATAAATGGTGTTCGCCTTACGTCAATAGCTGCCTCTGTCATGAATTGTTTCGCGGAGTCTGTCCATATTGCCGGTACCGTCAAGACCCAGTGTATGTCAGAAGACTGTATACCACCAGTTACTCTGTCGTTCACAACAGCAATCATATCTTTGACTAGGTAACCAATTGTTAATGAAAATACTCTCATAGCTGGCAATGATCGATTCAGACTATCTTCAATAGTGATGTATCTGTCAAGGACCTGAAAAATGATCGACATATATTACTTTAGTATTATTATTATTAAAGTGAAAGGGGAGTTTATTAGAAGAGAGCTTTGTGAACATGTTTGTGCTTTAGTACCATGGGCAATCGGAATCATTTGATGTAACCGATCGAATTAAAGTTATTTAATGCTAACATTTTATTATGTTCTGTAAAAAAAAGTCCGAGAAATAGTTTTAAGTATATGTATTCGGTAGTAAGAATCAGAAACCATAATACATACTAAATGTACTCGCAGTAGTTGTTTGACTGTTACAGGTTCATAAACGTTTATAATGAAATTGTTTACGCACAACACATAAGAAAATTTCCTTGTATTCACATGTGTGAGGTCAGCGAAGAACCATACGGAACGCCTGAATGACTATAACGAATTAACAATTTAAAAGCTGGTGATCTCAAAGTAAAAAGGGTTCTTGCATCATACACTATATTTGATTGATTGTATTTGTTTTAATGGTGTTGTAACACCGCTTTCAACATTATTTCAGTTATAACATGGCAGAAATTGTACTATCAATACCTGATCTAGCTTTTTGTTCAGTGCCATTTTGAACTCTTTGAAGTAATAATAGTTTTCCTGTTCCTCATTTTCAGCTAGTTCTTTGTACTTATTTTCTGCATCATATCCAAAGGCAACTAGTGTTTCACCATCTGATGCAATCAGTGCACATGTAGGTGCCTTCTCGGTTACAAGTGCGGCTCCCGAATGCCATGGTTTGGTAGATACTTGTGTAGGATCTTTCTCGAATTCATGTATGAAAGAGAAAGCCAAGCCAGAATAGGCTATACCAAAATCAATGGCACTGACAATCATGGTTTGTTTCTGAAAATAATAAGTGTGCATTAACCCTTTCACAAAAGCAGTCACATTTTAGCTGATTTGCAGCAAACGACGTTTGACAGCATTTGGGTTAAAGGAGAATTTGCCCACAATAAGCTAAAATCCCATTTTTCTTATATTTAAAAAGTCGTCGGTTGCAGCTTCTTTGCATTGGAGAGTGAGTTACATGTCTGCGATTTGAACCATCTTATTTTGCTCCTTATGTGCATAAAAGTGTTGCTGCAAATTATTAGAGGACAATTAACAATAATAAGTGACAAAATAAGCTTTTGGTGTTTTGTAATCTATGTCAAATAACGCCAAATAGTCCCTAAACAACTAAGTTGGCGTAGATATGAGTGTATACAATCACCAGAACGCATTGAATATATGACTTTGAGTTTAAATTCATTGTAAATGTCTGTATGATGCACTGGAAATGATTGATTTTTTCATATTTAGTATTTTGACCTTGTTTAAAAGTGAAAATAGATAATGTGAAACACCGGTAATGTGAAACACCGGTTTTGTCCATGCCAGATTTGGTCCAAAATGATGGTAACCATTTTTGCCTGGTGAATTCATTCTTGCATAATCCATGACCCCTCGCAGCCGTGCTAAATAATGTACGCGATGACAATCTTTCGAAGCCAGTCAGTTGAAAATAATGTTTGCTTCCATTGGTTTTTTCGAAAATTAACAGGCTTGATTATCTTGTTCAACAAAGAAAGAGTTATTACGGTATGGCTGTATTTTGTCGTATTACATTTCTGCACAACATAGTGGTTATTACCGTTATTTTTAAACATCTCTTTTTCAGCGCGCCAATAATGTGTTTCGGGGCAGCTTTTGTTAGCCTTATTGTGTCACCCTACTGTTGTGGCCGAAATATTTGAAGTTTAACATTTAACACTTTGAGGTTACGACAATTGACCAATGAATAATCCTTATATAATTATGAAAACTTGACGTACAAACAACGTTACAGGTGTGTTATTATTTATTATCCGTGGCATTTAGGACTCGTATAGTTTCAGTTTGTAAGGATCCGATACGATTATAGTCTTCATTATTTATATTAATTAAGCACATATAAAAGTAAAGCACGTTTAAGGTTTAAGTCGCATGCTACAGGCTAGGAATTACGGTAATTGTTGCAATTGAAAGTACAAAAGGTAGTTACTAACTCCTTTTTACCCAGAAACCTATTCGTGTTATCTTTGTCAATACAGAATAGAAAAAATGAAAAGTCATTCATTATTACCCTGATAAGTGTGTTATATGAAATAAAATATTCCGAAAAGAAACAACATTGAACAACTCATATGAGACCCGCCATTTTTGAAGAATTGTAATTTGCCGGTGTCACCTGTTTATCTTCCAATGAGTGCATGAAGAGTTGTTCTGATCAATTCAGACAAAACAAAGGAACAACTTTGGCTTACGTACGTTATAATGCTTTACCTTACAATGAATGTCTACAAACCTTCAACACGCCTGTATTATATAATTATGCTGCTTTAGAACTACGAACGTGTGAATAAAACGAAACAGGAAGTACGTATATTATTGTGGAAGTCTATATCCATCCTCTATTATCAATTAATATTTGAGCCCATTTTAAGTTAAAAATGTAGACCCGAATCCACAACAGCGTTTGTGTCTGCACAATCAAGTCAATATTTTCACTGTTTAGATATTACTTACACAAGCTTGTTATATACTTCAGTCAACAAGTGTAGATCCTGATAAGTCTGAGCAGGTTGATTAAACGATCTGATTCATAACTGTTCAGAAACTCGCAGCTTTTTCCACAGTTTAAACAGTGGTTATTTGTAACAGGGAATCTACTGATAAGATATTAAGAGTTCACTTTACCCTTGACATTATTTGTTTAGATATCCTCGTCACATTAAAACGAGACTAACGTGTTTGGAAGATAGATTTACCTGAGGTATATATGTAAAGCGCATTTCGGTGAGTCCACAATCAAGTGCGAACTTGCGAATATATCATTCGTTTCATTGCGATCGAGATTAGGTAGTCTCAATACCGTCGTCAATGTTTTTATTACCGCGTCTTTATATAGTCCAACTCGCTAACTGTTGTATAACCGCATCTTTATATAATCCAACTCGCTAACTGTTGATTAGTTGATTGTTTGGTGTATTACGCCACTTTCAACAATTGTTCAGTTATATCACGGCGTTTCCTGGATAAGTTACCAGTACTACTGGCCCATTTATCCTGACAACAGACTGTCAATTGAAATGCTAACCCCGTAACCATGAGCTTCAAAATGGACAGCCATTACTACCATTTTTAAGTTTTCTGTATGAATCGAACCCGCGACCTCCCGCACTCGAGGCGGACGCTCTACTATTTCACCACTGAGGCAGTAACTCACTAAAAGACACGAAAAATCCGTTTCTATCTATTTTTCGATAGCAGTGGCCCGAATAATGCATTTAGGGTCCTTCGTCAAATATGTTTGCCAATACCTCAAACATTATATAGTTTCGGTCAATAACATGGCTATCCTCTATTATTCATGAATATTTAAGCCCGTCCATTGGGGAAAAGGTTCACGTTGTTGTGAACAGTTAAGATCCAGATCAGATTGTGGGTCTGCACAATCAAGTCAAAATCTCAACTTTTCAGATATTGTTTGAAATTTCAGTCAACAAGTGTAGAAACTGCTACGTCTGAGCAGGTGGACGAGATCTGATCATACGCAACACTGTTCAGAAATGCTAACTCGCACCTTTTACCATGGATGTGAATGTGAAACTGCAAAATGCAGTAAATAACTCTTTTTTACACAGAAACGGGTTTGTGTTGTATTTATCAATACATAAAAGAGAAAATCAAAATAAAAAAGTAAAACCCTGATTTGTTTGTATAAAATGATATATTCGGATATGACATAAGTTCTACAACTAATACGGCAGTCGCCATTTTTGAAGAAATAGAGTTTGTCGGTTTTACCAGTTTACCTTCCATTAAGTGCACGAAGAGTACTGAGCTATACAGACACCATTTAATGTAAATTATGAACTTCTTTTTTTTGTAAATGATTTACCTTACAATGAACATACACATACCTACAACACGTCCGAACTAGATAATTATGCTGCTTCAGATAACTCTACGGATATGTGATTTTAAAGTGAAAGAAGAAGTATATTTTCCCAGAAGTTTATTTATATATATTGTGTATCTTACTTCTAATAATATTTGAGCCCATTCATGGGGAAAAGATGCCAGCTGATGATGAAGGTATATATCATCATTTACATCCGCACAGTCGGATTAAGATCTCCACTGTTCATATCTTACTACACAAGCTTGTTAGAAACTTCAGATTCTGTAGATTCTGATAAGCATTTGTAGGCCGACAAGCTGATCTGACCTAACACAGACATGCTTACTCGTACCTTTTACCATGGACATGCTAAAATAGTTATGACCTATATTAGCCTCCTTCTGAATGATACAAGACATTTCATTATACTATTGTGAAGAAGGGAATAACGTATCGTGTATATTAGTTTGAATAGCACAGGTTCAGCATTGTTTAGTTGTTAAAGGCGATACATTGACAAGTTATGAGGACTTTACCTTGCCATTGTTAAAACAGTATTTCAGATATTCTCGTCACAATAAATCGAGACTAAGAATCTCATTACTAAACGTCCGTAATAAACGTAGGTGCGACCACAATTTACAAAATATCACTGTAACTGTCCGTATAAAATGAGCTGTTGCATAATGAATACATATCTATGTACGTCTATTCTTTATTTCTATGTTAACTGATCTTGTCAAGTAATTATGATTTAATCTACATGGACTTAAACTTGGCTTTAGTTAGGCATGTGTATAAGGCGTGATTCAGATGTAACTACACTGTGTGAGAAACACACAACATAAGTTTCCTATATACCAAGTCCGAAATTGATACATTAAAACATTATTGAGACAATGGCCGAAGAAAAGATATGAAAAAATGAGTTTACACCTATATATTAAGATCAGATTTGTGTTCGGAATATTGTATAGGTCTCCTCATCCACATGTATAAGTGTGACCACTTTGAAAAGAAAATGCCGAACAGAGAAAACCTTTTGACCTATTAATGCAAATCGTAACGGACAGACGCACGGGGGGATTAACCCAAAGACGGACAGATAGTCAGTCGCTCCAGACAAAGTACAACGTTTCGGGAAACACTCATTAACGAACAAGAGCATTTCACGGAACGCATGTGTTGCATGCAAAAGTCATATAATAAGTGAGAACATGGAAGGACAATAACATACCCACTCCCAAAACCGCATGTTCAATTTGTTAATTGTGCACTGCACATCTATAGGTCATAAGTTACCTAAAAACCAAGTTTAAAATGGATACAATTGAAATTATTTGACACAATGGCTCAACTAAATAAGGAAAAATGGAGATAACTAAAATAAGCAGACCAGAGTTATATACCTAGTATTTTGCCGATATTCTAATCACAAGGTATAAGTGTTACCACATTGAAATGAATGTGACAAACAAAAACAACGTTTTGACCAATTTATGCAAACCGTGACGGGCGGACAAATGCACATTCAGACAGACAGCCGGCCGTACGTCTCGTAATGCCTCCATGCTTTACACACAGACAACACATAAACTATTGATTACAGAAGACTACTTTCGATCCGTCAAAACAGTTGCAGTTATAACTCGTAAGTATGCTGAAATTAACTTATCTCTTATCTCTTATTCAAAGATTTACTTTCATTTCCTAGTTGGGTCGACATACTGACAGTCAGAGAACGAAATGATGAAACAATATCTGTTCCAGCGACATATGAGAATATTCATCACAAACGAGCCCTATTTTAGCCACAGTTCCCCAGTAGCTGCAAGACCGTTAGAACCATTCTTTCATGGCGCGTATAAACTATAGGACGCTCTCTCTTTGGACGACTACATCGATAGTGCTTACATGTATGTAATAAAACGTTTATATGATATGATTACAAATATAATGCTTGCATAGTGATGTAAACATTGTGAAAAAAGACAAACTTTCTCATTAAAGATTAACGGAGGTCAGATGTTTTTGTTATCTAGATTATAAAATAAAACTTGATTCATGTTTCAAAGCATTGTTTGAAAAAGAGGAATTACTCATTGTCAGCAATAGCTCCGTTTCAGAAGATATTTTCAATATTCGAATGTAACTAAGTAGCCATAACGGAAACGGATTAACCCTTTCCCGCTTACAGCAGGCGGCATTTTAATGCATCGATCGTGACAAGAGGAGAAATTGCTTATCGTGACTCATTTCCTCTTTTTCCACAAACTGTTTTAGCAATTTTTAGCTCAACTATTCGAAGAATATGAGAGCTATTACAGTCACTTGTGCGTCGGCGTTGCAACTTTAAATAAAGTTTTGCATGCAAGGCTCTTTCTCACAAACCACAGATGATATTGCTTTGAAACTTCACACACTTATTGGACATCATCAAATGACCATGCAGGACAAGTCCTATAAATCTATATCAGATTTTGACACAATTATGCCCCTTTTTGGACTTAGAAATGTTGGTAAAAGTTTTGCATGCAATGCTTTGTGTCAAAAACCACAGATGCTATTGCTTTAAAACCTTACACACGTATTGGACATCATTAAATGACCTCGCAGGACCAGTCCCAATACTCTATATCAGATTTTGACACAATTATACACCTTTTTGGACTTATAAATTCTGGTTAAAGCTTTCCGTGCAACTACATTAAGAGTCCATATCTCTGTATTTACTAGATTCATTGCATTGAAACTTTATATAGCTTTCCAACCATCACACCTATGTATATTTTTAAGTTAGATAACTGTACCCTGCATTTACTGCAAGTTATAGCCCTTTTTTTACTTAGAAATTCTGGTTAAAGTTTTACGTGCAACAACATTAAGAGTCCATATCCTATTAATTATTTGATGCTTTGCATTGAAACTGTATACAACCCTTCCCAATTATCCCACCTATATAAACAATTAAGGTTGATAACTCTTAACAGCATGTAATGCAAATTGTGGCCTCTTTTTACTTAGAAATTCTGGTTAAAGTTTTGCGTGCAACGACATTAAGAGTCCATATCCTAGTAACTACTTGATGCATTGCATTGAAACTTTACTTAGAAATTCTGGTTAAAGTTTTACATGCAATGTACTTTCATGAATATATCTCAGTCACCACTAATGATATTGACTTAAAACTTCATGCATGTCTTCAGGGGTGTCAGACAGTCAAGTCAGAAAACTCTTGTATGAATTTAGTACAAATTTTGGCCCTTTATTGACTTTTAAAATTTGGTTAAAGTTTTGCATGCATGGTATGATCATGCACATATCTTAGTAACCACTCAGAGATTGATTTAAAGGTTCAATATATTCTGTAAAGGTATCAAACAATCAGATTAGGTAACTCATGACTGAATTTCTTATAAATTATGGCCTTTTGTGAAGTGACAATTTTAGGTTGAAGTTTTGTATGCTAGGAATTTTCTCACAAACAGCCTAATGCTATTCAAACAAGACTTATCCAACTTGATTTATAATTCTATACTATCAAGCCACTATCTCAGTAACAACTGTTGTCTATAGTATCAAATGGCTAAATAGTCGAGCATGCTGACTTGCGGACAGCTCTTGTCTACATTTTCCCTTACATGTAAGGCTAAATTGCTCGTTATGTTTCATCTGTTGCATGTTATTTAAAATGTGTATGGAAGAGGGAAAGAGTAAAAGAATGTCTGTAGTAAAGCGTTTTGATATCTTAAGTATGAATATAATTAATTTGAAACGGGTTTGAAAGCATTGTGTGAAAAGGAGGAATGGTTCATTGTCAGAAATGGCTCCATTTTCGACAATATTTTGAATATTCGACAGTTAAAGTATCACGGCAATGGTTATCATTGAAACGATGTAACGTTTTCCTGCTTACAGACGCTATTTGACGCATGTTCAGCAGACGGCATTCGAAAAAATCGTGACAAAAGGAGAAATTGTTTATCGTAAGCAATTTCTACTTTTGCCACAATGATTTCAACTCCTTTCAATAATTAGAACTTTATTAACAGTGATTTGCATATTTCTCTATATGTATTTTAAGTCGATTGTTGTAGACTTTTTGGGGTCTCAGCACGAACGACGTTAAATAACATCTCTGACATTGAGGTCAATCATAGTTCAGAGTGTGTTTCACTCGAAGGAACTATTTTGACTCATTAATGCGGATGGATTTTCGTTATTCGTTCCAACCAATGAACTTATTGTCAACCAGATGGAAAACCTTAGTTAGATGAAAATAGTTAAGATAATGCTCTCATTACGAAATGTGCAAGGAATCTGCAGTGGCCGAGTGGTTAGTGTCGGGGATTTGGAATCGGGCGTACCTGGTCCGATCCCAAGTTGCGGCGGTCATGGTTAAGTTCCCTTTGGCAAAACATATCCCCTAGCCTAGTACTGGTTTGTTTTCCCATGGCTCTTGAATAAGCGAACTATTGTCTTGATATAACTGAAATAATGCTGAAAACGGCGTAAAAGCCACAATGAAGCAAGAACATAACAATTCACACAGTTTTTGTACACTAAGTCTATCAATGAAATGGTTACTAAAATAGTTTGTCCTAATAACAAATCAAGTCTTCTTTATTGCCACCATTACATATTTTACACAGTCTTTGGTTTCTCTCTACCCTGCCTGACCCATATCGACCAGTCTGTATGTGTAGATTTTGAGCTGAAAGGCGAATTTGCACAATTTCTTTTCTGTCTGATTTCAAACTTATCAAATGTAAATAGTGCTCGTATTCGAAGTCAGGCTTAATTTCTTTATATAAAGTAAGAACCTTGTATTCTCTCAAACCACTTGAGCACTGTTGGATACAATTGTCAATTAGTCTTTGTCTGCGAGTGTTATGAAATACTTTGGATTAACACTTAGCGATTCTTCCCCATACATGTAAAAATCCATCGTTAGCTAACATATTATTGCGGCCCAATTTATGTGTTCTTTCTAGTGATCATCTAGTGAGCACTGGTACACTGATGTGGCAATACAATTGTCTGTCCGAATTACTTTAAACCAATATTTAAAAAAAAAAGAATTGTCTAGCAATACTAAGAAAAGAACGGCCTAATTTTCCGTCAACACCAACGTTACTAGGGGGTCACATTTCTGCTTAACCCTTTCCCTAAAATATTCGGTTTTGAATCCCCTGCAGCAGACGACTTAGAAAAGGTTTGCCGCCAAAGGATTAATTGCTTGTTATGAGCAATTTATCCTTTTGCCACAATGTTTGATCAATACTTACACTTTCATTCATAAATATGTTATCTCTTTGCCAAGTTGTTTTCATAGTCGTTTGCAGCAGATTTGTTGTATGACGTTAAGTTAATCATCTTGATATCAGACAAACATATTCATTACATAATAAACAAGTGGACCAAAATATCGATATCGATCCTGAATCGATCACCTGAGTGATGACATAGTAGCAAATAGGTAACTCGTAAAATCGGGGGAAATTTGTAAATAAAATACTTTAAAGGAGAAGGACATTTGTCATAAGGCAAATACATTTGATAAATTCGATAAAATGGAAAGGAAATGACATAAGGAACATTCTTGTGAATCTTGATTCATATCGATCAAGTGAATTTGGAGGATAACTCGTTTGGAGTTAAAAGTTCATTTTACCCATTTTGTGATGTCCCCTGCCGGCTATGTTTTCCACCAAGTCAATGCGGTTATTGTAATCTTGCCCCTTTTCTGATGCCGCATGGTCACCATGTTTTTCAACCAATCAATATGGTTTCATCAGTTTTTGTAAAGGGTCACCCCAAAGATATTTCTACTGAAATACTGAAAAACTGAATTAATTTTAAACTATAATTATTGAATATAAATGCTCCATTTGCACTAATGTTTTCAAAAGCTTTCTTTTCAGGAGTTAAATTATACTATCATTTGTCATGATAATTAATGTTTGTTCTCAAAAGCTCTATGTACTTGTAAGCAAGTATTTGTGTTTAACCCTGTTCCACTTTCAGTTTCAGTGTTTATCAAAATTATCTTATCTTAAGTGTCCTCTTCAATCATTGATTCTCTGAAGTTGACCAATCCTACTGTCCACAATAAAATTGTATTTATTGAACTCCTTGTATCATATCCTTAGGATTGTGTATTATAATGTACGAAATTGCAGTGGTGCGAAATCACTGAGTTTACTAAATATTTTAAAACATTTAAGTCGGAAAGCTCATTTTTCATCTATTTCCTTCTTTGTTCAACCAGGAATCTTAAGTATTCATTCTAGATTCCTTGTTAAACCAATTATTGCATGAAACATTGTCAGTTCGAATGAATGTTTATCACTCCGGTATGGGGGACTGGCTACTTTTGTGAAGACTATCGACATCCCCGCCGAATACATGTTGCACAAGTATGTTAGGCCTACTTACCAACACTTTAGAAGATGAATTGGAGTTGTTTCTATTTAAATATGTAAACCAGATACACGCATCTCTAGTCGTCATTATGTCGAATAAAGTGGAACACGGATCGTTGTTTATGTAAAGCGCTTTACTGTAAAGTAACGTGCGTCTATGTCACATTGAGCGAGACGCTTCAGTAAATTAGTATTGCTGTCGTCTATTTTTACGAACGGGAACAATATGTTATACTCAGTTCCATTTAATATTAAAATGTTCGTAAAAATGTTAGTTCAAACGAAAATTACAAATCACTTTTATGTCCTTAAATACATATTTAAAAAAAGATAAAGATAGACTAGACGACGTAAATTTTCAATCTGTTTGACAGACCGCTTTTTATACATACCAAAATTGGCGACTTACATGATTTAAGCAAGTTTCATTTAAGAAAGTTTCATGGGTTATTGAAAAAAATGCGTATCAACTTTACTATACCATGTATCCAACAATTGTATCCAGACAGGATATTTTGTAACAGTACGATATTTCTACGTTCTGATTGGATGAAAAGAAAATATCGAAACAAAAAATACTAATAGGGGAAATAATTAAATATGATAATACGTATTTGAGAAAGGAATGAAACACGTGAAAATATGTGCGTGTAATTACACTCGTTGTCTATTTTTTAAAATGAGTTCAAATACAACTGATTAGGTTTTACAGACTAACCGGATGTTACATATCCAAATAACGCAAATGATGAATAAATACCCAAGAGGAAAACAACATAAATGATAAGAAAGGATAGTTTGACTCGTCACAAATGTAGTTCCGTAAATTAGTGAATTATTTCATCGAAAGTACTTAATGAAGGGCATGTCGATTATTTGTTGTACTTGTCATCATTATTTCATGGATTTGAAATCTAGGCCATATTTTAAAGTTGAATATATGCTGAACTGCTATTGCTGCAAGCAAGGGCAGTGGCTTACTGCAGATCACGGAGAATGATTTACCGATCACAAAAGTTAATAAATGTTTACCCAAAATAGGTAGCACCTATATTCATATTAATTCACATGCGTGTTATCCATGAACGAAAAAACGTATTTACGATTTACACGTACTCACCATTCTTTTTTCTCTAACTTGTAACATGTAACGACTATAGGCGATATATATTTTTTGAAACAGTTGTAAATGCTAAAAAAGTAAAATTCTACGGTCTAGGGGAGACAAATTCTTTATAAAATGTATTGTTTCATCAACTGTTTTCTCCCGTGAATAACAAAAACTCTGTCCATATGCTAGACAGAAGCGCTGTATGAAACCCGATTTAGTTTGAATTCAGATACGTAACTTACAAGTACGAAAACATTGACAATGCAAATCTTTCTGTTGCAAACAATAGTTTCAACTAAGGAACGATTTTGCAGTGGAAACGGAGATGGGGATTGTTTTGCATCATTTTAATTTTAGTCTTGACCCTATGCGTTGTATATGTATATGAGGGTAATTACGAGCGGTATACTTCTTATTTTTCGTTGATATTTGCATCTTCTAAAAGTGTATGTGGATAACGAAGGTGTGTACGAGAGTATACACACTGGCTCGAGTTGGACCTCTCATATAGTTGAACCGCGTTGGGCGGAAAGTGGATTTTATTGATTCTTTCATTTTTTGAAATCAAGTTGGGTAGATATTGCAGTGAAACAAATTTGACTTCCATTCTGGGTGCTCGTCAGATGTAATATATTATGAGCGGTGCTCCAGGAAAACAAACCTTAACCTTAACGAAATAACTACAGGTGTGGAAATAGATCTGTCTGATCATTCATGCCGCGGAGATAAATGGATACTGCTTTATAGATGTATCTTGAAAGGTTACATTACTTGGATGCAACAAGAACCATCTTCGCCTGATGCTGTTCATAAATTTGTCTGGCACTTCACTAAATAGCCAACAGGGTATAGCTATAGGCTGGTTTTCACTTAAATTGCCGTTTTAGTGCACCATCTGAACATTTATTTTCCTCTTAGAGGACTGCTGGCCTGACTTTCACACGAACGTTTAATGTGAAAAACCTCTTCAACAATGTCTTGAAGGCGGTCGTCAGTCGTTAGTAATGGGCGTCACTGGACGGTACTGTCGTATCCGTTATTATCTATATAGTGGACTCTCTGTAACGCCTGCCATAACACTGCACGATTCATGTTGAAATACGTTCACAGTAATACATTCTCTACCGATACTGAAACAACCGAAGTCATTAGTATTCGTAAACGACATGACCATCAGAGGTTTGAGTGGTTTACCACCGTTAGTTACCCTTCTACAAATCTTATAAAAAAATAAACCAAAATACTCGACAATCACCGCTTCTCAAGATCGTTTATTTTTATGGGTTATCTTACCTGTGTTACGCCGAACGTTTTGGTAGGCAACAATTAGATTGTCTGACACAGGGGTCAATCTGGGCTGACCTGTATGGTGCAGTCATCAGATGTATATACGAGGGAGCGAAGTTAAGGTCTGGTTTTCATGAGATTGATTTTCAACAAAACTACCAAGCCAAATCGTCAAGGAATATAAATGACAACCACGTGCAGATGCATGTCAAACGCATCTGCTGCAGTCGACAAAATATTGCGTCAGAAGGAGAAATTGCTTTTAATGACTCCATTCAATAATTACATGTTATATGTTCTGTTATAGAGTTTTTCCATACTTCTGCTTAACTATTTTCAAAGACGTCAGCAAATTTCTTTGTTTGTGGGTAACAATATTTGATTTCTTCCATACTTCTGCTTAACTGTTTTCAAAGACGTCTGCTACAAATTTGTTGTTTGTGGGTGACAATATTTGAAATTGTCAATACTTTTGCTTAAATGTTTTTAAAGTCGTCTGCTGCATATTTATTGTATGTGGGTGACAATATTTGAGTTTTTCCATACTTCTGCTTAACTGTTTTCAAAGACGTCTGCTACAAATGTGTTGCTTGTAGGTGACAATATTTGAAATTGTCAAACTTCTGTTTAAATGTTTATAAAGTCGTCTGCTGCATATTTGTTGGATGTGGTTGACACTATTTGAATTTGTCCATACTTCTGCTTAAATGTTTATAAAGTCGTCTGCTGCATATTTGCTGTATGTGGGTGACAATATTTGATGTTTTCCATACTTCTACGTAACTGTTTTCAAAGACATCTGCTACAAATCTTTGTTTGTGGGTGACAATATTTGAAATTGTCAATACTTCTCCTTAAATGTTTTTAAAGTCGTCTGCTGCATATTTGTTGTAGGTGGGTGACAATATTTGAGTCTTTGCGTACTTCTGCTTAACTGTTTTCAAAGACGTCTGCTACAAATGTGTTGTTTGTGGGTGACAATATTTGAAACTGTCAATACTTTTGCTTAAATGTTTATAAAGTCGTCTGCTGCATATTTGTTGGATGTGGGTGACAATATTTAATTTGTGTCCATACTTCTGCTTGAAAGTTTTTAAAGTCGTCTGCTACAAATTTGTTGTTTGTGGGTGACAATATTTGAAAATGTCAATACTTCTGCTTATATGTTTATACAGTCGTCTGCTGCATATTTGTTGGATGTGGTTGAGAATACTTGAAATGTAATCTCTGAAACAACCGATCTGATTCTTAAACACTTGTCATGACGTGGTTTTGATTAGTAACCAACTCGTCACGTGAGACTGTTTTACTTTTTATCATTTTTATGTATCGCCACAAAGAATTGGTATTTGACTTTTTTTATCCGGAAATTCAATACACTGAAAATGTAGGTGGTCGGTCCAGGCCACCATACCTCACATGTGCTTAAAAACCGGCATTATTGACATACATAAGAAATGTAAATTCAATTGACATATAAGTATATATTAATATTCGTCAAAGTGTGTGAATGTATTCTAAATACACTGATTTCGATCTGTATAAAAAAGTGCTATTTCCCTTTAAATAATTTGGGTTTTTGTTTTGGCGAGGAGGGAGGGGGGGGGGGGGAGCAACAACAAACGACTTGTCAGCTGGTATCTTATGATGATTATATTCTGAGTGCACAGACAAATCACACACGGAAGACATATTAAAACAAGATGGCCATGATGGCCCTGGAGCGCTATACCAGTAAATATTTAACACGAAGAAGTGTTTCTCTTTTTAGCTGTATGTAAAACAGGTGACCCCAATTTTGACCCCTGGGGCATTATTTGAACAACCTAAGTAGAGGACAACAAGACAATGCTACACACTAACTATCTTAGCTCTATGCCTTTCAGTTTCAGACAATAATATTTTCAAATACTTTCCCTATATATCTCTATGTAAAACAGGTGACCCAAGGGTGGGGGCCAATTTTTACCCAAGAGGCATAATTTGAACAACCTTGATAGAGGACGACTAGGCTCTCAGCCTTAAAGTAAAGACTATTTTTCATGTTTTCCTTTCTTTTCTTTTTTTGGTTGATATGGCAACCAAGGTTTCTTTAAATAATTTTGAAAGGGCACCACCCATGGAACTTACACCCCTGTGAAGTTTTAGCAAACTTGCCTACACCGAGAAGAAGTTGTTTGTAGGAAAATGTGAACAGGTGGACAGACGACGACGGGAGACGAACGGTGATTGTTCACAAAAGTATATGTGGTATATATACCTTTAAATTCATTTGACAGTGCAAAATAACTAATAGTTCACGTACAACTATTTAAAGCAAATTGGAAAATCTCGCTTGAAATATCATGCATATATATATATTCACAGACAATTAAGTTTGTATTAGACATATGAACTCCCTGCTGGTCAAAGGGAAGGAATTATGTTTCCGACGTTTGACAAAAGGTGGTCAGTTACCTAGAACGAATGTTGTCTTCAATACTGGTGTGAGAAAGAAACGTTTAGTGAACTGGTTATATCGTTGTAAAACGGCGATAAATTCAATTCGACCGATCAATCAAATAATCAATTGAATAAATTTTGTATTAACTTTGTACATATCGTGACACTTCATGCTTGATTTTGTTCTCGTCTGAGGGATTCTTGTGGAACGCAAAAACAAACATGTTAAACAAAATATTATACACATAAACGCTGGCACCCAACTAACAGATATGCTTCCATTCATTTCAATGGTTCTCTATTTTTTAAATTTGTATAAATAAGCCAAATAATCAAAGAACCATATGGCAATTTACAAAAATACAAACATGACAAACAGAAAGCATAACAAAAAACATGCCAAAAAATACACATAAAAACAACCGCTTATGATATGAAGCGCTCTGACCTTTAACATTTAATGACGAAAATGATCGCCTATCATGGATTCATAACACAAATATGATAACATCAGATTACATATCAACATATGGCTACTATATGAGAATTCTTTGGTAATTCCAAGATGATCACATAGTGCTTTCTAAACATGATGAATGCTTGAAAATCGATTTAACAAATATGGGTACACTTTGCGTTTATGAGGATAGATGATGTATCCCATTTAAAACAAACGCAACACATAGCAACATGGGATAAATTGAAAGTATATGATAGAAATGTTTAACAATTCAAGTAATGGTATTTTCCGTTTATAAAGTTTTCATATTTGGCGACAAGAAAATGATAGGAATGAATCGTCTATTAATTGCAAATCACCATCATCGGTAGAGAAAACTATATCAAAAGGGTAATTGCTCTAGTCTCCAGGGACTGAGGTTAGCTACCCTTTTTAAATTTGCACATTTACATGTTACCTTTGGCTTTCTGCAGCTTGTTTAGAATACAACTGTTCTTTACTAATATAATGTTTCATTTACAGTTACACTTCTTACAGATGCTTTCCGACTCTTGGTCAAATCTTATCAGACATTACCAGTTACACATTCGTTACCATACTATCACTCAAGTGAACGATTAGGGCCATATTGTCTCATTTGTTTGCATATAATTATACTATGAACCATATTCATTTTTTTTACATCTTTTGTATCATTTCTGTTTTTATTCAACATTCTTTACAATAAACTCCATACTTTATCCAAGCGCAATGCAATTTTTTTCATACTTTTCCTAGATTCACAATTGTGCGTTTACAATAATGAAGCGAAGCCTCAGTCAGTGTATACGAAACAAGCACCTAATGTGGATTAAACGACCTATTCTATGATAAAATAAATGATCCATTCAAAATTGTTTAAAACTTCTTATGTAACCAAAAGTGCTGTTATATGACCTTTAACTGTTTAACTGTACTTTTTGAATTTGCACATTTCCCCAATATACAAACATACTTTGCTTATACATAAGCGTCAATCGGGCACATGCTTGTCCCAGTTCAACGTACTTATCCAAGAAAGTTTAGAGTAGCTTTAACAGACTTGCCAGTTTTCTTGTCCTTTGCGTGAGCTTCTATTGTCGTGTTGAGGAAGTTCAAACTGAACTCTACTTCTCGGTCTATATCTCCATCATGATTGTCAAGTTGTACGATTAACTCTCCAACTTTGGTCAGGCTCTGATCCAAAACAACAGGTGGTTTTGACAGCGTTGCATATACGGGAATGGATATAGAGGTCTGGTCAGAAAATTGTGGAGTAACCTTTATTACATTGGGCGGTTGTCCTAGTGTAACATAATCATTTATGTTGACATACACTTCGAATACATGAACACATCTATCGCCATGATCATTTGTACACCTGTTTGCCTCTGGATGAACCCCTTTTTTGAAAGGCGTATTGACACAATATCCATATGTATACTTGAGTGTACGTCCCCTGATAGCGTCAGGTACATGACCACAAATTACCGCTCCTTTTAAAACTACGGATGCTGCATCGCGCGGTATGATTATCTGGAGATTGGAGAATGCGGATTTTATAGCGTGTTGTAACATGGGCGAATCAGCGAATCCGCCGACCATCAGAAGTGCTGTAATACCTCTAACTTTTTCATGACGAAGCATTTTTTTAATGTGGTTGATTGTTTTGTCAACAGAATTGCTGAAAAGATTTTGCATGATGGTAACTGCGATTCTTAATTTATCGCCTTTCAGCGTAATATCTCCAGAGTATTTCGAAGCGCTTATACGCTCTTCAAGGTCAAGCTTGGTCTTTGTTTTCAGAAGATTGATAAGGGAAACGGGAATTCTTATGGTTACCCATGACCCCTCATTTGGAGTTATTTCCTTCTTCTTGGTTTCGAAATCTCTGCAAAGATCCAGCCAGTCTTCTGTTTCATTTAGGATGAATTCGTTGTAGACATCTCTTGTTACAATATCCTTTAAGAAACTTTCGAAAGCTTGATTCACCAATGTGCCTCCCCAACCCCCTCCACCAGCAGCATGAACTTCTTTAAGTCCACCAGTTACATCAACCTCGTGTACAGTAACATCTATTGTACCACCTAAAAATACACACAAATTATTATGTTTTCAAGCACAGTGATAATAGCAAATGTTATTGTTTTGCTCACATCTAAATTGCTCAATTCTTAAATGTTATGGACAGA
Source organism: Serripes groenlandicus (assembly GCA_031761405.1). Classification (NCBI taxonomy): domain Eukaryota; kingdom Metazoa; phylum Mollusca; class Bivalvia; order Cardiida; family Cardiidae; genus Serripes; species Serripes groenlandicus. The sequence goes on from JASEVX010000008.1 coordinate 53,571,492, forward strand.
AGGCCAAGGTTGGATGGTTCTGTTATTTAATCATGTAAATCTAATTAATACTGTCACGATATGAACTTTTATTTATACGTGATGTTCCAGGAAAAACAACTTTAGCTCTCCCTGAATATCCATGCTACCGGCTAAAGAATATACTAATACAACACTTTTTAGACGTTTATTCGTCTCTTTTGTGATGTACTGTCGATTATTGCAGAACCTGATCATTCTGCTCGAATGTGCAGGTTGGTCTGGATCTACACTGGTCTCAAATGGCATAGTGTCGGTTTTTGCAGAACAACGCTTCTTTTATGGTGTGGCTCTCTCGGTTCCTGCACTGCATTATATATAATTGGAAGTGCTTTTCTTTGTTCATTGTATGAATTTTAGACATGTGATCAAACACACAGAGGAAATATTTGAGGTTAAACAATAGGGAATCTAATTTTATTCGTTTTTTTTTTATTACAGTTGTGTTTTTTCATTCTTTAAGATCTATTTGGTCTGTTGAAGTTTTCTAAATGTGTCTCACTTTTAATATTAATCGCTGCGTCGTTTGCATATTAAGTTACACAACATACGACAATAGATCTTAAAGTTAAAGAAGACCATGGTGTTAATGTGAACGTGTCATTCACTTGATGTTATTTTAAATATGTCATTCTACTGATGGCCTATGCTTGACAGGGGATGCATCGGGGTATAGATGAATATTTGAGACATTGTCCACTGTAACTTAACAAGAACTCGAAGATGGAATACATTTCTTTCTTTTTTATTGCTCTTCGTATGAATATATTTGAAGAGTATAATGCATTTACCCCTGGTAAGGGAACAACTCAGATTTTCCTTTTCATTCAATCATTTAATCGGAAAACAAACACAGCAATTCGCGAATAGCTTATTTCTCATACCACGCCTTTGAAATTCAAAAATATTTTCTGCAAAATGTGGGATACGGTATTGATATTATTATATGACAATAATTTCGTATGTGCCATAATTTATTAGCACTGAAACAGAAACTTTCGGCGATCTAAAGAGCTTCCAACGGAAACCTTTTAAAAATACATGTATATAAGTTCAAACTCACCACCAGCATCGACAACCATGTATTTAGATCCAACTTGGAATTCAGAAATGGCCGAACTTTGTTCTTGATTGGTCGCCTGTAGTGGTAGATATCTACAATAGACTGATGCGGCTTCAGGTTCCAAAGCAATCGTCAATTTTCTCGCAGGTATTCCGGCCTAAAATGACAACAAAATAGAATGTATGTTTTTTTAACTGTACTTGATACATAGTCCGTAAAAAAGCACTACATGTTTTGTTAACATTGTTAACGGATGTTATATGTTTATGATACATCAAAGAGGTTTTAAACATATATGATTTTAAGTAGATTTGCTTGCAAAATCTACTATAGTTAGTAAGTCAGGTTTTGAAGTCACGTGATGTAAATGCCCCAGAACACACAACAAGATAGTGCAAACAAGTCTAGACTAAATTACGAATGCATACATAAGCAAAAGTCAAATATGTAAAAAAAAATCCGTTTATTTTTGGTAACCAAATACAATTACAAGTCTCTGAATGTATAAATATCATATTTGGGTGTAATAAAGGAGAAGGATATCACTACACCCCACGCCTAAATGTGAACGACCGCATTAACAAATTACCCTTTGTAATTGTAACGCTTTGCATGGTTCGACATTAACGCACGACCGAACGACATAAACTAATAGTTCATTGGTCCGGTCTAACTACCAACGATGAGCAATATCTTCTTTTGAAACAATGTTTGTCAGAACTCGTCTGTATGTGGGAAAGAGTTAATATTTATCATTATTTGATATTCTAACTTGGAATCAGAAAAGAGTATTGTATAATTTGTGTGTGAATCCTCTAGATAGGGTCAGGTCTAGTGCATTCCAAAAGTTAATGTTGAACCCTGGGCCCCGTTTTATCAATATGGTCCTAACTAACACCGAGATTTACGACGGCACTTAGGACCGTTGATAAAACGTGGGCCTGCTTTGTTTCCTCTAGTAAAATAAAAAGTAATATTCCTTCTGAAAAAGTAGATCTGGTTGTGATATTTGAATAGCATCTAATACCCTTCTTCTCATTATATGCTAAAGATGCTGAGTGTAAAAAACATCAATTTTTATGTATTTTGGTTGATTTTTAGAATTGGACATAGATGGTTAAGTTTTGCGTTTAGGTCACTTACATGGAAACTATCAAACCTAGTACTTTGAAACTTGAAAAACTTGTTCATCTTGTACACTTCTTTACATTGTATGCTAAGATGCTGAGTGTGGTGTGTTTTTGGGGTTAAAAAACATCAATTTTGATGTATTTTGGTTGATTTGAGAATTGGCGGTGCTGGTTACGTTTTCTATTTAGGTCATCGTATACCCTTCTTCACATTGAATGATAAAGATGTTGAGCGGGCCTGTTTTGGGGGGTAAAAACATAAATTTTGATGTATTTTTGTCGTTTATGAGAATTGGACAGTTTCTTAATTTTTTGTTACATTGATTTCAAATATTTCCCAAACAATGAAATCAAAATGTACTTCAATATATTATGAAAATCTTCAATCGAATTGTGTTTTAGGGGTCAAGGTCACTATTACTAAAAATAGGAAAACAGTAATATATTCAATATCTTTAGTTACAGTTGACTTAATGTGCAAATCTCATTTGCCTGTCCATTGCATACACAAGACTCAACTTATGATCTTGACTGATTGTGACAGCCATCCAACGTGAAGTTCTTCCTTATCATGTATATGAACTTAGGTTTATTTCTACACGGTTAATCTTGTTTCAATACTTGACAAATAGCAGTTGTGTGCGGTCATTATAATATGTAAATATTCTTTCTGAATTTGAATATTTGTTATATAAAATAAATAAACCGTAACAGGATAATATCAGACGAGCAGGCGGTGCTCTTGTTAAAAAATATTCTACTCTGAATTAGCTTCTCTGGTATAAGGCTATGATTGGATAACTCTTTACAAATATAATCATCACATTGATTGGTTGTTAAACACGGCAATCAGCCGGTATAAGAAAAGGGACGACATGACATTCAGACCCACTCTTGCCCTCTGTTTTGGAGATGCAAACATTACTAGATTATATTAATATATTGCATACTCTGAATGCATCTTATTCTGGCCTGATGAATCATTACGTGTCCGTTATGGTAGGGCTTTGTTTTAGATAAGTATTTATATATGCATTTCTGTATCCCCTCTTAACCGATCACAAATCTACTTTCAGTACTTTCAGTAATTTGATTTTTTGTTTAGCACAATAGAAAAACTTTGCAAATGCAGGTGAATATAATTATGTGAACTGCTGGAGCTAAACCTACGACCTAAAATAATTCTCACAATTGTCCACCTGGTTCAATGTACACAACTAAAACTGCCCAGTTCCCAAGAGTAACCTTTTATACAATTACAACTTAAACAAATATATTTTATCTATACAGGAGAAAGAAATTCAATCAATGGTGTTCGCCTTACGCCAATGGCTGCCTCTGTCATGAATTGTTTCGCAGAGTCTGTCCAGATAGCCGGAACCGTCAAGACCCAGTGTATGTCAGAAGGCTTTGTACCAGCAACTCTATCCTTCACGACTGAAATCATGTCTTTGACCAGGTAACCAGTTATTAATGAAAATATTCTCATAGCTGGCAAGGATCGATTCAAACTATCTTCAATAGTGATGTGTCTGTCAACAACCTGAAATATGTTTGACATATATTATGATTTAGCTATTTAGTTTTAAGTGAAACAGGAGTTAGTTAGAATAATGTTTGAACAATTTAGTAGTTTAGTTACATGACATATCGAAATCATTTGAATATTTTCATAGTATGTAACCCGTCGGATTACAGTTATTTAATCCAGATGTTTTGTTGTGTTCCGAGAAATAATTTAAGTAGTCTGATATGTTTATAAACTTTATATGTATTCAGTTATCAGAATCAGAAACCATAAATACATACTACTCAAAGTAGTTTTTTGACTGTTACAGGTTCGTAAAACTTTTTTATAAAATAGTTTACGCACAGCAAATAAGATAAAGGAAGGTTTTTCCTTTTATTCATATATTGTCTTACACTAGTTTTACCCGTTTAGTTCGGCCAGCAAAGAACCTAGAGAACGCCATGAATGACAATAACAAAATAACAATCTAAAATCTGGTGATAAAAACGTAAAAAGGTTCTTGCATCATACACGATACTTGATTGATTTTATTTGTTTTAAGTGTTTCTTACGCCGCTTTCAACATAATTTCAGTTATATCATTGTGTTTCCTGGGTCAATTACTGACAGCGATGCATCAGTTGTTATGCTATTCCTGCAACCCGGAGCACCTTGGAGGGTGGCCATTACATCCATAAATAATGTTGGTATAACCCGACAGTGGATCGAACCCTGGTATCCTGAAATCAACTATTACACAACGCAGAAGGTACCACTTTACTTGAACAATTGAATGCAGAATGTGTAATGTCAATACCTGATCTAGCTTTTTGTTCAGTGCCATTTTGAACCCTTTGAAGTAATAATAACTTTCCTGTTCGCCCTTTTCAGCTAATGCTCTGTACTTATTTTCTGCATCATATCCAAAGGCAACTAGTGTTTTACCATCTGATGCAATCAGAGCACATGTCGGAGCCTTCTCGGTTACAAGTGTGGCTCCCGAACGCCATTGTTTGGTAGATACTGTTGTAGGATCCTTGTCGAATTCATGCTTGAAAGAGAAAGCCCAGCCGGAATAGGCCGTACCAAAATCAATGGCACCGACAATCATGGTTTGTGTCTGAAAATAATAAGTGTGCATTAGTTCTTTCCCAGAAGCAGACGCATTTTAACGCATTTGCAGCAGACGACATTTGAAAGCATTGGGATAAAAGGAGAAATCGCCACAATGAGCCATGTCTTCATTAGTCACGATGTTTTCGACTATTATCAATAATTAAACTTTCATTTTTCAAATGTTTCAAAAGGCGTCTGCTACAAATGCCTTTTTGTTAGACTTTATTTATACAAAACACTATGCTTACTAAAACTGTTTAAGTTATTGCGACCACGCACCATGCTATATGATGTTACTTTGAACTTTTAACCATAGTTGAAGATGAATGGAGAAGTTATTATTACGATAAACTAAATGTAAATGCCTTGGTGAAAATACAGTTACAATTAATTGTAAAGAGACTTAATTATAGTTCATTTAAAAGGATATATATATTTCCAATACTTTAAGTATTTGTTAAATTAATTTCCGTAATTTCGCTGATATTATAAACACCTATTCGTTCTTAACATTATATAATTTCTGGTTTATGGCATTTGGAACTTCTCGGCAGACTACATCTAAGATGTAGGGTAACGAAATTGGCCGAAGTATGCCGCATGCACTTTATGTATCTTTCCAATCTATGTATAAATATGTTAATCGTGTAGTGTGAATTGTTTCATTATGGCTACAATCAGCAATATTCGCTGTGACAGGTAAACCCAAATATTGAGATTTTGCTTCCGCAGGAATCGATACAGTCAAGCGTGTCGTGATAACGACATTCGTTCTTGAAATGACAACGTTCGAAATCGAAGTGGAACTAAACAAGCTAATGGGAAATATGACTTGATAATCAAAAGGTCGAAATACGGTATCATTCTCGAATACTAAACATTTCTTTCCAAGTGTAACCCGGAATTGTCGTTGACCCGGATCTGTCGAGTTCACTGTACGATAAATAATAATTTAACCCCCTTTTCCCACCTGAAGACGCTTGTGCAGCAGACGCGTGTTGCAAACATGGAGGTAAAAAAAGAAAGGCTTTTGATAAGCAATTTCTCCATTTTTCACAATGTTTTAAAATTAATTATAAAAATACACTTTCTGTACATAGAAGCTGTCTATAATGAGTTAACGTGCTATATGGTGAGGTCATCTTTCTAATCACCTGAACGGAAAGCTCAGGGTGATCTATTCTGATTAAATATCCTTGTCTGTCCGTCTCCTTTTGAAGAACATACACAACTTCGTAGAAAAAAGTATGTAATTTATGATTTTGTTTACTTGGCTCCAGATTTTCAAACAAATGCCTCGCATGTGTTTAATATTTACATCAACTTCAATCATTAAAGTGCCACATGTATTAATTAACTCGACAACAGACGATTTTGTAAACATCTATGCAAATAGATCTATATTGAAATTTCTATAAATGATAGTATAATAATCAAATAGAGTTGAAACCATTGCAGCAGAAGAAGAAATCGCTCATTATGAGACATTTCTCCTTTTGCCACAATGTTTTAGAAAGATGTCTTCTGCACATGTGTCAATATGAGTCCGTACATGTACATGTATACGGAATAAACGATTCGAGTATATTTCGTCTAAAGATTGTTTCGTTCCACCGTGCAACCTTTTTTTGTCTGCATTTTGCAGCAAATTTGGTTCTTGTATTTAATTTAAACACCTAGAAAGTTTCATCGAGTACGGCATCGTTATTTTCCAGAACATTTCGGAATTATCCGTGAAGCTTTTCGTCTAACACCGTTCATTTTCCGTGTTCACGGAATAAGCCAGTCTCATTCAGATTTCTCCGTTATAAAGACAATGATGGCGCCTTATTCTACATGCGTTAATTTACATGTTAGCGCATAGAATGTTAAATTTCAAACTGAAAGGATGATGGAATGGTAAAACAGACAATATAAACACTGTACTAAAGAATGTACGCGTTGACAATAATGATTCCTTCTATTGACAGGGACGATGATCTTGTTTGACAAAGAAAGAAATATCATTGGAATGATAAGTTTTGAAACCAGTGACTGCACAACATAGTGGTTGTAACTGTTATTTTGTAACATCTCAATTTCAGCTTGCCGGGATTGTATCTTAGGGGAGCTTTGATTAGCATTATGTTGTCGCCCTGCTATTGTGACCAAATATTTTAAATTCTACATTTAAGATTTTCAATTATGCCCCCATGAGGAGTGCTATGTTGCCCTGCAAAAGCCCTTGCATTCTTTAAATTTACTCTACAAATTCCTTCATAATTGTGCATGCTATTTGCAGCAAATTGGTGATGAGATACCATATGTGGAACGAAGTTTTCTTCAAGTAACATAATTTGAAATATAGCATAGATGTTATTTTCTCTGTTTTAATGAATTAAATTTGTTATACATTTAACCTATTTTCGGGTTTACAAAATATACTTCATATTTTTGGTAGATTACGATAGCAAGGCTACCATAGTTACAAATGAGATTTTGAAGTCACGTGATGTAATTAACTGATAACACCATGTCTATTATATCAGTACATCAAAACATAATGCAAACAATTCTAGATTGACTTACGAATGCAAACTGTAGATTGATTGATTGGGACTTAACGCCGTTTAAAAAAAAAAAACAGTCATAACACGGCGGCCAGTTCATCGACTTATGTGTTTTCTAGCTTTATCACACCAGTAGTCCACACAACATACTTTTCAATTAACTGGCTGCTTTTCCACAAAGACTGTTATCCCATTGGTGAAAGACGAATGCCGCTTGTCAGTGACTTTTGTCAAACTTCAGAAACAATGTTGACCGAGCTGGGATTCAAATCCCCTCGATTTACAGCCCGCGTCGCTACCGAATGAGCTACCGAGGCTCTGCCATGAACTGTAGAACTACGCTGGTTTATATTTCACTACGGAGTTGTAAAGGAAGTAAATCGTCGTGAAAGTTTATATATACCCTCTTTTATTCATGACTATTTCAGCCAATCCATGGGGTAAAAGTACGCGTTTCTGTGAACAGTTTATATCCAGATCAGATTGTAGGTCTGCACAATCAGGTAAATATATTCACTGTTCAGATATTACTTACACAAGCTTGCTAGAAACTTTCAGTCAACAAGTATCAAATCTGATGAGTCTGATCTGACCCAACACTGATCAGAAATGCTAACTCGCACCTTTTCCCAATTATGTGAATGTGAAACTGCAAAATGAAGTTAATAACACTATTTACGCAGAAACTGTTTTGTGTTGTATTTTTCCATACAGAAAAGAGAACGTAAACAAAAAATGTGTAACCCTGATTAGTTTATTATACAAAATGAAATATTCGGAAATGAAATAAGTTCTATAAATTTTACGACAGTCGCCATTTTTGAAGAAATAAGTTATGTCGGTTAAACTTGTTTACCTTTCAATACGTGCACGAAGAGTACTGGACAATACAGACATCATTTAAAGAAAATTATGAACTACATTCTTTTTGCAATGATTTACCTTACAATGAACGTAAACACACCTACAACACGTCCGAACTATATAAGTATGCTGCCTCAGATAACACTGCAGATTTGTGATTTTAAAGTGAAAGAGGAAGTATATTTTCCTGGAAGTCTATTTATATATATTTTGTATATTAGTTCCAATTATATTTGAGCCAATCCGCGCGAAAAGGTACAATTTTTGTTTTTAAAAAGTGTAGGTATATATCATCCTGTACATCAGCACAATTTGATCAATATATTCACTGTTCATATTTAACTAACAAAAGCTTGTTAGAAACTTCAGTCAACACGTATAGGTTTTGATTAGTCTTTGCAAGATGGACACGCTGAGCTGACAAAAATAATGCTCAGAAATGCTAACTAGTATCTTTACCATGGACAGGCCCATATAATTAAGAGCTACCTTAGCCTATACAAGACTATTCATGAGAAAATTGTGAAGAAAAGGGTAATTTGTCTTGTATATAAGTTTGAATGGCACAGGTTCAGCAATGTTCTTTTGTAACAGGCTATGCATTGATAAGTTGTTTGGACTCTACCTTTCCCTTGTTAAAATAATATTTCAGATATTCTCGTCACATTGAATCTAGACTAAGGATCTCATTTCTGAACGTGCATAATAGACGTAAGTGCGCCCAAAACTACCAAAATATTGAATTGTCCGTGTGCAATGAACTGTTGCATAATGAATACACATCTAGGTCCAAATATTCTCTATTTCAATGCTAAACAGATCTTTTCACATTTTCCACGTAATTTGCAAGATACTTTAATCTTCGATATATTCAACCATTGATTGACTCCTGAAAAGGGGAAAGTGGGGAACACGTATGTAACCTTTTCCTGTGCTTTTTCAGAGAACAAAAGACAAAGTGTGCAGTTTTTGTTAATATTTCAATAACTTTCATTGTGTTGTGACTTTCAATAATAATACATAAAGGAAAGGAATAACAATGTTACTATCAATTATTGCTATTGTCAGTGAACGCATTATCCAGTTTCCGTCAGATTTAAAAAAAAAAATGACATAGAAGTGTGACATTGACCTTTACATGAATTCCGACTTGACTTGCACAATCTTTTTAGAACAATCTATGCATATAGCAAGTGTCATTAACACAGCTCTGATACGTTTTAAGTAATCATATTATCCAGATTTAAGATGGGTGGATAGTCAGACGAAATGACAACCAGCCAGTCTGACTAAAATAGGTTAGCAAAGGCATTGAACAAAATGGCACATTTCTCATTCCCTCATTATTTAAATCTTTTCCTGATACTTTTTATTCTAAGATCATCGACGTTGACAAATTATAATGAAATAACGATAACAGCAGACATTCCTAATGGTATATTTTGATGAAGAAATGAACTATTATGATAAAAAAAGTCATTTTTAATTTTGAACAATTTCTCTTTTCTTACATTGTTTAAAGTATTTTGATAAGAAGACACAGTTTAGTCTTGTATTTGTACATACATAATGGAGACAATAAACAATTATTTGAATAATTGGAAAGGGACCCAGATTGTTCAACTCATACGAGAGCCGCCATTTTTGATGAATATTAATGTGTCGGTTGTACCTGATTACCTTTTGATTAGTTTACGAAAGGTTCTGAGCAATACAGACAAAATATAATAACAATTAATAACTTTGACATACTTTTTAATGATTGTTCTTGTAATGACCGTTCTTATACTTACACCATGCATGAATTGTAAAACATTGCTGCTTGATATTACCGTGCGAAGTTGTACAGGAAGTATATTAGCGTAAACGTTTATATAAGCCGTTCTAAGAGAAAACAAACATTGAGGACTCTGCGTAAAGTATTGACCCGGATCAGTCTAAGCATGCCGCGCAGGCTAACTCGGACAGACACTACTGTGGATCATTACTCTAAACCCCATACCCTTAAGACAGAATGTTTCGGCCCAGGTTAGCCTACTCGGACTGCGCAGGCTGATCTGGGTCGATACATAATGCAGATCCCATATGGTTGGTTTTCTCGTTGAACGGCTTATATATATCCTCTATTATTCATGAATATTTCAGCTCGTCCATGGGAAAAATATATAATAGAATAATCAGGATACTACAAATAATTGTTTATTGTCTCTATTATGTATGAACGCCATTTTTGAAGAAGTTTGTCTTTTTCGCCTGTTTACCTTCCAATAAGTTCACGAAGAGTATTGGGCAATACAGACACCATTTAATGAAAATTATGAACAACGCTTTTTTTGCAATGATTTACCTTACAATGAACGTACACATACCTACAACACGTCCGAACTATATACTTATGTTGACTCAGATAACACTACGGATTTGTGATTTTAAAAAATGAAAGAGGAAGTATATTATCCTGGAAGTCTATTTATATTTATTTCGTCTATTAGTTCCATTTATATTTAAGCCCATCCACGCGGAAATGGTGCAAGTTTGTATATGACCAGTGAAGGTCTATATCATCATATACATCTGCACAGTCTGATCAATATCTTCACTGCTAATAATTTACTTACAAAAGCTTGTTAGAAACTTCAGTCAACACGTGTGAAAAAAGTCTTTGCAGGTGGACAAGATGATCTGACACAACACTGCTCCGAAATGCTTACTTGTACCTTTTACCATGGACAGGCCCATATAGTTATGAGCTACATTAGCCTCATGTTCAATGATACAAGACTATTCATAAGAATAGTGTGAAGAAGGGACTAGCGTTTCTTTTATTTTTGCTTGAATGTCACAGATTCAGCAGTGGTTAGTTGTAACAAGCGATGCATTGATAAGTTGTTCGGACTTTACCTTTTCCTTAATATATCTATAGGTACTACCTATTTACGAAAAAAACGCAAGATAATTATAAACAAAAATTAAAGAGCATACTTTGGCCATAAAACAGGATTTATAAGTAATTGACTAGACAATAATAATGTTAATGTCATGTTTCGTGCATTATCAAAAAATATTTGGAATTCGTATTGCTGTCGTCTATTATTACGAACAGAAAATAATAAAGTAAAGACTTTCAAAACATCAAGGAATACATTTATAATGAACGAGGTTAAAACATGATGGCCAAGATGATCCTAAATCGATCACCTGCATTATGGTAAAGAAGCAAAAAGATCAGCTCTTTGCTGATGCCACCTGGCAACTGCTTTTTTCAACCAGTCAATATGACTGGAACAAATGATGTAAGGGGTCACATTTCTGCTTAACCCTTTCCCTATTAGAGACGGTTTTTGAGGCCTTTGCAACAGACGATTTAGGGAAAGATTGTCGCTAAAAGAACAATTGCTCCTTATGAGAAAGTTATCCTTTTGCAACAATGTTTGATAAATAGCTCATGTATAGGAATTTGGGGTATTTCATGTTGATACCACTTTTTTGCGGGAAACGACGTCGCTCCATTGACGTTACGCCAAGATGAAGTGTTACGGAAATGACGTCACGTCCTTCTTTGGCTACGATACAGTCAACATTTAGGTTCAGGCGTAGAAGTCTAATGCTGTCGTTTTTTTGACGAACGGGAAAACATATTTCTTACAGAGTTCCATTTATTTGTAATGTTAATTCCCCCAAAACACTTTAATAAATATCGATTTAAAAAAAAAAAATATTAAAAAGACGACAATAATTTAAAAAATCCGTGTTTTTCGTGTCATTTTATACATACCCAAAATATCGATTTAAAAAAAAATATTAAAAAGACGACAATAATTTTTTTTCAATCCGTGTTTCTCGGCTCATTTTATACATACCCAAAATGGCGGCCCCCATGGATTTGGCCAGTTTCATTTCAGAAAGCTTCATGGGTTATTGAAAAAAAAAAAAAAAAAAAAAAATTCTCACACCTGTTAACTATAAGCGAAAAAACCCATTCATGGGGTTTTTTCGTATTAAAATAATATTTCAGTTATTGGAGTCCAGGAACACTTTTAGACTCAAATATGTTCTTTTACTTTCTGATTGCTCCATATGACTTATGTAGAAACAATTTGTCAGCAATGACTCCAATAGTCATTCATTTGTTGGTTTCTCTAAACTTCTGCTATATTGACTAATATAACTTGTTGCAAAAAGACTTAACAAAGACTGCATTATACACATTGTTATTTTATTGTGGCAGAACTTGGCCATGGCTTTCTTAAACAATATACTTCAACTCAAAAGACAAAATATTTCAAGTAGAAGGTAGGCATATGAACCTTGGGATCAGAAAATACTATTTCTGCTATTCTCGTTACTTTGGCTCGAGACTATGGATCTCATTTCTAAAATTGCATAATTGACGTTGGTGCGACCACAATAAACAAAAGATCACTGTTATTGTCCGTGTGAAATGAGCTGTGGCATAATGAATACACATCTAGGTACGTCTATTCTATGATTCTATGTTAACTAATATTGTCACATTTGCCACGTAATTTGTAAGGTACTTTAATCTTCGATATATTCAACCATTGATTGACTCATGAAATAGGGAAAGTGGGGAACACGTTTGTAACATTTTCTGTGTTATTTCAGAGAAAAAGTGTGCAGTCTATATAAGTAATTCAATAATTGGCAAAGTGTTGTGACTATGCTTAAAGGAAGTGAATATCAATGTTATTGTCAATTATTGTTTTTGTGATCGCATTATCCAGTTTCAATCAGATTTAAAAGAAAAAAAAACCTTGAAATGTGACATTGACCTTCACATGAATTCCGACTTGACTTGCACAATCTCTTTATCTCAATCTATGCATATAGCAAGTGTCATTAGTACTGCTCTGATACGTTTTGAGTAATCACATAATCAAAATTTGAGATGGGTGGACAGTCAGACGAAATGACAACCAGCCAGTCGGACTAATAAAGGTTAGCCTTATTTAAGGCATTGACAAAAATTGGCACATTTCCCATTCTCTTATGATTTAAAACTTTACCTGATACCTTTTATTTTGAAATCATCTATGTTAAAAAATTATAATGAAATAACGATAACAGCAGAAATTTTAAATACTATATTTTGATGAAGAATTTAAATATTATAGAAGACATTTTTAATTTTGAACAATTTCTCTTTTTTTACGTTGTTTCAACAGTATTTTGATAGGAAAACATTGTTTTGTCTCGTAGTCTTCCATACATAATTGAGACAATAAACAAATGTAGTATCGTGATAAGTCTTTTATAAAGATTTAAATATTCGGAAAGGGACCAAGATTGTTCAACTCATACGAGAGCCGCCATGTTTGAAGAATAGTAATTTGTCGGTTGTACCTGATTACCTTACAATAAGTGTACAAAGGTCCTGAGCAATACAGACAAAATATAACAAAAACAATTTCTGTTTCAGGAATCATTACTCTATACCTCTATCCCCCTGAGACGGATTGTGTCGGTCAGGATTAGCCTACGACGACTGTGTAGGCTGATCTTGGTCGATACATTATGCAGATTCCATATGGTTGGTTTTCTCGTTGAACGGCTTATATATATCATCTATTATTCATGAATAGTTGAGCCCGTCCATGGGAAAAAAGGTACACATGTTTGTGAACAGTTAAGATCCAGATAAGATTGTGGGTCTGCACAATCAAGTAAATATCTTTACTGTTCAGATGTTAATTACAAAAGCTTGTTAGAAACGTAAGCAAACAAGTGTAGAAACTAACAAGTCTGAGCAGATGGACAGGCCGATCTGACCAAAAACTGTTCAGAAATGCTAAATCGCACTCTTTCCCTTGGATGTGAATGTAAAACTACAAAATGAAGTAAATAACACTTTGTTTACGCAGAAACTGTTTTGTGCTGTATTTGTCCATACACAAAAGAGAGAGTTAACAAAAAGATGTATTAACCTGATTAATATGTTATATAAAAGGAAATATTCGGAAAGGACATTAGTTCTACAACTTTTACGACGGTCACCATGTTTGAAGAATGGGATTTGACGGGTTTACCTTCCATTAAGTGCACGAAGAGTACTGAACAATACAGCTACCATTTAATGAAAATTATGAGCAACATTTTGTTGGCAATGATTTTATCTTACAATGAACGTACACTTACCTACAACACGTCCAGACTATATTAGTTTGCTTCTTCAGAGAACACTACGAATTCGTGATTTTACAGTGAAAGAGGAAGTATATTATCCTGGAAGTCTATTTATATATATTTCGTCTATTAGTTACAATTCTAGTTGAGCCCATCCATGGGGAAAAGGTGCAAGCTGTTTTGTAATAAACAGTGTAGATATATATCATTCTGTACATCAGCACAATCTGATCAAGGTCTCCACTTTTGATATCTTACTTACAAAAGCTTGGTAGAAACTTCAGTCAACACGTGTAGATTCTGATAAGTCTTTGCAGGTCGACGGGCCGATCTGACCCATCAGTGCTCAGAAGTGCTAACTTGTACCATTTAACATGGACAGGCCCATATAGTTATGAGCTACCTTAGCCTCATATTCAATGATACAATACTATTCATAAGAACATTGTGAATAAAAGGGTAAAAGGAAATTTACTGATACATTATTGGGACTTCACCTTTCCCTTGTTAACATAATATTTCAGATATTCTCGTCACATTGAATGGAGACTAATGAACTCATTTCTAAAAGTGCATAATAGACGTTGATGAGTCAACAATTAACAAAGGATCACTGTAAGTATCCGTGTGAAATGAACTGTCGCACAATTAATTCATATCTAGGTCCGACTGTTCCTTATTTCTATGTTAACTGATCTTGTCACATTTGCCACGTAATTTGCAAGATATTTTTATCTTCGATATATTCAACAATTGATTGACTGCTGAAAAAGGGAAAGTGGAGAACACGTGTGTTACCCTTTCATGTGCTATTTAAGAGACCAAAAGACGTATTTCAATAATTTGCATTGTGTTGTGACTCTCAATAATAATACTTAAAGGAAGGGAATAACAATGTAATTGTCAATTAGTGTTATTGTCAGTGATCGCATTATCCAGTTTCAATCAGATTTTATAAAAAGTGACATTGAATTGTGACATCGACCTTCAAATGAATTCCGACTTGACTTGCACAATCTCTTTAGCACAATATATGCATATATCAAGTGTCATTACACAGCTCTGGTACGTTTTGAGTAATCACATAATCCAGATTTTAGATGGCAGGACAGTCAGACGAAATGACAACCAGCCAGTCGGACTAAAAAAGGTTAGCCTTATATAAGGCATTGAAACAATTGTCAGATTTCTCATTCTCTTATGATTTAAATCTTTACCTGATACCTTTTATTTTAGAATAATCTACGTTGAAAAATTCTAATGAAATAACGATAAGAACAGAAATTTTAAATGCTATATTTTGATGGATAAAAGAAGACATTTTTAATTTCTCTTTTCTTACATTGTTTAAAGTAGTTTACATAATAAAGACAACAGACCATTATTTGTAGTATCCTGATTATTCTTTTATTTAAAATTAAATATTGGGAAAGGGACCAAGATTGTTAAACTCATACGAGAGCCGCCATTTTTGAAGAATAGTAATTTGTCGGTTGTACCTGATTAGCTTACAATAAGTGTACGAAAGGTCCTGAGCAATACAGACAAAATATGATAAAAAATAGAACTTTGACATAGTTTACCATGATTTACATTATAATGTCCGTTCGTATACCTATAACACGCGTGAACTGTATAACTGCGAAGATAAACATTAGCGTGGAATATATAAGACGTTCCAAGAGAAAACCAACATTGTGGACTCTGCGTTAAGTATCGACCAAGATCAGCCTAAGCATGCCAAACAGGCTAATCCGAACAGACACTTTACGCCTCCTGTATATTTTTTGTTTCAGGAATCATTAATCTATACCTCTGCTAAACGTAATGTGTCGGCCCAGATTAGCCTACGTGGACTGCGCAGGCTGATCTGGATGGATACATTCCACAGAGGCCATAATGTTGATTTTCTCGTGGAAGTCTATATATACCCTCTGTTATTCATGAATATTTGAGCTCGTCTATGGAAAAAATCTAGACGTTTTTTGTGAACAGACCGGAGTGTGGGTTTGCGCAATCAAGTCAATATATTCACTGTTCAGATATTACTTAAGCAAGATTGTTAGAAACTTCAGTCAACAAGTGTAGAAACTGATAAGCTTTTGCATATGGACAGGCCGATCTGACACAACACTGTTCAAAAATGCACGTTTTCCCATGGATGTGATTGTGAAGCTGCAAAATGCAGTAAATAAAACTATTTTACGTAGAAACTGTGTTGTGTTGTATTTGTCCATACGCAACAGAGAAAGTAAACAAAAAAATGTATAACCCTGATTAATATGTTATATAAAATGAAATATATATATATTCGGAATTGACATAAGTTCTACAATTAATACGACAGTCGCCATTTTTGAAGAAGTTGGATTTGTCAGTTGTACCTGTTTAGCTTCCAATACGTGCACGAAGAGAGCTTGGCAGTACGAACACCATACAATGAACATTATGAACTACGATCTGTTTGCAATGAATTACCTAAAAATAAACGTACACATACCTACAACACGTCCGAACTATATAACTATATGCTGCTTTCGATAACACTACGGATTTTTGATTTTAAAGTGAAAGAGGAAGTTTATTATCCTGGAAGTCTATTTATAGATATTTCGTCGATTAGTTCAATTTATATTTGAGCCCATCCACGCGGAAAAGGTACATGTTTGTTTATGACCAGCAATGGTACAGATCATCATGTACAGTCTGATCAATATCTCCACTGTTCATATCTTACATACAGAAACTTCAGTCAACACGTGTAGATTATGTTAAGTCTTTGCATGTGCATACACCGATCTAACTCAACACTGCTCATACACACTAACTAACACGCCTGTCAGAGTAAACAGTTATATAGTGCTTAATTAACAGCCTTGGCCATGTTGTAAGCGTCGAGGATTTGAAAGATGGCGTCTCTTGTCTGCTCCATAGTCGCGGCGGTCAAGATGGAGTGTCATGTGGCACATTCCATAGTCTAGTATCAGGGATCATGAATAAATGAACTGTCGCCGTAATATAAGTGCATTAATGTTGAAAACGGCGTTAAACGACAATAAAGCAAACACAACGTTTATGTTTGGTAGATATACTATGAGTTATATATGGAAAGCCCCATCCTATGAGTTCACACCTATCAAAAGATCATCGTTATTGTCAGTGCGAATTGATCTGTCGCATGATGAATACATGTCAAGGTCAAGGTCAGTATACTATGTATGTCTATGTTAACTTATATTTTCATGTCGTTAGAACTAATTGACACGGACATATCAAGTTCAATGATTATGTTAAGTGACCTTGTATGTTCATCATTTTATTGACATGGACATACACTTGGCTTAAGTAAGGCATATGTATATTTAAACATGCATAGTTGCTAAACGTTCAAACTTTCGGCTTTAATTTGTAAACATGATTTGAGCGTCAACGGGCTGCATATATCATCCGGTCCATCGTACTCGATTCAAAGAGAACGACTATTTTCGATCGGTTGATTTAGTTCAACGAATTGCAAAATATAGCAATTACCCTTTACCCTGAACTGTATTCTTTGCGTACATATTGTAAGCTTTCTTTGATTATGATTTAAGGTTTTTAGCGTTTAATTTGTGTTATGTTATATCATTTTTTATGATGGTTTTTACTTTGATGGAGTTTATTCAATATGCCAATGCGTATATTTTATATAAGATTTAAATTTAACTAATTTTAATCAATTTTGATAAACATGACCCCCTTTTTTCGCTTGAACAATCAAGATGTTGATGATATTTCTCACAGAAGCTTTTTTTTTAATGATTTTGTTAGAAGCTAAATTGTTTCATAGTACTAAATAACACTGAATTATTCCAGATATGCAATACTAAACATAAGAAAACCAAGGGTACAGAGTCAACATTCATGGAATATGACAATATAAGAGTACTTTGCTGTAATTACATTGACAACAAATAGCTTCTTTTGCATCAATGACTTGTTTGATACTTATGAAGCCTCTATGATTAATAAAAGCATTTGAAACACCGAAATATGGGAAGAAATCCTTTTACTTCAGCAAAATGAAAGCCTCAACACTGAATTCTGATTGATTTTAGGGCAACGACACGAACAAATGAGTCTTTGAATAGGTGTAATTTGATTGGATCTTGTGTATTTCTATTGCCTGACGGGCCATCCTACCATTCAGTCATATAATTTGTACGGGGAATTTAAATGGTCAGATTATGATTGAAATGAAACTATCCGCGGATCAAAGATTGTCGCGGATGTCCGAAAGCCCATTTTGTTCTACCGCATCAGTAAAAAACCCATTGAATTATATGAACTTCAATAAAATATGCAAGTAATTTGTACATGAAAATGTTTCAATTTGACCTCATAATGCCACAATTAATAGAAAGGCATGCACTTATAATGGTTTCAATAAATATCAAAGGGGTGTAAATCCAGTAGTATTTTGGTCTGTGGCAATACTGAAGCTCTTTCGGCTTTACAGCACCCTAAATGATATACTGAAGTTGTTTAAAGATTCCTTTACATATTTATCCATCACATTTGATCAGGGCGACGTTAAAAATATACCAAAACCCAGGTTTTAGTTAAGAATAAAACAATGCGAACAAGGAGAAATTGTTCAATAGTAGTTGTTTAGCCTCTTTTCAAAAATCTTTTCTGACAGATGATCTGCCGGAGGTACATGAAATTGCATGTTTGTGAGAGAAAGGTTAAGTACCTGACCAAATTTGTTGCTGAATATTGGTCTTGGTTGACATCAAAGGAGTCCGATGTTATCATTCTAGAATTCTACCCCGAGCATGACAGAGAACAAAAACAGTCACATTATTGATTAACCCCACCTTACTTAAGCTGTGCCTCTGAGAGCTTTTTGGGGGGTTGGATGCTGTGAAAAATCCACAGCATTTTATTACTGACAGGTTAAATGAGATTGTCTGAACGTTTCGTACATAAAATGCTTGTCTACATAACCCAATAATACCGACAATGATAAAATACTAACGAAACTGAATTCTTACTTTAGGTCATTGGGAAGCAATTCATTTTCCATAGGCGACCGTTATAGCGTTTTGTGCTATGGCTCTTTCCAAACAATCCAAATAACCCAGATACCTAAGGTTCATTCTTAAAACTACCAAAAAGGCACACACACATCTCATGTTGACATTCCTTTATAGAGCTATGACGTCAAATCAAAGGTCACACCTATCGTGCAGTGAACTTTATTTTCAATTTCAGAAGATACATGTTGTTTTGAAAATGACTCTAAAGCGGTCAATATAGCTTAAAGCAAATAATGTTTAGGTTACAAATGAGTCAGATGCTATTCAACCTTATAAAAAATATCAGGCTTCATGAATTTTGATACATAAAGAATGTTACATGAACATGTGGAATGAACGAGAAATGAGTGATTTTCCCATCGTATATTCAATTGTTGAAAATTAGTTTCAAATGTAAATAGATCGATTACTAATAGGCATTTTGAAAAAGGCTGAGGATCCTATCACCCGTCTTTTTAGGTGTAAACATTGTCTCAGACAAATTATGTGTCACTAAGTCCATTGTATCGTTTCACATACTTGAAATGAATTTATTAAATTAAATTTAATGTCTTATCTCGAGCCACATACTTTTAAATGTAATTTAATGTCCCAGCCTTTATGTGTGATAAAAGTACATTTTAAATGTATAGCTATTTATGTATTTAAAGACATAATAACAATATGTATAGTTTAAATTATTTTTAAAAGACAATGGGAACAGTATCGTGATATAATAAATATTGTTTCATTTTTTTTTATAAATTAATTTGTTACAAGGCTAGTGTGTCCTATCACAAACATTGTATGATACACAGGATTACGCCGTGGACTAGTGGTAAACTGAAATGATAGGAAAGATTTTTGACTCGTCACAAATGTAGTTTCCGTAATTTATGGAGTTATCTCATTGGAAGTACTTTATGAAGGGTAAGTCGTTTATTTTTTGTACCTGTCATCATTATT
Source organism: Serripes groenlandicus (assembly GCA_031761405.1). Lineage (NCBI taxonomy): Eukaryota > Metazoa > Mollusca > Bivalvia > Cardiida > Cardiidae > Serripes > Serripes groenlandicus. The sequence goes on from JASEVX010000008.1 coordinate 53,591,912, forward strand.
TCATGGATTTGAAATATTGCCTATATTTCAAAGTTGAATATATGCTTAACTAGATGATAATTTATAGTTTATTTTTTTAGGACCGTAGGACTTGTAAATACCTTATAATTAAAGCACTGCTTTAATTGCAAGCAAGGGGCTTACTGTAGATCACGGAGAATGATTTACCGATCACAAAAATTAAAAAAAGTTTACCCGAAATAGGTAGTACCTATACTCATATTAATTATCATGCGTATTACCTATGAACGAAAATAAACATTTACGAATTTCACGTACTTACCGTTCATTTTCCTCAAACTTGTAACATGTAACGACTATAGGCGATATATATTTCTTGAACCATTTGTAAATGTTAAAAAAAAAAAATACTACGGTCTAGGGGAGACAAATTCTTTATTAAATATATTGTTTCATCAGCTATTTTCTCCCTTGAATAACAAAAACTCTATCTATATGCTAGACAGGAGTTCTTAACATATCTTCATCTAAAGATTACAGAGTGAACCAGGTCTTGCGCTTTATGGTACCCGAAACTTACAAGTACGAAGACGTTGACAATGAAAATCTTTCTCTTCCAAATAATAGTTCCGACTAAAGAACAATTGTACAGGGGAAAAGGGGATGGGGATTTTTTTGCTGCATTTTAATCATAGTTTTGACCCTTTGCGTTATATATGTTTATGAGAGGGAAACTACGAGCGGTATGCTTCTTGTATTTCGTTGTTATTTGAATCTTCTAAAAGTGTATGCGGACAACGAAGATTTGTACGACAGTATAGACACTGGCTCGCGCTGAACCGCTCTGTCCATGGATGCAACAAGAACCATTTTCGCCTGACGCGATTTATAACCTTGTCTGGCACTTAACTAAATGGCCAACAAGGGGAAACCGGGGCTAGATGATATCCATTTTAGTATGTTGGTAAATTTTCTTTTAACTTTATCATTAAGGAAATTCTGAGAGGATAATATAATAAACAAGTTTCATCATGAGTTTATAAAAACAAAACAAAAGTTAAAGCAGTTAACGCACTTTAACTGTAATGCAGTAGATTTGTATATTTAGAACAGGGTATAGTTCTAGGCTGGTTTGCCCTTTAAATAGCCGTTCTAGTGCACCATCTGAACTTTTACTTTTCCCTAAGAGGACTGTTGGCCTGACATTTCACACGTTTAATGTGAAAACCTCTTCAAAAATACCTTGAAGGCGGTGGTCAGTCGTTAGCCATTGGCGTTATTTGACGGTATTGTCTTATCCTTTATCCATATAGTGGACTCTCTGTAACGCCCCCCATATGAAACAGCACGATTCATGTTGAAAAACGATCACAGTAATGTTTTCTCTACCGATACCAAAGCTACCGAAGTCATTAGTATTCGTAAACAACATGACCATGAGAGGTTTGACTGGTTTTACCGCCCATACCCAAGAATTTTGATCATCAGATAAGAAACAAATATCGATAAGCCTAACTGCGCTCTGAAGCAATACATTCGTAAATCTCCGTTAGGTTCCGTTATTTACCGATAATTGATCACACGCTGTGAACGGGATAAGAAAACAATTAACGCCTCGGGGATAGTCGTGTCGGACAGTTAGCCAGATAAACTGGTTTATAGCTTAATATGGATAAAACCAAAACATCTGTAAATTAATATTACTTACTGACACACGTTCCATGATTACCAGTATATACATAAGCATCTCCATGATGAAAAACAACAAATAGACTAATAATATACATATAAGTATGCACAATTATAGCTAAGTCATGGATGTTGAACTAAATTAAATAACAATTGAATAGAATGGAAAACATTCATTAATTTTCTAATGATTAATGATTAATGTCTCTAATTTATACAATGTTTTTAAAACCCGTGAACTATAGATGCGTCAAAATGCGTATTTATGGGTAAAGTCTGATATTTGTAAATTGCGGTCAATAGAGTTGATTGAATTTTAGATTTTAATTCACAACATAGTAAGGTGGATTTTACCTTAACCTTTTCCAACATACAACCCCCATACAAACGCTTTCTGACGCTTCTGCATCAGACCATTTTGAAAACATTGTGACAAAAGTATAAATTACTCAACACGAGCTGTTCCGCCTTTTGGTCACAATGTTTTTAACTTTATTCCAGTTAATCACATATTAAATTTAAGTATTTCAATAAGCTTTTCTTTTTTCGCACTTTAGTTGCGATACCTCGATCCTTAATCATTGTCTTTATTTGGGTAACAGACATCGTTTCAGGTGTGAAAGCTTGGGTTGAAACACTTTTGTAATTTTGATCGGCTGCTTTTATTTCTTCATCAATGCGTTTTTTCTTATTTTTTGCCAGATCGCGCTTCTTGAAATTCCAAAATACATTATCATCTTTTTCATATTTACGTTTTGTTCGGATAGTGTGGTTACTTAAATGATCTTCTTGCCTTTTCCGACAAATTAAGGTGTCGTGTGTTGCGTCCATTTTGTTACTTTTGGACTGGTGTATTTGTTTAAGAACATCGTTAGTTTTTTCTACACCTTGTCCGCTGAAGGGCTCCAGACTCCCATGTTCGAATATAAAGAACGACTAGTGATACATGAGCACATGCATATATGTAGTAATATTCTTAGGGTGGTATCCTATACTTTTCATAGGCCCAATATCAAGAAACTGAGAGATGAAGGATTGTGCGCGCATAAACATGTTCTCACAATCTTCCGTTTTCACAGAAGAGCTTGCTATATCCTTGTATAATGAGAAGAAGTCTTCCCAAAGTTTAACAACTCGTTCACGTGTGTGTTGATGGATACAAAACACTAACTTGGAGGGGAGATCCTTTAACACCCTTTTCTTGTCATTGCCAGAAAGTGATGTATAGTCCATAACTAGATCTTTTCCAGTCCTTGTTTTGTACCTTACTCTTCAAAATTGTATATATTTGATTAGAAATTCAAAATTGTCGGTGGGCTCTCCGGTTAATTCTGACATTATATCTTTCGAGACGGCATCGTCTATCAAATTTCGCGAATATAAAGGAATCACGGTGAAAGACATTTACAAGATTTTATTTTAATCTTAAAAAAACCAAGACCCCGTAAATCTTCAAAATAATACCATAGTTTCAATTCATTTATTATATAACTTTAACATTTATGTTACTTGTCATTCCAAATGTGCATACGTTAACAAAATACAGTATCGAACAAAATAAACGAGTGGGGATGGGGGGAGGAGGGGAGGATGTTTAAGAGCAGCCAATTACTAATTTACGTTCTGTTACTAATTGTATAATACCCCATTTATTCGCAGTTGTTTAAGATACAAAGTTTAACATTGAAGATTATCGTATAGATTATGTATATGTTATTATAGATTATGTAATAGGGATACGCGACTCGCTTCAGACCCCCTGGTGATACATATTGACTTTATGAGGGTCATAAAACTTCGGGTAAAATCGGGAGCATTGCCAAACTTTCACGAACAAATCTGAAATCATGAAGTTACAAATATATCTAAGACCATCTAAATCTAAATTTATTTTGATGAAACAAAATTAGATTGTAGATGAAGAAGTGCCGCATCCGAGACCGTTTGCACCTAAGAAATATCTACAATAATATTTGATATACATCGATTATAAGTGAATGGGTACTTTTATTTTGTTCTTTGTCTATATGATATTGATAACGTGTATTTAACCTAAGAAAAGACCATTTAAATCATTTGTTTCTCGATTTTCTTTTATACATATTAAAGATAAAGAATTATATTTTATGGAGCCGTTTGCACCTAAGCGATAACTTAATTAATTAATGAGTTATAGCGCGTTAAAGGTACTACTCTTTATTTCCATATGGTAAATTATCCCCGATAGCAAGTGCCGGTGAAATAATTCTTCCACATGCGCTATTTACCCTTCTACAACTCTTGTTAAAATTCGCTGTCTGTGTACTGGATTTGACTATACCGCATAAAGAGGCGTCTTGAATTATCCGTATACACTTAAATACTCACGAGCACGTGTTCCCTTGTTATGTCCAATGAAATCGCACGATACCACAAACGCCCGTACTATACATTCGGAGAACTCGACAATCACCTCTTCTCAAGATTGTTTATTTATATGAGTTATCTTACTTGTGTTACGCGCCGAACGATTTGGTAGGCGACAGTTAGATTTTCTGACACTAGGTCAATCTGGGCTGACCTGTATGGGGCAGTCATCAGATATATATACGAGCGAGCGAAGTTTAGATCTGGGTTTTATGAGATTGATTTCCTTCAAAACTACCAAGCCAAATCGTAAAGAACTATAAATGAAACCACTTTTAGATGCATGTGGAAACATCAGCCTCAGTCGACAAAATATTGCGGCAAAAGGAAAAAATTGCTGATAATGACTCCATTCAATAATTACACGTTATATCTTCTGTTATAGAGTTTTTCCCTACTTCTGCTTTACTGTTTTCAAAGACGTCTGCAACAAATGTGTTGTTTGTTGGTGACAATATTTGAAATGTTCCATACTTCTGCTTAAAAGTTTATAAAGTCGTCTGCTGCAAGTTTGTTGAATGTGGTTGACAATCTTTGAAATGTTATCTCTGAAACTACCAGTCCGATTGTTAACACGTGCCATGACGTAGTTTTGATTAGAAACAAACGCGTCACGTGAGACTGTTTTACTGGTAATCATTTTTATGTATCGCCACAAAGAATTGGATATTTGCCTTATTTTTTTTTTATCAGGAAATTGAATATACTGAAAATGTAGGTGGTCGGTCCAGGCCACCATGCCTCACATGTGCCTAAACACCGGCATTATTGACATACATAAGAAATGGAAATTCAATTGACATATCAGTATAAATTAATATTCGTTAAATTGTATAAATGTATTCTAAATACACTGATTTGGATCTGAATAAAAAAGTGCTGTTTCCCTTTAAATAATTTGGGTTTTTGCATGTGTTTTTGCAGGGGGGAGTGGGGGGGGGGGGGGGGTAAAGCAATAACAACCGACTCGTCAGCTAGTATCATAGTTCAGATAATGATTATATTCTGAATGCACACAAAAACGACACGCAGATGACATATTCAACAATCAAACAAGATGGCCATGATGGCCCTGGATCGCTATACCAGTAAGTATTTAACACGAGGAATCCCTTTATAGCTCTACGTTTAAACAGGTGACCTAAATTTTGACACCAGGGGCATAATTAGAACAACCTTGGTTGAGGACAACTAGACAAGGCTACACACCAAATATCTTAGCTATATGCCTTTCGGTTTCAGACAAGAATATTTTCAAAGTCTTTCCCCTTATATCTCTTTGTAAAAAAAAATGACCCTCGGGATGGGGGCTAATTTTGATCTAAGAGGCATAGTTTGAACAAACTTGGTAGAGGATCACTAGACAATGCTACACCCCAAATATCTATGCTCTAGGCCTTAAAGTAAAATAATATTTTTTTAAATTTCATTTCGGTTGCCATGGCAACCAGAGTTTCTTTGAACAATTTTGAAAGGGCACCACCCATGGAACTTACACCCTTGTGAAGTTTCAGCCAAATTGCCTAAGCGGTTTCGGAGAAGTTGTTTGTAGGAAAATGTGAACAGACGGGCAGACGACGACGACGACGACGAACGGTGAGTGTTCTCAAAAGCCTATGTGGTATACATACTTTTAAATTCATTTGACAGTGAAAAGTAACTAATAGTTCACGTACAACTATTTAAAACAAATTGATTAATCTTGGTTGAAATATCATGCTTATGTATATCAGAGACAGAGATAAGCAACTATATTGTATACTAAAATATCACCCGTCCCATTTGTAGCAAGTACAACTAAAAAACTATTGAAGATATAACAATAACAAATATATAATTTCTTTTATTGCAATAGATATAAATATTCGAATACATTACACGTTTTGATAATCTGTTATCCTTATAAATAATGTCAGTCTATTAATATTTGGAAAAAAAATATTAAAATTCAAAAATCTAAATACCTGTGTCTTTTAAACCAGTCATTAATCAAATTAAAACAGTTTCCAGCTGTTCAATGTATCTGCTACTTTTATTGAATTCTTAAGCTATCAGAATATGTATGTTTTGTTTATGTGCCAACTATGACTTCAAAGTTTTATTTGCTACAAAATGTAAAACATTGGACAATTTTTTTCTCCATGTGATCTTTTAACCAGATAACAGAAAATCATTTTTCCAACGTTTGACAAAAGTCATTGCAACAAACGTCATTCGTCTTCCACTAATGCACTAACAGTCTATTTGGGAAGGTGGCCAGTTACCTGGGAGTAATGTTGTCTGGAGTACTTGTGTCAGAAACAAACGTTAAGAGAACTGGTCGTCGTAATATAACTGAACTGTCGTTGTAAAACGTCGTTGAACTCCAATCGACCAATCAATCAATCAACCAATCAATTGTATTAGTTTTGTAATGACTTTGTACATATCGTGACAATTCATGCTTGAATCTTTTCTCGACTGAGGGATTCTTGTGTAACGCAAAAACAAACATGTTTAACAAAATATTAAACACATACACACTGGCACCCACTCACAGATATACTTCAATTCATTTCAATGGTACTCTCTTTTATAAATGTGTATGTATAAGCCAAAAAAGATCAAAGAACCATATGGCAAATTACAAACATTCAAACATGACAAATTACAAACATTCAAACATGACAAACAGAAAGCATACACAAAAACATAAAAACGTTAATAAGTTTGAAGCGCTCTTACCTTTAACATTTAATGACAAAAATGATCGCCTATCATGGATTCATAACACAGAGATGATATCATGAGATAATCTTTCAAAGCAGAGACTACATTTATAAAAAACAAGATGTGTTTGTGAAACACTGATGCCTCCGAATGGCAACATCTAATCTTTCAAAGCAGAGGCTACATTTATAAAAAAAACACCAGTAACATCACATAACAGCCACATATCACACATAACAATGTATGGCTTCTATATGAAAATGCGTTGGTTATTCCGAGATGATCACATCCTGCTTTTTAATCAATTTAGCAAATATGGGTACACTTTGCGTTTAAGAGGACGATGATGTATCACAATTAAAAAAACCGCAACACATAGCAACATGGGATAAAATTGAAAGAATTTATGTGAAAGAATGTGATAGAGAAATGTTGAACAATTAAAGTAGTTTCTGTCTATAACGTTTTCAATTTTGGCGACAAAAAATGAATTAACCGTCAATTAAGTGCAAATCATCGTCATGGGTAGAGAACACTATGTAAAAAGGATTATAGCTCTAGTCTACCAGGGACTGAGGCTAGCTACCCTTTTTAAATTTGCACAATTACATGTAACTTTTGTATTTCTGCATCTTGTTTAGAATACAAATGTACTTTACTTATATGCTGTTTCATTTACAGTGTACTCTTCTTACAGAGACTTTTCGACTCTTGGTCACATTTTATCCGACATTACCAGTTACACATTCGTTACTATACTATAACTCAAGTGAACGATTTAGGGCCATATGGCCTCATATGTTTGCATATAGTTCTACTATGAACCACATTTATCCTGTTTGTCTTCTGTTTTATTAGTTCTGTTTACATTTAACATTCTGTAAAATAAACTACGATTTTCATTGAACCATACTTTATCTAGGCGCAGTGCAAACTTCTCTGTTTTTTAAAATAAACTACAGTTTTTCATACTTTTCCTAGGTTCACAATTGCGTGTACAATAAGGAGGCGAAACTTCAGTCCATGTATCCGGAACATGTAACATACAATTATAGATACGTATAAAATGTTATACATTTTAATTTTGAAATAACCCAATCGTTTGATGATCTTCCAATGAAACCGTATGTGTACTTCTTTATCTAAATATAGTATATCTGGTCTATAATATTTTTAACGTTTTTCAAAACAAAAAATAAAAATAATACGAGTGCAATGGTTCACAAAAAATATTTGGATAATTTACATAAAATGACTCAATAGAATGATATAAATCCTATGTTGGCAATTCATTATCTACTAAACATATGCACATACGTGGATAAAACGACCTATTTTGTCATAATCAAGTAGATCGTCAATTTAAAAACACTTATGTAACCAAATTGTTCAGTTCCGTTATATGACATTTACTCTTTAACTGTCCTTTTTAAATAAGCATATTTCCCCGCAAGATACAGGTAGACTTCGATTATTCTTTCCATGTAAACGATACGCTTCAATCGAGAACATGCTTGATCTACATCTGTAGTTCAACGTTCTTATCCAAGAAAGTTTAGAGTAGCTTTAACAGACTTGCCAGTTTTCTTGACCTTTGCGTGAGCCTCTATTGTCGTTTTGAGGAAGCTCAAACTGAATTCTACTTCTCGGTGAATATCTCCATCATGGTCGTCAAGTTGTATGGTTAACTGTCCAACTTTTGTCAGACTCTGATCCAAAACAACAGGGGGCTTTGACTGCGTTGCATATACGGAAATGGTAATAGCAATCTGGTCAAAATTTACTGGACCAACTGGTTTAAGTAAGGACGGTTGGCCTAATGTAACTGTATCATTTCTGTTGAGATACACTCTGAAAATATTGTTACACATTATACCGTAATCCGTTGAAATCTTGTTTGCCTCGGGATGAACCCCTTCATTAAATTGTACAGCACAAAGATATCCATATGTATACTTGAGTGTACGCCCTCTGATAGCGTCAGGTACATGGCCACATATTACCGCTCCTTTCAAAACTACGGATGCTGCATCGCCCGGTATGATTACCTGGAGATTTGGGAATGAGGATTTTATAGCGTGTTGTAACATGGGCGAATCAGAGAATCCGCCGACCATCAGAAGTGCTGTAATACCTCTTACTTTTTCATGTCGAAGCATTGTTTTAATGTGGTTGATTATTTTGTCAACAGTATTACTGAACAGTTTTTTCATGACGCTAGCTGCGATTCTTAATTTATCGCCTTTCAGGGTAATATCTCCAGAGTATTTCGAAGCGCTGAAACATTCTTCCAGGTCAAGTTTAATTTCGCTTTTCAGAAGTTTGATAAGGGAAACGGGTAGTCTCATGGTTACCTTTGACCCCTTCGTAGGAGTTATTTCCTTTTTCTTGATTTCGAAATCTCTGCAAAGATCCAGCCAATCTTCTGTTTCGTTTCGGATAAATTTGTTGTATACATCTTTTGTTACAAGCTCCTTTAAGAAACATTCGTAGGCTCGATTCACCAACATGCCTCCCCAACCTCCTCCACCAGCAGCATAAATTTCCTTAAGTCCACCAGTCACATCAACCTCGTGAACAGTAACATCTATTGTTCCACCTTAAAAGACAAAGTATAAGCACAAAAATAAAAGCAATTCTTAATGGTTTCATATGATTTAGATGTTATTTTGGTCATATCAATTTAGTTCACACTATCATGATTTTACATGAGCGATGCTTCAGGAAAATATACTTTAGCGTTATTATAACAAGTTTGAATAAAGCTCTCCTGTAGCATTCATGCTATCAGCTAAATAAACACTGTTTTTGGACGATTCTGATACGCTGGATGGTATGGACCCATACTGGTCGCAACAGACATAATATTCTCTTCGCAGAGCAGGGCTCATTTCATAAGTACGTCAACAAATTGATATTTATTTTGCGTTGTTTGTATACAAAGATGCACACCATACACAGATATATCATAACGTTAACGAAGACTATAGCATAACGAGTGTGAATATGAACGTGGCTTTAATTTGATCTTACTTCAACCATATCATTCTAATCATAACCGTACAGTTTTGCAAATTGATCTGATGTTTGAAAAGGAAGGCATCTGGATATAGATATAGTTCAATATGTGGATGTTTAAGTCCTTAACAACACTCAGAGATTATATTTGCCGTTACACAATAGAGATTCAATTTAATTTGAATGGTTATACATCAGCTGTTCTTCATCTTTTGCCTTATTTGAAGATCTTGAAATTATTACACCTTTATTTCCTACAACCTGTCATTTTAAAGGTCATCTATTTCATTATTGCAGTAAAATATTTCTACATTTTATGAAAATAACTGCGTCGTTTGTACACAAAGATGCACATCATACGAACATAGATAACACAGTTAAAGAAGACGATGTCACTACGGGCGTGAATATGAATGTGTCATTCTAATCATAATCATACACTATTGCAAATTGGTCTGATGATTGTAAATAAGGCATTGGGACGTACATATAGTTTTGAGACATTGTCCATTTAGTTAAACTGTGGATTTACGAGTACTAAATGACGAAATTCATTTCTTTCTGTTTTATTGCTCTTCGTATGAACATAAATGTTCATAAATGATTTTTACTATATTCTTTCGTTTAGAAATCATATAAATACACTCGGCGGCTTTGTAAAGAGCTTCCACCTTAAACTGTGTAAACTCACCACCAGCATCGACAATCATGTATTTAGTTCCAACTTGGAATTCAGAAATGGCCGAAGTATTATCTGTTTGTGCTTGATTGGTCGCCTGTAGTGGTAAATATCTACAATAGACGGATGCGGCTTCAGGTTCCAAAGCAATCGTCAAATTTTCCTTAGATACTCCGGCCTAAAATGACAACACAATGGTATGTAAGTAACAGTATTTGATACATAGTCTGTAAAAGAACTACTTGTTTTGTTTGTGTTAATGTTTTTACGGATGGTATATGTTTAGGAGCAATACGTATTACATATGTATGCACATATAAGTATGTGGATGTACGCGGGAGATAGTTCTCACAATTATGATCCTGGTTGATTGTCCAAAATTAAAACAGACCTCTAAGCAACACTGACCTTTTGTACAAGAATTAATTTTAAAATATTTTGTATCTATACATAGTTCACAAAGAGTGCTAGAAATGCAATCAATGGTGTTCGCCTTACGCCAATGGCTGCCTCTGTCATGAATTGTTTTGCGGAGTCTGTCCAGATAGCCGGAACCGTCAATACCCAGTTTATATCAGAAGGCTTTGTACCAGCAACTCTATCGTTCACGACAGCAACCATGTCATTGACCAGGTAACCGATTGTTAATGAAAATACTCTCATAGCTGGTAAGGATCGATTCAGACTATCTTCTACAGTGATGTTTCTGTCAAAGACCTGAAAAATGTTCGACATAGATTACTATAATATTATTTAAATTAAAGTGAAAGGATAGTTAATTAGAAGAGAACTTTGTGAACAAGTTTGTGGTTTAGTACCATGGCTAATCGAAAGCATTTTAATGCACGCATAGAATGTAACCCATCAGATTAAAATTATTTAATGATTGCGTTTTATTGTGTTCTGTAAAGACAAGATAGCCCGAGAAATAGTTTAAGTACTCTGATATGTTTATATGTATTCGGTAGTAAAATCAGAACCACTATGCTTGATTGATTTTATTTGTTTTGATGGTGATTGAACAACTCTCATTCAGATATAACATGGCATTTCCGGTGTCATTACAAGAACTACCGGTATTATTTATCCTGACAACGTTGCATAAGTTGTTATGCTATTCCCGCAAATATGAGCACCATGTAGAGTGGCCATTACGTCCGTTGTTGATATGACCCGATCGGGGTCCAACTCTGGTATCCTGCTCCCGGGACTATAATTTAACCATTATATCACTGAGACGGTACCATAAGCTTGAACAATTAAATGCAGAATCTTTATAGTAAATACCTGATCTAGCTTTTTGTTCAGTGCCATTTTGAACCGTTTGAAGTAATAATAGTTTTCGTGTTCGCCTTTTTCAGCTAGTTCTTTGTACTCATTTTCTGCTTCATATCCAAAGGCAACTAGTGTTTTACCATCTGATGCAATCAGTGCACATGTAGGTGCCTTCTCGGTTACAAGTGCGGCTCCCGAATGCCATTGTTTGGTAGAAATCTTTGTAGGATCCTTCTTGAATTCATGCACACAGGAGAACGCCCAGCCAGAATAGGCTGTACCAAAATCAATGGCACCGACAATCATGTTTTGTGTCTGAAAATAATAAGTGTGCATTAATTATTTTCCTGAAGCAAACGCATTTTAACGCATTAACGGAAAGATATCATCGAATTTACGATTAATAAAAAAGTACCACTCTTTTGCCACATGTAGACTCTTCTGCAGCAGACGAATGTTGCAAACATTGATGTAAAAGAAGAAAGGCTATCGATTAAAAATTTCTCAATTATTCACAATGTTTTGAAGTTTATTTAAAAAATACCCTTTCTACACATAGAAACTGTCTGTGATCTGTTCACGTGCTATAGGGTGGGGGTAATCTTTCTAATCACCTGAACGGAAAGCTAAGGGTGATCTGTTCCTATTAATTATGCCTGTCTGTATGTCTCCCTTTGAAGAACAATCACAACTTCGTAGAAAATAGTAATGTAATTTATGATTTTGTTTACTTGGCTCCCGATTTCCCTAAATGCCTTCTATTTGTTTAATATTTCATCGACTTTAAATAATTTAAGTACTACATGTATAAATTAACTCAACAACAGACGATTTTGGAAACATTCAAATAGATCTACAGGGTGTTTCATAATATCTGTTACCATTTTAGTGCTTTATATTTCTCTAACAATGTAAAACACGCTTAAATAAACGTAACAATGTGATAGTAAACATAGTCAAGTTTTATTTGATATATGACATCAGAAGATTATCTTAAACTCATGCCTTTATACGGGTTTTCTCAATATGTCAGTTTTACAACAAGTGTTGCAGATGACGTCCTTTTTGTTGAATTACGACGTCCAGATGTTTATTGAAGTTACAAATCACTGATTTGCAGTTGTTCGTTGAAATATTTCTTATTTCTCGCTTGATGGATATTTTCAAATCTTCTAGAGATGCTGGTGCGGGGCTGTACACCCTGTCTTTGAGATATCCCAGAGGAAAAGGTCCAGCGGACTCAGATCGAGAGTGAGGGGGCCATACTCAAGCCGACTGTCAATATCAGAAGGTTTCAAGTGTTGCATAATAGAAAAAGTGTACGGTTTTAATTTCAAATCGAATCTCAGCATCCTGTAGAAACTAGTTGGTTGCACTTGCATTGTTAGTAATGTCACCTAACACTCTACGTACAGACCTTTGTGGAGTTTCTTCAATAACAGTTCTCAGTTGTTCGATATTCTCTGAAGTCCTGACTGATTTTGGCCGGCCGGCATTGCTACGGCGTCGATCAATAAGTGATCCTGACTGCTCAAACCTTTTGACAATTCTGTGAACTTGCATCTTACTGAGTTTCTCATTATTGGGGTACAATTTCTGCATCGATCTGATCACTGTAACTGGTGAATAACTCTTATAATACAGTTTAACAACTTCTGTTCACTGCTCTGTGGACAGCGCCATCTTGGAATAACGACTTGTTTGGATGACGTCGTTGATGACGTCATGACGTCAACATTTTCCCGTACTTTATACACCACACAAAACTTTATTCTGACTACTTCAAAATGACATATGACATGACTGCATTATTCATTATATGTATCTTCTATAATAGTTTTTAATGGAAACAGATATTATGAACACCCTGTATATTGAAATTTCTATAATTGATAGTATAATAATAAAATAGAGTTGAAACCATTACAACAAAAGAAGAAATTGCTCATTATGAGACATTTTTCCTTTTGCCACAATGTTTTTAAAAGACGTTTACTGCACATGTGTCAATATGCGTCCGCATATGGAATAAGCGAATCGAGTACATTTCGTTTAAATATTGTTTAGCTCCAACGCGCAACCTTTTTTCGCTGTATCTTGCAGCAATCTTTGTACATGTAGTTGTATTCAATTTGAATACCTAGAAAGTTTCACCGAGTACGGAATTATTATTTTTCCAGACTGACATTTCGGAATCGTCCGTGAAGTTTTTCGTCTAAAACCGTTCAATTTCCGTGTTCACGGAATAAGCCGGTCTCATTTGGATTTCTTTATTATAAAGACAATGCTTGCGCCTTGTTTAAGATGTGTTTATTTTACACGTTAGCGCATACAATATGTCGTTTCAAACTGAAAGGATGATGGAATGGTGAAACAGACATTAGAAAGACTGTGCTAAAGAATGTACGCGTTGACAATAATGTTTGCTTCCGTTGGATTTTGCAAAAGATAACAGCGACGATGATCTTGTTTGACAAACTCTTGTATTTTTTCGAATTTACTTTTCAAATTCCTTCATAATTGTGAATGCTATTTGTAGCAAATTGGCGATGAACTACCATATGTGGAACGAAGTTTCTTAAAGGAACATAATTTGAATTGTAACAGAGATGTTATTTTCACAGTTTTGCTAGATTTGCGATAGCAAAGATACCATATTTACAAGTGAGATTTTAAAGTCACGTGATTTAAATGACTGAGAGCATCCCAATAAAATAGTGCAAACAATTGTAGCCTCTGAATTACGTAGCAAAAGTCAAATATGAAAAATAAATTCCGCCTTTTCTAGGTAACCAAACAAAATGTCAAGTCTCTGAATGTAAAAATATTATATTTAAGTGTAATAAACGATAAGGATATCACTACGCCCACACCGCAGTGTGTACGACCGCGTAAACAAATTACCCTTTGTAAAGTGTAACCGTTGTGTCTTTTAGTAAAAGAAAAAGTGATATTCCATCTGAAAAAAAAAAAATTGTTTGTGATATTTGAATAGCATTTTTTCCCAATGGCAGATGCATCTGCTGCAGACACTTTTTGAAGCATTGTAGCAAAAGGAGACATAAAGAGCAATATCTCCTTTTGCCACAATGTTTTCTATGCTATTCTGAAAAAGATCAGAAAAATGAACCTGTGACACCAACCCTTACCCGAATACCGACTCTCTGCAGCGGACGACTTGTAGAAATATTGTGGCAAATGAAGAAATTGTGCGGTATATTTATTTGCTACTGAGAATTTTTCTGCGGCATCAGAAAGGATGAAATTTGCCAAATTTATATAAATATTCTACTCTGAATTAGCTTATCTGATACCAATACAATGTGGTGTAATGTTAGCATTGGATAATTATCTACAAATATTATCACAGTGATTGGTTGTTAAACACCGCAATCAGACGGTATAAGAAAAGGGGCAAAATGACAAAATTTAAAACTACATTATTGTGAAAGCGCTAGTCTGATTTCAAGATAATTTAGCAGAACTTTTCATTTAGTGACGCCCTACATGTTTTAAGTCTTATGATTCGTTAAAAGTCGTAGAAACCAGGTTGCATCTAAAAAGTGGGAAATCGAAAGTTTAGCTTCAAATAACATCCCATCCTTATCCACTTGACAAAACAACAAGGAATATTCTTTCGGCGGTCCTTTTCTTGATTATGTTCAAAGATATGTGTAAGACTCTTGTTTGTGCGGTATCTGAGAAAGGGAGTAAAATGCCCAATATTAAAAGTTTTGGTCCGATTCCAGTTATTTAATACAATTGTTCCTTCAGTAGAATGTTTATTTTCTCTACGACAATTGTTCGACCAATATCAATTGGTTGAACAAAGAGAAGTGAGGGGGCATTAGAAAAAGGCAAAATTACAAGATTTTAAAACTCTATTCTTATGAAAGTGCTTGTCTTATTTGTTCCCTCATTGACCTTCTTCATAATTCTTTAGGCAATATATACTTTTTAAAAAGTAGACCACCCTTGAAATACCATATCAGCGAAATAGCTAATTTTAATTGAAATTGTTTTATAATTTCTTACTTTATTAGTCGCCGGGCAGAAGCCCGCGACTTCTATTTTTAATAGGTTTTCGGAAATGACATGGGAGGGGGCATTATTATTAGAAAGAAACACATTTAGATGTTTTGAACATATTACAATTGTGTTTGTTTAAAAACACTAAGTAATGACACATCTAAAATGAAATAAATATTCCGATGTTTTAGGTATTTTCAGTTTCTTTATTTTGACTCGCATTTATGTTTTTTTGTTTTATTTACGAAGACAAAACAGTCCCTATTAGCTAGACTGGTATACTTTATCTTACACTATATACTACATGTAATCAAGAGGCGATAACTACAAACCTTTACGTCGCACAGTCTAATTTGTTTACATACGCGCACCTTGCAGCAGACTGTTTGTTATGTGTAAATATCGAGATGAAAATGAAGTCGAATTTTAGCTTATTGAATGTTATTTTCATGTTCAAAGAGATGTCTTGATGTGTGAAGAAGGCATTTTATAATGTTTATCCATGTATATCTAAAATATGAACTGTTTCTAAGCTAAAACTGTTGATCGCGTGACTCGCGAATACCAACTGCGTAGATCAATCTCCTTTGCAGAGAGCCGCTCTTTACACTCCAAACCGAGATAAAACTGGTTTTAATAGAAAAATTACTTTGAACGAACACTCTCTGCCTGTAAAGAGAGTTTCAAGAACGACACCTCTGCGAATAAGAAAGAATCGGGTCTTTCGTACAAAATTATTTCGTCCTTGACAATTTTAAATGTGTCATTTAATTCCCTAAAGGCATATTGCTTCCGATCTGCATATTGTTATGCATCATTGACACAAGGGCACTCATCATAATATAATTTTAAAACATGAGTTATTATTTATTATTTAAATTATAAAAAAGGAAGGAAAGTATCAAAATAAATTAACATGTTGTAGGGCTCTGTTTATGTTCGAAATTAAGTTTAAATTATACAACAATTTCAATGAGATTTAACTGTTTAGTTGATATTATATTTCGAAGGTGGTCTAATTTATAAATATTGGACTACATTTCAACATTTGTTAAAGTATGATATAATTAGGATGCCAAGCTAATATCATTTTGAGAAAAAGAGAAAAATCATGAAAACGATTTAACCCTTATCTCATTGTTTTTAAAGTAGATTGCTGCAAAGGTGTCCACTGTGTCCAACTTTAATAGAGGAAAGGTAAAATGACGTGCTATTGCATGCAAATCCTAAATTGTCTGTTTTGTGGTTTTATTGAAAAATAATAAATTCAAATATTCTGACAAACATCTTGAAAAGTGTATGTGGAATTCACAAATCTTATAAGTATTCCTTAATGAAAGCACTGTATACATACTAAGACTAATGATTGGCAAGATTACTCATTTCTATTACTGTTTATGATCAATAATTAGTTGGTTGTGTGTATGGTCAACCTACTTTGGAATGGAGATTGATCATAAACAATGAAAGGCTTCAATTATCATTCACTTCGTTGACAAAACAATGCAAGTTATGATACATTTTCAATTGACCCCACCCCTGATGTTCCAATATGCCCCTCAGTTGATAACTGTTTATTCAACTACTATAATATTAGTGTTATGCATAACTGCACTATGGATATCCGGCGACATTGATGCGTTGCATCAACTTTCTCTTGTTTCGAATATAAACTGAACCATACCACTTGTCTATAACATGTAAATTTATTAGTATTCTTCTCTTACATTTTTTATAAAGAAAATAGCAAAGTATTCATGTTTAAAATTATATTAGGAGGAGCGCCCTTGTATCAATGATGCATACACCTATGAAGAGCGCAAGCAAAATGCCTTTAGGGAAACCAATGACACATTTAAAAGCGTCAAGTACGAACTTAATTGAGTACGAACGAACTGATTCTTGAAACATTCACCTTTGCAGAGTTGTCGTTCTTTACACCCACATAGTAGGTAGAGTTGATTGATTGATTGATTGGGTTTTAACGCCGTTTTTAACAATTTCTCAGTCATATCACGGCGGCCAGTTCACCTACTTATGTGTTTCCTGGTTGTCTCACACCAATACTGCACACAACAATATTCCCAAGCAACTGGCTGCTTTTCCACATAGACTGAGCCCATTGGTGGAAGACGAATGACGCATGTCGCAATGACTTTTGTCAAACGACGGAAAGAAATAGTAGGTAGAGAGTGTTAATTCAAAGTCATATTTCTATGAAAATCGGTTTTATCTTAGTTTGTTCTTTTCTTCATTTGTTTCGAACCAAATAAACATCTTAAATCACATATAATTAACCATTTTAGGGTGTTAATTGATAAGGATTTTGAGCATCTTTGTAAATAATGTTGTTTATGTTTAATTGAAAGATTAACGTCGTTGTTGTGAATCAAAAGTATTGTTACGTATAAAGGGACGTCTTTGCAAATATGTTTCGATTCAAGAGTAGAAACAGTGTAAACATTTTACTATAACAATAGTAACACTGTATGACATCTACACAAATAAAGACATATCTTTGAACCTTAAAAGAGTGTTCAGTAATGAAGAAGTACCATTAAAAAGAGAAATCGCCATTATTTAAAGCTGATTTGTAATGATACGTGAATATATGTGAACGTTGCAAGTCTGTCTAATCGGGGACGAGTAAACAAATCGTAAACACCATTAAACAAACTGCAATACTTGGTTAATCAAACATAAACTTAAAACATTGGAAACATGAATTTCTTTTCAAATGTATCACAACTAAGTGTTTTTAAAGTAAACAAATCGTAAACACCATTAAACAAACTGCAATACTTGGTTAATCAAACATAAACTTGAAACATTGGAAACATGAATTTCTTTTCAAATGTATCACAACTAAGTGTTTTTAAACAATCGCAACCGTAATATTTCCTAATAACAACTAGTCCTCCCATGTGAATTCTGAAAAGCTTTTAAAAATATAGTCTCCGTCTCCTGCCTGGCGACTAATTATAAACACAACTTTTGTTGCTGCGGCAGAAGGAAGGGAGTAACATGCATAACTTGTAAAATTCTTCTTATCTGAATTCGCTTGTCAGATTCCAGGATAATTTATTACAAATATTCCTTGTTTAACCCTCTACAATATTTGAAAAGCTGTACTGATTGGTTGAAAAACATCGCAGCCAGACAGCATCAGAAAATGTGTAAACACCATTAAGCAAACTGCAATACTTAGTTACTCAAACATAAACTTAAAACATTGGAAACATAAATTACTTTTCAAATGTATCACAACTAAGTGTTTTTAAACAATCACAATATTTTCAAATCATTTACATTAAATTTATCCTAATGACAACTAGTCCTCCCATGTGAATTTTGAAAAGCTTTTAAAAATTAAGTCGTCGGCTCCTGCCTGGCGACTAATTATAAACACAAATATTACAAATGTTGCTTGTTTGACCTTCTACAAGATTTGCATAAACTGTATTGATTGGTTGAAAAACAGCGCAGCCAGACGGCATCAGAAAATGTGCAAAATGACAACACTTAATAGTTCCCTTTCTTTTCAAGTTTTTGTCTGATTTAAGGAAGCATTTGTAATTTGTTCAGGCCATATTGATTGGTTTGAATTGATAACTGTCATGCTGCATCAGAATATGGATACAATAAACCTTAAGTTTTAAATACTGATACCAACCAAACTTCACGGGAATGATACTTTGGCGGTCCTATTACAAACGTTTCAAAGATTTACTAACATAACAAATGTTCTTTATTGATAAGTTTTATTTACAGTGTCTATTCCTAGCACTTTCATTCACGCTCTTGATTAACAAAATTCTCTGATATTAGTAGTAACACAAATGCTATATAGCTATCACTCAGGTGATCGATTCAGGATCACGCATCCCCTCTTTTTTGGAGATGCAAACATTAATAGATTGGTTTAATAGATTGCATACTCTAAATGCATCAGTTGATTCAGTACAGTCAATATATGGGAAACCAATGTACAACCATGAATGTATCTGTTGGGATTTCCATAGAGCTATTGGGTAATATGAAAATTAAAAAGTATTATGTGGACCGAATGATAGAAGTATTTATGATCTTGGAATATTTCATTCTGGCCTGATGCATCATTACCTGTTTGTCATGGTGGGGATTTGTTGTAGATAAATATTTATATATGCACTCTGCATCTCCTCTCAACCGGTCACAAATATACCTTAGTACTTTCAGTACTTTGATTAATGAATTTGTTATACAATTTAAGCCATTTTTCGGGAATACAAATTATACTTCATACTAATGTTGTAATGGGAATGTAAGCTGTTTTCATCAGTATTTCATTATACCGCGGCGGCAGGAGTTTATTCGTGATCTCTTGGTAACAAAATAGTACGAGGTTTTATAATTCTTTGAAACTGAAATATTTCAAAAGTTAAAATTATATTTCATTTAGTAATATAATGATTCAAGGCACTGAAAAAAAGGTGCACATTTCCTTTTCCCTCATGGTTTATAGCTTTGCCTGATACATTTTATTTTAGAATCATCTACCATTGTCATCCTTCGAGAATATGATATTTTAAATATGATTCTATGATTTTTACATTACAGTCCATTTTCAGATATTTGTCGGTCACCCAAAGTTACATTGAAATAAGAAGGAGCTAAACATTATTATGCTATATTAAGGTATTTGAAAACATCCGATCGCTTCATTTCGACGGTTCAAGATGCAGATTTGTTTTTTCTTCCCTTTGTATTAGTTCAAATGGGAGACACTCAAAATCCCCTCAGTCAAAATCCCCTCACCCTGAAAATGATAGGGTAGTCAAAATCCCCTCGACCGAAATGATAGGGTAGTCAAAATCCCCTCGATGAGATTAGCAGGGTAATCATAATGTATGACATTAGAAGATATCCAAGGTGTCTAAGGAGGCTAAAATAACATTGCATTAAAAATACAAATAACATATAGTAAGTAATTTAAATCATTGTAATGTTTTGCATACATAACACAGTAAGTAATATAATCATTTTAATAAATATTCAGCACACAATATTTTATATTTTCACAGTTTAACTAATCACTTTCTAACTAGAAACTCATGTGTTTATCTTATTCTTATAAGTTGTCCAATCACTGACAATAATTCCTGAAGGGACTTATGGTTGTGACAAACAGTATTAAAGCAATTATTACCTTAATTCATTTATAACATGTGACTGAATTATCACCAATCATTGGGGTTTGGTTTACTCTGCATTTTCAATCAGTGCGGTTTTGTCTACTCTGCATTTTCAAAGAAACATTTGTCTACTCTACATTTTCAGAAGAATTAACATGTACTTAACAGGTAATTATTGACTGTTCATTAAGATGACTGTAAACGGAAATGATGTACTATATCTAAATTTACATTTAGCTTTTCAAGAAAATATATGATCTTAAATTGAGCGGATTATGAATACCCATCGAGGGGATTTTGACTACCCTATCATTTCTGTCGAGGGGATTTTGACTACCCTATCATTTTGGTTGAGGGGATTTTGACTACTATGCCATTTTCAGGGTAAGGGGATTTTGACTGAGGGGATTTTGACATACACTCGTTCAAATCATTATTTTTAAAATATATACTCACACGAAAAAGAAAGTGTGCACTTTTAAATTGGGCATAACTTTTTTGTTACAAAGTTTAGATATACGGATTTATCATCATGAGTGAAGAAAATAACCCTTCACACATTGCAACCATTTACCCAATAGTATGCAACTTTTCGCTCGTGTGACCCGTGCACGTAACTTGACAAATATCCGAAGACAAAAAACCAGTTACAAAACATTACAAATATGCAACTTTTACTTTTCACCCCTACGTTATTCACACGTAAAACAATGTTCTGATAATTATCAAATTTCAATTAAAAGTAAAACATCGTATATCCAATACATTTCTGCACATTTTTATACCAAATTTGCCTATATTTTGCTTCTATAACATATATGTAAAGTTCGATGTATAAATGGTGTCATCTCAGCTGGGTATCAATACTCCATCAGCTTATCCCACCGTTTATGACCTGATAACGGAAGTTGGCTGACTATATTGATTTTTGTACAATTTTAGAGATTTTATGAATTACAGTATTTGATTGTATATGATTGTGATATATAAATACGACTTTCAAAGTCTAATGCAATCTGTATTTTAAAATGACGAATATAGATATTAAAATAGTCTTCAATCACTGCAAAACATTTTTTCTCTTTGTATACGCGTATTGGAATTTAGAAAATTCAGCAGTACTAATTCTCTTCATAGCCTTAAATAAACAAATAACAAAGTTTTCACTTTTCTAGAAAAAATCGAGACTGAGAATGTAATAAAACAAAAACTGTTTATGACCCCCATCAGGGACACTATATTACAGGGAAATGAAACGCGTGCGGTTACATCAGCCTTATCAGTAATATGTTGGCCTCGCTCGTACAGGTGTCGGCCATTTTGTTTTACCCATTCCGGTAGATAACGGCCTTAACTTGCGTAAGATAACGGTTACTTGCGCGTAAATACGACTATTTTCGTTTATTCTCTCTCGCTTTCAGGTACCAGGGACACACAATATAGACTCCTTTGCATTATTATTTCAGCTATATCAGCCACGATTCTCCGACATAAATCATCGAATTTCTTTAAAAAGTATCAAGCGAAGTAAGTAACCATTTGCCGTGTTAAGAATTTATGATTCATGAGCATTTTTTCCTTTTAAAAACATTTTTTGCCTTTTATTTTAATCATAATTACATTTACAATCTTATAGATAGATATATTTGCAAAATGTATTGCCGAAGATGATTTCGATTTTTGTCTGCTGCAGAATTTAAGAATGCTGAGAAGGGTTATATAGGAAGACTTTAATTGCCAATTAGCCTAAGTCCCTACATGTATGCACAATCAAGGGGTTATAAAACCAATTAATTAGTGTGTTACCAACACACATGTGACAAGGCCGGAAATGGTTGCATAACGTTACATAACATAAGTCACCCTGACTTCTGGTAACTGTGATATGGTAGACCTCTTTAGAATTGCATATATTTTATTGTTTGGGACAATTCAATCAAGAGATAATCCCATGTTTTCAATAACCAACTATTCCGTTATCAATCAAAATATTCTATAATTATCAGTTATTGTTTTTATTTCACAAATAAAAACTTTAAGATACAAACAGTTTGTATGACACTTTTGATTATCAGGGATTATTATACTGCTCAAAGTATGCAGTTGCTACATACTTTGATTAATAGTAAATTCACTACTGCAGAGAGGATATATTTATTCCATAGAAGTCTATTAATTTCCTTCTAACTTCCTGGACCTGGGAACACACACAAACACTTCTTTGACATAAATTGAAGTTAAACTGAATATATAATATAACATTTAAATGTGTTTATAACAGCAATAAAGAACACAAAACGGTCCTATGTATAGCCTGTATTCTTCGTTTTGACTTTTTTTATCACAATTTTGTTAAATTTCATCGCAATTTTTCTCCAACAATATTAGATTCTTCCTTACAACATGTTTGTAAAACTAATTTAAACCAAGAATGATCATTAAACATGTATAATCTGTCGTTTAGATGTATTTATAAAGGCAACATTGAACAGAAAATGATGTTTTGCATAGCCCCGATTCGTCGATTCGTCATTTGGCAAATGGCCGTGATCTTTTTTAAAATTCATCGCATTTTTTCACAGATTTTCACAAACAATTCTAGATAATTCTCGGCAACCATCAGGTATAATCAAATGATTAAAAAAAAGATTGATCATTCAACATTTATAATATAACATTTAAATGTGTTTATAACGGCAATATAGAACAACAAAATGGTCCTTTTTCTCCAACAATATTAGATTCTTCCTTGCATACAACATGTTTGTAAAACTAATTTAAACCAAGATTGATCATTTAACATTTATAATCTGACGTTTAAATGTGTTTATAACGGCAATATAGAACAAAAAATGGTCCTATGTAGAGCCTGTATTGTTCGTTTTGACTTTTTTGACCACAATTTTGTGAAAAAAATCGACTTCAGAAACTAATTGCAATAACTATCATTTTTTGTTTAAATACAAGCTCAAAATTAATGTAAATGTAAGAAATAAAGATAGAAATTATGTAATGTACTTACATTCTTGGTTATTCCTATTTAAACTAATGATTTTTAATAAAACAGAACATCGAAACAGAATTTACGAAGTGGATAATGACCAGAGGGGCTAATGTCCGCTTTTCTTATAGCGAGGCGGAGATAACGGAACTTATCGATGCGTTTCATATCCCTGTAATATAGTGTCCCTGCCCCCATAAAGTACTCTAGCTTATGAAGCCAAGCGGACAGCGACAGATGACTGGTAAACTAGCTTATGTAAACGCCAGTATTGCTCGGAGATAGAGATAGCCCGATAAGCCCCAAAGTTGGCAATGTTTAAACAATATTAATGCAATTATGATACCATCAGAAATTGTGAGTGCTATATTTTGATGAAGAATTTAAATATTGTGATAAAAGAAGACATTTCTAATTTTGAACAATTTCTCTTTATACATTGCTGCAAAAGTATTTTGATAAGAAGACATTGTTTAGTCTTGTATTCCTCAATAACTTATAGAGGCAATAAAGAAACATTTGTAGTGTCCTGCTTATTTTATCATATAAAATTACATATTCGGAAAGGGAACAAGATTATGCAACTCATACGAGAGCCGCCATTTTTGAAGAATTTCAAATTTGTCGGTTGTACCTGATTAACTTACAATAAGTGTACGAAGAGTCCTGAGCAATTCAGGCAAAGTATAAGGAAAACTTAGAATTTTGACATAATATATATAACCGTTCTTTTACCTATAACACACGTGAACTGTAGAACTTTGCTGCTTACGAAGTTGTTAAGGACGTATATCATCTATATGAGCCGTGCCGCGAGGGAACCAACATTGTGGACTCTGCGTAAAGTATCGATCCGGATCAGCTTAAGCATGCCGCGCAGGCTTACCCAGAAATACACTTTTTGCCTTCTGTTGATTTTCTGTTTCATGAATCATTACTCTATACCTCTATCCCCCTGAGACGTAATGTGTCGTCCCGGATTAGCCTACGCGACCTGCGCAGGCTGATCTAGGTAGATACATTACGCAGAGTTCATAATGTTGTTGTTTTGTGGGAGCCTATATATACCCTCTATTATTCATGAATATTTGAGCCCGTCTATGGGGAAAATATAGACGTTTTATTTGTGAACAGTTAAGATCCAGATGAGATTGTGGGTCTGCGCATTCAAGTTGATATCTTCACTGTTCAGATATTACTTACACAATCTTGTTAAAAACTTCAGCCAACAAGTGTAGAAACTGATAAGACTTTGCAGATGGACAGGCCGATTTGACCCAACACTGTTCAAAAATGCA
Source organism: Serripes groenlandicus (assembly GCA_031761405.1). Taxonomy (NCBI): domain Eukaryota; kingdom Metazoa; phylum Mollusca; class Bivalvia; order Cardiida; family Cardiidae; genus Serripes; species Serripes groenlandicus. Next base: position 53,617,151 of record JASEVX010000008.1, read on the forward strand.
CCTTTTCCCATGGATGTGAATGTGAAACTGCAAAATGAAGTAAACAACAATTTTGTACGCAGAAACTGTTTTGTGTACATAAAAATGAAAGTAAACCAAAAAATGTAAAGGCCTGATTTGTTTGTTATATAAATAGAAATATTCGGAAATGACATAAGATATACAACAAATACGACAGTCACCATATTATGAAGAAATTGGATTTGTAAGTTTTACCTGTTTACTTTCCAATTAGTGCACGAAGAGTACTGAGCAATACAGACACCATTTACTGAAAAGTTTGAACGACGGATTTTGCAATGATTAACCTTACAATGAACGTACATATACCTACAACACGTCCTATATGATTATGCTGCTTCAGATAACACTACGGATTTATGATTTTATCCTGGAAGTCTATTTATATATATTTTGTCTATTAGTTCCATTTATAGACGAGTCATTTCACGTGGAAAAGGTTCACATTTTTTCTTTATGATCAGTGAAGGTACAGATCATCATGTACATCCTCAGAGTCTGATCAAGGTCTCCACTTTTACTATTTACCTAACAAAAGCTTGTTAGAAACTTTAGTCAACACGTTTTAAAACTGATAAGCCCTTGCAGGTGGACAGGACGATCTGACCCAACACTGTTCAGATAACTAGTACCTTTCACCATTGACAGGCTAAAAAAGTTATGAGCTACATTAGCCTCCTTTTCAATGATACAAGACTGTTCATAAGAAAACTATGAAGTAGGGGATAAAGTTTCGTGTATATTCGCTTAAATGGCACAGTATCAGCAGTGGTTATTTGTAACAGGCAATATACTGATAAGATGTTAAGACTTCATCTTACCCTTGTTATTATTTGTTTAGATATCCTCGTCACAGTAACACGAGACTAACGTGTTTAATATATAAATCTACCGTGAGGTCTATATATAAAGCACATTTCGGTGAGTCCACAATCAAGTGCGTGCTTGCGAATATATCATTCGTTCCATTGCGATCGAGAGTAGGTAGTCCCATTACCATTGTCAATGTTTTCTATTACCGCGTCTTTATATAATCCAATTGTTAATTGATTGATTGTTTGGTGTATAACGCCGCTTTTAACAATTTGTCAGTTATATCACGGCGTTGACTAGATAAGTTACCAGTACTTCTGGCCCATTTATCCTGACACGAGCCTGTCAAGTGTAAAGCTAACCCCGCAACCCTGAGCGCTAAAGAGGACAGCTATTACTACCATTTTTAGGATCACCCGAAGGAATCGAACCCGCGACCTCCCGCACTCGAGGCGGACGCTCTACTATTACACAACTGAGACAGAAAATCACTAAAGGACCCGAAAGATCCGTTTTTATCTATTGTTCGATGGCAGTGGACCGAATAATGCAAATAATGCATTCAGGGTCAAATTGTCCGGTCAAATACGTTTCCCAATATCTCAAACATTATGTAGTATCGGCCAATAACATGGCTATTTATGTAGACAGACATTATATTATATTTTATTCGCAGCATAAAGTATTCGTATAATTTCGAGCGGGAGATGCAAGTTATATGTTCGTTATTAAAGGACAATAAGTATTAAAAGTAAAACTGCAAAATATACAGTTGATAACTCTTTCTACGCTGAAACTGTTTTGTGTTGTATTTGTCCATACATAATAGAGAAAATAAACACAAAATTGTATAACCCAGATTATTATGTTAGATAAAATGAATTATTCCATACCTAATTTATACGTCCAATCGTAGACGCTCATTCGAATCATGTGACCGTACAATATATTTCCGTATCGGGACGCACGCGCGTACAAAATAACCCGTATTCTTTTCGTATTGTACGATTCACAGGTCCCATGTTAAACCTATGATAAAGACCGAAACGCGTGAAAAGGTTCCGAATGAAAGTCTGAATCGACAGGCGCTCTAGATAAAGCGTTACGATAAAGCTCCTGTTGTCACCGGATCATTATTGTCGTTTGCAAACAAGGAGTAAACACTGAAACTAAAATGTTATCCGATTCTGAAATAGATGACTTTGTAATTGAACAGAAACCAAAAAACACTGTGAAAAAAACTAAAAGTGATGTAGGAATATTCAAAAGGTGGTTAGCGCAGGCCGTGCCGACAGAAGGTATAAAATAAAAAGGTCATTTAACATTATTCTGCACAATACAAAATATATTTTGGGGAAAAAGTCGAGGTATAGAATAAAAAGATCATTTAACAGTGTTCTGTACAATACGGAATATATTTGGACTCGTACACAGCTTGGAAAATCATATTGGACTCGCCTAGCGGCTCGTCCAATATGATTTTCCAAGCTGTGTACTCGTCCAAATATATATCCGTATTGTACAGAACACTGTTAAATAACCTATAAATATTCGGAAAGGGAACTAGAGTGTACAATTATTAAGAGAGCCGCCATTTTTGAAGAAATGGAGTTTGTCGGGTTTACCTGTTTACCTTCCAATATGTGCACGAAGAACACTGGGCACCTTTTAATGAAAATTATGAACAACGTTTTTTTGCAATGATTTACCTTAAAATGAACGTACACATACCTACAATACGTCCGAACTATATAATTATGCTGCTTCAGATAGCACTACGGATTTGTGATTTTAAAGTGAAAGAGGAAGTATATTATCCTGGAAGCCTATCTATATATATATATCGTCTATCAGTTCTATTTATTTTCAGCCCATCCACGCGGAAAAGTTACAAGTTTCTTGTATGACAAGTGAAGTCTGATCAAGACTTCCACTGTTTATATTTTACTAACGAAAGCTTGGTATAAACGTCAGTCAACACGTGTAGATTCTGATATGTCTTTGCGTGTTAACAAGCTGATCTTTTAATACACTTCTCAAACACGCTAACTTGTACCTTTGCCCATGGACGCGCTTTTTTTTATCAGTTACATTATCCTTTCCCCTACTGAAACACGAAGATGCATACGCGCATGTTATGAAGGAGGAAGAAACGCTTCTTGTAGTACAGGTTCAGCAGTAGTTATTTGTAACAAAATGTGACATGATTCCGCCTTGGCCGAGTGGTAAGCGTCGGGGATTTGGAAGATGGCGTCCCTTGTCTGATCTAAAGTCGCGGCGGTCAAGGTGGAGGGCCATGTGGCAAGGCACATTCCCTAGCCTAGTAGTTTGTCCACACCAGGGATCATGAATAAGTGAACTGTCGCCGTGATACAAGTGAAATAATGTTGGAAACGGCGATAAACCACAATAAAGCAACCAAAACGTTTATGATAGATAATATACCATGAGTTATATATGGAAAGCACCATATTATGAGTCACACTTATCAACAGATTGTCGTTATTGTCAGTGGGAATTGATCTGTCGCATGATGGAAATACATGTCAAGGTCAAGGTCAGTATACTATGTATGGTCTATGTTTACTGACATTGTCCATGTCGTTATCAGTTTATTGACACGGACATATCAAGGCCAATGTCAGTCCCAATATATGTCTATGTTAACTTACATTGTCATGTCGTTAGCAATTTTATTGACATATCAAGGTCAAGGTTTGTCTACTATATTTGGACTATGTTAAGTGACCTTGTATGTTCATCATTTTATTGATATGGACATATGTATATTTAAAAATGCACAGTTGCTAAAACGATCAAAGTATCGGCTTTAATTTGTAAACATGATTTGTGCATAACACACACATTTCTGTAAACAAAATATTAAAGCAGATAAGTGTTTCAATGTATCGGTTGATTTAGGTCAACGAATTGCAAAATATAGCAATTACCCTTTACCCTGTACTGTGTTCTTTTGCTTACATATTGTAAGCTTCCTTTGATTATGATTGAAGGTTTTTCAGCGTTTAATTTGTGTAACGTTATATCATTTGTTATGATGGTTTTCACTTTGATGGAGTTTATTCAACATGTCAATGTGTATATTTTATATAAGATTTAAATTTAATTAATTTTAATAAATGTTTATATATCAATGACCTCTCAATCAATACTTTGATGATATATCTCATATAAAATGCTGTTTTGGAATGATTTTGTTTCACATAGAAGCTGAACCGTTTCAAAGTACTAAATAACACTGAATTATCCCAGATATGTAATACTCAACACCTTTATGTTGTCTTTTCTCTGCCTAAGAAAACCAAGGGTACAGAGTAAACATTCCTGGAATATGACAATATAAGAGTGCTTCGCTATAATTACATGACGAAAAAAGTAGCTTGATTAATTAAAGCATTTGAAACACAGAAATATGGGACAAATCCTTTTACTTCAGCAAAATTAAATCCTCGACACTGAATTCTGATTTTTCAGCAACGAAACGAGCAAATGGGTCTTTGAATAGGTGCAATTTATGTGGATCTTGTGTATTTCTATTGCCTGACGGGCCACCCTACCATTCACAGTTATATAATTGGTACGGGAAATTTAAAGGGTCAGATTATGATCGAAATGAACCTATCCGCGGATCGAAGTTTGTCGCGGATGTCTGAAAGCTCATTTTTTTCTACCGCATCAGTAAAAAACCCATTGAACTATAAACTTCAACAAAATATGTAAGTAATTTGTACTTGAAAATGGTTCAATTTGACCTCATAATGCCACAATTAAAGGAAAAGCATGCAATTATAAATTAATGGTTTCAATAAATATCAAAGGGGTGTAAATCCAGTAGTATTTTGGTCTGTGGCAATACTGAAGCTTTTTTGGCTTTACAGAACACTAAATGATATACTGAAGTTGTTTAAAGATTCCTTTACGTATTTATCCATCATATCTGATCAAGGCGACGTTATAAATATATCAAAACCCAGGTTTCAGTTATGAATATAACAATGCGAACAAAGAGAAATTGTTCAATAGGAGTTATTTAGCCTCTTTTCACAATATTTTATGACGGATGATCTGCCGGAGGTACATGGAATTGCATGTTTGTGAGAGAAATATTAAGTACCTGATCACATATGTTGCTGAATATTAAGCTTGGTTCACATCCAAAGAGTCAAATGTTATAATTCTAGCATTCTACCCCCAGCATGACAGAGAACAACAAAAACATTCACGTTATTGATTGAACCCCTCCTTACCTAATCTGAGCCTCTGAGAGCCTTTTTGGGGGTTTGGTTGCATTTTATTACTGACAGGTTAAATGAGATTGTCTGAAAGTTTCGTCCGTAAAAGGCTATTCTACATAATCCAAAAGCACTGACAATCATAACATACTACTGAAACTGTAGTCTTACTTTAGCTCATTGGGAAGCAATTCATTTTCATTAAGCGACCATTATAGCGTTTTAGGCTATGGCTCTTTCCAAACAATCCAAATAACCCAGAAACCTAAGGTTCATTCATAAAACTACCCAAAAAAAGCACACAAATCATATGTTGACTTTCCTCTATAGAGCTATGTTGTCAAATCAAAGGTCACCCTTATCGTGCACTGAATTTAGTTTCAATTTCAGAAAATACATGTTGTTCTGAAAATGACTCGTAAACGGTCATTTTAGCTAAAAATCAAACAATGTTTTGGTTACAAATCAGTCAGAGGGTATTCAACCTGATAAAAACACTCTCAACTTTCAATAAAATAATTATTGTCCAATGGAAGACAACTTCGGTGTTATGGATAATTGTCTGACCGGCAATCCAATATTTTCCTGAATATTTTTTGGAAAGGGTAATATACTCATAATGATTAATTTTTTCATTTCCAAAATGCTATTAAATGTTTGTGCCGCAAGTCTTTATGTATAAGCAAGTTTTAGTGTTTAACCCTGTCCCACATGCAGATAATTATAACTTTAAAAAACATTGTTGCAAAATCAGATCCTGACAAGGAATTTCTCTTTTTGTCAGAATGTTTTCTGTTGTATACAATAATAACATGACCATTGATGGATGTTGTATAGGAATTTATGGAATTTCTCAATGAATCTCGAATCTGTATTCTGAACGGCAGTTCCATAAATGATGAGTTTACGTCAGTTTCAACGAAAGGAAAATCCGTAGTGGATTATGTATGTGTGCCGCATGATGCATTCAAACACTGTTGTTTCTTTAAAGTGCGTCAAATTAATTATATGATTGATGAATTTGATGTACATAGGTTAATCGGGCTTGGATCACGTATCATGCTATTTTAATGACTCAGTAAATGACTTGAATTCGAACCGTACTGATGCACCTGTAAACATTTCTCCATGTGAAAATACGAGATTTAAACTCCGTAAGATTCCGAGTGATTTCATGTCTAGCGAGATCGCCTCACGTGCATACAGGAATTGATAAGATCTGTCGATTTTTGTCGCGAAAAATTCCGAGTGATTTCATGTCTAGAGAGATCGCCTCACGTGCATTACAGGAATTAAGAAGATCTATCGAACTTTGTCGAACTTTGTCGCGAAACCCAGAATGAAATAGACACAGTTTACTCAACACTTTGTGACACTTTATTACAAGAAAGTGAATCTACAGTTCAAAATTACAGTTCAACTAAAGTGACAATTAAACGGTACAAACAGAATAAACCTTACTGGAATGAGACACTTTCACAGTTATGGATAGCTTTGCGTGATAATGAAAATACGTTTTTAAAGTGTAAGGGTACCAACAACATTTGATTGAAAAGCGCAATGACTAAATGTGCAAGAGACACTTTCGATAAAGATCTTCGATATGTTTTGAACATTTATCAACGAAAAATCCTAATGAATTTTGGTCGAAAATCAACGAGTTAGGCCCAAAACATGTGTCAATACCCATGGAAGTGGTTGACGAAAATGGCGTCATTTCCAATGAAGATCACTGCTTTTATGATACGTGGAGATCACAGTTGTCTAACCTTTATTACGAAGGGAATACCGGATTTGATGATGAACACTTACACTTGTCCAAATTTCATAAACGTTTTTATTCGAGGCGAACATATAGGACACGTTATACATTGCAAATATTGCATTGCAGTTAAACAGACCCATTTCTATAGAAGAAGTGAAAAGTAAGAATATCTCCGCTTAATTGAAGTCATCAGGAATAGACAACAGATCATACGCGGCACTGAAGTTTCCACCAGTCATCGCTGTATTACACAACCTATTTCAACTGATTATTGGCACTAGCATTATCCCAACCCAATGGAGAAAGTCAAGCTATTTTCCCGTTATTGAAAGACCCGAATTCTGAAAAACGCTTGCCATAGATCTATCGTGGTATAAGCCTATTTTAATGTGCAAGTAAACTTTACAGTACTATCTTAAACAAAAGTTCAATGAAACACTTAGAAGCAAATGATTTATTACCAGAGGAAACAATGGTTTTAGGTCCAAGAGATCCTGCGAGGATCACATATTAACATTGAACATTGTAGTTTGTAATAAGAAAAATGTTTTCACAGCATTTATAGACCTACACAATGCATTTGAGTTTGTCGATAGGGAACTGCTCCAGCACAAAGTATTACTGAAAGGAATCGACGGAAATGTCTAAAACTGTTTTAAGCCTATCCTTGCAAATTCGGAATCGTGTATACTCATAAATAATAGACTTACAGACTGGTCCTTCAGTTCAATATGTGCCAAACAAGGCGTCATCCGTTGACATAAGAGTCCAAGTTGGTGACAGAAAAGAGTCATTACTTTTATATGCATACGATATAGTTGTTATAGCAGTATACTGTAGTCTGGTTCATGTGAGAAAATGCTAAATGATGCTACATATTTTTAAAGAATTTGCTTATTTTCCAGTGTATTTGCTTCATGTGTGAATGATAACAGCTAGTATTTGATTTAATTAATAAAAAAAAAAAAACTTTCAGTTTCAATGTTAATCAATGTTGTTTTTTTGTATCTAGAATGTCCACTTCAATCATTGATTATCTGAAGTTGGACAATACTGCTGTCCACAATAAAATTGTATTTATTCTTTCCAATGACTAAATGCCAAGTTCTGTATTCAGAGTGCGGTAATTTTCTAGCTCAGATTTGCCCACTCCACATGAATATGCTCAGCAGCTATCAGATCCATCAAGTTTCTATTGTTTTTGCTTATGAAAGTTGCTTCCTTCCCTTCAAGAAATCTTGAATGTTTCCTTCCCTTCAAGAAATCTTGAATGTAAAGCTTCACAAACATGGTAGGATACACATAAATCCAACGTGGACTAGTGGTTAGCGTCGGTGATTTGGAACCGATAGTTCCGGGTTCGGTTTCCAGTTGCGGCGGTGTGGTCAGGGATAAGTGCTCTTTAGCAAGGCACATTTCCTCGTAGGGATCATGAATAAATGAACTGTTGCCGTAATATACCTGAAATATTGTTGTAATCAGCCAGGGACACTATATTACAGGGATATGAAGCGAATCGATAAGCTCCGTTATCTTCGCCTCGCTGTAAGAAAAGGGGTCATTAGCCCCTCTGGTCATTATCCACTTCGTAAATTAATTTCCGCGATGGCAATCGATGTAGATAGACGGATGTTTTATTAAAATTAATAAGTTTAAAAAGGAATAACCGAGAATGTAAGTACATAACATAATTACTATCTTTTTTTCTTACATTTCCGTTAACTTTGAGCTTGTATTTAAACAAAAAATGATAGTTATTGCAATGAGTTTTTGAATTCGATTTTTTTCCACAAAATTATGGTCAAAAAATTCAAAACGAAGAATACAGGCTATGTGAAGGACCGCCATGTGTTTTATATTACCGTTAGAAACACATTTAAATGTTATATTATAAAAGATCAATGGTCAAACTTTGTTCTAATCCTTTAAATATAGCTGATGTTTGCCGATAATTTTCTAGAATTGTTTGTGAAAACTTGTGAAAAAATGCGATTTTTTTTAAAAAAGATGACGACCATTTGTCAAAATAACGAATCGGGCCTATGCAAAACACCATTTACTGTTCAATGTGGCCTTTGTTAATACATTGAAAGGTCAGATTGTAAAAGTTAAATGATCAATCTTGGTTTAAATTATTTTTACAAACCTGTTGTATGCACTGAAGAATCATATATTGTCAGAGAAAAAATGATAAAAAATGCGATGAAATTTAACAAAATTGTGGTCAATAAGGTCAAATTTAAGAAATAATGCTATACGTAGGACCGCCCTGTGTTCTATATTGCTGTTATAAACACATTTCAATGTTATATTATAAAAGATCAATGATCAAACTGTGTTCATATTGTTTTAATATAGCTGATGTTTGCCGGAAATTTTCTAGAATTGTTTGTGAAAACCCGTGAAAAAATGAGATGAATTTTAAAAAGAATGACGGCCATTTTGTCAAAATAACAAATAGGGGCTATGCAAAACATCATTTGCTGTTGAATAGTGCTGTTATAAACACATTCAAAGGTCAGATTGTAAATGTTAAATGATCAATCTTGGTTTAAATTATGTTTACAAACCTGTTTGTATTCAATGGAGAATCTAATATTGTCGGAGAAAAAATGCGATGAAATTTTTAAAAAATGGCGGACATTTAGAAAAATAACGCATCGGGGTTATACAAAACATGATTTGCGGTTCTATATTGCCAATATATATACATTTAAAGGTCAGATTGATAATGTTGAATGATCAATGTTGGTTTAAATTATTTTCATAAACCAGTTGTATGCCGAGATTCACCTAGAATTGTTTGAGAAAAGCTGAGAAAAACGCGATAAATTTTAACAAAGGGCGACCAATTAGTGAAAATTATGGGTACTTCTTTATTACCTAGATTTGTGTGTAACTTTCCAACAATTAATTCATGATATAAGGTTTTTAATCAATGAAATATATCCCTGTTTTAACAATGAAGGCAAAGTGTATAATCATTATTCAATGTTAATTTATTTCAGAATGGGCAAACTTCATGGCAGCAGAAGGGGACGAATTGGCAGGAGGCCTAAGAAAACGAAAAACAAATGCACTCCTTTAGCAAAGAAACCTAGGAAATAATTATATGATATACAGTATAATATTAAAACATTGGTACATGTACATGAATGGATGTATATACGTAACATGTATTGGTATATGAATGAAAGTGAAAGTTAACCCTTTCTCACATAAAACAAATCTGCAGTAGACGACCTAGAACATCATAGACAAAATATTAAAGAACAAGTGTTGGATAAAGTTAAAAACATTGTGACAAAAGGAGCCATTATGAACAATTTCTCCTTTTGTTGTACTGTTTTCAAAAGTCGTCTGCTGCATCCAAAAATGATTGTCAAGATTCTTGAGCATTTTTTTTCCTTTAAAAAAATGGTTTGACCTTTTTTATTAAATCATAATTAGCCCATTTCCCTGTATGAACAATGATAAGGTTATAAAACCAATTAATTAGTATGTAACCAACACATATGGAACACGACAGGAAATGATTGCATAATGTTACATAACATAAGTCACCCTGCCATCTGGTCAGTGTGATATTATAGACCTCTTTAGATTGTTTTGGGCTACCTCAATCAAGAGATAATCTCATGTTTTCATTAACAATCTGTTTTTCCATCAAACGATTTTTTAATTACCAGTTATTGTTTTCATTTTGAAAAGATTAAAATACCAATTGACTAACACTTCTTGATAAAAGAATAAATTATTTTACACAAATTTGAATCTTTTGTCCAAACCACTATTTCCCCTGGTCAAACTTCATTAATATATATATATATATATATTGAAGACATTTATTAAGTAAAATAACATTATATTGATATAATAAATCCAACATCAGCCTGTATACCTATACATACTGATTTTTTTTATATGCATTTCGCTCCAGATATCCATACAATGTCAAAATATATAATAAAACAAAAGGTTGAAAGAGTCTGCTTAAGAGTTGAACCTTTCCATAATACAGACGCTTTCTGATATCTCTTAAGCAGACAACTGTTTTGAAACCATTGCAGCAAAAGTAGAAATTACTTCTAATGACTAGTTTCGTATTTTGTCTGTTCAACCATCATATATATATAGTCTGAGAGATCATGTCCTGCACTTTGCATATATTATTTCCTTTTTCAACTAGAAATTAACAAACAGTGCAAAAATGAAGTTTAGAGACTGAAAAGCATTGACCTTCAGTGCAGGCCAAGATCAGCCAATATATCTATACAGACTGATCTTTATCTGCATTTTGCTCTTATTACCTCACAATCTTCAAACAGATATTCATACAATGTCTTAAACATACAATTATATGTAAACGTCCGCTTAGAAATAAGACACGTAATAGTTATAATTTGGCTCAATAATACCTGGGTAATTAGCAGTCAGTACTTTTACTGGCACATAATCATACATTGTTTGTCACATACATAACTTGAGAGCTGACGAAAGCAAAACATTCAATCTTTTCGACGTTGTCTTTTATGACGCGCTTATTTAATTAAATCTAATTATCACCAGCTTGCATTGAAATCATTTAAAAAAACAAAAGGAACGGAGAATATCAAAGCAGACCTCTAAATTTATCTTTAAATATGATAATTATAAGGTCATATTTGACAGCTTTTTTAACCCATTAGTAAAGATCTCTCTTGACGTTCTCAAATATCAGGGAGGTACACACAGTGTCATAAATCCCTAAAACAGCATTTTTTTTTTTTACTTCGCTTTTTCAAGAATTCGAAGAATCGTGGCAGGTATATATGAAATAAATATGCTGGGAGTATATATTTTGTGTCCCTGGTTACTGTAAAGAGCGCTAGCAAATCAACGAAAACAGCCGTATTTACACGCAAGTAACCGTTATCATACGCAAGTGAAGGTCGTTATCTATCGGAATGGGTAAATCAAAATGGCCGATACCTGTACGAAGCGATGCCAACATATTACTGATAAGGCTGATGAAACCGCACGCGTTTCATATCCCTGTACTATAGTGTCCCTGAATCAGCGTACGACAAGGTAGGAGACACAGTCACAAACTGTTTAATAAAAGCAGATTTCTTTATTTTGAATCAGTGTAGTCTATAACTAACAACGAGGTGCTAAGTCACTGACTTCACAAAATATTTATAACATTTCAGTGGTAAAGCTTATTTTTCTTCTATTTCCTTCTTTGTTCAACCAGGAATCTAGAGTATTCATTCTAGATTCCTTGTTAAACCCATTATTGCATGAAACATTGTCAGTTCGAAGATATGTTTGTCACTCAGGAATTAAGGACTGGCTACTTCCGTAAAGACTGTCGACATCCTCGCCGATTACATGTTACAAAAGTATGATAGGTATACTTAAAAACACTTTAGAAGATACATTGGAGTTGTTTCTATATACATATGTAAAGCAGATACACGTCTCAAGTCGTCATTATGTATACTGTTGCTTATTTTAAGCGCTTTACTGTAAAATGATGTGCGTCTAGGTCTCATTGAGCGATACGCTTCAGTAAATTAGTATAACTGTCGTATTTTTTTACGAACGGGAACAAATATTTACAATTACAAAGCACTTTTATGACCGTAAATATCGATTTTTAAAAAAATCCGTTTGACAGACCGCTTTTTATACATACCCAAAATTGTTACTCGAATGGTTTTAGCAAGTTTCATTTCAGAAAGTTTTATAAATTATTGAAAATAATAATAATAATACGGGTAAACAAATCGATGGCATAGCTGGCGATATTTCCGTCAATATGTGTTTGAACTTTGCTATACCTTGTATCCAAATATTGTGTCCAGAGAGGATATTTTTTTGCAGTCACGATTTTCCTCCGTTTTGATTGTTTGAAAAGTAGATATCGAAACAAAGATACTAATAAAGAAAAAAATGAAACGTGATAGTACGTACCTGATATTGGAATGAAAACAAGTAATATGATATGTGATAATTTGCGTGTAATTCTTTTTTTTTTAAATGAGTTCAAATAAAACTGATAAGGTTTTAATGACTAACCGGATGTTACAAATCCGAATTTCTTTAATGGTGACGTCATTGTATTATCGTTACTCAAATGATGAATAAATACCCAAAAGTAAAACAACAAAAATAGGAAGGATTGTTTGACTCGTCACAAATGTAGTTCCGTAAATTATGGAATGATTTCTTTGAAAATACATGAAGGGCAAGTCGATTATTTTTTGTACCCGTCTTCATTATTTCATGGATTTAAAATCTGGGCCATATTTTAAAGTTGAATATATGCTTAACTAGAGGATGATTTTTTGTTTATTTGCTTAGGATGGTAGGACTCGTAAATAACTTATAATCAAAGCACTGCTAGTGCTGCTAGCAATGGGCTTCCTGCAAATCACGGATAATAATTTACCGATCACAAAAGAAACAGGCTAAACGCTTTTGATATCCAATTAAGTTTGAATTCAAATACGTTACTTACAAGTACGACGAAATTGAAAAATGAAAATCGTTATCTTCCAAACAATAAATAACTATTCTACAGGTGTAACGGGGATGGGGATTGTTTTGCTGCATTTTAATTTTACTTTGGGCCCTATGCATTTTGTTGAAATTACGAAGGGTATTCTTCTTGTATTTCGTTGATATTTGCATCTTCTAAAAGTGTAGGGGGACAACGCATATGTGTACGACAATATATACACTCGCTCGCATTTGACCTTTTTGTCCATGGATGCAACAAGAACCATTTTCTTCTGACACGGTTCATAAATCTGTTAGGCACTTCACTAAATGGCCAACTATTTAGAACAGGGTATAGTTCTAGGTTAGTTTTCACTTTGAATAACCGTTCTAGTGCACCATTTAATAATTTATCTTCCCCTTAGAGGACGGCTGGCCCATTTCACACGAACCCTTAATGTAATAGTATTCGTAAAACAAGATGACCATTAGAAGAATGACTGGTTTTACCGCTGCTTGTTGCACTTCTACAAATATTATCAAAATTATACTTAAACATTTCTCTGTACGTATACCGGAATGACTACACCCAATACAGGGGCTTCTCGAATGGTCCTTATACACTTATAAATACTAATGAGCACGTGATCGTTTTTTATGTCCAATGAAATCGCACGATACAACAAACGCTCGTGCTATACAATCAGAGAACTCGACACTCGCCGCTTCTCTAGATCGTTTATTTATATGGGTTATCTTACCTTTGTTATACCGAATGATTTGCTAGGCGACACTTAGATTGTCTGATACAAATGTCAATATGGGCCGACCTGTATGGGGCAGTCATCAGATATATATACGAGGGAGCGAAGTTTAGGTCTGTTTTTGTTGAGATTGATTTTCTACAAAACTACCAAGCCAAATCGCCAAGGCCAATCCATGACACCACTTGCAGATGCATGTTGACGCATCTGCCGCAGTCGACAAAATATTGCTGCAAAGGGAGAAATTGCTGATAATGACTCCATTCAATAATTACAAGTTACATCTTCTGTTATAGAGTTTTTCAATACTTTTGCTTTACTGTTTTCAAAGACGTCTGGCTGCAAATGTGTTGTTTGTGGTTGACAATATTTGAAATTGTCAATACTTCTGCTTAAACGTTGATAAAGTCGTCTGCTGCATATTTGTTAGAAGTGGTTGACACTCTTTGAATCTTTAATACTACTGGTCCGATTGATAAACACTTGTCAAGTTGGACTGTTTGACTTCTAATCATGTTTATGTATCGCCACAAAGAATTTGTTATTTGCCATCTTTTATCCGTAAATTGAATACACTGAACATGTAGGTGGCCGGTCCATGTCACCATACCCCACATGTGCTTAACGGCCGGCACTATTGACATAAATAAGAAATTGAAATAAATTGACATATCAGTATTTATAAATCTTCGTCAAATTGTGTGAATGTATTCTAAATACACTGATGTCGAACAGTATCAAAAAGTGCTGTTTCCCTTTAAATAATTTGGGTTTTTGCGTGTGTTTTGTTTTTGCGGAGGAGGGGGAATCAACAAACGAGTCGTCAGCCAGTATCATGGTTCATATAATGATTTTATTCTAAATGCACAACAAATCACACAAGGAAGACATATTAAAACCTGATGACCATTATGGCCACGGATCACTATACCAGTTAGTACTCAACAAGAAGAAGTGATTCCCGTTATAGCTCTATGTAAAACAGATGATCCCAAATTTTTGACCCAGGGTCATACTCTGAACAAGCTTAGAAGAGGACAACTAGTCAATGCTACACATCAAATATCTTAGCTCTATGCTTTTCGGTTTCAGACAAGTATATTTTCAAAGTCTTTCCTTATATATCTCTATGTAAAACAGGTGACCCCGGAAAGGGGGCCTTTTTTGATACATGAAACAATATTTGAACAAACTTGGTAGAGGACCCAGGGTCATAGTCTGAACAAGCTTAGAAGAGGACAACTAGTCAATGCTACATACCAACTATCTAAGCTCTACGCCTTAAAGTAAATAATATTTGTTCAAGTGTTCCTTTCTTTTCCAGTTTGGTTGCTATGGCAACAATAGTTCGTTGAAGTTTCAGCAAAATTGCCTTAGCGGTTTCGAAGGAGAAGTTGTTAATAGACTGACAGACGACGACGCTGGACGACGAACGTTGAGTGTTCGCAAAAGCATATGTGGTATATATACCTTTAGATTCATTTGACAGTGCAAAGTAACTAATAGTTCACGTACAACTATTTAAAGCAAACAAAATATTCGCTTGAAATATCATGCTTATATATACATTCACAGCCAATTTAGTTTGTATTTATTATCTGAACTCACAGCTAGGAAAAACATTTTTTCCGACGTTGACCAAAGTCATTGCGACTAACGTCATTCGTCTTTTCACGAATGCACTAACAGTCTATGAGGGAAGGTGGCCAGTTATTTGGGAAGAATGTTGTCTGGAATATTGTTGTCTGGAGTACTGGTTTGAGAAACAAACGTTAAAAGAACTGGTCGTCGTTATATCACTGAAGTGTCGTTGTAAAACGTCGTAAACTCCAGTCGACCGACCAATCAATCAGTCAATCAATCAATCGCACATGTATTATTGTTGTATTGACTTTGTACACTTTATGCATGATTCTTTCTCGTCTGAGAGATTCTTTTGTAATGCAAAAACAAGCACGTTGAACAAAATATTATAGAAATACACGCTGGCACCAACTCACAGATATACTTCAATTCATTCAATGGTTCTCTCTTTTCTAAATGTGCATTCAAACATGACAAATAGGAAAGCATACAAAAAACACCATACCAAAAAAAAAAAACGTTAATGAGTATGCAGCGCTCTAACCTTTAACATTTTATGACGAAAATTATCGCCTATCATGGATTCATAACACAGAGATGATACCATAAGATACTCTTTCAAAGAAGAGGCTACATATAAAAAAGAACACCAGTAACATCACATAACAACCACATATAACTGGTTTCAAAAGAAATGGTATTTCACCAAAACGATAACAGGCATGGATCGATCTATAAATCAAATGACGGTACAATCACTGTTACATTGTACAAATCCACTTCAAAATTACATGTTCAAGGTAGAGATTTACGTATGTGGATAGATGACCTCATATAAAAGTGTAGAATTGAATCAGACGTTCAAAACAAAATTGCACTTTACTTTTCCTTTATACCCCAAATAACATCGACGCCATGTGAACATGGGGAAAACATTTTCCATGAATATGATATCGGCAAAATCTCTCAGGTATTGATAAATCTAAATGAATAAGTTGTTTTTTGCGTGGAAAAGTTGAAGATTTAGAAAAATCAAAAACAGTGCCGGTTTCAAAATCAATTGCAGTTCAGACAGAATATAACTAAATCCAAGATTCAACGGAAACCACTTCCGGATGTACCAAACAAATCCACACACAATCTAAAGCAGTTTAAACACTTAGATTTAATTATATTATTCAACCTGAGAAGAAGAGTAATCAAACAGAAAAGACGTCTACTACTATCAATAGAAAAAATTGAAACCATACGTCGTTCAAGAAACCAAACACATTGTGTAAATCAAAGAACAAAAAAAAATCAACATTAGTTATAGTTAGTTCCATTGTATAACGAATACGATCTTGTGGACTCACGGAAGGTGTACAAGTGAAATCCATAAGAGGGGCACAGTTGTACCATATACGGAAAGAACTGTCGAAAACGTTGAATAGTTTGTTAATGTCATAATTCAAGGAGGGGGAAATGACGTAAATAAACGCCGTGTTATTGAAATCGTGGAAAACGATTTTGTCGAGGTTATTGAGGAAATACACATGAAATCACTCAAAACTGAAGTTTATGTGTCTGAAGTAACCCAATATATAAAACTTATGTACAGGAAATTAACTCTGTGATACGCAAACTATGCCTTACATACAGAGCGAATCCTATTCAAACAACCCAGTACATTCGATCAGTGAATTCGCAACAATACTGGCGAGACAGAATACACCTTTCCGATCGTGGTACATCAGATCTTCTTAGAACATATAATAGATATATGCCAATACTAAAAGAGAGGATACCCACTGATAAGTGCTTTTACTGTAGTGAGCGTGGTCAAAACACACACAAATGCAGTCATGGGAAGAAAGATGAGTGGTTCAATTGCGGGAATTCAGGACACAAGTACCGTAACTGTCGCTTTGAAAAATCTAATTAGAAATTGTTTGCCCATCTCCAGGAATAGGAAATCAATCATTTTTAAATAATAGTAAATTAGAAGCTACGGATTTAAATTTAGATGCATCGTCTTCTATTTACAAAAGTAATAATAAAATTAACACAAATTCATCAAAATTTCAATTACCGAAAAATTATATTGCATATAGTTCTACTATGAACCATATTCATCTTGTTTTTCATCTGTGTGTATCAGTTCTGTTTTTATTCAACGTTCTGTGAATTAACTATGATTTCCATTGAACTACACTTCTTTTAATTTAATTAAGTGCAAACATTGTCATCCAGTTTTCATCTTATATCAGTTCTGTTTATATACAACAATCTATAAAATAAATTAGGCTTGTCATTGAACTATACTGTGTCTACGCGCAATGCAAACTTCTCTGTTTTTAAAGGGACTGAATCCCATATGAGAAAAAAGCGAAAAAAAAAGAAAATTGTTAAAAATTGCTATTACCTTGATGTTTTTGCATGTAAGGCATTGAGATTTGCTGACTGATGTACTACAATATATATATGCACACTATTAATATTGCGGAGATTTTCCGTTATTTTGCATTGTAAAATCTACTGGGTTAGTAACCCAGTAAATCTAAAAATATCGCTGTATATTTATCACGTTATCACTTCAACCGAATTGACAATCTCCTTCCCAGAGTTGTCGTACCTTACACTCACGCATACATGAATGCGATGAGTCGATAGTGTTAGAGAATGCCGAATTGAATCCACAAATTCAAATGAGCAAGAGGAAATTCCACGGTATTTTTAAACGGGAAAACACGGAGCGGACGTTTTTTTAACTGCTTATTTCCTATGAAATAATGAAAAACAAGACTTGTACGACCTTCTACAACATTCCGTTACATATATATAGACGTATTTTGGATTGATTAGAATAAGTATAAAATATAACGATTTTGGACCATTATGGTGTTCAGTCCCTTTAAGATAAACTAAAATCTTTCATTCTTTTCCTAGGTTCAAATTGTTTTTACAATAAGGAGACGAGACCTGCGTCAATATACCCGAAACATGTAACATACAATGACAATTGAGCATTATAAATACATGTACGTATTTATTGTAATAAAATTCAATTTCGAAATAACACATTCGCTTGATGATCTGCTAAAAAAGCGGTGTTTATACTTTTGTTTATCTAAATAAATTATATCTGGTTTATTATATTTGAATGTGTTATTATTTTCTTCTGAAAAAAACCCTAACCGTTTATCAAAACAAAACTAAGATAATACGAGTGCATTGGTTCACAAAATTGGATAATTTACATAAAATGACGCAATAGAATAATATAAATCCTATGTAAGCATTACATTATCTTCTAAACATAAGCACCTTATTGAATAAAACGGATCATTTTGTCATGATCAAATTGATCGTCCATTTCAGATTGTTTTAAAACTCTTTTGAAACCAACTAGTTCAGTGCTGTTATATGACTTTTAATTGTTTAACTGTCTTTTTCGGATTAGCATATTTTCTCCATATACAAACATACTTTGCTTACTGGTTTGTTTACCCAGGGATCATAAATAATTAAATTTAATTGCGTGCTAAATGACCTTAGCTGTCGCAGCGCCATAAAACAATATACATTCATTGCTTATTCATACCTGTAACAAAATAGCTTTGGCGTGGCCTGAATTATATACGGTCAGTCAGTGCAGATTATTCATTTATGGTTTAAACTTATTGCAGGATCGTCATGGATACCATTGTTTTTAAAGTTATTATCATATCCATATGTGAAATTTGAGATTAAGCATATTAGACGTTTATTTCATGTAAATCAGTTGAGAAATAAGGAATTGAGGGTTTTAAATGGGTTAATTACGATAAACAATGTTGCTATTTCACTTGGCCTATAAATGTATTGACATTTGGGTGTGGTTTACTAAGTTGCGAGCTGCACGTGAATTTTGCCTGTCAACATGAGGTTTAGGTTTTACAAGGGTGATTGGTACTATATAAGTTACTCAAAGTCGCCAGACGGTTTCACTCGTTGTGGTTGGAGCTTATATTATTAGACCATTTCACACGGCAGATGGGTATGTTAAAACCTTATTTATTGTGCAAGGGATTTCCTCGCATAATTAAAATGAAATCTTTGCAAATTTACATTGTGTTATGTAAATACCGGTATTGAGATGGTGGTTCTTTTATTGATTGTTTAGGTTACAATACACCAAAACAAATCCCTCTTTGTTTCCATGTAAATCGACCAATTTCAGTCCTCAATTGTCAGACTTTCTAAGCGTTTTAATGTAGAACACCTATATCATTGAGAGAGTTACCTCCTAGCTTTAAAACAATCCAAAGAACATGTGGGGTCATGCATTATGCAAGAAAGAACTCACCAGGCGAAAATGGTAACCGTCATTTTGGATCAAATCTGGCCCGGACAAAACCGGTGTTTAGCATTCTCTTTCACTTTCAAACAAGGTCAAAATACTAAAAGTTATCAAATCAATCATTTCCAGTGCATCCTATACACATTCACAATGCATTTAAACTCGATGTCATATAATACACTCATTTCTACACAAAGTTTGTTTAGGGACTATAGTACTGTAGATCAGCAAGTCTACGAATGTATTTAACGTATTTTGACAAAAATCACAAAACAAATATTAGGTCAATGAATTAGTTTTTCTTTTTTCAATACCACCCAAATTTAGGTTTTTCGGCTATATCTGCCAAGTTTTATGCTTTCGCGCAATACCTTCGCAAAGTTAAAATTAGAAAAAAACATCACATATTTGGTTTTACTGCGACAAATGTACATAGAGATGATCAGACTTTAGATTTATGCACTATTTTCAGACATTTTAGGCAACCAGTTTCATCATTTTCAACCAGTTTGACTGTATCCAAACATTTTTGCAGACGTCACAAAATTGACCTTTGTCACACTTTCTAAGCGTTGTTCATGTAGAATACCATATATCATTGCAAGAGTTACCTCCTAGCCTTAAAAAAATCCAAAGAAAATGTGGGGTCATGCATTATGCAAGAAAGAACTCACCAGGCGAAAATGGTAACTGTCATTTTGGACCAAATCGGGCCCAAACAAAACCGGTGTTTAGCATTCTCTACTTTCACTTTCAAATAAAGTCAAAATACTAAAAGTGATCAAATAAATTATTTCCATTCACAATGCATTTAAACTCAATGTCATATATTCAATACATTCTGGTGATGGTATACACTCATTTCTAAACAAATAAAGGTTTTTTAGGGACTATAGTACTGTAAATCAGCAAGTCAGCGGATGTATTTAGCGTAATTTGACCTTTAGAGAATTTCTGGTTCACGAAATGAATGGTTGTCACAGAAATAGAGTCCGTCAGGAGCGAGACCATATGTCCGTATGATATTGGTGAAGATAGTTGTGTATGTAAAGGATAGAGTGAAAGTGGAAAAATAAATAGAAAGTATTCTGGAGAAGCGAGGCATAGAGATGTGTGGTTACCATAGGATTGTAAAAAGGTAGGGATTTAAGGTTACGGAACATTCTTGATTTAATTATAAGACTGGGTTATTTGTTTTATTTTTAGCCGTGTTATGTCTATGGCCAGTTGCTATGGTAATATCCAGAAGATTGATGTTCCAAACGCAGAAGATTGCAGAACGGAGATTGTATGTGTGATGTAGTGCAAAACTCCAGAAGACGTCGTAACGGGAGGCATTAGGAGGAGTACCGTCATAGGACGCGTATATCCATATAACCACAGTTGTGTGGCTTGTCGTTCCCGGAGTCAGAGGATATATACGACGCATTTTTTTTTTAGATTACAGCGACTATGATAAGTCGGGAAAGTGGTATAGTTCTTTCGTAATGACAACGATTCAAGATGTCAGTCGGACAGTGAAATAGTCAATAATTTCAAGTATCATTAATAGGATCCAGAGACAGAAGTGATGGGACAGGTGAAGTGATTGGGGAGAGAGTTCTAAGTGATAGTGCGAAAGTAAGAGTGCTTTTTATATTATTGCATTACTTATTTCTGTTAACAATGAAATTGTTTATTGTATAAATTTGTATTCATGCAAATTAAATAAGTTTTATATTCTTATCTAAAGATTCGTTATCAATTCTACTTAAGTGAATTGCCGGCCCTTGACCATCTTGTGACAATACCATGTAGACGTGACGCTTCAATCGAGCACATACTTGCTCCAGTTCAACGTATTTATCCAAGAAAGTTTAGAGTAGCTTTAACAGCCTTGCCAGTTTTCCTGTCCTTTGCATGAGCCTCTATTGTTGTGTTGAGGAAGTTCAAACTGAACTCTACTTGTCGGTGTATATCTCCATCATGATCGTCAAGTGCTATTATTATCTGTCCGATTTTTGTCAGACTCTGATCCAAAATAATAGGTGGTTTTGACTGCGTTGCATATACGGCAATATACATTGAGGTCTGGTTAGCATATTGTGGAGTAACCTTTCTGAGTAAAGACGGTTGGCCTAATGTAACAGAATCATTTCTGCTGACATACACGTTGAATGTTTCTTTACACTCAACACCGTGATCATTTTTAATCTTGTTTGCCTCTGGATGAACTCCTTCTATAAATTTACCACTAGTACAATATCCATATGTATACTTGAGTGTACGCCCTCTGATAGCGTCTGGTACATGACCACATATTACCGCTCCTTTCAAAACTACGGATGCTGCATCGCCCGGTATGATTACCTGCAGATTGGAGAATGTGGATTTTATAGCGTGTTGTAACATGGGCGAATCAGAGAATCCACCGACCATCAGAAGTGCTGTAATACCTCTTACTTTTTCATGTCGAAGCATTGTTTTAATGTGGTTGATTGTTTTGTCAACAGATTTACTGAACAGATTTTTCATGATGGTAGCTGCAATTCTTAATTTATCGCCTTTCAGTGTAATATCTCCAGAGTATTTCGAAGCGCTGATACGTTCTTCCAGGTCAAGTTCGGTCTCTCTTTTCAGAAGATTGATAAGGGAAACGGGTACTCTCATGGTTATTGTTGACCCCTTCGTAGGAGTTATTTCCTTCTTCTTTGTTTCAAAATCTCTGCCAAGATCTAGCCAATCTTCTGTTTCGTTTTCGATAAATTTGTTGAAGACATCTTTTGTTACAAGATCCTTTAAGAAACATTCGTAGGCTCGATTCACCAACATGCCTCCCCAACCACCTCCACCAGCAGCATAAATTTCCTTTAGTCCACCAGTCACATCAACCTCGTGTACAGTAACATCTATTGTTCCACCTTAAAACACAAAGTATAAGCACAACAATAAAAGCAATTCTTAATGGTTTCATATGATTTAAATGTTATTTTGGTCATATCAATTTAGTTACATGAGCGGTGCTTTAGGAAAATCTACTTTAGCGTAATTATAACAAGTTTGAATAAAGCTGTCCTGTAGCATTCATGCTATCGGCTAAATACTGTTTTCGGACGATTCTGATGCGAAGGATGGTATGGATCTATACTGACATAATGTTCTCCTCGCGGAGCAGGGCTCACTTCATAAGTACGTCAACAAATGTATATTTATTTTGCGTTGTTTGTACACAAAGATGCACACCATACACAGAT
The DNA here is from genome assembly GCA_031761405.1 of Serripes groenlandicus. NCBI lineage: Eukaryota > Metazoa > Mollusca > Bivalvia > Cardiida > Cardiidae > Serripes > Serripes groenlandicus. Next base: position 53,640,391 of record JASEVX010000008.1, read on the forward strand.
AGATCATAACGTTAAAGAAGACTATGGTATAACAAGTGTGAATATGAACGTGGCTTTCATTTTATCTTACTTCAACTATATCCTTCTACTCATAACCATACATTTTTGCAAATTGATCTGATGATTAAAAAGGAAGGCATCAGGATATAGATATAGTTCATTATGTTGATTTTAAAGTCCCACAGATAGGGGATTTGCCGTTGCACAATAGAGATTTAATTTAATTTTAAGGGTTATACATCAGGGGCCGTATTCACAAAGCTCCTAAGGAAAAATATATTCCTTAAATACCGAGATTTCCCTTAAGTTTCAAGATTTTCTCATTATCTTTAAGGAATTTCCTTATCTTTAAGGAATTTCCTAAGAAGCTATTCACAAAACTCCTTAGGTAAAAATATTCCTTAAATCGGACCATTTTTTCCTTAAAAGTTAAGGAGCACTGTACCTTCCCTTAACTTTTCCCTTAAAGTTAAGGAAAATCCTAAATGAAATATTCTCGAAATTAAATGGCCGCCATCTCGTCGCTTGAAATAATTAAACCGTTCTACAGACTTGGGTATGCATTTTTGATCATAAATAATATTGAAAATCGCTTAAAATAATTAATAAAATACAGATTGCGTAAAACAAATTGACGTATCGGTGCCTTTTTGCGCTGTAGACAACAACAACGATGCGATGGCCAGCGTTTCAAAACAGTGTGAGTATATTTGTTTTCATTAGCCCTGTGAAGCCAAAGAAATTGCTTATTAATCATCATAATGTGACATTATGTGACAGACCTCTTGATAATATATCATTAAGCCACTTTCCAAGTTGGAGTTAACAGTCCGAAAGGATCAATTTGGTAGGACCTTATCCCACCCACCGTCACTTGACAAGTGTCAAAATAAACGTGTGTGTCAACACGGTTTGATTGCTCTTCATTATGCATTTAAATACAGTCTGATATTTTATTGATAGTTTTGTTCCTGAAATACAGGATTTAAATTTCAGAGGAGATACTTTTTCAAATACGAGTGATGGAAAATATATCGAATTGTAAACAATACTCTAGATATTTGAACTTCAATTTATCTTTACAGCTGCCCAACAACACTATATCCTTATGTTAACCAAACGAACCAAGGACACGACGTAACTGGATGATTCACCGAATAAGGAGGCAATATAAATAGCAATAATCGGTGATTCTTCTAATTCAGACTAGTGAAACAGAATGGGGAATCTTACATCCGACATGTGTAACTGTAAGTTGACAATGTCATTAAATTGATTGCTGCTTTATGACCAAAAATAAGGTTTGATACAAACTATGATTGAATGTAATAACAAAATATATATATAAAAAAGTTGATTTATTGCATTTTATTCCAAAAAGGTATAGTTTTTGATAATGTAAATTGTTATCCACTGTGTTTACATTCAAAGTTAGTCATTATGATTGAACTGATGAATGATAAACAATACAAATGTATAACTATTGGTTTTCATTATTATCTAAATACGAAATAAAGGAGAAAATATCTTAAATAGATGTCAGATGATGTCAGTTATATTTCTGTCTTAGTGTTCTGTTATAATAATAAACTCACTTTACTGTCTGTACTGTATGATGCAATAAGTGTATTTTCTTTATTTGAATGCAGAATTAAACTGGCATTAATAATGATTAATTAAACCGAAATGTGTTTTGTTTTCATTGTTCAAACAGTTATTACTTAATGATAATTTTAATATAGTTGAAATGCTGATGATGAATGGAACAAATTAACACATATTCTGTAGATCTATATTGACCAAATATGTGTATTTTATGTTTTCAGGTTTTTGATGAAACGAAATGCATTTATAGACAAGAAAGCAAGAAATAATGAGAAGAATCAAACTACTGAAAAAGAACAAAGAACTAAAGACATTTTAAAATCAGTGTTTACTTGTATATATATGTATCGAATGTTGTGAGTTATTAATTTTTATTACATGCCTGTTTATTTTCCGGTGGAAATACACACAGATTGACATGCGCAAATACACCACGACAGATTAAAATTCCGTATCTATATGCGGTGTAAATACAAGATTGTGACGTCATACAGTGACGTAACCGGTTTGATGACGATATTAGTACTATTTACTATAATAAAATGTAAACTCAATAAATTTTCGCTGCTCATAGATTGTAGGTATGTAATAAAAGAAATATTATGTTGTGGGGTGGATAATAGAGTTCGTATTAACGACGCGTAGCGTGGGGAAATCCATATCTTAGCTCGACCTACGGTCTCGTAAGATATCGATTTTCCCACGCTACTTGTCGTGGAATACGAACTCATTTATCCACCCCACAACATAATATTCCGTATATATCAGATGCTAGACATTATATCATAGATGAATAATTACTGATATTGACACGTTGTGTTGATTGTTGGTAAGGTATATTGTTCATGAGATTGGACACGTAACCCTTTCCCTCATAATATGAGTGATATGACAATTATGCAGCAGACGACTTTGAACATATTGTGTCAAAAAGTAGAATTCTAAATCCTGTATTTAACCCGGTTGTTAAAAGTTATTATGCTACCCAATTTGCACAAAGTAACTATTTCTGATTAAGAGATAATGAACATGTATTACTACTTTAATTAATGTGCATTAGGGTTTGTTTTCTCTAGAAATGCTGTTGTAAGATAAAATATAGCGTACATGTATTTGGAAATCAGTCGCTGTAAACCCATTTCCTACGTATAGATGCCTCTGAGCAATTTCTCCTTCAAAAATGATCAAAACTGCTTGCTTTTTTTGTTTTGTATACAATTTTGTAGCATGCTGTTGTTTATGATATAAAATGACAAAATAAAACTCTATATTTTTTCCTGATATACTTGTAACGATTTTGTTTTATAGCTCAACTGAGCACAAAATACTGAAAGTGAGTTATTGTAATTGCCTTCTGTCCGGTTTGTGTCGGACAACATCTAAGTAACTAGTGTGTGAATTGGTTTGAAACGTCACAGCTCGTATTTTCTCCCAAAAAAGCAGTTTAATTCTTTCAAACTATGTGGCTGTAATGAAAAGTTTCTCAATTCAAAGAAGCTGGCTAACCGGACCCCAAATTAGTCATTGTGCTTGGCATATGTACTTAAATGGAATAACTTGGGTGAACCGTCAATGGCCTTCATGGCCATCTTGTCTTATTTGTTGTATGCTGTGACAGGACATCCAATAGGATCACTTGTCATGTCCTTTGTCCATCACCATCTGAGATATGTGCAGGCGACATATGTTAGCGTTTAAACAATCGTTTATAGCCCTTTCCAATATACAGTAAAAGTTTAAAACATGTAGGAAAAGACATGGACAATCTCTGTATCGTAACGAAATTGCATAGAGTTGAAATAATTTTTTTAAAAGAAGAAATTATTCATCTTAAGCAATTACTTCTTTTGCTACTATGTTTGCAAATGCATACACATATGTTGACATGTGGTAAAGGGTTAGATTCTTCTGCATTGAAATTATCACAACAAAGTTGTAAATCATAGCAGCTTCATGCATGTTGCGTTAAACTTCTGAAACCTTAACATTTTCACAAATGGTATCATAGGCCTTCATTGTTTGTCTCCTGGTTGCCAATATATTGCATTTAATTTGATGGCTGAGAGGAAAACATTACAGATCAAGAACAGACTGCTTGAATAGGAAAGTCTGATAATAGTCTTTGTGTTGCAAATGCTGAATACAGTTATGTATAGCATGATAACACTTTCTCGCACTAGTACTGCACACAACATTCTTTCCCTGGACTGGCTACATTCCCACATAAGCTATTAAACTGGTGGAACATTGGTAGAAGATGAATGGCACTAGTCACAACGAGTTAAGTAAATCTTCGTAAATAATGAATGGCAATCCTGGATTCGAACTGACGACCCCCATATATCCACTGGAGTGATCGCCTTCATCGTTCCCGACAAAGCTATTGCGGCTCGACAGACACATTGTATAGGACAAGATGCTGTTTGAAGTTAATCAATAAGGACTGACATAGAATAGATAATCGTAAGGTATCAGCTCAGGGGATATATAAAAATATTCCACAACTCTTTTTTTACTGTTTTAAGATAATGGGTTGAAAAACAAAAACGTATTTGCATAAAATGCTACATTTTATTAAATTAACATTTGTTGACCCTTTCAAAACTCTTTCCCTCATATAGATGCTTTCTGACGCCTCTGCAGTAGGTGACTTTTTAAAAACATTGTGACAAAAGGAGAAACGAGAAATTTCTTCTTTTGCCACCATGTTTTCAGCCCTTTTTAGTAGTTATACCAACATTTTAGAGATTTTCCGCGTTTTTAACTTTTAGCCAAATCAAAGTAGAATTTATATTTGAATTAATTTGGAACTCCTTCAAAAATTGACTTTCTTAATGATCACTCACTATGCATGAATAAAGTACAACTTCAACATTAAGATTTGCAAATTGTTCCAAATTCCAGATTTTGTTCAACATGGCAAGACGTTATCAAGAAAGGGTAGAAATTCAGGAAATATCAAACATAGATCTACACGAAAGATACAGAGTCAACCATGACGTGTTGAACTATATTTGCAATGAGGTTGATCTGATGATCAGGCCAAAAACAAACAGGAATCATAGTTTATCGACACATTATAAAGTCCTTACAACATTAAGGTACTTGGTAACTGGCACAATACAGTTGAATGCAGCAGATATCCACCATGTTTCACAGCCAACCATTTCAAGAGCTGTATCACAGACAATTACAGCTTTAGCAACGAATGAGTTAGTTCAAAGGCATATAAAGTTTCCTAGAACAAATGCAGAATTGCAAAGAAATAAGGAAGGGTTTTATAACATTGCAAGGTATGATCATACATATACACTATTTTATTCTCCAAGTACTTTTTACAATGATGTTAATATGAAAAACAATGGATCACAAACATGTTAATACATCATGCAAATAATACATGATAAAAAAATTTGGTAATATTAATTAATCCTTGCTATCTACACAAACCAAAGGTAAATGTATTGAATATGCGAGTTCATGATAGCCCAATTCTCCTTTTGCTGCAATGTTTTCAAATATTTTCTGCATAGGGTGTATTAAATTGCTTTAATTAACCCTTTTCACATATAGACGCTTTTCAACAACACATTTACAGCAGACGACTTTTGAAAACACTGTGGGAATAGGAGAAATGGCTCTTAATGAGCCATTTCTCCTTCTTCCACAATGTTTTCAACTCTATTCAATAACTGTACTTTCGTTTGAAGTAATTTTCCATATTTTTTCCTAGCCGATTGCAAAATCATCTGCTGCTGATTTGTTGTATTTGGGATAGGGTTAACATGACGTCAATGGTTAAATGTGTGAACAATTGAAGTAGTCAAATATATTTGATTTAAGATTTCCTAATGTGATTGGTGTGATAGATGGGACACACATACAGTTAACAGCCCCAACGATAGAGGAACCAGCTTATGTTAACAGAATGGGATATCACTCTATAAATACCCAGGTAAAACAATTCAGATAATAAATTTCAAAAAAGCTTAGGAAATACGAAAGTAACATGTTATTGTACAGTAAATAATAATCAAGGTGGCTAGTCCAAGTCCCAACTGCTATGTTGTAATACCAATCAAGGCTGGAATGGGTTTTTTTGTAGAGGATTACTTTAGGAAATATCATCAAGACAAACATTCTGATAAAGTTTCAACATGTTCAAGTAAAAAATGTATGGCCCAGTGTCTAATATGTCTAAGCTTTGATGGATATGAATGTTCTGATAAACCTTCATGACAATCTGATGCAAAATGTGATCGCCATAGTTCAACATGAGCACTTCTTGCACAGGTGAGCTAAAACTTAGAAGATAACATTGAGAGGATTGTACAGGTGAAGTGTTTCAAGCAAATATGGTTACAGAGGATAATTAGATTAAAGCATACAGTTGATGCACGTAGATAATTTGCCATGACATGAGCTTGACTAGCTATATTCTAATAAATTTACAATTGCAGATTGCATTTGACCATGATGACAGGATCATCGATGTTGTTGCGAGATGGCCTGGGTCTACACATGACAGCCGAATCATACGTCAAAGTGGAGTATACCAGATGTTTGAAAGACGTATTATCCCTGAAGGTGATCACTATCTCCTTGGAGATAGTGGTTATCCTTGCAAGAAGTGGCTTCTCACTCCATACTTGCATCCAGCCAACGTATCGCAAGAAAACTTCAACCGGTAAATCATTAGCAGATATATGTTTAAGCCAATCTCATTTAATTGACAAATGACCATGACAGCTTGGTCTAGGTATTTGGCGTTAGCCCATTCCATCGTGTAGACGCTTTCTGACGCCTCTGCAGCAGACAACTTTTGAAAACTTTGTAACAAAAGAAGAAATTGCTCAAAACAAGCAATTTTTCCTTTTGACACAATGTTTTAAACTCTATTCAATAAGTATGTCTTCATTTGGGGGATAATTTAAATATCATACCAAATTCTTTATCTGAATTTTCATTATTAACCAATTAAATACATATGGCCTCAAATGTCCTAGCAATGCTATGTACATCTTGAAATGGACATGTTTCAAAACATTATTTATTTTATTGGTGTTTAACACCATTTTTAACATTATTTCAAATATAACCAAGCAACATAACACTTATTTATTTTCCCTGGGTAAACAAACCAGTACTAGGTTCGGAAATGTGCCCTACCCATGGGCAACTTACCATGATCTCAGCAATTTTGGGATTTATCACTGGATGCCACACTTAAAATTGCCACTGATAACCATTTGTGGTTCCATGTTTATTTTTAAATATTATTCATCAGATCACATAAAATTACAAGAAGTAAGGTGGAGAGACGGATTGGGCAGCTGAAAAGGAGATGGGGTATTTTGCATGGAGAGGTCAGGCTATCCCCAGAAAAGACATGCAAGTAAGCATACATCCATACACTTAATGAAAAAATAATTTTTCCATCACTTTTAAATGAACAGTTTAATTGTGGCAAAGACTAATTAGAAACTTGTATTTAAACACTGCATATGAAACATATGCTGGTGAGTAAAAAAATGTTGTTAACCTTATTTAAAAAGTAGCTATATTTGACCACTATATATCAATGTATTTAATTTTGTTGGTAAACATAACCAACATTTGCAATTGACCAAGTAGTTCAGGAGGAGAAAATGTTTGAAGCTAAAATCTAACCATGACAGACTCAAGATGGACATAACTTATACCAATTGATCACACGTAGCCTTTGGCTAAGCTGATCTGAAAATAATTATATTTTCCAGGTCTATATTAGCATGTGCTGTCCTACACAATATATGTAAAGATCACAATTTACAACTGATACTGAATGATATGGATGACATGCCAGAGATTATAAATGTACAAAACAACAATGAAGCACCCGATGAAGGATTACGTTATCGGGATTATATTTGTAATCTTCATTTTTAAAAAAAAACTTATTCCTACATTCCTGTTGTCATAAAAAAATAAATTAAATATAATTATCTTTCTCATTACATTACATCATAGAAGTAACACTATATTTGATTGCTGAACAATTATTGAACAAAAGTCATAAATTGTTATAGACAAATTCAAATAAATATCAGCTGTTCCATGGGAAAACAAACACTATGGACCATGCATTAAAGATCAACCACAATGTTGGTTTTCTCATGGAACGCCTCATATCTTTTCAATATCTATTTTATCTCATCTTAAAATACACTGTATAACAGAGGCTTATTGATGCTTCATTGATAATTGTTCTAACAGTACAAACATATATACATATCACATTACCAAGATGTCTACGCTGGTCTGCACAACTTAATATTTTATTACATATTGACACTGGTCACATTTAAAAAAAAGAAGTTGTGTATAATGACCATTTTCACCTTTTGCCATTATTTTGCACAAATAGCTGTACTGCATAGGCATAAGAAATTGTAAGTATTAAAGAAAAGTTTGAGAATGATTTTGAAAACCCTGATTTAGTGGCAATTTTGACCCCTTTGTAAACAATGCAAATTCATGTGCCATTGCTCAGAACGAGCAATGGCACCTAAATTTCCATTGTTTACCAAGTAAAATTATTTGACACTTTTAAAGACTTTATGACGAGGTGATCAACCTTAATAAAAAAAATACCAATTTTAGTTACTACCGTTTCACGCCAAGCCCTCGATTTATTAATAGATTTGAAAACAATTACTTCATAATGTGAAGTTGTTAGTCATTTACCATTTATGATATTGCCACAGAGTTTTCAAAAGTATGTTTGTTGTGAGAAAATTACCACAATGACCTATTCTTACATTTGTCAGAATGTTTTAAATCTATTTTTTTTTTTTTTTTTTGAGAGCACAACTGCATCACATATATTCTTTGTATTTGGCTATTTGTACTGTTTTTACATCATTGCAAATAAAATATTTTGTATTGTATTGTATATGTAATGACAATATCATATGTATCTTAAAATGTATCAAACATATATTACAACAAAACTAATTGATGTATTTATAAAGATGACCTCTTTGAAAACATCTGCATATAAATTAATCAAGAAAAGTCAATGATTAATTTTATCAATAATATTGTGGTAAAATATGACATTATTTTTGTCTATTCTAAAAATGCTATCAAAGATGATTACGTGCACATAAAGACTGTTTGTATGACTTTCCTGTATGTATACAGAATTGTTAATTTTAAAGGAACCAACAACAATAACACATCCTGTATTGTAAAAAATAAATTAACATGGACAACTGAATACATTATTCCAATCTCTGCACTGAAAAATATGTAGATACCATAGTTGTTAAGAAATAGGTTTAGCTTGCAACCAGCAGATTATTTAATATCCAATACATATGAGATCTTTTTATAAATCATTTGATACTTATGACTACTGACAACCTTTTCAGTTAGATAAACTATTCTGTTTACATGTCAATTGTCATATGAACCAAAGGATGCTATTTAAGTTGTTGTACATTAGGATATTAAATTATATTCTATCTTATGAAGGTTTTGTATCTACATATTTTCCACTGAAGAGTTTGTAAAAATGTTATCCATTGTCCATGTTAAACTAATTTTCACAATAACAACCCATTTATTTTTTATTTTTTAAGTTTTCTTTCCAACAGTTCAATCTGTAAATGGAGTTTTCTTTTTTTCAGGGCCCTCAATTCATCATCACACCAACAATCATGACTGAAAAATAAGTAATAATTTCAAAAATTAAATATGGACATGCTATGTTTTTTTCGTCTACTATATTGTCTGTTGTCTTCAAATTTTTGAAAAAAATATATTTATTTCTACAAATATTTGCTGAAATTGGACAGTTTCAATGTCAAATAAGGCCAATGTTTTGACGTGCATGATCTTAAGCTAAAATGTTTGCAAATGTAATCAACGTCTGGCAAAACTTGTAATTAGAATGCAACAAATTAACAACCTTTCAAACTTTAAATTGTTTTTCATCAATTTCCTATACAGAACAATATGAAATCCCTCCAAACAATGTTATTATCAAAAGTATATTTTTTGACAATTTTTTGTTTTCTAACAGATTTAACCTGTCTCATCATGGTTAACTTTTGTGCCTAGTTTCTTGCAAATTCTCTGATGCATGTTTAAGATGCTCACATAGATACAATGAATCACCTTTTTGACAGCTACGACAAGCTCACCACAAGCGGGCTCGAAATGAACCGTCCCTATATATTGCCCTTGTAGAAGACGGTATTGCAGTAGTAGACTGCTTCTTTTACCAGGTTTTGAATAATAAAATGACCAGGATCTGCCTTTTGTATTTCTATATACAAACTGCACCAGTACTGGTTTATAGGTCGCCACAAAGCAGACATTGAAAGTGTTTGATATAAGCTGTAATCTTGCTAAACAATGAATAACAGGCGACACATAAATTGAGAGATAAAAAATATACTGTATATCCCTTTCCCTCATACGACAATTCTGCAGCAGACGACTTTGAACATATTTTGTCAAAAAAATGGAAAATCTCCATAATTAAATATGACTAAAAGTGGAAAACATTGTGTCAAAAGGAGAAATTGCTTGTTTTGAGCAATTTCTTCTTTTGTCCCAATGTTTTCAAAAAGCTGTCTGCTGCAGAGGCGTCAGAAAGCGTCTATATGAGGGAAAGGGATATGGCAGTTATGGCATGAAACAGTATATTTTAACCCAGATAGAGAGTAAGCATGTAAAATTTGGTCATTGATAAATAAATTTACCTTAATGTAACTGTTGAAGTTGAAGGGGGGTCTGGATGTGTCATTGTTGTTGGTTGATGCATGAAATCAAAAATATTTCTAGGTTCATCTTCTTGATCTTCTACTGATTGACTGTGTTGTTAGGAAAAATACATCATTTTATATAATGTTATTAAGGTTTAACACAATGGTCTACACTTTGAAAACATCTAGACAAAAACATGGTAACTATTTATAATTGAAGGTAAAATAACTGAAAGAAATTGTAAACCTTGTGGCTAAAGGACAAAATGATTGCTTTAAGCACTTTCTTCATAATATTTTCAAAAGCTGTTTGCTTGAAGTCATCCTAGCACAGGATATACTGAGCATAGTCCTCTTTCAATGTAGTTTAACTAATACTTCTGATTGTTTACAAATGCATATTTTTGGGTATCCCTCATTCATCGACACTTTTGCAATTTAGTTTTGCTTCAATATTTATGCACAGTGTACATCTAAGATTACTAGTATTAGTATTTCACTTCAAGCCAAGATACTTTTTATTCCATTCAGATCTTGTTTTATTTGATGTAAAACATGTTATAAACACAAATGTAAACAATTGCTTTATTTACTTATAATTTGATTTTAAGTTATCATCATTTTGAAATTAATTGCTTCATTTGTATATATATATAACATAACAGAGATATATCTTTGCAAATGTTATATATTGGTAGTTGTCATTATTATTTTGAATCACAATTGAAGTATTTAGTTCATATTGAATCAAATTAAAAATTTCAGTCAGTCAAAAACTTACGCCATTAAAGATCCAATTGTAGTGTCATACACATCAGTGCAGGCACCCACCACGCTCACGGAAGTCTTTCCTACAACACTCATGATTGTTTCTGTCAATTGACAAAGTTTGCCATCCTGTGATGGCCCTCTCCCTGTAATATAAGAAAAATAAGTAATTGGTTTCAACCTTGTAAGTTAGTTTGGATATTTTCCATTTAAAATTGTCTTGGACAACCCTTCTCAGTTAGAAACCATTGAATTGGATCTGCAACAAACAACCTTTCTAAACATTGTTTTGGTTATATGTTAAAGGACAATTTTATCATAAATAGTAAGATAATTGCTTTTGCTGTAAGGTTTTCATATTTATTCTAAATTTATACTTTTATAATATGCAACTCAAATTGCACCACTCCAGTGTGTGTAATGTAAATATAATTGTTAACATTTTCAATTGATGTATAAATGAAAAGCCATTGAAGTGTCCACAAAACATTTCAAGTAGCTTTAAACCTTTGTCACATGTTGCTTATTTTCTTTCACAATCTTTGTTTATTACTCCTTGGAGGAATTACAAGTTCTTAAAATGTAACTTGGTTTATTAACCCTTTCCCACATACAGCAAAACTGCAGCAGATGACTTTAAAATACATAAAATCAATTCAAATGAAAGTTTAATTTATTGAAATGATTCGAAAACATTGAGGCAAAAGGACAAGAAAAGTTGCTTCTTTCACAATTGTATTTATTTTTTCTTTCTCATTTACTCCAAAGAAATTACAAGTTCTTAAAATGTAACTTGGTTTATTAACCCTTTCCCACATACAGCAAAACTGCAGCAGATGACTTTAAAATACATAAATTCAATTCAAATGATTTGAAAACATTGACTGATTGAGGCAAAAGTAGAAGAGAAGTTGCTTGCTTTGAGCAATTTCTCCTTTTTTCACGATGATTTCAACAGTTGTCTGATGCACAGGTGACAGAAAGCATCAATATGTGGAAAGGGTTTTATTAAAGTACCTGTCAATGAAATTGCCCTCTGGTAGTCGGAGAACAAATTCCGGTGGACAGAAACAAGATTCTCCCACTTCTTTTGAAGAGTCCAGTCTTCCCTTTGTAAGGAGGCAGAAGCATTATACTTGTTGCCTATCTTTCTCCAACAAGACTTTTTGGTTTCACTGGTTATTCCTGAAATAAAAAGTCAACTTTAATGAATCTGAACTTATTAGTTATAACCAATTTTAAGTTCAATTCAGCATGCAGTTGCAACAGCTCATTATATGGTTATAATGATCATACTCCTTGGATTTTTTGCAATGGTTTTAATCTTTAATGTTATTAAAAGTGTATGGATTATTGTTCATACTCTAATGTCTTAATAAACTTATGATTATAGCATTATTTATTTCACTTTTCAAAACTGTTAAAGTGTTTAAAACAGTTCCATGACCATCTCATCAGGTAAGAAATAATTCTAAACGCTCTTACAATTATATCCTCTGACAATTAGTTTGATAGTCCATTTTAACCATCGATTGTCATTTTGCATTTTACAATATACTTTCAATTATAATCTAATCCAGACAACACATTGGTGCTATAGGGCATAACTGAATAATTATTAAAGCCAGAGTTTGGTGACTTGTTATAGACATGTATAATGTTTCTACGAACATGTGTACCAAGTTTCATTTAAATAGATATGTGTAATGTTTTTTTCAGTTATGAGGTAAGGTTAATATTTTAACAATACGCATCTCAAGTCTTTCTATCAACAAATATTTCTGTAATTCTGTATTTGGTCTCAACAACATCAGTCATTCAGTGGTTACTGTGACAGTGGTAGCTGTAGTTTTGGTACAAATGGTTGGCCTTTAGCTAGTTTTCAGTGTGGGTACTGAAGAAGCGGCGATGCTGGTAACTGTTGAACAAGAAGAGAATACGAACATTAGATGAATGATTATGTACTAACTTGTGCTAAACCGGTGCTTGTCGACGGCATGAAAATTTAATTCCTCAACTAAGAAATCGGGATGTATTTCTCCCATTATTTGGGCAAGGAGCAAGCAGTCTTGCGCTGTGAAATTCGGCCTCCGCTTCTCCTTTGCCACTTCCATTTTCATTGACAGTTATGTGTTCGTCTGCAACTCATTCGGGATATTTCGTAAATCTATTTATAGATGAACAAAATGGCAATACAAATTGTATTTCAGTCTTCTCCAAGTCGGAGGCAGTCAAGATAATAAATTGTAGTATTTATAGAGAATCTGAGCGCTCAACAGTAAAGAAGAAGTATTATATAAACCATAAAATCAAGATAAAATTACCTTTATTGTTTGACAAAGATCCATTTCTACATAAACATCCAAAAAGGCCGAAACACGACATGGCTGTGCAACTTTTTCCGCCATTTGTAATTCTATGACGTATCTATTTTTCGTCCAAACATAATGAATAAATTTAATTCTGACGTCACACATTTTCACTTAAGGAAAAAGTAATTTTTTTACCTAAGGAATTTCCTTAGGAGCTTTGTGAATACGAACTTAAGGAATTTCCTCAGCTAAGGGAAAAATCGGGTATTTAAGGAATTTCCTAAGAAATTTCCTTAGGAGCTTTGTGAATACGGCCCCAGATGTTCTTCATATTTTTCCTTCTTTGAAGATCTTATTGGCATTCTTGAGGTAAATTATTTCTACATTTAATGACAATAACTGCGTCGTTTGTACACACAGATGCATATCATGCAAACATAGATAACAAAGTTAAAGAAGACGATTAGGGGTGTTAATATGAATGTGTCATTCTAATCATAATCATACACTATTGCAAATTGGTCTGATGATTGAAAAGGAATGCATTGGGACATAAATATAGTTTTTGTCCATTTCGTTAAACTGTGGATTTACGAATACTAGGGACGAAAATCATTTATTTCTGTTTTATTGCTCTTCGTATGAACATAAATTTTCATAAATGATTGTTACTATATTCTTTCGTTTAGACATCATATAAATACACTCGGCTTTGTAAAAAGCTTCCACCTGAAACTTTGTAAATAATTTTTAAACTCACCACCAGCATCGACAATCATGTATTTAGTTCCAACTTGGAATTCAGATATGGCCGAAGTGTTAACTGTTTGTGCTTGATTGGTCGCCTGTAGTGGTAAATATCTACAATAGACGGATGCGGCTTCAGGTTCCAAAGCAATCGTCAATTTTTCCTTAGATACTCCGGCCTAAAATGACAATAAAATGGAATGTAAGTAACAGTATTTGATACATAGTCTGTAAAAGCACTACGTGTTTTGTTTGTGTTTATATTTGTTTACGGATGGTATATGTTAAAGAGTAATACGTATTACATATGTATGCTCATATAAGTATGTGGATGTAAGAGGCAGACAGTTCTCACAATTATAATCCTGGTTGAAGGTTCAAAATTAAAACAGACCTCTAAGCAACACTGACCTTTTGTACAAAAATTAATTTTAAAATATTTTGTATCTATACAGAATTTTTACAAAGAGTGCTAGAAATGCAATCAATGGTGTTCGCCTTACGCCAATAGCTGCCTCTGTCATGAATTGTTTCGCGGAGTCTGTCCATATCGCCGGAACCGTCAAGACCCAGTGTATGTCAGAAGGCGTTGTACCAGCAACTCTATCTTTCACGACAGCAACCATGTCTTTGACCAGGTAACCAATTGTTAATGAAAATACTCTCATAGCTGGTAAGGATCGATTCATACTATCTTCAACAGTGATGTATCTGTCAAAGACCTGAAAAATGTTCGACATAGATTACTATAATATTATTTAAATTAATGTAAAAAGGAGAGTTAATCAGAAGAGAACTTTGTGAACATGTTTGTGGTTTAGTACCATGGCTAATCGAAAGCATTTGAAAGCACGCATAGATTGTAACCCATCAGATTAAAGTTATTTAAAGCTTGCGTTTTAGTGTGTTCTGTAAAAACAAGACAGCCCGAGAAATAGTTTAAGTACTCTAATATGTTTATATGTATTCGGTAGTCAGAATCAGAACCAAAGATATATACTATTCGCAGTAATTGTTTGACTGTTACACGTTCGTAAACGTTTATGATGGAATTGTTTACGCACAACAAATAGGACAATTTGCTGTTATTCACATTTGCGCAGCCTACGAAGAACCCCAGGGAACGCACTGAATGACTATAACGAACAATATAAAAGATGGTGATCTAAAAGTTAAAAGGTTCTTGCATCATACACTATGCTTGATTGATTTTATTAGCTCGACTATTCGAAGAATATGAGAGCTTTACTACTCGCCCCGGCGTCGGCGTCGGCGTCGGCGTCTCCGTCGGCGTCCGGTTAAAGTTTTAGGGAAAGTTGGCATTTTCATTCATAAGTATGTGTGCTAGGGCTTTAATATTTGGAATATAGTTATATCTTATACCTTTCTTCACATTAAATGTTAAAGGTACTGAGTGTGACCTTCTTTTTGGGGTAAATAACATGATTTTCGGTGGTTAAAGTTTTAGGGCAAGATGGAATTTTTTTTTTTTCCTCAATAATTACTTATGCTGGGGCTTTTATATTTGGAATATAATTACATCTTATACCTGTCTTCATATTTTATGCTAAAGATTCTGAGTGTGACCTTCTTTTTGGGGTAAAAGACGTTATTTTGGGTGGTTAAAGTTTTAGGGCAAGTTGGCCTTTTCATTTAATTTTTTATTTTTTCTCGATAAGTATTTGTGCTACAGCTTTAATATTTGGAATGTAGTTACATCTTATACCTTTCTTTACATTGAATGCTGAAGATGCTGAGTGTGACCTTCTTTTTGGGGTAAAAAACATGATTTTGGGTGGTTAAAGTTTTAGGGCAAGTTGGCATTTTCATTTAATTTTTTAATTTTTCTCAATAAGTACTTGTGTTAGGGCTTTCATATTTGGAATATAATTACATATAATACTTTTCTTAACATTGTATGTTGAAGATGCTGAGTGTGACTTTTTGGGAATAAATAACATGATTTTTGTTTGATTTTAAGAATTTTAGATAAATTCATAATTTTTGGTTACATTCCTTTCTAATTGTGATCATTCATTTATCAAATATAATTCTTCAACATATCAAACGGGTTTTGCATGATGTCAAACATTTGGTAAACCTTTTTTTAAGGTTTTGCTATTTTTGGACTCGGTCAGTTTTAACATTTGCGTTTAGCTCAACGTTAAAGTTTCATAATTCAAATCACTTCATACTTCACACATTTGTTAAGGACCATCGTACAATTAGGTTAGATAACTCCATTGTTTCCTAAATATGGAGTAATGGCCCTTGAATTACTTAGAAAATTTTGCCACAATGTTTTCTAGTTTTTGTCATAGGTTATCCATTCAATTATGGAGATTTTCTATGTTTTGACAAAATATGTTCAAAGTCGTCTGCTGCAGAATTGCCATATGAGGGAAAGGGTTAATAGTACTTAAGTGCAATATAATGAAGTAGTGCTTTATGTGAATAAGCGGCATATAGTCGAGCGCGCTGTCCTCCGACAGCTCTTGTTTGTTTTAATGGTGATTGAACAACACTCATTCTGTTATAACATGGCATTTCCCTTGTCTTTACAAATACTACCGGTATTATTTATCTTAACAACGTTGCATAAGTTATTATGCTATTCCCGCAAGCCTGAGCACTATGGAGGGTGGCCATTATTTCCTTTTTTGGTATGACCCGATCGGGGGTCAAACTCTGGTATCCTGCTCCAGGGACTATGCTTTAACCATTATACCACTGAGACGGTACCATAGGCTTGAACAATTAAATGCAGAATCTGTATTGTAAATACCTGATCCAGCTTTTTGTTCAGTGCCATTTTGAACCTTTTGAAGTAATAATAGTTTTCATGTTCGCCTTTTTCAGCTAGTTCTCTGTACTCATTTTCTGCATCATATCCAAAGGCAACTAGTGTTTTACCATCTGGTGCAATCAGTACACATGTAGGAGCCTTCTCGGTTGCATGTGCGGCTCCAGAAAGCCATTGTTTGGTAGAAATCTTTGTAGGATCTTTCTTGAATTCATTCATGAAGGAGAAACCCCAGCCCGAATAGGCTGTACCAAAATCAATGGCACCAACAATCATGGTGTGTGTCTGAAAATAATAAATGTGCATTAGTTCCTTCCCAGAATCAAACGCATTTTAACGCATTTAACGGAAGTATATCATCGCATTTACGACATATAGACGCTTCTGCATCAGACGAGTGTTGCAAACATTGATGTAAAAGAAGAAAGACTATTGGTTAGCAATTTCTCAATTGTTCACAATGTTTTGAAGTTTTTTCAAAAAATAACCTTTCCGTACATATAAACTGTCCATGATCTGTTCACGTGCTATAGGGTAAAGGTAATCTTTCTAATCACCTGAACGGAAGGCTCAGGGTGATCTGTTACTAATAATTCTGCCTGTCAGACGGTCTCCTTTTGAAGAACAATCACAACTTCGTAGAAAATAGTAATGTAATTTATGATTTTGTTTACTTGGTTCTCTATTTCCCTAAATGCCTCCTATTTGTTTAATATTTCATCAACTTTAATCATTTAAGTACTACATGTATTAATTAACTCGACAGCAGACGATTTTGGAAACATCTATTCAAATAGATCAATATTGAAATTTCTATAAATGATAGTATAATAATCAAATAGAGTTGAAACCATTGCAGCAAAAGAAGAAATTGCTCATTATGAGACATTTCTCGTTTTGCCACAATGTTTTAAAAAGACGTTTAGTGCACATGTGTCAATATGCCTCCGTATATGAAATGAACGAATCGAGTACATTTCGTATAAAGATTGTTTCTCTCCAACGCGCAACCTGTGTTCGCTGCATCTTGCAATAATGTGTGTTCTTGTATTCAATTTGAATACCTAGAAAGTTTCACCCCGAGTACGGCATTGTTATTTTCCAGACTGACATTTCGGAATCGTCCGTGAAGTTTTTCGTCTAAAATCGTTCAATTTCCGTGTTCACGGAATAAGTCTCATTCGGATTTCTCCATTATAAAGACAATGCATGTGCCTTATTCCAGATGTGTTTATTTTACACGTTAGCGCATAAAATATGTCGTTTCAAACTGAAAGGATGATGGAATGGTGAAACAGACATTAGATAACACTGTGCTAAAGAATGCACGCGTTGACAATAATGTTTGTTACCGTTCGATTTTGCAAAAAATAACGGAGACGATGATGTCGTTCGACAAATAAAGAAATCTCATGTGAATGCTAAGTTTTGAAACCAGTGTCTGCACAACATAGTGGTTATAACTGTTAGTTTGTAACATCTCAACTTCAGTTTGCTGTGATTGTTTCTCAGGGGAGCTTAAATTAGCCTTATGTTGTCGCCCTGCTATTGTGACCTAACTATTTAAATTCTACATTTAAGATGTACAATTATGCCACCATTAGGCATTTATGCCCCGTAAAAGCTCTTGTAATCTTTAAAATTTACTTTACAAATTGCTTCATAATTGTACATGCTATTTGTAGCAAATTTGTGAAAAGCTAACATATGTGAAACGAAGTGTTCTTCAAGTAACATAATTTGAAATATAACAGAGATGTTATTTTCACTATTTTTAATGAATTAAATTTGTTATACATTTAAGCCATTTTCGGGTTTACATATTAATTTTGTAATCGGAATTTAAGCTGTTTTCAACAGTATTTCATTACACCACGGCGGCAGGAACTTATTCGTGATCTCTTGGTAATTGGCATGTACGAGGCTTTATATTTTTTCAAAACTGAAATATTTCATAAGTTATAATTATATTTCATTATTTCATTTATTAATATAATAATTCATGTCATTGAAAACAATGGCCATTTCCTTTTCCATCATGGTTTAAATCTTTGCCTGATACATTTTATTTTGGAATCATCTACTTTGAAAAATTATAATGAAAATTACATACTGTCCCATGCCTAAGTACAGCTGTACATGCTATGACACTTTATTCTCAATTACAGGATGGATTTTCGTTTCCGCATTTACTCTCTCTCTCTCTCTCTCTCTCTCTCTCTCTCTCTCTCTCTCTCTCTCTCTCTCTCTCTCTCTCTCTCTCTCTCTCTCTCTCTCTCTCTCTCTGTCTCTCGCTCTCTCGCTCTCTCTTTCTCTCTGTATCTTATCTTATTAATACATTGTAATTAATTATTATGTTTATGTAACTCTCCTTTGTAATTTGGAGGAAATAAAGATATGAATTAATGAATGTAAAGTTTCGACTCGCATCAGTCTAAGCATGCCGCATAGGCTAACCCGGGCAGACACTTTTCGCCTCCCGTGGCTTTTCTGTTTCAGGAATCATTATATGATTAGGAAATTTGAGATGTGAAGGCAGATTTTCAATCGCTCTTGTTTATTTCTTTTGGACTACTTGTGCATAAAGTGAATAAATATGGATTATTTTATATATTATTTTTTTATAGATGAAGATCAGACGCACAAGTTGAATACATGTTTATCAAAATACTATATTTAATTAAAAAGGTTTTGACAAAAATACCCAGAACAATAGAATCTAATTATATGTCCGAGGCAATGCAGATTGTTACCGCCCGGAATGTACACTGAACATATTTAATATAACGGCATATTTACAAGAGCCTTAGCTGGTTCCAAACATAGTTCACGCTAAGTCAACATGGATACTACAATACAGGGAAACAGTGAGAGTGTAACAGAACTTGAACCCTTAACCCTAGATGATAACACGAGCGTTAAAGCGTAAAATACTCTTCTCGGCTGACACTTCAACTCCTATGTTCAATTCCAACAAAGTCTTATCATGTGAAAGTTAGTTACCAGAAGATCATATATATACTGACGTCGTTGAATTCAACAGGCTTCTAACTCTAACAAAAGACCTACCTAGCGATTTGTTCATTGATCAAATATTGGTAGATTATAAATATTCTCCAGAAAAACTGGAAAAAACTAGAAACATGCTTTTCGAAGCACTGCGGGGTAATGACGATTTCCCGTTTGGTGATAGTTGTGAACTGAAACGACGTGTGACGACTCGATCTAAAAGTGGTGAATCTGTTGCGGTAAAACTTACAACTGATATACATGCTTTAATGATATGTCTAGAAGGGGGGGACTTTCTTCCTATCAAAGATATGAACAGTACGTCAAAGAAATTAGTGTGATCCGCATCGGTATCAAAAACAACGGCTACATGCCAGTGTATTACGGAACTATCAATGATGAGAGACACTGTAAGTGGACTGAAAGCAGATATTTTGCTAATAAAACAGAGACAAGCTGCATCAGAAAACATTCGAAAAACGACTACAGATCAGACACAGGAATCTATAGTTTCGATTCGCACCGAAATAAATACAGTAGTTAAAAAGTTTGAAACAGATCTATGTCAGTCTATAAATAAACAATCCGATTTAGACACTACGGTTAAAAAAATACAATAATCGGTATCTACCTTATGTACTAGCATCACTAATGTAAATGATTCCCTCACTAAAGTTAAAATATATATCGGATACCTTTGCAAACCCGTAGAAACAGTATCAGTGCCTATGCCCAACGCTCTGGAAACGACCAAACGTACCAGCTCAAACATAATCGAGTGTGGCATATCTCATAGATCAAGCTACAATACATCAAATACAAAATCGACTACGTAGAGTACAACCAACACTAATGAAGAAAACAACTTCATCATCCAAGTAGATAATAATGAATTTGTGACACTACCTGAGCCCGAAAACGGACAACAACCTGAACAATCTAAAATTCAAAACAACAATATAGAAACGGATATTGTTCCTAATGTGATAATAACATTTGACAAAAATGACATGGAACAAGACTTCACCTTCGGTAACATGAAGATTCCGACAGTCATAACAAACAGAGAAACAGCTAATTAAACGCGACAAGAACGCTACGCCCCTTATAAGAAAATGGGGAAAACCTTTATTTGAAAAAATGTGAATTTCTCAATAATAAATCAAGAAATGGAAACTGCTAAAAGCCTCTGAAACACTAAAAACCGTTACAACGAAGGCTATTCGCCACCAGACGAAGTACTCCATAATAATGAAGATGACCGAGGTGTTAATGCTAGAAAAATAATTATATTCCGTAACTACAACTACAATAATGCCAGCGTACGCTTAGAAGTAGAAAACGACGGAAATACAGACTGCCTAACAGACGATCCATACTTCTGGCCCTGGGGTATTGTGTATCGCCCATGGCAACCGAGAAATAAAAGAAGCAACTACCACGAATCGAAAAGCAGACCCTACCAAGAATCCTACGAGAATGAACGGGCTGAAGAAAGTAATTATCACAACCGTTACACTCCACTGAGTGGTTGTAAAGATGTTGATTAAACTGAGTTAATTTACAACGGTGATCAAATCACAAGTGAAATTTGAAAGAAAATAATCTTAACAGTTGTAAAAATAAAGATTACAATGTTTTCATAAGCATGTGAAGAATCAGATTAATCTGTTATATATACAAATACAGCGCAAAATAATGTCGAATCAAAATATACGATTTACAACATGGAACGCGACTGGTATAATGTCGAGTTCGATTTATCTAAGTGATGTTCTCATGAACAATGACGTAGATTTCTGTGGTCTGAGTGAGCATTGGCTATTTAAACGTAGTTTACATTTCCTAAATTCGATAAGTAACAATTTCACGAGTTATGCAATATCAGACCCTGATTTGGATGTTGTTGGTAATCGAAATGTTGGAAATGGTGGCCTTTGTATATTGCGGAAAAAATCACTATCGACTAGGGTTACACCTCTACCTTTAAACTTTGACAGTATTATCGGTGTTCAATTTATGTGTAGCCCAGGATCTTATTACTATATATTCCAGGTATACGTACCATGTAAAAATCATTTTATACATGCATATAAACGTTTATTAGAACAGATAGAAAATGCAATAAACAGTTATCGTGGTTTAGGCGATATTATATTAATGGGTGATTTTAATACTGAACTTCCGATATGGTTCGATAGCAGGGGCAGGTTACTGTGTCATTAGACCTGGTCCCGGTAAATTGTCTCCTTTTGTGTAAAGGACCAAGATACAGTAATGTACCTTACAACAGTACGAGGGAAACATTGATTGACTACATATTTGTTCCATCTGCTAACATGTCCCGTGTTAAAGACTTTATTATACATGACGATCATTCATTGAATGTATCTACACACCGTCCATTATCGTGTGAAATGAAGTACGACTTACAGAACGACCGTCCTGGTAATGAAAATCCAGATACGGTTATATGGAAAAACGTCAAACAGAGACATATTGCATCATATACTGATCACATTGAAAGGAGCATTCCTATTCGTAATCTTGCTGAATCTCAAATTTCAAATGAAATGGTTATCGATCAAGTATATGAAAACCTTGTAACAATGATAAAACACACTGAAGCAAAGTGCATTCCTAGGTCAGTTTTTAAACCCTTTAATATATCTATAGGTGCTACCTATTTACGAAAAAACGCAAGATAATTATAAACAAAAATCAAAGAACATACTTTGGCCATACAAAAAGGATTTATAAGTAATTGACTAGACAATAATAATGTTAATGTCATATTTCTTGCATTATCAAAACATATTTGGAATTCGTATTGCTGTCGTCTATTATTACGAACAGAAAATAATAAAGTAAAAACTTTCAGAAAATCAAGGAATACATTTATAATGAACGAGGTTAAAACATGAGGGCCAAGATGATCCTTAATCGATCACCTGCATTATGGTAAAAAAGCAAATAGATCAGCCCTTTACTGATGCCATCTGGCGACTACCTTTTTCAACCAGTCAATATGACTGGAACAAATTATGTAAGGGGTCACATTTCTGCTAAACCCTTTCCCTATTAGAGACAGTTTCTGAGGCCTATGTAACAGACGATTTAGGAAAAGATTGTCACCAAAAGAACAATTGCTCCTTATGAGAAAGTTATCCTTTTGCCACAATGTTTGATAAATAATTATACTTTGAATGAGTGAGGCAATAACTCATGTATAGGAATTTGGGGATAGGAATTTGGGGTTTTCATGTTGATACCACTTTTTTTGCGGGAAACGACGTCGCTCCATTGACGTTACGCCAAGATGAAGTGTAACGGAAATGACGTCACGTCCTTCTTTGGCTACGATACAGTCAACATTTAGGTTCGGGCGTAGAAGGCTAATGCTGTCGGTTTTTTACGAACGGGAAAACATATTTCTTACAGATTTCCATTTAGTTTTAACTTTTCGTACAAATGTTTATTCCCACATAACACAGCATTTTAATGATCTTAAATATATATTTAAAAAAACAAATTATTAAAAAGACGACAATAATTTTCAATCCGTGTTTTTCCGCTCATTTTATACATACCCAAAATACCGATTTTAAAAAAAATGATTAAAAAGACGACAATAATTTTCAATCCGTGTTTTTCTGCTCATTTTATACATACCCAAAATACCGATTTAAAAAAAAATGATTAAAAAGACGACAATAATTTTCAATCTGTGTTTTACGTCTGCCTTTTATACATATCCAAAATGGCGGCCCCCATGGATTTTTCCAGTTTCATTTCAGAAAGCTTCATGGGTTATTGAAAAAAAAAAAAAAAAAAAAAAAATCTCACACCTGTTAACTATAAGCGAAAAAACCCATTCATGGTTTTTTTTCGTATTAAACCATATTGGGAAAAGGATTTAAGTTTGCTGCATAATACAGTAAAGGATAAGCGTGCGCAGTTGATTAGTGAAAACAAACCAAGTGGTGAGCATATATCATATCTTCTATACAAATCTGCAAAACGCGATTTCCGCAAAACTCACAGGCAGAAAGTGCTAAAACATATAAATAAACTAGAAGAAGAAATTGATCGAACTGCAGAGACAGATAGTTGTGCTTTCTGGAAAATAGTGAACAAACGACGAAAATCTAAATCGCAACCAACTTTTGAAATGACGCGTTTAATGGTAATCGGTGTTATTCACAGGAAGAAATCAACAATGGTTGGGCTGTATATTTTAAAGACCTTTATACTTGCGATGATAACGATATTACGAATTCCGCTAAAAATACCATAAATTCAATATACAACAGCAGTGATCACGCTAATAGCCAGAGCGTCAACTTACAAATCTCAGTAGACGATGTTAAAAAGGAATTAAAAACATGTAAAAGGAACAAAGCATGTGGACACGACGAAATATATTATGAAAATCTTATTTTCGGCAGAACTTCCCTAACGTACGTCATAACCCATCTATTCATCGCGATGAAGGATTTAGCGTACTGTCCATTAAATTTGAAAAGGGGAGTAATTATTACTCTTTTCAAGGTAGGTAATAAAGACAAATTGAACCCTGATTCGTATCGCGCCATATCGCTATGCTCAACGATACTAAAGATGTATGAAAAGGTTATATTAAATAAAATAGACTATGAATTCAAACTCAATACTATACAGAGCGGTTTCCAGAAGAACTTAAGTTGTAGTTTAACATCATGTATGGTACGGGAATCAATCTACAGTGCTATTGAGAATAACTCAAAAATATATACATGCTATTTAGATGTAAAGCAGGCCTTTGATCACGTAAATCATAAGAATCTATAGTTTCGATTCGCACCGAAATAAATACAGTAGTTAAAAAGTTTGAAACAGATCTGTGCCAGTCTATAAATAAGCAATCAAAAAAATACAAGAATCGGTATCTACCTTATGTACTAGCATTACTAATGTACATGATTCCCTCACTAAAGTTAAAATATATATCGGAAACCTTTGAGTGTTGGGAAAGTATGGTTTGACAAATATACTAACGGAATATTTGTCAAGTTCATACTTTTCCCAACCCCTATTCATGGAAGAAAGTTGTTAATCAGTCCTTGAATGCTTACATGAAAAAACAAATAATAACCACAATAGAAAACAACTAGGCTTTACATAGTTTTAAACTTCTGCACTATGACTTTTCACCATGCAATATATGGTACTTCAGCAGACTATATAGGAGTCATTTGAAATACTGCTATACGATAATACATGTAATTTCCAGGTTGTTTTCAAAAAAGTATAATACATACTGTCCAAACTGTAAAGAGTCTGTTTTATGTGTAGCTACACACCTACTACTATTTTGTTCTGTAAACGAACCAATACGAGAGAAGCTTTGGGTACAGCTTTTCTCTTACTTAGGAGAAACCGATTTCAACGTATTTATTTGTATGAAACCCGATGAGCAAATCATTGAACTGTTATCTGCCTGTATGTCATTTGTTCTCGATGATAACACCCGAGTCGTCTGTTTTAAACAGTGCCTGAAGTATGTACGTTACTTGAGTAAGAATATTGTGTGTATATCTATTTCTTAAAGGCATATGTATATATATATCGAGTATGCTCAATGCGGATATGTGTATATGTACATATAGGTATATATACATCTATATGTATGTATATATGTATGTATGTGTGTGTGTGTGCGTTTGTATGGCCTACGTTGTGAGGACTGAACATTGGATACATATCAACGGTCAGAGGACTTTTTACATTCTGAGGACTTACACTCGGGTCCTCGGAAAGTTTTCTTGATATAAATCACCATTATGGGGACTACGTTCTAAACATTAAGAAACATGGTTGTCTTCGTAATGTTTGTGCGATGTGATTTGTGTATTTCTGTCATACACAATTTACTCCGTGTGTGTATGTTTGTTCAATCAAAATTCGTCATAAAGATTTCCATTGACCAATCAAATATATATATATACCGGTGTCAACATAAAGTACTTCAATTTCTCATAATATCGAATGAGTAAGAACAGCGTTTCCATGTATATGTTTGTCCAATCAAAATTCTTCATCAATACACTGAGTGTGTGTTTTATACGTCCTCCTAAAGATGCTATACATAGACAAAAAAGACACTGTCCTCGCACAGATGGTATACTCTGAAAGTCCTCTGACTGTAGGGAAGTATAGACCAAATGTCATAAAGGAGTTTTAAGAAACGGTTGGGATGACATAGATTCTACATGTGAGGCTCATAATAAGGCCTACAGAGGAGCAATCTGTGAAATTTCTGAAAGCCTTAACGCTTTCCTTCTTGTTGGTCCTCTAAGTGCAGAACTCTGTCAACGTCCTCAGAACTACATCAATACATGTATGTGTGTGTGTGTGTGTGTGTGTGTGTGTGTGTGTGTGTGTGTGTGTGTGTGTGTGTGTGTTTCTGTATTTACCATTATTTACTCATACATTGTGGGCAGTGTGCATGCATGTGTTTGTGCGTGAATGCATATGTTCGTGTGTGCGCGCGCGCGAGCAAGCGTGTTTGTTTATATAAAATTGTATATTGTAATGTCGAAATACCACTATAAACAGACAATAACATGATATTTATGTGACACATTCTAGCACCCCATATAACATAGGCTACCATATCCTCTGGTAATTATTTTGTGAAAAGAATTGCTGATGGATATACAACTTACAAAACATTTGAAATGCTGCTGTTCCTTGAGTCTCGTTTCGTTAAGGAGCATGCGTGCAATAAATGATTAACCTGCACCCTAATCATGATCCTTTTCCATTATTGCATCCACAACCACCAAACAAATCCCCCCCAACACACATATACACAAATGCTTAAATTGCGTATGTTACTTGTATGTCTCTTGTAGCAACCTGTAAATAACTAATACGTGGACTGTTTACTGTTATTTCTTTTATTTTTCGTACTATGTATGTATGTATTTACTCTTCATTTATGGAGGAAATAAAGAAATATCTATCTATCTATCTATCTATCTATCCCCCTACACGGAATGTGTCGACCCGGATTAGCCTACGCGGACTACGATTGATGATCTGGGTCGATACATTATGCAGTTTCCATATGGTTGGCTTTCTCGTTGAACGGCTTATATATATCCTCTATTATTCATGAATATTTCAACCCGTCCATTAACGTTGTTGTGAACAGTTAAGATCCAGATCAGATTGTGGGTCTGCACAATCAAGTCAATATCTTCACTGTTCAGATATTACTTACACATTCTATTTAGAAACTTCAGTCAACAAGTGAAGAAACTGATAAGTCTGTTCAGATACTCGCGCCCTTTCCCATGGATGTGAATGTGAAACTGCAAAATGGAGTAAATAACACCTTTTACGCAGAAAATGTTTTGTGTTGTATTTTAATCATACATAACAGAGAAAGTAAACAAAAAAATACATAACCCAGATTTGTTTGTTATATAAAATGAAATATTCGGAAATGACAAAAGTTCTACAACTAATACGACAGAAAGAATTCTTAAGAAATAGAGTTTGTCAGTTTTACCTGTTTACCTTCAATTTAATGCACGAATAGTACTGTGCAATACAGACACCATACAAGACGAATGTTTGATGCAAAGCATCAAAGAAGCCGCAATATTTCGTTACACATGAAGAAATAAAAAAAGATACATTTGAATCCACAAACATTAGCACAATTTAATCTGTAGTTAGTATATAGATATCGGTATATGAAGATTTAAGTATTATGTAGGATGTTTAACCTGAGAGGGTCTGTGTTTTAAGCGGTGAGATGATTTAGAGTTAAACTGATCATGACATTTGACATATAAGACTAATACTAAAGATACATGGACAAGAGGTTATGATAAATTTCAATTTATACCAAAATCAATCAACTAGCAAATATTTGTATTGAATACACGCCCTGTTATGATAATGTTTTGTCAACTAAGCTGACACACAAAACATCTGTTTTGGTTTGTTTCGGTAAGTCATGATAGTGGATAAGGGTTTAACCATTTCCCACATAAAACAAATCTGCAGCAGACGACTTTGAAATTATCAAATACAAAATATAGAAAATCCCTATAAATGATAGTATGATAATTGAAAAGTGATGACATTATTGTGGCAAGAGCAGATATTGCTCATTATGAGCAATTTCTCCTTTCGCCACAATGAATTCAATGATATTTAACCTGACGGACTTTGAAATTATCAAGTACAAAACATAGCAAATCTATATAAATGATAGTTAGATAATTGAAAAAGAGTTGAAATTATTGTGGCAAAGGGAGCAATTGCTCATTATGAGCAATTTCACCTTTTGCAACAATGATTTCAAAATTCGTCTGCTGCAGAGGCTCAGAAAATGTATATATATGGGAAAGGATTAAAACTGGAAATGGAGAAAATTAAGCTCATTATGAGCAATTTCACCTTTTGCCACAATTATTTCAAAAGTCGTCTGTTGCAGAGTCTCAGAAAGGGTATATATGTGGGAAAGGGTTAAAACCGTAAATGGAGAAAATTAAGGCCTGATTCAGTGTTTATTCAAATTGTTATTGGAGAGAGTTTCCTGTGTAGATAGATATTAAGACCCAAAACATTGAATGGTTATACAAGGATGAAAGGTAAAGGTGATAGAAATTACAACACGAGTATACTGCAAAAATACCAATTTCTGTTATTGTTTCATCAAACCAGGGACGTAGATAAGATCTTATCTACGTCCCTGATCAAACTGTCGAACGAGCAAACGTCCTTTTTTCGTTCCCGGTTCAAACAGTTACATCAAATATAAAAGCGAATGAAGTAGATAGGGAAACCATAATCAATGGAATAGTTTACTATTTTCTATAGTAGATTTTATGCATTCTCGAATATAGCGAATACGCATACTGTTTATACCACGCAGTGGCGTATAAACCAGACTACATTTAGCGCGCCTTTTTTTGGTTCCCGGTTTGAGATACTATTGAAATTATAAAGCGTATGAGGCAGGTAACCAAATTCTGTAGAATGCTTGACTCTGTTACTGTTTAGACTAGATACAGTATGAATTTCGCTAAACTAAAAAGGTACATACATTGAATTAATATACCGGCCTTGGTCTTTTTTAATTTGTTAAACTCACACATGTATTTTGAGTGTAGAAGGGTTGTTTTAAAAGTCATTTACCTTAAATTAATATACTAAATAAGGACAAAGAGAAAACCCGATATGTGGTCACACTGGGAGGTCTATACATCTCCTTGTGCGGAATTTCAAGGAATTCCTACTGGAAGCCGCCTGTTGACGGCTTAAGATGAACAACGTCTTTTTGCAATGATTTACCTTATAATGAACGTACACATACCTACAACACGTCCAAACTATATAATAATGCTGCTTCAGATAACACTACGGGTTTGTGATTTTAAAGTGAAAGAGGAAGTAAATTATCCCGGAAGATTATTTATAAATATTTCGTCTATTAGTTCCATTTATATTTCAGCCCATCCACGCTGAAAAGGTACAGGTTATTTTGTATAATCAGTGGTTGGTACATATCATTCTGTACATCCGCACGGTCTGATCAAGGTCTCCACTGTTGATATCTTACTTACACAAGCTTGTTACAAACCTCAGTCAACACGTGTAGATTCTGATAAGTCTTTGCAGGTGGATAAGCTGATCTGATCCAACACTGCTCAGATATATGCTACGTCGTACCTTTTACCATAGATATGCCCATATATTTATGAGCTACGTAAGCCTCATTTTCAATGATACAATGCT
Organism: Serripes groenlandicus; assembly: GCA_031761405.1. Lineage (NCBI taxonomy): Eukaryota > Metazoa > Mollusca > Bivalvia > Cardiida > Cardiidae > Serripes > Serripes groenlandicus. The sequence goes on from JASEVX010000008.1 coordinate 53,670,189, forward strand.
ATTCATAAGAATATTGTGAAGAAGGGAGTAACGTTTCTTGTATATTAGTTTGAATGACACAGATTCAGCAGTGGTTAGTTGTAACAGGAAATTTACTGGTAAGTTTTTGGGGCTTTACCTTTTCCTTGTTCAAATAATGTTTCAGATATTTGCGTAACATTGAATCGAGACTAAGGATCTCATTTCTAAACGTACATAATACACGTAGATGCGACCACAATTAACACAAGATCACTGTAATTGTTCGTGTGAAATGAAGTGCCGCATTATGAATACATATCTAGGTCCGGGTACTCTATATGTCTATGTTAACTGATCTTGTCAAATTTGCCCCGTAATTTGCAAGATTATGTTATCTTCGATATATTTAACCATTGATTGACTCCAGAAATAGGGAAAGTGGGGAACACGTATGTTACCCTTTCCTGTGCTATTCAGAGACCAAAAGACAAAGTGTGCAGTCTATATTAGTATTTCAATAATTTGCATTGTGTTGTGACTCTCAATAATTATACTAAAAAGAAGGGAATAACAATGCTATTGTCAAATAGTGTTATTGTCAGTAATCGCATTATCCAGTTTCAATCAGATTTTACAAAAAATGACATTGAAGTGTGACATTGACCTTCAAATGTATTCCGACTTGACTTGCACAATCTCTTTAGCACAATCTATGCATATAGCAAGTGTCATTACACAGCTCTGATACGTTTTGAGTAATCACATAATCCAGATTTTAGATGGGTGGACAGTCAGACGAAATGACAACCAACCAGTCGGACTAAGAAGGGTTAGCCTTATGTAAGGCATTGACAAATTTGTCACAGTTCTCATGCTATTTTGATTTAAATCTTTATCTGATACCTTTTATTTTAGAATAATGTACGTTGAAAAATTCTAATGAAATAACGATAAGAACAGAAATTTTAAATGCTATATTTTGATGAAGAATTTAAATATTATGCAGGGGTCACACTGGCCCAACATTTTCTTGAGCCACAAATTTTGAAATCTCAATCGGTCCGATGAAGTTTTATACCCCCCCCCCCCCCCTTTTTTTTATGAAAAATATATTGGAAATTGGAAAAACATACACAAATATCATGTTTTTTGCAGGTTACCTTGCATAGATGGTTGCATAACAGTGTCATCACTCGATAATGTCAATGTAAATTACTTTATTAATCATAATTTTCCAAAATTTGCAGACGAAGATAACAACGAATGTTTACATTGCTCGTTCGTACTAAAGAATGTTCGACCCAAACTCCAATTATAGTACTAACTAGAAAATGCTTGGAGACGAACAGAATATAACAATTATCTTATTTACTAACCTTTTTATACAGTAAACATTATTTTGTCTACAATTTTTCAATTAGTTTTTTCCTTTTATTCAGTCAGACAGATAGACATATCGAATTATTTGGATATATTAATGAATAAGCGCCAGTAAAAGGATACAGAATATCTCTGACACAGATAACACAGTCAATGAACTCTGGAATAACGTTTAATCGTAATCAATTGTAGCGAACACAAAACATTGTCATTTAGAAAGCCGGAAATAGGAACAAGGGAGACTACTCCCGTAACATTATAACAATAGTACAACCAGCAGTTACTGCATACTGGCGAAGCTATCGATTGGTATCTTTGCTTTATCATGCTGTTGTAAAATAAGGTATAAATCGGCCGTTAAAGGTGCTCACGAAATCAATGCGAAAATGTCTCGATCAACTCGCGATTAAATAATTAGAGAGCAATTTCATTAATCTTTCCTCTGAATACATATCAACAGGTTTATTTAACCAATTGCGTAAATCGCTAATCTAACAATCTCCTCAGGCTTTATCTTTCACGCGACAAACAGTTTGAGGGCTTGATGAAAGACGATTGTAACTACATATTGTTCAAGATGTTGTTACAACCGTTTGCATACACCATCGAGTTGAAGGTATCTCAATGTAAATCGTGTACACACACACAGCCAATATTGATTTTATAAACCGACACTCTCTTAATGTATAATGTTATAGCTTTACAGGTAAAAGCTATTTCCTGTTGGAAATGTTTTGATATTTGTGGTAAGCGATCGGGAAAAAGGGCGAAAATGGGACTGTCACCAATGCCATTTTCTTCTGAGCCGCTTTGAGCCATTGGAGACATTTCTAATTTTGAACAATTTCTATTTTCTTACATTGTTTAAAGTATTTTGGTAGGTAGATAGTGTTTTGTCTTGTATTCTTCCATACATAATGAAGACAATAGACAATTATTTGTAGTATCCTGATTATTCTATTATATAAAATTAAATATTGCAAAAGGGACCAGGATTGTTCAACTCATACCAGAGCCGCCATTTTTGAAGAATAGTAATTTGTCGGTTGTACCTGATTACCTTACACTAAGTGTAGGAAATGTTCTGAGTAATACAGACAAACTACAAGACGGATGTTTGACGCAAAGCATCAAAGAGAAGCCGCAATATTTCGTTTCACATGAAGAAATATGAAAAAAGATCATTTAAATCCACAAACATTAGAACAATTTAATCTGTAGTCAGTAATGCTGATATCGATTATTGAAGATATAAGTTTTATGTAGGATATTTAACCTGGCAGGGTCTGTGTTTTAAGTGAATGAGATAATTTAGAGTTACGCTGATCATAAAAAGTGACATATAATACTAAAGATAAATGGACAAGAGGTTATGATAAATTTAAATTAGTACCTAAAACAATCAACTTTTTGTATTGAACACACGCCCTGTTATGATAATGTTTTATCAAATAATGCTGACACACAGACAATCTGTTTTTCATTTGTATCGGTAAGTCATGATAATAGATAAGGGTTTCCCACATAAAACAAATCTGCAGTAGACGACTTTGAAATTATCAAGTAAAAAAAAATCTCTATAAATGATCGTGTGATAATTGAAAAGTGTTGAATTATTGTGGCAAATGCAGATATTGCTCATTATAAGCAATTTCTCCTTTTTCCACAATGATTTTAATGATGTTTACTCTGACAGACTTTAAAATCATCAAGTACAAAACATAGAAAATCTCTATAAATGATAGTAAGATAATTGAAAAGAGTTGAAATTATTGTGGCAAATTGAGCAATTGAAAATCAAAGCTGTCGGATAACAAACGCACAATCTCGAGTTGACGAAACTGATGTGAACTCGTGTCGTGATTAGCATTCAGAAAATCAAGTAAACGTATTTATATGTACACGTAATCCGAAAGACTGACAATAGCTGCAGCGACTTTTGAAAACATTGTGACAAAACAAAAAATTGATCACGGGGAATTTATCCTTTTGCTACAATGTTTTCTACTTTATGTTCATAAATTATACCTTCATTTAGCAAGATGTTCCAATGTGTACTTAATGTGCTACGTATAAGGGAAAGGCTTAACATAGGAACTAGTTTCAATTTTTTTGAAAATGTTAAACCAGTGCTTGAAAATTTACTTGAATTTATTTCTCAAACTGTAAATTTACCAGTTGATATAAGAGTTGAAATGCTGTCTACATTTACAGTGATAAGTTAAATACAGTTCAGTTAATCCGATCACACTTTGTTTTTAAGAACCAGAAGATTTCATTTCATTTAAGTATTCTGGATGTTCACATCGCATCCGTGATAAAACATGTTGTTGGCTAGGCAAAATACACCGAAATCGTGTTTACCGCGATATTCATGAAATATGAAACTGCAACAGTGAAAAAGAACGAAATTGATCTTGAAACAGATATTTCTGTGGTTTAAATCTGTTCATGTCTGCATTTTGAGATGACAATTGTACTAAGTTAACTTTGAATCCAATATGTACTGAACATGAAAGTCAGATTATTTTAGCAAAGCAAATGAAAATGTATGTGAAATTTCGATAAAAATGAAAATCTATAAATAGACTATAGATGAATGGTACTGTGTTTTATTTTAGCTCTTAACTTGATTCGGGAACCAGAGTCGCTGCGTGGACGCTTACGACATTTACACACTGGACCAAATTGAGATCGGTTTAAAACGCGTTGGTGAATACGGATTAAATCTAAAACGTGGACTAAATATTAAGATTTAGATTTAGACAAATATCTAAATTGAAAAGTTTAGTAAGTACGGGACGAGGCTTCTTCGTCTAATTACTGCGTAATATATCATAGCATGTAATTTTAAGGAACCAGACTACATTTACAAATTCAATAGAAGGGTTCTCTATTTTACTGTCTAGAGTAGATACAGTATGAATTTCGCTTAAATAAAAATGTACATACATTCAATTAATATACTGGCCTTTGTCTTTTGTTTTTAATTTGTAAAACTCACACATGTATATAGAGTGTAAAAGGGATGTTTTAAAAATCATTACCTTAAATTAATGTACTTAGAAAAGACAAAGAGAAATCATGATATGTGGTCACGCTGGCAGGTCTAAATATTCTCCTTGACCGAAAATTAAAAGCATCCCTACAGGAATAACAATAATAACATTTTAGAACTTTGACATAGTTTACAATGATTTACCTTATAATGACCGTTCGTATACCTAAAACACGCGTGAACTGTAGAGCTGCGAAGATATACAGGAATTATTGGAAGCCGCCAGAAGCGGCTTCCTGTAGGGATGCTTGTAATTTTCGGTCATTTAAGGTAATAACTTTTAAAACATCCCTTTTACACTCTATATACATGAGTGAGTTTTACAAATCAAGTTAAGAGCTAAAATAAAAGACAGTACCATTCATCTATAGTCTATTTAAAGATTTTCATTTTTATCGCAATTTCACATACATTTTTCATTTGCTTTGCTTTTAATAATCTGACTTTCATGTTCAGTACATACTGGATTCAAAGTTAACTTTGAGTACAATTGTCATCGCAAAATGCAGACATGAAAAGATTTAAACCACAGAAATATCTGTTTCAAGATCAATTTCGTTCTTTTTCGCTGTTGCAGTTCCACGTTTCATGAATATCGCGGTAAACACGATATCGGTGTATTTTGCCTAGCCAACAACATGTTTTATCACGGATGCGATGTGAACATCCAGAAAACTTAAATGAAATGAAATCTTCTGGTTCTTAAAAACAAATTTCAACTCTTATATCAACTGGTAAATTTACAGTTTGAGAAATAAATTCAAGTAAATTTTCAAGCACTGGTTTAACGTTTTCAAAAAAAATGAAAATAGTTCCTATGTTAAGCCTTTCCCTTATACGTAGCACATTTAGTAACAAATTGGAACATCTTGCTAAATGAAGGTATAATTTATGAACATAAAGTAGAAAACATTGTAGCAAAAGGATAAATTGTTTTCAAAGGTCGCTGCAGCTATTGTCAGTCTTTCGGAATACGTGTACATAGAAATACGTTTACTTGATTTTCTGAATGCTAATCACGACACGAGTTCACATCAGTTTCGTCAACTCGAGATTGTGCGTTTGTTATCCGACAGCTTTGATTTTCAATTGCTCAATTTGCCACAATAATTTCAACTCTTTTCAATTATCTTACTATCATTTATAGAGATTTTCTATGTTTTGTACTTGATGATTTTAAAGTCTGTCAGAGTAAACATCATTGAAATCATTGTGGCAAAAGGAGAAATTGCTCATAATAGGCAATATCTGCATTTGCCACAATAATTCAACACTTTTCAATTATCATACGATCATTTATAGAGATATTTTTTTACTTGATAATTTCAAAGTCGTCTACTGCAGATTTGTTTTATGTGGGAAACCCTTATCCATTATCATGACTTACCGATACAAACGAAAAACAGATTTGCTGTGTGTCAGCATTATTTGATAAAACATTATCATAACAGGGCGTGTGTTCAATACAAAAAGTTGATTGTTTTTGGTACTAATTTAAATTTATCATAACCTCTTGTCCATTTATCTTTAGTATTATATGTCACTTTTTATGATCAGCTTAACTCTTAATTATCTCATTCACTTAAAACACAGACCCTGCCAGGTTAAATATCCTACATAAAACTTATATCTTCAATAATCGATATCAGCATTACTGACTACAGATTTAATTGTTCTGATGTTTGTGGATTTAAATGATCCTTTTTCTTATTTCTTCATGTGAAACGAAATATTGCGGCTTCTCTTTGATGCTTTGCATCAAACATCCGTCTTGTATTAGACTGGAAGACTATATAAGACGTTCCAAGAGAAAACTAACATTTTGGACTCTGCGTTAAGTATCGACCCGGATCAGCCTAAGCATGACAAACAGGCTAACCCGAACAGACACTTCGCCTCTTTTGAATTTTCTGTTTCAGGAATCATTACTCCATACCTCTATCCCCTGAGACGGAATGTGTCGGCCCGGATTAGCCTACGCGGACTGCGCAGGCTGATCTCGGTCTATACATTATGCAGATTCAATATGGTTGGTTTTCTCATTGAACGGCTTATATATATCCTCTATTATTCATGAATATTTTAGCTCGTCCATGGGAAAAAGTTTTTTTTGAACAGTTCAGATTCAGATCAGATTGTGGGTCTCCACAATCAATTAAAATATTTCACTGTTCAGATACTACTTACACAAGCTCGTTAGAAACTTCAGCAACAAGTGTAGAAACTGATAAGTTGGAGCATATGGACAGGCCGATCCAACACTGATCAGAAATGCTAACTCGCACCTTTTCCATGGCTGTGAATGTGAAACTGCAAAATGCAATATATAATCTTTTGTACGCAGAAACTGTGTTGCGTTGTATTTGTCCATACACAAAACAGACAGTAAACAAAAAAATGTATAACCCTGATTAATATGTTATATGAAATGAAATATTCGGAAATGACAAAAAAGTTCTACAACGACAGTCGCCATTTTTGAAGAAATGGAGTTTGTCAGTTTTACCTGTTTACCTTCCAATAAATGCACGAAGAGAACTAAGCAATACAGACACCATATAATGAAGATTATGAACAACGTTTTTTTGCAATAATTTACCTTACAATGAACGTACACTTACCTACAACACGTCCAAACTATATAATTATGCTGCTTCAGATGACACGCATTTGTAAAGTTAAAGTGAAAGAGGAAGTTTATTATCGTGATAGTCTATTTATAGATATTTCGTCTGTTAGCTCAAATTATTTTTCAGCCCATCCACGGGGAAAGGTAAACGTTTGTGTTATGATCAGTGAAGATATGTCATCATGTACATGTGAACAGATCTGATCAAGATCTCCACTGTCCATATTTTACTACCAAAAGCTTGTTAGAAACTTCCGTGTAGATTCTGATAAGTATTTGCAGGTGGTCATGCCGATCTGACCCAACACTGTTCTGATACTCGTACCTGTTCCTGAAAATTGTGAAGAAGGGAGTAACGTGTCTTGTATTTTTGCTTGAATTGCACAGATTAAACAGTTACAGTTACAGTGTTATCTTAAACAAAAGAACAATGAAACACTTAGAAGCAAATGGTTTATTAGCAGACAAACAAAACAGGTTGTAGGTCAAAAAGATCCTGCGAGGATCACATATTTACATTGAACATTGTAATTCGTAATTTGGACATTGTAATTCGTAATAAAAAAGCGTTTTCACAGCATTTATAGACCTACAAAAAGGATTTGACTTTGTCGATAGGGAGCTACACCTGCACAAATTATTACTGAATGGTATCGACGGAAATGTCTACAACTTTCTAAGTATATGCTTGCAAATTCAGAATCGTGTATACGAATAAATAATAGACTTCAGACTGGTTCTCCAGTTCAAAAGGTGCCAAACAAGGGGACCGCAGTTCTCCTACTTTATTCGCAATATTGGTCAAATATCTGGTTAAAAAGAAATAAATTACCTGGACATTGGAGTTCAAGTTGGTGACAGAAAAGAGGCATTACTTTTATATGCAGACGGCATAGTTTTTACAACAACTTCGGAATATGACCTTCAAGTAATGTTAGATACTCTTTCTGGATGGTGTAAAAACTTGGACTATACTACACATTGTGAGGCGATATCGAAGAGGCGCCGGGAGAGCTTTGGGAAGATTTGTTTTCACAAATCTACAACATGAAATACTTTGGCTTCAAGACATATATGAAAAGCTTTACTACAACTGTGACAGTGTGGTTCCGATTCATGCATACGAGTCATCTAAATGAGGGATTGAATTGAAATATAACATGTTTAGATAATATACATATATAGGTATGATATACTTTCTAAGAGTACACAGATTCGCACCTGTGATCGTTCTCAATCGGGACACTGTGTGTCTGCCGTGTGTTTATAGACAATGGTTGTCTATAATACGATTCTGGACTAAACTTATCATGACCGAAGAAAGTAGGCTAATCAGAACTGCATTTAATCTAGATTACAATGTTTGTGAACAAAGTTGATGTAGTGAGTTAACAATTCGGCTAACGGATTATTATAACAACAAACTTGTGATTAACATGAACCTTGCAGAGTTAAAGAATTAAACAGTACTATGGAGCAGATTAGTCAACACGTGTTCAGCAGGCATCAACACTGAGAATGTATAAGCTTTTTAAAGAGAATCAACATTTATATGTGCAAGTAGTTGAGAAAGGGTTGAAATTCCGTTTGTAAGCAGTGCGGACATCCATTTAAACAGACCAACACAAATTTTGAGGTAGCACTTTTCAAACAATGGAAACTACTTTATTCAGCTTGCCATGTGTACTGAGATCATGTGACCTCAGTTACAGTATCACTTAGCATCTCTTTCAGTATCACGAGAGTTACCTTGGAAGAATGCTGTGTGTAGTACAGGTGCAAGAAAGACTGGAAACACACGTTAGGTGAACTGGTTCCAGTGATATAACTGAAATAAATGATGCTAAAATCAAACTATTCAATCAGTCCTTAACACTTAGAAGGTGCATGTACTGTGGAACCTGTGTAAAATGACCCATGGCAGTTTTCCTTTTGCAACAATGTTTTAATTTTTATTTGATAATAGTTGTTTCGTGATTTAATTATAGGGAGTTTCCATATTTTTTTCTAAAAGTTAACCCAATCCCATTTACAACAAATCTGCAGGACCACATAATATTATATCAAACTGAACTTATGTAAAAACGAGAGCTCTCTTTTAGGTCAGCTAAGATACGGGATTTTGCCTTTGAGAATTGAGACAGGCCGATACATTAATGAACAAATCGACGATCGTATATGGTTTGTTTCTGTGATAGCTAACAAATAGAGCCGGAAACACATTTTGTGGTTACATGCGACTTTTATACAAGAATAAGTATGAACATATTCGGTGTAATATTTAATACAGAGGTATTTGTGCAACTATCGCTTAATAAAAAGTGTTATTTAATGATAAATTCTGTGAGATAATTAGAAAGTTTTATATTAAAAGCTTATGCTGTAAGACGAAGAGCAATATATCCGCAGAACTGATTGTAGTTTCTTTTTGAAATAGAGGCGAGTTTTGACTCGATTATGGCAGGCATATTTTCAAAGCATTTTATGAGGAGTAACAATTGCTCGTAATATGCAAGTTCTTATTCTCACATCATGCTTTCAACTCTAACAGTGTTCTCTTTTTGGAAAAGTCTTTAAATGTTTGATGATGTATTATAACGTTTATAATGTATATGTGTACGTTAATGTATTTCTCATTTCGTAGGATCGTATTGACACAATAGTCTCCCTTTCATACATGTATTCACTCACATATGCACTAACTCACATACACAATCATTCACTAGTGTCATTGCTTATTATTGTTTTTAACTGTGTTTGATTTATAAATATGACAACATGATCTTTACATGTCATTTATTTATAGGATATATATATTATTACTTAACATTGCGATAACTTTATTGGTATGTAATTTGATGGACAGCAAGACATCCGTTCCTTTAAAAAAAGGCATAGCCTAGCTTTCAAACAAAAACATATATATTGTACATTTATACTTTAGACACAATGGGAAAATGTTTCAGTTAACGTTTTCACTTTTTTTCTTTCAAGATCTAATTCATAATTATACGTACTTGTATTTACTTTTAATATCTACATTATTTGTCTTTTGGAGAAAAAGTCGCTGGATGTTTTCGAATGGTACTGCCAATATCTGCCTATCTTACATAATCGTTATGAAGTAGAACGATACCAAAAACAACGCGTTTTTCATATTATCATTTTGTCTTTATTTTCTTTCTTCAATATATTTCTATTGGAAGTGATTTATAGGCCCTTGGGGCCGGGTGTTATTTATTACTTTTGTATTTTTGTTTTGTTGATGTACATACACATGTCACTATTATAAAATATCTACTAAGTTACTGTACAGGTATTTGCTGAGTTGTTTTCGAATAAGTCTGCTTTACGTGAGAAAATGCAAAATTATGCTACAATTCTTTTAAGAAGTATTTATTTGCCCTCTCCACATGAACATGCTCAGCAGCTATCAGATCTATAACGTTTCTATTGTCGACTCTTATGAAAGTTTCTTCCTTCCCTTCATGAACTTGTGAATGTTAAGCTGAACAAAGTTTCGGCTATAGTAAAACCTCTCTCAGTCATGATTTAATCACCCAGCAAGAAAAACAAATCTAGAAATGTCAGAATTCTTAGTTATGTGTATATAATTGGTCAGTAAGTATAGGTTTTCCTTGCTTGGTCGACCACAAATAATGTGGACTGAATATACCTGAAATATAAATAAAAACATAGCTAAACCAACTGGCTGTCACTTTGGCACTAGTATAACAACCTAACTGTGTGATTACAAATTTTAGATAATAACTTACATTAGGAGTTAAATATCGAAATATAATCATTGAAATACCACACACGTTGGATTACATGTGAAGTTTATGACAATTAACAAGCCCCTTCAGGCTTGATGAATGTTGATACATAAAGAATGTGACATGAACATGTGGAATGAGAGAAATTATTATTTTCCCATCATATCTTCAATTGTTGACCTTTAATATGGGTATAGGTGGTACCTATTTTGGGTAAACATAAATGTATTAACTTTCGTTATCGGTAAATCATTCTCCGTGCCTAGCTTCCAGCACTATCGATGATTTGATTATAAGTTATTTACGAATCCTCCGTCCTAAGCAAATACACTGAAAATCACCATCTGGTTAAGCATATATTTAACTTTAAAATATGTCCAAGATTTTTAATCCATGAAATAATGATGACAGGTACAAAAATTAATCGACATGCCCTTCATAAAGTACTTCCAATGAAATTAATCCATCATTCCTATCATTACTGTCGTTTTCCTTTTGGATATTTATTCATCATTTTCGTTACGAAAACAAAATGACGTCACATTATAGAAATTTGGTTTATAACATCCGGTTAGTTAGTAAAACCTTATCAGTTTGTATTTGAACTCATTTTAGTAAATGACAACGAGTGTTATTACACGCAAATTATTACATGTTTCCATTCCTTTATCGAGTACGTATAATCATATTTAATTATTTCCTCTTACAAAAATCTGTTTCGATATTTACTTTTCATCCAATCAAAACGTAGAATTATCGCGACTGCAACAAAACATCCTCTCTGGACACAATTGTTAAATACGTGGTATAGCAAAGTTCATACACATTACCTATGGACGGAAGAAAATAGTCGGTTACGCCGTCGATTTGTTTACCCGTATGAAGGGCAAGTCGATTATTGTGTGTACCTTGTCATCATTCTTTCATGGATTTGAAATCTGGGGCAAATTTTAAAGTTGCTTAACTAGATAATGATTTTTATTTAGCTGTTTAGGACGATATAGGACTCGTAAATAACTTATAATCAAAGCACTGCTAGTGCTGCAAGGATTCTTGCAGATCACGGAGAATGATTTACCGATCACGAAAGTTAATAAATGTATTCTCATGGGTGTTACCTATGAACGAAAAAAAACATTAACGATTTAGACTTACTTACCATTCATTTTTCTTAAACGTGTAATATGTAACGACTATATGCGATACATATTTCTTGAACCATTTGTAAATGCTAATAAAAAAATAAAATTCTTCAGTCTAGGGGAGACAAATTATAATTAAATTGTATTGTTTCATCAGCTGTTTTCTCCCTTGAATAACAACAACTATGTTCATAAGCTAGACAGGAGTTCTCAACATATCTTCATCTCTAGATTAGAGAGTGAACCAGAATACGCGCTTTATGATACCAGATTAAATTTAAAATTTAGATATGTAATTAGAAGTACGACGACATTGACAATGAAAATATGTCTCTTCCAAACAATTAGTACGACTAAAGGGCGATTGTACTGTTTCGGATGTGGATTGTATTGCTGCATTTTGGTTTTATTTTTGACCCTATGCATTCTATATGTTTATGAGAGGGAAACTAAGCACCGCATACTTCTTGTATTTCGTTGATATTTGCATCTTCTAAACGTTTATGAGGACAACGAAGATGTGTACGTCAGTATATACACATTGGACCTCTCTGTCCATGGATGCAACTTGTCAGGCACTTCACTGTATGGCCAACTATTTCGAACAGTGCAGGGTTTAGTTTTAAGCTGGTTTACACTTTAAATAACCATTCTAGTGCACCATCTGATAATTTAATTTCCTCTTAGAGGACTGCTGGCCTTACATTTCACACAAACGTTTAATGTGAAAACCTCTTTAAAAATGTCTTGAAGGCGGTCGTCAGTCGTTAGCCATGGGTGTCATTGGACGGTGCTGTCTTGTCCGTTATCCGAATAGTGGACTTCTGTAACTCCTCTCACGAAACTGCACGATTCATGTTGAAATACGTTAGATGTTTTCTCTACCGTGCGATATAACAAACGCTCGTGCTATACAATTGTAGAACTCGACAATCACCGCTTCTCTAGATCGTTTATTTATAAGGGTCATGCCGAACGATTGGGTAGGCGACAATAAGATTGTCTGACACAAAGGTCAATCTGGGCTGACATGTATGGGGCAGTCATCAGATCTATATACGAGCGAGCGAATTTTAGGTCTGGTTTTTATGAGATCGATTTTCTACAAAACTACTAAGCCAGATTGTCAAGGACAATAAATGACGACCACTTGCAGATGCATGTTGAAGCATCTGCCGCAGTCGAAAAAATATTGCGACAAAAGGAGAAATTGCTGATAATGACTCCATTAAATAAGTACACGTTATGTCTACTGTTATAGAGGTTTTCCATATTTCTGCTTAAATGTGTTTAAGGACGTCTTCAACACAATTGTTGGATGTGGGTGACATTATTTGAAATTGTCAATACTTCTTCTTAAATGTTTATAAAGTCGTCTGCTGCATATTTGTTAGATGTGGTTGACAATCTTTGAAATGTAATCTCTGAAACTACCGGTCCGATTGATAAACACTTGTCATGACTTGGTTTTGATTAGGAACCAACTAGTCACGCGATACTGTTTTACTTTTTATCATGTTTATGTATCGGCACAAAGAAAAAGCTATTTGCCTTCTTTTTATCCGGAAATTGAATACACTGAACAAGTAGGTAGTCGTTCCTGGCCACCATACCCCACATGTGCTTAAAAACCGGCATTATTGAAATAAATAAGAAATGTAAATTAAATTGACATATCTGTATTTATATATTTTCGTCAAATTGTGTGAATGTATTCTAAATACACTGATGTCGATCTGTATCAAAAAGTTCTATTTCTATCTAAATAATTTGAGTTTTTGCATGTGCATGTTTTTGTTTCTGTGGAGGGGGGATAAGTAATTCCCTACATATCTCCATGTAACACAGGTGATCCCCGTAGTGGGGGCCAATTTGATCAAGGAGGCATAATTTGAAGAAAAAAAATACTTGGTAGAGGACCACTTGTAAATGCTACACACTAAATATCTTAGCTCTAGGCCTTAAAGTAAAGAATATTTTTTTCAAGTTTTCCTTTCTGTTCTATTTTGGTTGCTATGGCAACAAGAGTTATGCATGGAATTAATTTCTTTGAACAATTTAGAATGGACACCACTCATGGAACATAAAACCCTATGAGGTTTTAAATGAAAAGTTGTTTGTAAGAACATGTGAATAGACGGCAGACGACGACGATGGACGACGAAAGGTGAGTGGTTACAAAAGCCTATGTGGTATATATACTTTTAACTTCATTTGACAGTGCAAAATAACTAAGCAAATTGGTAAAAATCGGTTAAAATATCATGCTCATATATATTCACAGCCAATTTAGCTTGTATTAATTATGTGAACTCTCAGAAGAACATTTTCCATCATACCGTTCCTAGGATCACACTTGTGTTTACAATAAGGAGACGAAACCTCAGTCAATATATCCGAAGCATTTTACATACAATGGCAAGTGAGGAGCATAAAAACGTATATTTTGTAATACAATTTAATTTCGAAATCACCCCCATCGCTTGAAGATATAGCAATAAAGCCGTATTTGTACTTCTTTATCTAAATATATTATGTCTGGTTAATAATATTTGGATGTGTAACTATTTTCTTCCGAAAAAAATAACGTTTATAATAAAAAAATAAGTGCAATGGTTAGCAAAATATTTGGATCATTTACATGAAATTATTTATTGGAGTTTTACGCCATTTTCAACAATTTGTAAGTCATATCACAAAGACCAGTTCACCTACTCATGTGTTTCCCGGCTTCCCCGCACCAGTAATCCACACAACAAACTTCAAAAGCAACTGGCTGCTTATCCACATAGACAGTTTGCTCATTGATGGAAGCCGAATAAGATCTTGTCGCATTGACTTTCATCAAATGTTAGAAAAAGTGTTGGCCGAGCTGAGATTCGAACTCACAATTCCTGGATTGACAGCCCGCGTTGCTACCGACTGAGCTACCTAAGCTCGGCTTTTGTCTTTTAAAATGACTTGATAGAAATATACAAATATTGTGTAGACATTACGTTATCTACAAATTATAAGCACCTACGTGGATAAAACGACATATTTGGCATGATCAAATTAATCGTCCATTTAAAATTGTTTAAAAGTGTTTATTTAACCAAATAGTTCAATGCTGTTATATGACATTTAACTGTCCAACTGTCCTTTTTTTTAATTTTCATATTTTCCCCCAAGATACAGGTAGACTTCGATTATTCTTTCCATGTAAACGTTACGCTTCAATCGGGCACATGAGTTATCAACATCTGAAGTTCAACGTGCTTATCCAAGAAAGTTAAGAGTGGCCTTAACAGACTTGCCAGTTTTCTTATCCTTTGCGTGAGCCTCTATTGTCGTTTTGAGGAAGCTCAAACTGAACTCTATTTCTCGGTGTAAATCTCCATCATGATCGTCAAGTTCTATGGTTAACTCTCCGACTTTGGTCAGACTCTGATCCAAGACAACAGGTGGTTTTGATTGTGTTGCATATATGAGAATGGGAATAGAAGTCTGGTCAGAAAATGCTGGACGAACGATTCTTTGTATGGACGGTTGGCCTAATGTAACCGAATCATTCCTTTTGACATTCACTTTAAATGCATCATTACATCTAACACCGTGATCAGTTAAAATTTTGTTTGCCTCCGGATGAACCCCTTCTTTAAAAGCAATACTACAACAATATCCATATGTATACTTGAGTGTTCGTACACTGATAGCGTCAGGTACATGGCCACATATTACCGCTCCTTTCAAAACTACAGATGCAGCATCGTGCGGTATGATAACCTGCATACTGGGGAATGTGGATTTTATAGCGTGTTGTAGCATGGGCGAATCAGAGAATCCACCGACCATCAGGAGTGCCGTAACCCCTCTTACTTTTTTATTTCGGAGCATTGTTTTAATGTGGTTGATTGTTTTGTCGACAGAATTACTGAACAGATTTTTCATGACGCTAGCTTCGACTCTTAACTTATCGCCTTTTAGTGCAATATCACCAGAGTATTTCGAAGCGCCGATACGCTCTTCCAGGTCAAGATTGGTCTCTCTCTTCAGAAGATTGATAAGGGAAACGGGTATTCTTATTGTTACCTTTGACTCCGCCTTGGGAGTTATTTCCTTCTTCTTGGTTTCGAAATCTCTGCAAATATCAAGCCAATCTTCTGTTTCATTTAGGATAAACTTGTTGTAGACATCATTTGTAACAAGATCCTTTATTAAACTTTCGTAGGCTTGATTAACCAATGTGCCTCCCCAACCCCCTCCACCAGCAGCATAAACTTCCTTTAGTCCACCAGTCACATCTACCTCGTGTACAGTAATGTCTATTGTACCACCTTAAAATAAACACAATTTATGATAAGCACAATAACAATAACAATAGCAATTGTAATTGATTTAATAAATGAAAGGCCACACTTGTTAGGTGCTTTTATTTAAGTCATATCAATTTACTTCACACTGTTATGATTTTACATTTAATATATAAGTGGTGTTCCTGGAAAACCAACCTACCCAACACAAAGATGTACACCATACGAACGTAAATCATACAGTTTAAGTAGACAAGAGTATAACGAGTGTCAATATGAACGTGTCGTGTTGATTGATCTGATGATTGCAAACGGAAAGGCACCAGGGCATATATATCAGTTGGAGAGCATTGTGCAAAACTTTTGATTTACGGGTACTAAAACACGAAATACATTTCTTTTCTTTTTTATTGCTCTTCGGATGAGCATTTTTGTTTGTCTTTTTGCTTTTCTTTCTTTCTTTTTCAACGTCAGGCATTCTTTTAGGAATACTATTCAATCTTTGGCTATCTAAAGAGCTTTAAATTCAAACATTGAAGATAATGTATATAATATTCAAACTCACCACCAGCATCGACAATCATGTATTTAGTTCCAATTTGGAATTGAGAAATTGCGGAACTCTGTTCTTTTTGTTCTTGATTGGTCGCCTGTAGTGGCATATATCTACAATAGACGGATGCAGCTTCCGGTTCCAAAACAATCGTCAATTTTTCCTTAGATATTCCGGCCTAAAATGATAGCAAAATGGAATGTTGGTTGTTAGCAAGGGGCTCGTTAGAGACAATTGCTATAGTAGGAGAAATCCGAAGACACTCATCATTTTAAGACTAGAATCTAGACTAGTGTTTTACAATATCGGCATTGAATTACCTCACATCTGTCTATCTATATTAGTTCTCCGTTTCTGAATATCATCTCGGGCTCAGAGAGTTGTCTTGGTAGTTGCAGATCGTATATAATGTCAATGAAAGTAGATGATCTGTGGAATATTTTATAAAAAATGAATGGACTGTTGCCAATTTATACCGATATCGTTCCTTTCTAACCGCCAAATAGTTCCTGTCTAAAAACCAAAATGAGGTAATTTGGTAGGATATCGAACGGAAATTTATTTGATTTGATATCACTTAAGCAATAGAAAGATCTCCAAAGTAATTTGCTTTTAAATTATATGAATTACACAATTGAAAATTAAAATGTATTATTACGCTTTCAACATGCTTGATTGCGCATAAATTTCATGGGTGATTCCAAACTATTGTAAATCGAGTTGAGTAAAGACAGCTTTTCTATTCCGACTCAAAACAAATTCAGATAATCGAGTCCCAATGATACTATATATATACTTTTTGAATGAAGATGAAACGCTTCAATTATAAATATTTCACTAGCTTATTTATCGATTTTTAATGAATTTATACGAAAAAAAACCATGAATGGGATTTTTCGCTTATAGTAAACGGGTGTGAGATTTTTTTTTTTTTTTTTTTCAATAACCCATGAAGCTTTCTGAAATGAAACTGGAAAAATCCATGGGGGCCGCCATTTTGGATATGTATAAAAGGCAGACGTAAAACACAGTTTGAAAATTATTGTCGTCTTTTTAATGCTGTTTTATGTGGAAATAAACATTTGTACGAAAAGTTAAAACTAAATGGAAATCTGTAAGAAATATGTTTTCCCGTTCGTAAAAAACCCGACAGCATTAGCCTTCTACGCCCGAACCTAAATTTTGACTGTATCGTAGCCAAAGAAGGACGTGACGTCATTTCCGTTACACTTCATCTTGGCGTAACGTCAATGGAGCGACGTCGTTTCCCGCAAAAAAAGTGGTATCAACATGAAAGACCCCAAATTCCTATACATGAGCTATTGCCACACACATTCAAAGTATAATTATTTATCAAACATTGTGGCAAAAGGATAACTTTCTCATAAGGAGCAATTGTTCTTTTGGTGACAATCTTTTCCTAAATCGTCTGTTGCATAGGCCTCAGAAACTGTCTCTAATAGGGAAAGGGTTTAGCAGAAATGTGACCCCTTACATAATTTGTTCCAGTCATATCGACTGGTTGAAAAAGGTAGTCGCCAGATGGCATCAGAAAAGGGCTGATCTATTTGCTTCTTTACCATAATGCAGGTGATCGATTATGGATCATCTTGGCCCTCATGTTTTAACCTCGTTCATTATAAATGTATTCCTTGATTTTCTGAAAGTTTTTACTTTATTATTTTCTGTTCGTAATAATAGACGACAGCAATACGAATTCCAAATATGTTTTGATAATGCAAGAAACATGACATTAACATTATTATTGTCTAGTCAATTACTTATAAATCCTTTTTGTATGGCCAAAGTATGTTCTTTAATTTTTGTTTATAATTATCTTGCGTTTTTTCGTAAATAGGTAGCACCTATAGATATATTAAATGAACTCAATACAATAGCGGAGTCAGGCTAGTGTAACGGTTAACATATTCGCTTATCAAGCGGGAGACCGGGGTACGATTCCCTGTCTGGGCAAATTCTTTTTATAAATAAAAATATATTTTAATTTTCTTTTTCATTTTAGTCTTATAAATTGCTTATATCAGTGGTGTAATTGTCATTTGACACCGCTGCACCATACGCTTTTAATAATATTTCAGTTATTTCACGCTTAAGAACATGTAGATAACACAGGGTTTTATTTCCGCTTTGATAGAACAATTGGACTCTCAATATAGTTATCATTGTTAGGCAATTGTGATCTTGATATGACATTTTAAACCAGGAGGTGTGCTTAGCAGAAACTATCCAGATAGCAGATGCGCATATATATATCAAATTTGAATATATCGATAGACCACCATACTGTGTGTAAATTAGATTGTGTTGAACTCCGTTATCATTCATATATGGCCATATCAAAGAGCTATTGTAAAGTGTTTAAGTTCGACTTTTCGGATCGGTAAATCCATGTCCAAATGTAATCTGCATTTAGCCCC
Organism: Serripes groenlandicus; assembly: GCA_031761405.1. NCBI lineage: Eukaryota > Metazoa > Mollusca > Bivalvia > Cardiida > Cardiidae > Serripes > Serripes groenlandicus. The sequence goes on from JASEVX010000008.1 coordinate 53,689,418, forward strand.
TTGCTGTGAGTACTTTCAGTGCTTTGATTCAACAATGTTTGATACATAGTCCGTTGAAAAAGCACTGCCTGTTTTGTTTGTGTTAATATTAACGGATGGTACATCTTTTTCTTTACAAAACAGTAATACTTTTCACAACTGCATGTAAGGATAAGAATGTGGATGTACGCGGGATACAAACTTACGAGCGAAAAAAGTTCTCACAATTACAAACCTGGTTAATTGCTCCAAAAGGGACCCCTCAGCAACACTGGCCTTTTGTACAAGTATTAAGTTTGTAGATGTACGCGGGAGACAAATTTACGAGCGAAAGTAGTTCTCACAATTACAAACCTGGTTAATTGTTCAAAAACTGACCACTCAGCCTTTTGTACAAGAATTAATTTTAAAATATATTTTATTCTATACAGGAAAATTTACAACTAGTGCTATAAATAGTGCTAGAATGTGTTCGCCTTACGCCAATAGCTGCCTCTGTCATGAATTGTTTCGCGGAGTCTGTCCATATCGCCGGAACCGTCAAGACCCAGTTTATTTCAGAAGACTTTATACCACCAGTTACTCTGTCGTTCACTACAGCAAGCATGTCTTTGACTAGGTAACCAATTGTTAATGAAAATACTCTCATAGCTGGCAAGGATCTATTCAGACTATCTTCAATAGTGATGTATCTGTCAAAAACCTGAAAAAAATTTAGACATAGATTACTATAATATTATGTAAATTAAAGTGGACGGGGAGTTAATTAGAAGAGAACTTTGTAAACATGTGTGTGTTTAAGTACCATGGCTAATCGAAATCATTTGAAAGTAGGCATAGAATGTAACCCATCAGATTAAAGTTACTTAATGCTAACGTTTTATTGTGTTCTATAAATAAACGTCCGAGAAATAGTTTTAAGCATATGTATTCGGTAGTAAGAATCAGAAACCATAAATCCATACTACTCGCAGTAGTTGTTTGACTTTTACAGGTTCATACACGTTTATAGTGAAATTGTTTACGAACAACACATAAAAAGAAATCATTGTATTAACATGTGTGAGGATAGCGAAGAACTATAGGGAATACCCTGAATGATTATAACGAATTAACAATTTAAAAGCTGTTGATCTTAAAGTAAAAAGGTTCTTGCATCAAAAACTATACTTGATTTGATTTTAATTGTTTTAATGGCGTTTTAACACCGCTTTCAACATTATTTCATTTATAACATGGTGTTTCCTGTGTCATTTCAATACTTGCATTCAATATTATTTCAGTTATATCAAGGTGTTTGCCAGGTGTTCAAATACCAGTTCTACCGGTATTATTTATCCTGACAACGGTGCATCAGTTGTTATGCTATTACCGCAAACCAGAGCATCGTAGAGGGTGGCCATAATGTCCATTTTTAATATATTTGGTATGACCCAGTCAGAGATCTAACTTTGGTATCCTGCTCCCGGGAGATGCTTAAACCATTACACCACGGTACCATTATGCTTGAACAATTAAATGCAGAATGTGTATTGTTAATACCTGATCTAGCTTTTTGTTCAGTGCCATTTTGAACCCTTTGAAGTAATAATAGTTTTCCTGTTCGCTTTTTTCAGCTAATCTTCTGTACTCATTTTCTGCATCATATCCAAATGCAACTAGTGTTTCACCATTTGATTCAATCAGGGCACATGTAGGAGCCTTCTCTGTTACAAGTGCGGCTCCCGAACGCCATTGCTTGATGGATACTTGTGTAGGATTATTCTCGAATTCATTTATGAAAGAGAAAGCCCAGCCAGAATAGGCTGTACCAAAATCAATGGCACCGACAATCATGGTTTGTGTCTGAAAATAATAAGTGTGCATTAACCCTTTCACAAAAGAAGACACATTTTAGATGATTTGCAGCAAAAGAAATTTGATAGCATTTGGGTTAAAGGAGAATTTGCCCACAATAAGCAAATAATCCCATTTTTATTATGTTTAAAAAGTCGTATGTTGAAGCTTCTTTGCATTGGAGAGTGAGTTACATTCCTGCGATTTAAACAATCTACTTTTGCTACTTATGTGCATAAAAGTGTTGCTGCAAATTATAAGAAGACAATTAACAATAATAAGTGATAAAATAAGCTTTTGGTATTTTGTAATCTAATCAAAGTTCCTTGTTTTAGTAGTACAATGACCATATCCAAAAACAAATAACATCTAAACCGAGCAGGATTCAAACTGCACTATATCAGATTTTAAAAGGTCATCGAAGTCAGAGTTTCCTAAAAAAAAAAGGCTAGAACTACTCGAAATATCTAAGTTATATTTAATCTTAATATCTAGAAATATTCACCGAGTACGGCATGGGCATTTCCCGGAAAATATCGGAATTGTCCGTATAGCTTTTCGTTTGAAACCGTTCAATTTCCGTGTCTCATTCATATATCACCCAAATTATGCACTATTACACAAAAGATTCAGAAATCTATATTGATACTTAGCAAAGCATGTTCATAAACCTTTTGCCCCATACAACACACTTGAGATAGACGACTGCATAGATCTCGGCAGAACTAGGGGATATCTGTGTAAATAAAACTAAAATTATTGAATAAAGTTGAAAACACAGTGGCAGAAGGGAAACTATTTAAAAGTCGTCTGCTGCAGAGGTGTCAGTAATGATCTGTATTTGGGAAAGTATTAATTCACTATAATATTCTCTTTATCTTTAATTTGAGTAGCATCATACATTACATCCTAACGGAGACAGTGAAAGAGGATCATCACACTGCAACAAATATTAACCCTTTCCGGAAAGTAGTCGATTTGTGATTCATGTGCAACTAATGTAAGTTTATTTTTTACAGGTCTAGCTTGAACGCCAATTTTCGACAGTGGAATCCTACAGTAAAGTTGTAGTTCTGCTGTGTAGAGCTCTGCCATTAAACAAGGGAGCTTTATAGTAATTTATAGTATGTGTTGTTCACTGTAAGATGGTGAATCTTTTAACTATGCAAAATAATTTAACTTTCAATGGTATTTCTAGAAATTAATAGTTATATGTGGGGTACTAATCTTTGTGGATTTTGTGGGTCAATTTATCTACTGCAGTACTTAAAAATCAAGTGAAATATAGATCAACCATACATGCATGTTTATATGTTGTAAGACCTTTGAAAACTACACATTTAAGAACCAACGACCATTTGTCAGGCGATAGAAGCACCATTTAATATAACAATGAAAATAGATGAATTTGCAGTACCGGTAGTTTAATTACTTATTTATTGTAATTGAAAACAAAATGTTGTTTCATAAAAAGTTTTATGATAATGTTCTTGACAATTGGTTTAAATGTATACAAATATTTAAACTTCGAGTGCAACAATCTATTTGTGTTGATAAAGCTATTACGTCAGCGCATGGCGGTAAGGACAACTGCAAATTTCCAAATATAATGAACATTAAGCTTAAAAACGCCGGCGTATTTGCCGGTTGGCAAATATTGATGTGGTGGATCACGAGAAAAATCATTTATGAACCTGTCTCTACCTTGGACAAGGTCGTTTTATACCTTTTTCTGCGGAAATTATAGAACGAATCGAGCGAGGGGGTAAAATGCCGTTGCACACCTTGTCATTATTATTACACTATATGGACGTATAGAGGGGCTATTTATAGTAACTCGTGTGGGATTCCCCAAATTACCATTACGATCATTTTTATCAAAGCGTATAGACAATATAGAGAGACTTTTTGAGTATTTTAACGAGGTATTGTGTGATTTTTTGCAGTTTTTGCTGAAATAGAAATTCGGACGCCTGTGGTTGGATGGATGTCGTAATTATGACGGTTTGCAAAACAACCAAAATCCAACGTTAATCCAACGTCGGGGTCCAACGTCTATCCAACGTCTTTTGTTAACTGGGTTAATATCTCCTTTTGCCACAATGTTTTGTATGCTATTCTGAAATAGTACCCACCTACAGACCCTTTGTTAGGCCTCTGCAGCAGGCTACTATCAGAAAATTGTTGAAAAAGAAGAAATTGCGCAGTATCTTTATTTTCAATGGAGAACTTGCTGCGACATCAGAAAGGGTGAATTTTGGCCGATTTTTTAAAACATTCTCCTCTGAATTAGCTTGTCTGATTCAAAGATAATTTAGTAAAAATGTTCCTTGAGTGGTACTTTACAAGATTTATTTAAGCTTTATTGATTGGTTGAAAAGCATGGTAGCCAGACCGCATCCGAAAAGGGGCAAAATGACAAAACTTAATAGTTCCATTTCTATTCAAGTTGTTGTCTGATCTCAGGATACATTTGTAATTGAGCGGAAATATTCCTTTAGTGACCCTCTACTTAGTTTGTTAAATCCCTATTGATTGGTTTGAAAAGATTGTTGTGATGCTGCATCAGAATAGGAGTAAAATAAACTTTAAGCTCCTTAACCATTGGATTAATATCAACCGAGCTTACTTTGGTGGTCCTCTTACACACATTTCAAAGATGTAATATTATGACAAATGCCCTTTATTGAAAAGTTTAATTTAACAGTGTCTTCTCCTAGCAGTTTCATTCACACTCTTGATTAAATTTACTATGACATTAGTAGTCACACATATACTACATAGCTATCACTCAGGTGACTGATTCAAGGCCACGCTAGTCCTCTGTGTTTTATATTCAAAAAGAAATTGTACATTATCACATTGTTTTAGTTCAGGCGCTTTTATATTAATCTGTTCAATTTTATACACATTTTCTGCCAAAATAGAAGCTTGAAGTCAATTTCGTACTACAATTAAAGTATAATACTGGAGTTGAAAAACCGGAAAATCATTCAAAGAACAACTGTTTTTGGTAGAGAACACTTCGAAGTTTCTGGTTATCATTGTTAACATAAATATATTGCATACTATGAATGCGTCAATTGGTTCAGTACAGTCAATACATAGGAAGACACTGTACTGTCATGAATGTTCCTGGTGGGATTTCCATAGAGATATTTTGTAATATTATCATTAAAAAGGGTACCATGTGCATCAAATGATATATTCTGAGTAAGGGTCAATTAATTGTCACAAGACCAACACGAATTTATGATCTTGAAAATATTTCATTCTGGCCTGATGTATCATTACTTATCTGTAATGGTTGAAGTTTGTTTCAGATAAATATTTCTGTATGCACTTCTGCATTTCTTAACTGATTGCAATTCTACCGTCAGTACTTTCCGTACTTTGATTTACATCTTGATTTTAGCCGAGAATGTGTTATTAGCAGTATGTTGTCACCCTACTGTTGTGGCCAAAATATTTGAAGTTTGACAATTAAGATTTACAATCAGGCAAGCTCCCATTTTAGAGAGCTATGTTGCCTTGTTAAAGCTATTGTATTCTTTAAAATTTACTTTACATTATATTTCATATTAATGTTTTAATGGGTATATACTCTGCTTTTCGACTCTATTTATTTTGTAATGTATTTTTTTTTTCCAGATATCTTTTGTTTTGGGATACTTTGAGGTTACGACAATTAACCAATGAATTATAATTATATAATTATGAAAAATCGATGTACAAATAATTTTACAGGTGTGTTATTATTTATTATCCGTGGCATTTATTACTCGTATAGTTTTAGGCAAAAGATACAAGTAATATGATTTGTTTTAAGAATCCAATACGTTTTTGTTTTCACTATATATCGCTTAAGCACATACAAAATTAAAGCACGTTTAATGTTTGACTCTTTCCCTCATATAGACGCTTTCTGAAGCCTCTTCAGCAGACGGATTTTTTGAAAACATAGTGACAAAAGAAAAAAACGCTCAAAACGAGCAATTTCCTTTTACCACAGTGATTTCCGCTTTTAGTCATAGGTTATCCATTCAATTATAGAGATTTTCTATTTTTTGGCAAAATATATTCAAAGTCGACTGCTGCATAATTGGGAATGAAAGGAAGGGTTAAGTCGCATGCTACAGGCTAGTCATTTCGGTCATTGTTGAACGTGAAAGTACAAAAGTTAGTTACGAACTCCTTTTTAAGCATGAACCTATTTGTGTTATTTATGTCTATACAGAATAGAGAAAATGAACACTCATTCATATAACCCTGATAAGTCTGTTATATGAAATAAACTATTCCGATAAGAAACTACATTGTTTAGGTAGTATATAACAGTTCAAAAATAGAAATAATGATAAATAGTAAGTTTTGGGAACATTTTTTGGGTAAATGGTTGATTTTAATGTTTATTTATGTGAATAGTAAGCTCTTAGCATGGGTTTTAATTTTTCGGTTGAACCCCGCTTCTCCTTCTGGTTTGACAACACTGGTTGCGGAGCTACATGTAGGCGTGAATTTAGAGGTAAATTTGAATACCAGCGTTTGCGTCGAAGATTGCTGGAAACATAGTATTTCTGACTGAATCCACAGATTGCCTGTTGTTTTGAGAGTCGAAGCTGCTCCCTAATTGTACACGAACCCCTGCATTTTTGTTAGTTGATTTATTTGGAGTAAAGGGTAAAATTGCTCTTGTTGTCCTACTTTTATCACCCTGTTTCAGACCACTTTTGTGGCCAACTCTTTCCATAATATTGACTGAGAGTATGAATTCCAGTCATTTTCTTATCATTCTTGCACTCCTTGATACAGGAAAATTCTTTTAAAAATACCAGAGTGGATATTATGAGAAATATTGAGAGAATAAAAGTTAGGGTGTCCCCAGGCAACAGCAAATCAGCTTTCAACTGTGTATTGAACTCATATGAGAGCCGCCATTTTTGAAGAATTGTAATTTGCCGGTGTAACCTGTTTACCTCCAAATGAGTGCATGAAGAGTTCAAAGCAATTCAGTCAAAACAAAGGAACAACTATGAATTACGTACTGTATACTGCTTTACCTTACAATGAATGTCCACATACCTTCAACACGCCTGTACTATATAATTATGCTGCTTTAGATATAACACTACGAACTTGTGAATTTAAACGAAACAGGAAGTATATATATTATCGTGGAAGTATATATCTATCTCTTATTATCAATCAATATTTGAGCCCATTCATGAGGAGAGTGCACTAACAGTTTTAAGTAAACAGTGTAGACTCAGATACATATCAGGGTTTGGGTCTGCACAATGTAGTAAATATCTTCACTGTTCAGATATTACTTACACAAGCTTGTTGTGTATTTCAGTCAACAAATGTAGATTCTGATAAATCTGAGCAGGTTGAATAGTCGATTTGATTCATAACTGTTCAGAAACTCCAAGCATTTTCCATGTATTACCTACATAAGCTTTCTATTCAATGATACAAGACTATTCATAAGAAAACTATGAAGTAGAGGGTAAAATAGCTTGAATGGCACAGGTTCAGCAGTGTTTATTTATAACAGGCACTTTACTGATAAGATATTGAGATTTCACTTTACCCTTATTATTGATTTGTTAAGATATCCTCGTCAAATTAAAACGAGACTAACGTGTTTAATAGATAGATCTACCATGAGGTCTATATGTAAAGCACATTTCATTGAGTCCACAATCAAGAGCGTACTTGCGATTATATCATTCGTTCCATCGCGATCGAGAGTAGGTAGTCTCGATACCGTCGTCAATGTTTGTATTACCGCGTCTTTATATAATCCAACTCGCTAACTGTTGATTGATTGATTGTTTGGTGTATTACGCCGCTTTTAACAATGTTTCAGTTATATAACGGTGTATCCTGGATAAGTTACCAGTACTTCTGGCCCATTTATTCTGACACCAGCCTGTCCATTGTAATGCTAACCCCGCAACACTGAGCGCTAAAGAGGACAGCCGTTACTAACATGTTTAGGTCTTCTGTATGACCAGGCCGGGGATCTAACCCGCAGACGCTCTACTACTACACCACTGAGGCAGTAACTAACAGACACGAAAGATCCGTTTCTATCTATTTTTCGATAGGAGTGGACCGAGTAATTCATTCAGGGTCCTTGGTCAAATATGTTTCCCAATATCTCAAACAGTATGTAGTTTCGCTCAATAACATGGCTATTTATGTAGACAAATATATATTATTCGCAGCATAAAGAGTTCGTATAATTACGAGTTAGAGATACAAGTTATTTGTTTTTCATTCAAGAAAAGTAGTATTGAAAGTGAATCTGGAAATTGCAGGTAACAACTATTTCAGCGCTGACACTGTTTTGGGTTTTATTTGTCCATACAAAAAAAAGAGAATATGTAAACAAAACAATGTATAACCATGATTAGTTGTTTTATGAAATGAAATACTCGGAAATGACATAAGTTATAGAAATAACTAATAAGACAATCGCCATTTTTGAAGAAATGAAATTTGTCAATTTTACCTGTTTACCTTTCAATACGTGCACGAAGAGCACTGAGCAATACAGACACCATTTAATGAAAATTATGAACAACGTTTTTTTGCAATTATTTACCTTAAAATGAACGTACACATACCTACAACACGTCCGAACTATATATTTTTTCTGCTTCAGATAACACTACGGATTTGTGATTTTAAAGTGAAAGAGGAAGTATATTATCCTTGAAGTGTATTTATAGATATTTCATTTATTAGTTATAATCATATTTGAGTACATCCTCTGGGAAAAGTGTTTATACCCCAAAGAAATGAATTTTGAAGGGGTTATATAGGAGTCACCCTGTGGTCGGTCGGTTGGACGGGTCGGTCGGTCCGTTGCAATTTTCCTTGTCCGGAGCATAACTTGAAAACTACTAGATGGAATGTAATCAAACTGCATACGATTATACAACACAGTGAAAGGAAGTACAGTGTATAGGAACCATACCTATAATTTACCTAATTACAGAGTTATTTCCCTTTTTTACTTTTTCTTGTCTGGAGAATATCTTGAAAACTACTAGATGGAAGGTTTATTGCAAGTTTTTTACTATTTTCTTGTCCGGGAAACTACTGGATGGAATTTCTTATCAGGGGCGGCGTTCGGGGGGTATTAATCATATTCTGTGATAGCTCTAGTTTTATTATCATTGTAGGTATATATCAGTCTGTGCATCCACACAGTCTGATCAGGATCCCCACTGTTCATATTTTACTTACACAAGATTGGTAGAAACCTCAGTCGACACGTGTTAAAACGGATAAGCCTTTTAGGTGTACAAGCTGAGCTGACAATACACTGCTCAGAAACGCTAACTTGTACCTTTTACCATGGATGGGCTCCTTTATCAGTGTTACATTATCCTTTCCCCCAATGATACACGAAGATGCATACGTGAATATTAAAAAGAAAGAAGAAACGTTTCTTGTATATTAGTTTGAATGGAACAGGTTTCAACAGTGGTTAGTTGTATCGGGCTATCTACTTCACCTTGCCCTTGTTAAAAATCGTTAAGATATTCTCGTCACATTAAAACAAGACTCGTGCCCTTATTACGAACTGTGCAAGGAATCCGCCGTGATCGGGCGGTTATCGGTGTGGTCATCGGGCGTCCCGGGTCCGATCTCAAGACGCGGCGGTCATGGTGTAGTGCCATTTGGCAGGGCATATTCCCTAGCCTAATACTGGTATGTTTTCCCAGGATCATGACTAATTGAACTGGCCACAATTATCAACAGATCATTGTTTTTGTCAGTGCGATTTGAACTGTCGCGTGATTAATACATATCAAGGTCAGGATTACTTAACTATATACATGTATGTCTATGCTAACTGACCTTGCAAGTTGTTATTGACGCGCGCGTGGGAGCGCGGCGTCAGTATGGGATAGGTTTTAATTTTGTACCATGGGGTGACGGTAATCGAAAAGGGAGAGAAACCAATGTTATTATTGTTAAAAAAACCTCTGTTGTTTGATTGAAAAAAACAACCTTTATGAATCAATAAATTGTATTAACTGATTTAAGAAACAACAAGATACAAAATACGTTTGTCTTCTACCGTTATTACAAAACTTTATACACATTTAATTTGTATTTAATAACTTTTCCCCAACTGTCTAGGCTACGCTGTTTTTGATTGTTTGGTTTACGGGCCCTGACCCAATTCATCAAAGCTCAGAGAAAAAGTTCACTTTTCCCAAACTTTCTAGGCTACGCGTTTTTAATTGTTTAGTTTACGGGCCCAAAATTCGCCGGATGTTTTTGCCTATTTATAAAAGTGTGTGTGAAGTTGGCAGAGCATTAGACGTTAGACATTAGACATTCAAAAAAAATATTCGAATGTCTAATTAGACATTAGACATTCGATTAGACATTCGCTAAGTTTTGATTATCGAATGCTCTAATTAGACATTAGACATTCAATTAGACATTCAGAAAAATCGCAAATGTTAAATATCGAATGTCTAATTCGACATTCAATTAGACATTCGCAAATTACAAGATCTATTACCCAAATTCGTCGGAGGTCATTGTACATTCAAAAAACGAATGTCTAATTGGTCAGTTAGACATTAGACATTCGATTAGACATTCGCAAATTAAGGGATTTAGGCATGCAAAAAACGAATGTCTAATTGGTCAGTTAGACATTAGACATTCGATTAGACATTCGCGAATTACGATATTTAGGTTCCAAATTCGTCGTAGGTCAAACGTACAATCAAAAAACGAATGTCTAATTGGTCAGTTAGACATTAGACATTCGATTAGACATTCGCAAATTAAGAGATTTAGGTACCAAATTCGTCGGAGGTCATTGTACGTGCAACAAACGAAAGTCTAATTGGTCAGTTAGACATTAGACATTCGATTAGACATTCGCAAATTACTATACTTAGGTTCAAATTCGTCAGAGATCATTGTACATTCAAAAAACGAATGTTTAATTGGTCAGTTTAGACATTAGACATTCGATTAGACATTCGCAAATTACAAGATCTATAACCCAAATTCGTCGGAGGTCATTGTACATTAGAGAAAAACGAATGTCTAATTGGTCAGGTTAGACATTAGACATTCGATTAGACATTCGCAAATTAAGAGATTTTAGGTACCAAATTCCTCGAAGGTCATTCTACATTCAAAAAACGAATGTCTAATTGGTCAGTTAGACATTAGACATTCGATTAGACATTCGCAAATTAAGAGATTTAGGTACCAAATTCCTCGGGAGGTCATTCTACATTCAAAAAACGAATGTCTAATTGGTCAGTTAGACATTAGACATTCGATTAGACATTCGCAAATTAAGAGATTTAGGTACCAAATTCGTCGGAGGTCATTGTACGTGCAAAAAACGAATGTCTAATTGGTCAGTTAGACATTAGACATTCGATTAGACATTCGCAAATTACTATACTTAGGTTCGAAATTCGTCAGAGATCATTGTACATTCAAAAAACGAATGTCTAATTGGTCAGTTAGACATTAGACATTCGATTAGACATTCGCAAATTACAAGATCTATAACCCAAATTGTCGTCGGAGGTCATTGTACATTAAAAAACACGAATGTCTAATTGGTCAGTTAGACATTAGACATTTCGATTAGACATTCGCAAATTACTATACTTAGGTTCCAAATTCGTCAGAGATCATTGTACATTCAAAAAACGAATGTCTAATTGGTCAGTTAGACATTAGACATTTCGAGTTAGACATTCTCGCAAATTAAGAGGTTAAGGTACGAAATTTGTCTGAGGTCATTGTACACGCAAAAAACGAATGTCTTTTTGGTCAAATAACTTGAACATATTGATAACTCGAACATATCGATATCTCGAACATACCTGATGACCCGAACACATCGATATCTCGAATACATTGATAAAACGAATGTTTTTAACTTGAAAATTTATTGACAAATCGAACATATCGATATCTCGAAACTTTCGATATCTCAAACTTTCCAATATCTCGAACTTTCGATATCTCGAACTTTTCCGATATCTCGATTTTTTTTTTTTTTATATTTTTTTTTTATTTTTTTTTATTGATTTTTTTTTTCTTCTCGATATCTCGAGCTTTCCAATAACTTTTCGATATCTTAAAAAAAAAAAATCTCGATATCTCGAACTTTATCGGAAAGTTCGAGATATCGACAAGTACGAGATATCGACAAGTTCGAGATACCGAAAATTTCGAGATATCGGGAAAGTTCGAGATATCGAAAAAAATATGAAAAAAATTTGGTAAGTACGAGATATCGGACAGTTCGAGATATCGAAAAAAAATATAATTTTCTTTTTCGAAAAGTTCGAGATATCGGGAAAGTTCGAGATATCAAAAAAACAAAAAAACAAAAAAAAAAAGATATCAATATGTTCGAACATTTCGATTTCTCGATTATTTTTTTTTATATTTTTTTTTCTCGTTATCTCAGAAATTTGCGAATATCTTGATTTTTTTTTTTTTTTTTTTTTTTTTTTTTTTTTCTCGAACAGTTCGAGATATCGATTTGAAACCGTTGTATTGGTAAAAAATTAAGAAACTTCATATTGTATGGGTAACCTTTTATTATAGGCTATGGTAGCCAGGTAGAGCAATATAGGCACATCTTGGCCTTTTTGGTTATGATAAAGGGACATTTGGCCTTCTTGTTCGAAATATTTACATCCTGTCTGTTTTCACACGTTATTTAAATGTACTGAACTACATCTGCTTCCTTTAAGTCATGCTTCAAAATCATGCGCTGCGTCCTTTGATGCTCTGCATCAAAATTCGTCTTGTCATTTTATTGGCACGGATATTCAGACTCGCTTGTCGGAGATGCATTGAAGACACCAAATCATCAGAAGCAACTCATATCAATAGAGAGTGACTAAAGAAAAGTGGGCCTGATTCCACTATAAAGAGTAAAGTGTTTGATTTTTTTTTTTCAGGGTCACTCTTATTAAAGTTACAGTCATTTTTGTTTTTGTTTTGTTCTGAACCCATGCTGACTTCATGAGTCCGTTATTTTAGCCAGACACCAGTCAGACAGGTATTCGGTACCATTAGAGTTTGGAATGCGAATAATTCAGATCAGATTGCATAGATGCGCAGGCTGACCGGCACCTGTACTGGTTGCAAATGTAGTACGCCGGATGTTTGTCGTAGAACAATGTGCATATATTGACCTAACAGTGTTACTAAATCAGCCTCAGGTTAGCCCATTGCATAATTTAACAGTTATACGAACAGCTTGGCTTTAAAGTATTTCAAGTACTTCTGAATCCTGGCTTAGCCATTGATATTTTCGGATGATTGGCAAAGGTCATTGTGCCTAGTGCCGTTCGTCTTCCCCAAAATGACCATAATAGTCTATGCGGGAAAGCAGTTAGTTGCATCGAGCTGTGTACTTGTACGAGAAATCCAGGAAAATCATTGTTAGATGTTCTGACCGCTGTCATATAACTAATAAACTATTGAAAACGGCGTTAAACTTCAATATTTCAATGATTTCAGGCAATCCGTGACATCCCAGTTGCTAACAGCACCATATAGGGTTCATGGGTTCGAATTCCAGCAATAAGTTATGACTTTTGTTAAGACTTATGACAAAAAGTCAGCCTTATTTTTCTCTTTTGTGAATCGGCTAAACAGTTCATGTTGAACATGTTTTTTGGATAGAGTGTACGGTGTGGTACCGGTGCGAGAAATAAAATGTTGACCAAACCTTCAATAATAAATTAACATATTAATTGATTGAGAAATTTATGTATTCGAAGGGTAGAAAACCCGTTCATGGGTCGTATTGAAAACATGGAATGTTTGCCAAACCTTCAATAGTGAATTAACATCTTAATTGATTGATTGATCAATGTATTCGATGGGTGGAGAAACCGTTCATGCGTCGTATTGAAAACATGGAATGTTTACCAAACCTTCAATAGTGAATAAACATCTCCTTTGATTGATTGATCAATGTTTCAAAGGGTGGATAAACCGTTCATGGGTCGTAAAGAAAATATGGAATGTTGACTAAACCTTCACTAATAAATAAACATATTAATTGATTGATTGATCATTGTATTCGAAGGGTGGAGAAACCGTTCAAATGTCTTTTTGAAAACATGGAATGCTGACCAAACCTTCAATAATGAATTAACATCTTAATTGATTGATTGATCAATGTATAAGTCGACAACTATGCTGAAAGAAGGAACAATTCATACTGATTTTTTATTACTATCTCGGAAGTAAAGCAGCTTAAGAAATTAACGACGTTTGCTGGTACAGTTACCGGTACATGATGGTCTATGGCCAGTCTCGATATACTCCAGATATTCCGGACAGGATATTAGACGTTCGTTAATGTAACTCGTTATATCCTGGTTGATTGTTTCACAGTCGCCCTGAATATAAAACCCAAACATGGTTGTGAGAGAGAGAGAGAGAGAGAGAGAGAGAGAGAGAGAGAGAGAGAGAGAGAGAGAGAGAGAGAGAGAGAGAGAGAGAGAGAGAGAGAGAGAGAGAGAGAGAGAGAGAGAGAGAGAGAGACAGACAGACAGACAGACAGACAGACAGACAGAGAGAGAGAGAGAGAGAGAGAGAGAGAGAGATAGAGAGAGAGAGAGAGAGAGAGAGAGACAGACAGAGAGAGACAGACAGACAGACAGAGAGAGATACAGAGGGACATATACAGATACATACGCACAGAGACGGAGCGAGAGGCAGAGAGACAGACAGACAGTCAAACAAACATACACACATACAAAGATAGAGAGAGAGAAATTGATATGTGGTGTACTGGTACGAAAGAGCCATGACACATATGGGTATGTGAACTAGCTGCTATGGTAGACTAGTATCTGTAACTACCCCATAAAGCGTTAACGGCTAACGGACAATATACACACCGATAATACTAACATGTTAGAGCTGCTAACTATCGTGATTTTCCTAGATCACTGATCATGTACGTATGAGTGTCAAGAGTAGACACCCACCCATTATGTCCTGGGCAAGATAATCAGGTACAAAGATGCCAAAAACCTTTACGAGTATGTCAAGAGTAGACCCCTTCCCATTATGTCCTGCGAAAGTCGATCAGGTACCAAGGTGCCAAAGATACTAACGAGTATGTCAAAATAGACTCCTCCACATTATGACCTGGGCAAGTTGATCAGGTACAAAGATGCCAAAGACCCTTACGAGTATGTCAAGAGTAGACGCCTCCACATTATGACCTGGGCAAGTTGATCAGGTACAAAAATGCCAAAGACCCTTACGATTATGTCAAGAGTAGACGCCTCCACATTATGACCTGGGCAAGTTGATCAGGTACAAAGATGCCAAAGACCCTTACGAGTATGTCAATAGTAGATTCCACCCCATTATGTCCTGGGCAAGTTGATCATGTACAAAGATGCCAAAGACCCTTACGAGTATGTCAAGAGTAGACTCCTCCACATTATGACCTGGACAAGTCGATCAGGTACAAAGGTGCAAAAGATACTGACGAGTATGTCAAGAGGTGACCCCTCCCCATTATGTCTTGTACAAAAATGCCAAAGATACTTACAAGTATGTAAATAGTCTTTTGAAAGTCAATTAGGTACACAAATGCCAAAGATACTTACGAGTATGTAAATAGTACTAACGAGACACCTCCCTAGTATGTCCTGGGCAAGTTGATCAGGTACAAAGACGACAAAGATACTTACGATTATGTCAATAGGAGACTCCTCCCCATTATGTCCATTAAATCAATCATTTAGAAAGATGCCAAAGATACTTACGAGTATGACAAGGCTAGAATCCTCCCCAGTATGTCCTGGGCAAGTCGATCTGATGTCGAGCCATTTCTTAAACCACGAGATGTCACATGTGCAGTCGATTCTCGACAGTTCCAGGTTAAGTGTCTCAAGCTTGCCCAAATTTTTTAGAGATTTAGATAGTTCTGTGAGACTTGACTGGCGTAAATTCAGTTCCTGTACGGATGTAACAAATCATATAATATTTATTTTTTTACGGAATCACATGAAGGTCATTGCAAAACTCTCGCTTCATTGTCACACGACATCGCGATGTATGTTGCAATAACCATTCTTTGATAAGGATTTATCTCTGATTTATATTTCAAAAAATAACGTTCGGTGAAGTAAAGTGATTTGTTCAAGACATTCCATCAAAAAGCGTCATGATAAATTAACTTTTGTAATGTTAACTATTATAATCTACACAACTACTTTCATGTTCATTGGTAAATTCATAGTGTATTTTTTGTCGAAGGCCTTGTATTTCTGAATAAACTATTTGTATTGCATTTGTTAAAAATGAAATATCATGTCGTCCCCATAGGGTGTTCGTAACTAGTGTAGTTAAACAATTGGTTTGATATACGAGATGCTTTCATTTCATTTTTTCATTTGGCTTGTAGAATTATTTTATAAGAAATAAACAAAAACACTTTTTAATATTAAAACCCATTTTTCGAAAGCCGCAACTTAGTTTCTTCTTATTATTTAATTAAGACAATGATAAAGTGCACTAACACGTGCACATTGCGGTAGCGCATTGGTGACACAATGAATTGATTTGAGCAATCCCGCGAAAAAACCAACATTGTGATCTCTGCGTGAAGTATCGACCCGGATCAGCTTAAGCATGCCACACAGGCTTACCCGGACAGACACTTTTCGCCTCCTATAAATGTTTTAATTCAGGAATCATTACTTTATACATTTATCCCTCTAAAACGGTATGTGTCGGCCCGTATTAGCCTTTACGGATTGCGCAGGCTGATCTGGGTCGATACATTAAGCAAAGACCATAATGTTGGTTTTCTCGCGGGACGGCTCAATTTTGACGATTGATAAAAGTGAGCACCGTTTCCTATGGTTTCTCCATTTCTCTGTTTCTCCACACAACATTCTTCCCATATTACGCTGCGTAAAGTATCGACCCGGATCAGCCTAAGCATGCCACGCAGGCTAACCCGGACAAACACTTTTCGCCTCCTGTAGATTTTCTGTTTCAGGAATCATTACTCTCTATTCCCCTGAGACGGAATGTATCGGCCCGTATTAGCCTGCGCAGGCTGATATTGGTCGATACATTACACAGAGTCAATACTGTTGGTTTTCTCGCGGAACTTCTCGTATATACCACACACCTAGATAAGCGACCTTTTAAACTTTGAGACGAGCGATCATTAAGATCAGACAGAGTATGTCTGGTCAGCATATTCCTTGATCCTCATCTAATTGCACAAAAAAAAACATTGTGGAAGTGTCAGAAGAACGGTTATAACCAAAACCCGAGTTTACAAGTATGCAATTGTATCGTAAATACCATTTAATATCCAAACCACCGAAGGGTGGATTTCGTATGACGTGGGTTATGTTTGAACTCTTTCACTGCCAAATTTCACATATTCGACTCTTCCTTGTTGAAAATTGGACCACTCCATTTTTTCGCCCAAAAGGTAATTTAGTAAAATGTTATTTCTAAGTGACACACAATGCATTGTTCAGGGGAGAGAACTCATTACGAGCTGTCTCCCCCGAATCTGCATTGTTTACAAAAACCTTTAATTTCATTTGGCAGCGAAAGGGTTTCGGAAGACATTGTGAATTTTATATTACCGTGAGGTTGTTAAGGCCACACAGAGAATCGTCAGAGATGTATCGTAGGGGATTTTCGCTTAGACTCAGTGACTCCAAGCTATACAGATTCTGTAGGTCTGTGCTTTCTATGCTTCTAATCAGGTTTTGAGAAAAGTCCAGGGACTGCAGCTTGCTGAGGTCCGAGATGGAACCAGGTATACGCGTAAGGTTGCAGTTGGAGAGGCGTAAACTTGTGACATTTGAATTCTTAAGCAGCTGTATCGCTTCATCGCTGACGAATTCAAGGTTGTTACCGCTCAAACTTATGTCTTGAAGAGCCCGTAATTCACTGATGACTTCAGGGAAAGTGGTAAGACCGTCATACTCTAAACTTAGAAGTTTAAGTGTGGATGAGATGGGACCAAATGGGGCCGCCGTCATGCTCATATCGCCAAACATTATTGTTTGTCCATCGCGGCCTGGGACATTCAAATGGTCCAGGTGAAGCTCTTGTAGGTCTCTTAACGAAGTAATCGCCAGGGGGACGGCGGCTAGGGCAGCATACTCTATCGTCAGTTTCGTAAGTGTTTGCTCAAAACCGTGGAACGCATTAGAAGGTAGGTATGTAATATTAGCACCTGAAACCTTGAGCATTTGTAGCTGGTTGAGATGGGTCAGTGAGTGTGGCCATGAAATCAGAGAACTGTCACCAAATGTGAATTCTGTAAGACTGTCTCCCAATTCCCTCATAACTGAATCAGTTAGGCCATCCACTCCTCTACCATGGCCTGTGGATCTATACCCTGGAATAGGGTTCCAAGAAACATCCAAGCTTTTCAATTTCACATTTTGAAGTGCAGTCGGCAGCGTTGTCAGTCTATTATGGGCTAGATTTAAAATTTTCAGGTTACCGTCAACCCCGCTGAATGCATCTATCGCAATGTAATCTATGTCGTTGTGATCAAGACGAATTGTAGTAACATGGAGGGAAGCAAAAGAGTTACTTGTAATATTGGGCAGATTGTTATTGTTTAGCTGAAGTTCGGTGAAGGGACCGCCAACACTGGCGCTGCTAAACGTAGGTTTCACGGCAAGCCCATGTCCGGCACAGTTAATCTGCCCGCTCTGACAAAGACAGGGTGGTTTCGCCGGACAGTCCACAAACTGACCAACGGTGAATCTGGCTGTCCATAATGTCAGAACCAATAGCAAGATCTGTATATTGAAAATAATGTTGTAATGTAAATTCAGGTCAATCGCGCTACTGGCGTTTATCACAATTAAACCAATTTAGTCTTTGAAGCGAGGGTGTGTGTCGAAACATTTCATTTAAATACCGTCAAGACCATCAATCGAAGTCTTGAATTCCACGGAGAAATGTTACTTTTTGGTATTTCGGCATCCACGATAATCAAGCTATTCATACCAATATTGTATAAAAGCCTGGGTACCGAGGATGCTATCTCGGGTACACAACCTCTGTCTTCAAAACATATACTGGATGATAGACCTTCTGAGCTATATCTTTGGAGTGAATTCATAAACAATAGACTCCCGATAACTCGAAGTCGAAATAGACCAATTTATTTCGAGTTACCCACGTGTTCGATGTGTGCTTGGATTGTTGACGTGTTTTCACCTTCGTAATGTATTTATATTAAACACGTTATTATAAAAAGCAAACCAGTGATGTAATCACATCAAGAAAACAGTGCAGCAGCAGTTCGAAAGTGCTCGTTTACGCTTTTTCAAAAGGTATATCCGTTCAAGGAATTTGTTCGAGTTAAAAGGTATATTAAAAAACACACACATGAACGAGTTATCGCGAGGCCACTGTAATATTCTATATTAGTACCTGACTTTGTCAAAGAGTTGAAGAGTTTGAAGATAATGCTGACTAAATTTATATAAGCCAATTAGATCAGTGTAATATTGGAGACAATATTGAAGACAATTTAACACTCACCTTCATTTTCCTTTTTTATGTTTGACCGACGAAGATCACAGTCTCGAAATTAAGTCCCCGTTCGACAATATGGTCAAAACACGCAAAAAGAAATATGTTTGTAGTATATTACTTTCTTAGTTTAGTAAATGCTTGTGCAGACACACAGTCTAATTTCAGCTTTCACTATATGCGTTTACTGTCCTGTGGAGTTGAATGCAAGTGTTCATAACAAACAAGAAGTGTAGCCCTGCTGACTTTCATCGTGTGTGCTTCAACGTCGTGACACCTTTAAGATGCTATATGGAGAGTTGTAACGTGACGGGGCCGAAATTCTTCGAAGAGTTGACGATTTTAGGAAAAAGGTCGCACAAATAAGATAAGACAGACATTATTTGAACAAAGCCACGGGAAAAACTACTTTTTATTACTTTATCATTTCCCAAAGGCAGACACATTTTCGACGCATAAGTATCAGATAAACTTGTTCAGTATGAGCAATTTTCTTACACCTTCAAAAAGTTACAACACCAACAATTATTTGTACTTTTAAAGACTTTTCATATTTGTGCCTAAATGTTTTCAAAATCGTCTGCAGCAGATGTTTTTTTTTTTTTGTGTAGGTTGTAACCCGTTCCCACCATCAAACGTCGTTCCGGATCGGGTTGTACATCGAAATATTGCAGTCTTCCACATTCTAAAGAATTTCTAGAAAGCCTTCTCTGCAAAAACCAACCTTACAGTAATTATTACATGTGCAAATGTTATGCTAAAGGTTCCAAAAAGATACTGCTTTACAGAATCCTCTTTAAAGCCTCTGCGAATAATTGGCGAACAGAGAAGATCCAGACCTGACTGCGCTGATGCGCTGACTGACCTGAATCAAAACTGGTCGCCAATACCTAACAGTTGGTGTCCGCAAAGCACCGATAGAATGAAATTAATGCGTCAGTGAAGGACAATTTAGACGATCATAGGAATGCGTAGAGGCACACGTTGACATAGCCATTCCTTCGTAAGGTTTATTTTAACACGACATAATGTGGCATTTACAGGACTGTAACGTATTGCCATTTGAATATATCTATTCTCTTTTGATATGTGCTGTTAGATCTATTTTGAGCTAAGTCAACTCGTAACTTTTACCTTTCCACTTACACCCTTCGTCTAAAACAAGAGTCACTTCAAACGCTAACCGATTTTATATTCAGAGATGCGTTCATCTTGCTTGAATGGTGTTTTACACCGATTTTAACAATGTTTCAGATATATCACGATTTACCTTGACAAGTTACCAGTGTTACTGATCAATTTGTCCTGACACCAGCTTATCAGTCGTTATGCTGAGCGCAAAGGAGAGGAAGACATTTATACCATTTAGTTATTTGGCACAACCCCGCGGCGGGTCGAACCCGTGACCTCATGCACCCAAGGCGGACGATGTAACACTACACGACTGAGGCGGTCTTAATTCAAGGATAGTTACGAGCTAACTTGTAAAGTCAGCTTGTTGCCATAGACGTTATCCCGAGATATCCATGGTGCTTGTACAACTAAATGGCGATAAGCGTATACATATCTATCTTGTTATCTAAAATGTTGCGATTTTGGCCTTTCCTAAATATTAGATTTTGACATCGTTTTCAACAGTATTTCATCTATATCACGACGACAATACACTTGTCCACAGTTCCTGGTTGGTTAACCAGCAATAGAAAAGTTCATTCATCCTGGCCACTGTGAATAATATCAAACAAGGGGGCGCCCGTTCTCAAATCCTGCACAACCATCCACCTACATGGGTTACCTCCCCTAATATCATGCTATCGGGTGGAACCAGTTTAACCAACTACATAGCCTTAAACGAACTCAAACCTCTAACTTACCGTAATTTTCTTTTAACATGATGAGCGTACGTCTAAATAACATATAAGAACATATTAAATGAAATAAAACAAGAAGTATATGTATATGTGTATGCTATTGTTTTAATCGCCTTTAAGCTACAAGCAATATGATTTCAAATAAAAGTAGAATAAGATACATGGTTAAGGGCAACAGTGCAAGAAATGAACAAGTCAAGAACAGGTACATCATTAAAAACTTTTAAACTTTGATAAATGTCTGTGTTTATTAAGAACAGATGTCAAGATACTTGTTCGGTGTAATTCATGTTTGCGTTTTTGTAAATCAATGTTTTGTCTTTTCCGCTTCGCAATACAGTTTTCCTGTGTAAAATATGTGCTCATTGATGAGTAAAAACCAAAATGATGAAAACAATCCATTAAACTTGCAAGTGCCTTAATTATTGAATTATGCAAAATACAGACCGACGTACTTGCCTAATGAATTCATTGTCAAAAGTCGTCAAATATACGTTCATAATGTGTTCGTGTGGGTTTTTCCTATATCTAGAGGGTCTTTCCGATTCAACTTAACCAACGATGTGTATGGTTTGCATTTTTAAGCTTAATACATTTTAAGAAAATTGTTGATTTATTCCTGCCGGAAGTCCTTTTCATATTCTTTTCATATTTCATGATGTTTTCAAAACTCGTCTGTTTCAGAAGCGTCAGAAAGCGGCTATGTGAGGTCAAGACATTACCTCACTATATACGAATACATTTTCATATTGAAACATCAGGCTCTGCTAAAATAATCGTTAACAAGTGTTCTAACTAGCTTAAAAATATTAAACGTTAGTCCAAACAAAACAACCAAGTCCATTTACGTGGACCATATGTAGTAATGATTCCTTTATATTCTCAGACACATGTAGTGTTATTGTTAGAATTATAGTTAGGGCAATGCGTTATGTGAAATTCCAGATAATCCCGGATTGACGACTCGATTGTCTCGCATGATCCATCAATCTGCAGAGCATTGTGGTTACACTTATCCATGAACTGCTTCAACCAAACGATGTTACATGTGCACTCGATGGCGTCCTTTGGTAGCTTCAACTCCGTCAGATTCTTCAGAAACCTAATTGCCTCTGGTATTGTGTTTACCCTTGAGTCCGACAGATCGAGGAAGGTCAGACTCGCAAGATCCTTGAACGTTTCGTTGGCGATGTATTCCAGTGGATTCTTATTTACTCGTAGCTCTGTCAGTTTTGCCATTTTGTCGAAGTCGCTATTTTCGAAGCTGTGGATCTGGTTCTGTGCCAAATTTAACCTGGTCAGGTTCGTTAGCTTTGACAGGGCGCCTGGAACTCTAGACAAAGAGCAGTTGGCAAGGCTGATGTTCTGAATCTGCGTACCAACGGCAACCTGGACGGCGGAATCACTGACGAAAGCAAGTCGGTTTGAATCGAGGACGAGTGTGTCAACGTTTCGCAAGTACTGCAGGATAGACGGAAAGGTTCTCAAATTGTCGTCAACGAGTGAGATAAATCGAAGTTTGTTTAACAGCGACTGTCCAAATGAAGGAATAAGAATTCCGGCATCCCCAATGGCATGGTTATGGTCAAAATATAACATGTCAAGGTAGCGTAGACGAGCTAGTGCCAGCGGTAGGGCGATCAGGCTCGTATACTGGATGGATAGGGTCGTTAGGGTTCCTTCAAAACCATGAAATGCGTCGGGTGGCATTGTAAAGTATGATCCACCAGTAACGTTTAAAAATTGCAAAGCTTGTAGATGTCTCAGCGTTACTGGCCAGGATTCTACCTCTTTACTTCCAAATTCAAAATGAAGCAATGTGTCCCCAATGGCCTGCATTGTAACTTCATCGAAACTGTCCTGGTCGATTTTGTTATTAGCGACAAGGATCGTTTGTATTTGTTGAAGTTCCTTTATAGCCGTTGGAAATGTCTCTAGCAAGTTGTCATTAAGATTCAACTTTTCCAGTTTCTTTTCAATCCCACTGAACGCATTATCAGAAACATACGAGATGTTGTTGTTTTCAAGATACAAGGAATGTAAATTATGTAGGTTTCTAAAAAGTCCGTCAGTAATGTTTTCTATGGCGTTGTTGTGTAGTCTTAGTTCTGTATGGATAGTGTCTGTTCTGAAGACAGGCACCCGTGTCAGCCCTCTGGACGAGCAGTCGATCACATCTCCTGTACAGGTACAAGCTTGTAGTGAAGAGGTTGGACGGGTATCTGGACACGGTGCTTTAGTTGGAACTTGCGCTCTGACCAGGCTAGCTGCTACAACAGCCAACAGGGCTGCCGAAATGGAATGACGCATCTGAAATGAATTAAATATGCAGTGGAAGATTCCTTTCATATATGTTCTCTGGTTAGATATGTTCCGTTTCTATTCTATCCTGACGTTAATAATAATACGCAGAGTCCACAATGTTGGTTTTCTCGCGGGACTGCTCATATTTTTTATGGTAGACTTACTTTTTGACTGTGGAATGTGAGTTTTTATGAAAATAAAGCAAATGTTCCTATATAAAAACATTCGTAGATCGCATTGTTTTCAGTTTAAACAAAGTGTAAAGTGAAAATGAAGGAGTCTTGTAAATGTGTTTAACATGTATATGCCTTTGTATGCCTGCAATTATCAGTTACATATAGTAAAACAAAAACAAACATCATATAATTATTAGGAATATTTCCATATGTCGTACCACCTTAGTGGTGTAGTGGTAGAGCGTCCGCCTCGGGTGCGGGAGGTCGCGGGTTCGATCCCCGTCGTGTCATACCAAAGATTTAAAAAAATGAAGTAATGGCTGCATTCCCTCCTTGGCGCTCAGGTTTGCGGGGTTAGCATTACGACAGACTGGCTTGTGTCAAGATAAATGGATCAGTAGTTCTGGTATTTACCCAGGAAACGCGGTGATATTACTGGACAATTGTTGAAAGCGGCATAAAACACCAAACAATAATCAATCCATTTATCGTTCGAATGCATACAATTTAAAACAAAAATATAAATACGAATTGCTCTTCTTCTTGGAAATGTGTAGTTTTATGACAACTTTTTTATTAAAGGAGAATTAAAATAGTACTGTTAATATACCAATACAGTTTTGAAGACTGCATGAACACAATCAAATTTTAAATTAAACAACCATAACATAAAAAGAAAGCTACACTTACTTTTATTAAACAGTTTTTCTTTGTCCTCCTGTTGCCCTCGCACGACAAGACATTAACATAGACAACACTCACGTAAGTGATCTAACAACGCTTGACATTGCGTGTCATTTAACCCTTTCCAACATTCAACAAATTGGTAGCAGACAACTTGGCAAACATCTAGACAGTATTATCCGGACATTTTAAAATTGAATAGAATTGTAAACATTGTGGCAAAGGAAAACATTGCTTATGTCGGGTGAATTCTTCGTTTGTCATAATGTTTTTAAACGTCTTCTGCTGCAGATGAGTAAGAACGCGTTGTGAAAATGAGAAAGGTTGAAAGGTCATGTTTTGGGATATCGGGTACTGCTGGGGTGATAACAGAGTTGATAATACAAAACGTCACGGCACACGAACACCGACCTTTGGATTTAACTCTTTCCCACAAACAACAAATTTGCAGCAGACGACTTTCAAAAATGTATACTAAAAAATATGGAAAATCTCTATCATTGTGGGTGAAATTACTGAAAAAGGTAGAAAACCTTTTGTCAAAACGAGAAAATACTCGTTTTGAGCAATTTCTCCTTTTGTCGCAAAGTCGTCTGTTGCAGATGCGTCGAAATGCGTTTATAGGTTGGAAAGGGTTAAACCGCTAAAACTCGTTAAGACCAGTGAACGCCTCTGTTGTTTAGGGCTTTGTCCTTTTGTCGAGCTATCATTTAAACAGCTAGAACGTGTTAAGACCAGTGAACGCCTTTATTGTTTAGGGCTTTGTCCTTTTGTCGAGCTATCATTTAAACAGCTAAAACGTGTTAAGACCAGTGAACGACTCTGTCGTTTATGGCTTTGTCTTTTCGTCGAGCTATCATTTAACCCTTTTCAACATAAAACAAATATGCAGCAGAAGACTGTGAAAACATAGTGACAAAAACCTGAAAAAAATCTCAATACAAAATAGCTTAATTGTTAAATAAAGTTGAAAGCAGTGTGGCCAAAGGAGAACCGCCTTCATGCTTATCATGAGCAATTTCACCTTTGTCACAATGTTTTCAAAAGTCTTCTGCTAAAGATGCGTCAAAATGCGTCTATAGGGGGAATGGGTAAAACAGCTAGAACGTGTTAAGACCAGTGAACGCCTCTGTTGTTGAAAGTTTTGTCTATTTGTCGAGCTATCATTTAATGGTAACAGAAGCTAAGGGAATGTGTGGAGGGACTACGTGAATATATGACCAGTATGTCTTCAGAGAATACTAATATGAATTGACTAATTGCAAATCGGACGAGGCTGCCATCAGGATCAACTGAATAAGGTGCTCTCTCAGGAAAAGTGAGCATTCGCCGAATTAACAACAATACCGATGCAGGTCTTCGAGTATATAGTACATTTTGTTTGACTGTCATCCATAACAAACGTTAAAACGTTCTAATACTAACATGACGTTACTTTTGAAAGTAAAACCTGGATTGTATTGTAAGATATAAAACAAGGCCTATTTTGTTACATAGTGGCGAATCCGGTTTTGCAGGTTTTTAGATAAGCCCGGGGGGAACATTAACATGCTGTTAAGATATTGACCGGGAAGTTTTAAAGCATGGCCCAATTCCAAATGTTGATTTGGTCACTAGGATACTATCTGTTACATTGCTCTTTTTTTAAAAGCTAATCCTATCCTTCATACAGATGACATTGCTTTATCAACAGAAATCAAGCAAACGGCTTATTACTAGCTAAGTTGGTTCCTTTTTCTATATAAAGATACTTTCATATTCTTCAACTTCATCCGTTCTTATAATGAATTCAATGTGGAAAGCATGGAGTCAGTTTTAAGGATCAAACAGATAAATATTTTAGGAACAGGTAATGAAATGCATAAGGGGCCTTTGTTTTGAAATGGATGATATATTGCGTTCATTTTAAGTTTACAAATGATAACATTTTGTTTCTGTCCTGTTTGCTTTATACTCGATACAAACTTTAATTTGAAAATAAAAAGAACATTTATAGGATTATCTCTATGTCATCACAAAAATAATCAATTTAAATAGACTGGTCATGCGTCGAAGTCCTTTTCTGAGTAGTGTTTCACCTTTGCTTTCAATATAGCAAAAAAAAAAGCAAAATGATTTAATTAAAATGATATTGCCGCCTATATATTTGATTTAAAAACGTGAGGTAATTACCAGTAAACACCAGTACTCAACAAAATAGTCTTTCTAAGCAGAGACTGCTAGACACTTTGTGGGAGATGAATGCCGCTTGTTTATTGCAGTTTGTCAAACGTCGGAGAGAATGATGGCCGACCTCTGTTTCTAACTCACAACCCCTGGATTGATAGCCTGCGTCACTACAAACTGGGCTACCGACCTTCGGAGGTTTTGAAATTAATAATAGAAAGAGATTGCAAAAAGTCCGTTATTTGGAACTAACTGTTTTTCATGGTGCTGTTGCCACTCGATGGCGGACATAAGCATAATCAAACAGTCTCTGATCTGGACATTTCTTGCCGTAAAGTCCCGGTATGATGTGGTCAAGTTTACACATAATTTATGTATGGTTTTACACCCTCGCTATCTGACCAGGCTCTATGCTGCCGACTACTCAGCTTATCATCTTCATATTCATAGAATAGGATGGATTTGGACTCTTTCAAATGCATAGTTGGACAAGCCAATATAACATAATTCTGCATTGAGAAGGTTAAAGTAATTAACAACACCTGAGTTGTTGCGAAGTTACAATCCCGGCTTTGTCAGCATTCTTTGGGATGATTGGAAAAGTACATTGTGACTAACGGTATTCGTATTGTACCAATAAACGAACATAATAAAGAAACTATAAAAGTCTTGTGTGGAGGGAGTATTTTATCGTGGAAGCCAGGAACACGTGGATAGGTAATTTTGCTCCGTGATATATCTGACATTCTGATGAGAATGGCGCCCAAACATCAAGCAATCAATCAATCATTAATTGGTGTACTAGTTCAAATGATAACAACCACCGATTTACACATTGATATCAAAGCGCCTCCATGGTTTTCAATCGGTTCCACTGAAACAAATATCCTGACGCCGGATTTAAACCTTTACCACAACCAATAAATCAGCACCAGATGACTTTTAAAATGATTAGCGAAAATGACGAGAAGAAATTCTCTATAAATGAAAGTTAAATTAATTGTGATAATTGGATAAATTGCACATATAAATAGTTCTCCCTTTTGAAAAAATGCCTTTAACTGGTATGCTGCAGTCGCATTTAAATGAATGTGTAAGTAAAAAGGGGGTAAGCACTATCCTCGCAGCCAAAAGTAACAAGAAATGAAGTTAATTCTTCATTTTCTAAATAATTTGATAACATCTCATTTGTAGATATTTTTCATAATTTTTCTCCGACGTTTTCAAAGTCGTCTGCTGCAATTTTTTCCTTTTGCCAAATTGTTTCGAGCTCTATGCAATGATAACTCTTTAATTTGTAGATATTTTTTATATTTTTCTCCGGCGTTTGTCAAAGTCGTCTGCTGCAGTTTTGTAGTATATATAGGTTTTGTAGGTAAAACCCTTATCCAGCTATACGCGATTTTACAAGTTCTTGCTTGCTATTGACAGGTCGTTAATGTGTAGCGACCAATGCAGGATAGTCTGGGTCTACATTATTCGCATGTCGTTTGCTGCAATTTGTTGCCAAATTGTGACGAGCTCTATGCAGTGATAAAATTTCATTTGTAGATATTTTTCATATTTTTCTCCGACGTTTTCAAGGTCGTCAGCTACAGTTTTGTCGTATATGGGAAAAGGCTAAACCCTTATCCAGCTATACGCGACTTTACAAGTTATTGCTTGCTTTTGACAGGTATTTAGTGTGTAGCGACCAATGCGGGATAATCTGGGTCTACATTAGTGGCAAATGTTGTTGAAAGTCGTGTGCAGCAGGATAAGGTTGAGCTAATAGTAATTTGTTTAACAAAATGAAAGAAAATGAAAATATCTGAAGAAGAAACATATCGTTTTATTCAAAAGAATTTCATCACATATCACTTCTTTACAGATAATTAATCTTGTCAACTGAACGTCGCTCCTAGAAAACTAAAATAAGCATGCCAAGTGTAAATAGTGTGCATCACTGCAACTGTTGTGATTTGATCCCTTTATTAATGATAGTAATGTCATAGGAAACCAGTCATTGCAACACACAAGGATCCCGATCAACCAGTGCACAACAGCATACTGATCGAAATCTTCATGTTCTTCGTTTAGCCATTTAAGTAGTTCACGTATGTTTCCGGCTATATTAAAGTCATGGTAATATGTGTTCTAAAGTGTCAACAAGTTTTCCAAATTGTCAATAAGTATACCCGAAAGGTGTGTGTAGATGCGACAAGGCTCATTGCTATTTACTCATTATCATTCCTAAATTAAACTTCATTTATAAACATTGTCATGTTTCTGTCAGCTTATGGATTAGAACAGTGCATTGGGCAAACTTGCTTGATTCTTGTTTCCGCGTAGTTGTTAATCTCCATTCTGATGGTCTCGCATTCTCCACGAACAATAACTTTGTTACCGCTAGCTTGTTTATCCATAAAACAGGTCAACCAGCTCAGGTCACATGTGCATTCTATTCTTGGATACTCGCTGCTGAGATCTAACGTCGCAAGCTGTGGGATATTCTGAATGGCATTGGGTACCAGATACAAATTTGTTTCTTGCATGATTAACTCTTTCATGTCTCGAAGGTCATGGAACGTACTACTGGAAACGTACTGCAACGGGTTAAAGGACACGTTCAAACTCCTTAATTGTTGCATGTTTTGGAGGTCGTTCTTCTCAATCGTCGTGATCGAATTGTTGGAAAGGTCAAGGTTGATCAGGTTAGAGAGGCGTGATAAAGCGCCTGGTATTCGGTCAAGGTTACATTTGACAAGATCCAGTGTGGTCAGATTACTGCCAATTACACTGACCGTCTGGTCGCTGATGAATTCGAGGTCATTCCTGGCTAACGATAGATTATGTAGCTGTGACAGTGTCTGTAGTACGGACGGGAATACGGTCAGATTGTTGTTTTCCAAGGACATTGTTTGCAGCGTTTTGGAAAGACCGGTGAAAGCTGGTATCAGAATTCCGGCGTCTTTGACATGGACGTTGTTATCAAAGTGGAGCTCGTTAACGCTGTGAAGATTTTGTAACGCCATCGGCACAGCAATGAGCTTGGTATTCTGGATCCACAGTTTGGTCAGAGTCCACTCGAAACCGCTGAAAGCCGTCATATTGATTTGCTCCATTTGACCACCGTAGAACTTTAGGATTCGTAAAGCTTGTAGATGATGCATACTTGATGGCCATTCTTTTAACTCGGGGCTGCCGAATCGAAACTCTTGAATGAAGTCACCCAATTGTCGCATGGTGGAACCAACGAATCCGTTATGAGAGATGGGATTATACGCGACGTCAAGGAAGTTAATGGCTGTCAGTTTAGCAAGAACCGATGGCAGGAAAAAAAGATTGTTATTTCTCAGATCTAAGACTTTCAGCTGACCCAGTATGTTGGTGAAAGACTCATTATGAATCGACGAAATGTTGTTGTTATTCAAATACAACTCGCTGATGTTTAGAGCCGTAAAAGCGCTTGCAGGAATGCTTGTCATTTGATTATCCCCCAGTCGCAATCCAATGAAAGGAAAGCTGCTAGAATCGAAATGTGGCAAATTTACCAGGTTTTTGTTTGTACAGTCGATATCTTTGACGTCCGCAACTACGTTACAGGAACAAGCAGACCCGGAATAACCGACAGGACAGTCCCTATTTTTCATATATTGACCTTCGATCTTCTGCGATAAGGAAGCAACCAGCACTATGAGACACACAACCTGTACAAAATGAAACAGAATATTAAAAACACTGTCTCACTAACGTTCATAAGACCACCTCGGGCGTGCAGTTGTATCTCGTCTCCCTCGGGTACTGGAAGTCGCGGGTACGATCCTCCGGTCGAAGTGTCATACCAACGATTTTTAAAACATTATTTCCCTTCTTGGGGAACTGGATAGTGTGATTAACATTACGACGAGCTCACATATTTGTCACTATAAATGGAACAGTAGTACTGGTAACTAACTTACTCCGGACATGCCGTGATATAACTGAAAAGCTGTTGAAAGCGACGTTGAACACCATACAAACAAACAAATCATGATCACCAAAGTATAGCAACAAATAAATGTGCAGCCAAGACTGTGGTTAGCCTTTATAAATACTGGATAGTTGGCTGCTTTAGTGAATGATCAAAACTGATTTCATCGAATGAGCAAAAGTTGAAATAAAAGTCGATTATTCATCTAAGATGCTTTTTCGGTAGACAACGTGGTGCACCCCTATGCTGCATAACCTCTATCAACAATATTACGTACACAATGTAGTTCCCCAGGGAAAGTAAAATTGGTTCGTTTTTGTTTATTTAGAATAAAAGCTATTGTTCATGAAATGAAATTAACTTTTAATGTGCATTGACGTAAAACTAGTGGAGCTGCACGTCTAGTTTTGTGTCGAAATATGTATGAGCCGTTCCACGAGAAAATCAACAATATGTATCAACCAATATAAGCCTAAGCATGCCGCGCAGGCTTATCCGGCCAGACAAGTTTCGTCTCCTGTGGATTTACTGTTTCAGGAATCATATCTCGTTACCTCTACCCCCTGAGACGGAACGTTCGGCCCGGATTAGCCTGCGCAGGATGATCTTGGTCGTTACATTACGCAGAGTCCATAATGTTGGTTTTCTCTAGGAACGGCTCATATATAATATATATATGTAATACATAGGCGGACATTGAAGACCCTGACGAGCCAGTTCGTATGCGTGTTAACGTTACACAGATACAGGCAGACCTCAAACAGGTAAACGCGGGTCATTTATTCAAGTCATATCAGACAAATAGTTTAATGAAACAAAACTCGTATTACCTTTAGGGCCATGTTTTCACTATTGAAAGCAGCTGACTCTTCTGTGTAGATCTGTAAAAACAATTAATTCATGTTTGTAAAAGTCGTCTTATGCATATCAACCATTTCCCACTCGCATCCGCATTTTGACTCATTTGCAGGAGGCGATATTTGAACACATTGTGGACGGAAAATGAAGCAATTACCCATAATGATCAATGTCTCCTCTTATCACAATGTTTTCAACTAAACCAGGTTATCTACGTCCCTGACTAAGCTCAATAATAACACGTTCATTTACAGATACTTTTGTGTGCTTTTGCCTATAGGTCTTCAAGGTTCTCCGCTGCAGTTTCGTTGTATTTGGGAAAATGTTGCAAGACACATAAAGAAGAGTGAATGTAATGAACTATCCCTCTGATATATGTTAATACTACAAATATGTCGTTTAATACAATACGAAATATCAAGGCATTCATATACTGACACACATATATAGTTGATTCACTTGGCGGTACCGTGTACAAGACTAAGAAGAAAAAGAAGAACCGTTCATTTAATTTTCGAAATACTACACTATATTTACGTGAAATTCTCAAAATGCACAATATATGTATTACTATAGATTATTTAGATATATATATTGATTTGTTTTGTGGTCGTAAATGGGGTTTTTTCCAGAAAAAAAAATTGATGTACTTGTTACCTTTATTATTCTTTTAATTAATTCATTTTAAACGAAAAAAACAAAACAATTCATGTATTCAAGTACTAATCAAATCAAATAATAATTTTACTCAAATGATGAAAGAAAATACAAATAAAAAAACTCACCCGAGCTCAGCCGGAAAAGAATGGAGATAAATGCATAAAATACCCGACTTAAGTTTTACTGATAAGACAATAACACCGATGATGACTTATTTCCAAAGAAGAACAACTTTGTATTTGTACAAGGTGTAGTTATCTTCGTTTCGAATTACGCATTAAACGCGGCCACCCAATCGTTTGCAGCCAAAACCGGGAGGAAACACTTACCCTGCTGAATACCTTACATCGCCAACATTGGTTTTCTAAATATTCTTACTCCTCAGTTTGTATTGTTTTATATATGGTTTTATGTTGCTTCTGCATTAGACGAATTTTGAGTACATTGTATAATGACCAATATCTCCTTTGTATCAAAGTGTTTCAACTCTTTTCAGTAATTACACTTTCAGTTATAGAGGGAAAGGGTTAGAGAATAGTTACATGCTTTTCTAATGGCAACTCTGATCTGTATCTCAACTCAGGATCTTTCTTCTGTATTCTCGTTCAGTGTTCACTGATCATTTTCCATTTAATTACTTTTCCAGTTCAGTTTCCAAATAGACAGGAAGCATACGAATTTACATACGTTTGTTGTTCGTAATATTTTCTTTGTAAACTTATATTTCGATTTTATTTTCTTTAATTGTTTGATCAAAAGTCAGTAATGTTGAAGGTAATATATCAGTTTAAATTAAATTAAATACGTTCAGTATGTTAATTAGGATTTTTACACTTTAATTGAATAACTGTTTGGCATCAACTTCAGAGCATCAGTCTGTAACTATTAATTAGTATCAGAAACCTATCTGTATCGATATGTATAACATATTCAGGCTGGCGCTGCAGAAGGCTCCAGGAGTCTATACACAGAAATATGCTAAAAAATGTACGGAACGGCTTATGGAACGAACAAAATCAGCCCGTTTTTCTGTTAAAAGACACCGTCTGAATTTAAAGCAGGAACGTTGC
Organism: Serripes groenlandicus; assembly: GCA_031761405.1. Classification (NCBI taxonomy): domain Eukaryota; kingdom Metazoa; phylum Mollusca; class Bivalvia; order Cardiida; family Cardiidae; genus Serripes; species Serripes groenlandicus. The sequence goes on from JASEVX010000008.1 coordinate 53,722,566, forward strand.
CATCAACCACGTTTCCCAAGAAACTATCGAAGTAGAATCATACTAATTTGGTAAGATATTATTGAATAATAAGCACTGATTTATTTAGGTTAACTTTTTCTAATGTTATGACATAAATATTGTGTTGGTCCCATCCCCTGACCCTGTAGCCCAGTCGGTAGCCACGCATGCTGTCAATTCAAGGGTTGGTAGTTCGAACTGTTCTGTAGAGTGCTGGTGTAAGAAAAAATGATACACATAGGGAGGTTATACGGTCGCCGAGATATGAATGAAAGACGCACACAAATAAGGAATAATAAATGTAATTATGTATATGCACATACACTGGTAACATAATATTTTAATACATATTGGTAAGTCTTCCAGCTATGAATTGTGTTTAATGATACAAACCTTTTGCCTATCACATCCCTTCAAGATCTTTTAAGATCAGTAAAATAGTTTGCGCTTTTGTCTGAGTGGTTGTTATGTGTATGGCCAACATAAACGCTCAAATGATGTGGTGATAATTAAGTTGTAATTACTATTTATAGGTAGAGCTCTTGAATCAGCCGTGGATGTTCATGTAGTTCATGTAGAATTAGAAACCTGATAAGCAGTAACTTTTCTCCAATAAACATTCAGGATCCCACTATCATTGTCATAGACCTGGAAACTACAGACCTAAGTAAGTAAGATTTAAATAATAGTAAAAAACACAGCTTTCTTATAAGCAAAACGTGAATTGATTAAACCCAAATTAACCTTTTGCGCCTATATTGATTACAGGCTAACGGGTGTTCGTTCTTCCGGAGCCATATCCAAGACCATCTTCGGTACCCAGGCTATTCATAAACTATTTGATACCCTGGGCAATTTGGCTGTAAAAATATCGTACTCATGAATAATTTATAAGGTGAAATGCAGCCGCTTGATTGGCCGCATGACACAAATCTCATGCGATACGAAAATTACAGTGTAGTCACGGAGGTAATCGTGGTGCATGCTTTAGGAAGTTTTGCTAGCCAATTTGCCCGGGATATCATATGTTTTATGAATAGTATGGGTACCGAGGATGATCTAAGACATGGTTGGATGGATTTGACTTTATGTACATGTGAAACACCTCAGGGAAATGTCAGGCGGCAAGTTTCAATAAGATTGCCTCAAAGCACCAGATATTTTCACTTGATATTATAAATGAACTGAAAATCATGGTTTATTTAACAATTACATGTAGCTTGTGAACACTGTACAGGTCACATTGAACATCAAATATTCATGAAAATTAATCAGAACTAGTTTTGAATTCATAAAACTATTATGCTTTGCAGTACGTGGAAACCAGATACCCCACATTACACAAATATCAGCTGCTGAAGTGGAAGGTTCACGATCGTTTAACACGTATGTCATTCCAACACAGCCGATTGCCTTTGGAGCTCAACAAATTACTGGAATAATTGTCACAAATGGGAAAATAACAGTTCATGGTCAGCAAGTTGAAATTGTTGCAGACAGTCTTACAAAACGTTATAGCTTCATTGGAAATGTTTCCAAATGTTGTCATCATCGCACATAATGGGAAAGTTTTTGACTTTCCAGCACTGATGTTTGCTGTTTCAGATAACAAACTGTTGAACAAGTTTAAGAAGTGTGTTATTGGTTGTGCAGATTCTTTGAGTATATTCATGAAGTGTTTTTCTAATAGGTCAACATACAAACAAGGGAATTTAGTTCGGGATATTTTAAATGTAAAATATAAGGTTCATGATGCCCAAGAGGATGTAAGTGCTCTTCGAGATCTGTTAAGGTTTGCAGATTTAGCTGTAACAGATTTCCTGAAGTTAACGTTTTCCCCAAGAGCTGTTCACCTCCTGCTGAAACAAAGGAACGAAAATCATAGAACTTGCCATCATTGTCTGAACTTGTTGCATGTCGGGATAGGGAAGATGGACTAATGAGCGTATTTACGTTCGAAAACTCAGAGGGACAGCCTCGGGTTACAAATACTAAGCGATCTTTAATAAAATGCAATACCAAAACTACAAGAATATCTGGAAAAAAAGTAAGGTACTTCATACTTTTATAATCTCCCCCAAAGCACTGGTGTGAGGAAGCAAAAGAAAACACATGGATAAGTGAACAACTGGATACTATGATACGACTGAAAAAGTGTTGGAAAATTAGTCTAACCCCATTCAATCAATCATTAACCCTCCTGCTGAAACAAAGGAACGAAAATCATAGAACTTGCCATCATTGTCTGAACTTGTTGCATGTCGGGATAGGGAAGATGGACTAATGAGCGTATTTACGTTCGAAAACTCAGAGGGACAGCCTCGGGTTACAAATACTAAGCGATCTTTAATAAAATGCAATACCAAAACTACAAGAATATCTGGAAAAAAAGTAAGGTACTTCATACTTTTATAATCTCCCCCAAAGCACTGGTGTGGGGAAGCAAAAGAAAACACATGGATAAGTGAACAACTGGATACTATGATACGACTGAAAAAGTGTTGGAAAATTAGTCTAACCCCATTCAATCAATCAAAAAAAGTAAGGTACTTCATACTTTTATAATCTCCCCCAAAGCACTGGTGTGGGGAAGCAAAAGAAAACACATGGATAAGTGAACAACTGGATACTATGATACGACTGAAAAAGTGTTGGAAAATTAGTCTAACCCCATTCAATCAATCATTAACCCCCCCCCCCCTCCCCCCCCCCCCCCCCCCCCCCCCCCCCCCCCCCCCCGTCCGCAAAGACTGGATTTCTCAGCAAATGCCGCATATTGAGAGATCAGAACTTAATTATGTATAACAAGTCTAAATGCTACAGTTTAGACAAAGTTTAAAACAATAGATTTCAGATTTTATTTTTATTTTCTGATCATTATTGTTTCGGTTTCTGCTTTTGTCTTTTTCGAGCACAAAATTTGGCCTAGATAACATAGGCAAACAAGTAAATTTTGATTTTCTTTTTTTCATAAAATCCAAGAGCTATAGCTCTGGTTGTACCAATTGGATTTGGTCCATAATTAAACTTAAGAGAGATGGTAATAAACATTGTTACCAAATCTTATGATCATTGTTATACAATTGAGGTTTGGACAGTGTAAGCTGTTTTCGAAATAGTTCGGATGCTAACAACAATGAAAGATGCCATTTCATGTTTAGGGGTTACTTTATGGTATATACAATGTAAACGCTGTAGTTAAAGTTCATAATTTTCACATATTCAATAAAAAACAAATATGATACTGATTTTTTTTTTATGCAGGTTTCATCCATGTACTTGCAATATGTAGCACACGAAATTGGTGGAAATATTTAGCATTATTAAAGAGAATCTTGCGTAGTGAAGGAGATTATAAGGAACAATAGTTTAGGTGTGAAATGATTTTTATTTTTGTATTTTGTTTCTGTATACCCTTTACAAAAATTAAGACTAAATCGGTTAAATATTACACATATTTCATCATAAAAAAATAATGATTTTACACTTTTAGTCATTGCCTGTTTGTATTTTTGTTCCAAGCTAAACATAGCGGTTCAGTATATAATATTCATACATTGAGTAACGGGTTGGACAATCTCTTACAAATTCACTATTCCATGTCTGATATATTATGTTTTTAGAATTTAATATCATTACGATAATTCTTGATATCATGTATTAGAGTTCCGGAACCTGAATATATTGATAACTGAGTAGTTAACAATGTAGACAACGATTAGATTTATTGATTGTTAGACGATTTACGCCGCTTTCAACAAGTTTTCAGTTAGATCACGGCGTTTTCCTGGGTAAGTTACAAGTACTACTGGTCGACTTATCCTGCCACCAGCCACCAGCCATCCAGTCGTAATGCTAACCCCACAAACATGAGCGCCAAGGATGGCAGCCATTATTACCGTTTTTAGTTTTTCGTCAATTGCATTTATAGGATCCCGTTACGGAAAGACAATTCTTAAGACAGCTCAAATGCATATCCACCTTTGGCATTCTCGCAAATTAATCTGATATAGCTATGTCCGTTATGCAATTACTCATATGTTTTAAAATATGTCACTGAAGACTAAGTAAATGCGTCATATGATTCGAGTAGAAAACCATCCTTAACATATGTATAACAAGTAGTGACTGGCTTCACATTTGTTTGAGCTCATACAATTGTTACTATGACGCATTCAGCATTGCTCTCGAAGCAACCTTAACTATTTCAGCGCCGAATTGTTTGAAGTAGACTCTCCTATGTTCAGAATCGGGCTTTTTCATTTATCTTGTAATAATAGTTTGGAAACAGAAGGGCAAATAATAAGAGTTGTTTGTCAAAACCTCAATATTGCCTTAAAGGGTTAACCTACTTATGTTTTCTTATTCTAAATGTTATCAGTTTCTTGAAACCTGCAATGATTAATTGGTGAACAATGCAGAGTAAGCTCATACTGCGTGGAATCGAATTAAACAGACTTTTGACTTCAAACTCCTCGTTTCTACCCGAATGAACCGAGGGAGTGCGTAATACACCGATGGAAAAGGTTATGCTTGATATATTCGACGTTTCCGTTGTTTTCAAAGGTTGCTCAGTTTTATCAAGGTGAAATTGCTTACACTTACTCTTGACTCTTGGGAAACAAGTATGAACCTCGATGGTGTAGTCATAGAGCGTCCGCGTCGGGTGCGAGAGGTTGTGGGTTCGCTCACCTGTTGGGACAAACCATATACTTTAATAAATGACAGTTATGACTTTCCTTCCTTGGAGCTCAGGACTGTGGGGTTATCAAAACGACTGGCTCGCTGGTGTCAGGATAAATGGATCACTAGTACTGGTAACTAATCCAAGAAACGCCGTGATATAACTGAACATTTGCAGAAAGCGGCATAAAACAGCGTTAATCATTGTCATCAAACAAGGTACAACATTACGCTATATATTCTTCAATGGCGGATTCCTTGGATATGGTGTAAGAGGAATCAAATCGGTCACGACACTCGAAAACCGACATTCGGAGTTATTGGCTTAAATAGTACTTACGATCAAATGATATGCTTTTATAGACATTTATTTTACCATAACTGTTCTCGACAGGCTTCCCGGATGCCTGTACTACTATATTGTAAATATGTAATGCCCATGTGGCCGGTGGACTCTCAATAAGAATGGCAGCCACAGTCGGAACATTGCTTGAACCGTAAGCGCCGGCTAAAAGGGTCTGAACGATTGGAGACAATGCAACTCTTGAGCTCTAGCAGGTGGGGTGAATTGGTTTCACGCCATATATATGTGTCCCCCAGATATGACATGTATATCAGTTTAAGTATATTGAATATACTGATCTGTTATCATATAGGATAGTTATGGCAATAATAAATGCCCATTTTTAGTCTAACTCATTCTTGGTTGTTTTTACATGACATACTAGTCCTCCTGCCCTCGGTCCATCCTTTGAAGTGGCATTTTCGATGAACATGACATAAATAGTTTTATATCGATGTCAATATAAGGTGTGGGGCCGTTATCATCTGTCCTGTTTTTCGCGATATGACCTTACCTGTTTGAAAGCGGCTTAACTCTTTCAGCTCCGAATTGTTTAAAGTAGACTCTCCCATGTTAAAAATCGTTTTTTTAATTTATGAACGTGTTGGACTATTTTGGTAACTAAAAGGCAAACAATGCTGATTTCAGGTGAGACAGCTCGTCACGAGCTGGCTTACCTGAATCTGCATTGTTTGCAAAAACCTCAATATTGCCTGTGGCGCTGAAAGAGTTAAAGTCCCAAAACAAACAAACTAGATTGTAAAAAGGAAGATCCTGGTCTGACATCACGACGGTACAAGCTGACCTGGATCTTTTGCAGTGGCTTCACCCCGAGGGTAGGTGAAATGATGAAATACGTAGGAACATTAAATTATATGTTCAACTGAATTTAGTGTGAACTCATCGTAAAGTGAGTATTCAACAAGGATAATCCACTTTGTAAAAATATTTAAATCTATTTTACTTTTGCATTAAATGCTAGTTTGGACGAATTGTAAAACATATAGAGAAAAGCATTTAAACTTGTAACGAATGTGTAGGGTCTCTTGCAATCTCATTTAAATCTGACAAAAAAACTTCTATGTACGTATACGAGTGCGCGAGTTTAGATCTGGTTTTAATGAGATTGGTTGACTTGGAGACATAGTGAAACATTATTTTAAAAAGAAAAATTGCTCAACATGACCTAGGTCTCTTTTCCGGGGTTTAAAGTCGTCTGCTGAACATTCAAATAGTTCATCCTGCACGGCGAGGGTAAACAAAATCAAGTCAGGTCAGGTCAGGTCGTAAAAGGAGGACATGTTTAACATGATCAAGATTAACAGACGGGTCTTATCGCATACATGGCGACACAAACATTTAGGACTTCTATGACATGTGTTAACCCTTTTCCCACTTGTAGACGAATTATGACGCATCTGCAGCAGACGACTTTTGAAATCATTGTGACAAAAGGAGAAATTGCTCATAATGAGCATTTTTTTCCTTTTGTCACAATGATTTTAACTCTACTCAATAATTATACCATCATTTATAAAGATTTTCTATTTTTTGGATTTGATAATTTCAAAGTCGTCCGCTGCGGATTTATTTTACGTGAGAAAAGGTTGATGCGATAACCTATATCTCTATTTTTAGTAACAGTTCTTCGAAAAACAAACTTTTCAAAACACTAGATCTTGGACAACGACGGCACGTTTGCGTTGAATGATGTTAATGTCGATTTCAACGCTTATTCAGTTACATCGTATATCGCTCTTTTGATTGATTGATTGATACATTGGGGTTTAACGCCGTTTTTAACAATTTCTCAGTTATATCACGGCGGCCAGTTCACCTACTCATGCATTTCCTGGTTTTCTCACACCAGTACTCCACACAACAATCTTTCCAAGCAACTGGCTGCTTTTCCACATAGACTTAGCCCATTGGTGGAAGACAAATGTCGCATGTCGAATTGACGTTTGTCAATCCTCGGAAAGAAAGTTGACCGAGCCGGGATTCGAACTCACAACCCCTGGATTGACAAGCCCGCGTCGCTACCGACTGAGCTACCGGGGCTCGGCATCGCTCTTCTGAAGATACAAGACTGTTTGGTGTTTTACGCCTCTTTCAACAAGTGTTTAGTTATATCAAGGCGTTTGGTAAGTTACCAGTACTACTACTGGTCCATTTATCCTGACACCATCCAGCCAGTCGTAATTGCTAACCCCGGAACCATGAGCGACAAGCCGGGCAGCCATTACTACCATTTTTAAAGTATTCGGTATGACCTGGCCGGGGATCGAGGAAGATACCAGAACTACCAGTATGTTCATAGTAACACCATCGCATAAACAGCCGAGCCCCGGTAGCCAGTCGGTAGCGACGCGGGCTGTCAATCCACGGGTTGTGAGTTCGAATCCCGGCTCGGCCAACTTTCTTTCCGACGATTGACAAAAGTCAATGCGACACATGCATCATTCGTCTTCCACCAATGGGCTAAATCTATGTGTGGAAAAGCAGCAAGTTGCTTGGGAAGATTGTAGTGTGGAGTACTGGTGTGAGAAAACCAGGAAATGCATGAGTAGGTGAACTGGCCGCCGTGATATAACTGAGAAATTGTTAAAAACGGCGTTCAATCAATCATCCCATAAACACTTAAGCACTATTACTGGTGATTCAGGAAGACAAGTGTTACTACAGTGTATCTGAACTGTTCAGCAACTTTTGACAGAGTGTTACAATAAACGTCTGACAAATATTTTGCATTTGTATCAGACAGCATGCATCCACAGGCAGTTCCGACTTTATCTACGATGTTCGTAAATACGCCGAAGTTGCTGGTTTCCTACCGTCTTCGTGCGTGTTGTAGTGGTAAGAGCGTCCGCCTCGGCAGCGGGATACCAGGATTCGGTCTTGTTGGCGTTAAGTGTAGCAGGGGAAGCATTAAGACTGGTCCTTCGCTAAATAGTACCGGTAAAACTGGTAGTTTACTTAGGAAAACGCAGGGATGTAACTGAAATTCAGTTGAAAATGACTTTAAGCATCTTTCAAACGAGTTCTTGCGCTCGATTCAAATGTACTTTATATTTGCGTCCTGTGTATGGCCCGTCGTGGACACCTCAATGTACTGTTTTTAAAATCTGTTCTTAACGACAATTCTGCAGCAGACGACTTCGAACATATTTTGTCAAAAAATAGAAAATCTCCATAATTGAATGGATAACCTATGACAAAAAGTGGAAAACATTGTGGCAAAAGGAGAAATTGCACGTTTTGTGCAATTTCTGCTTTTGTCACAATGTTTTCAAAAAGCCGTCTGCTGCAGAAGCGTCAGAAAGCTTCTATATGAGGGAAAGAGTTAAACAGACTGGGTACGTATATACACGTATATAGAATGGAAAAATACTTTCCTCTTGCCTACGTGCAGATATATTTTCACGAATCTGATAACTTATGAACAAAAATTGACAAAAATGCGAAATGACTATAGATTATCAATTTCTACTTTTACCACAAACATTTAAACTCGATTCAAGAATCCTTTAAATACTTAGATTTATACAGATTTCCCCTATGTTCGTCGACATGTTTATAAAGTCCTCTGTTGCAGCTTTATTTTATATGAGAATGAGTTAAAGCCAGAATACATACATCATTAGTGTAAAAGTTTAAACATATGGCTATAGTTGTAATTCCGCCTTTTTCCACAATGTCTGGTAAAATGAGAGGTATGACAAGCAACAATTTCAACCTTTAGTAACACATTGATAAGCCTTTCTTTGATGGCTTAATTCGATAGAGATGTAACATTATTGTTATACAACTTGTAATTACATCTCTCTTGAACAAAGCCAGTAACTAGACAACTTTCATACGTGAAAACTTTGTGCGTTCAAGACACAACAAAGGTTAAAAGATCTTGAGTGCGAACTTTCCGCCATATTTTTGGACTTTTGTCAACAGTAAATAAAGATAACAGATCTTCCCGAAGACAAAGTAAGTAATTGCTCTGGTATTTACTTGTAACATGATGTCGTGGTGATTCAATGTCTTATGCTAAATGAGTTTGTTTCAAGCTTTGCCACAATAAAAAATAAATCTGTAACGTCACTGAAAAAACACGCTTTTCTGTGGTTTGAATGCATGGCATTTATTTAAGAATGTTCATACAATGTCATTTTTGAGCCTAAATGTTTTCCAGAGACGGCCAATATATTTAAGCCGACACACGAGAAAACCAACATTATTGACTCTGCGTAATGCATCGACCTAGATCAGCCTGCGCAATCCGCGCAGGCTTATCAGGGCCGACACATTCCGTCTCAGGGGGATAGAGTAATAGAGTAATGATTCCTGAAACAGAAAATCCACAGGAGGCGAAATGTGTCTATCCGGCTTCTTATGCTCAGTGATCCGGGTCGATACTTTATCCAGAGTCCACAATGTTGGTTTTGTAGGACCAGATTGTATACAATTCAAATTGCAACCGGAACTTGATCATTGCCAAGAGCTCTAGATAAGGGGCATTGTTCATGTCCTAAAGTCCTTATTTGACATCAAACGTTACGTTGTTGATACTCAGTGAGACGATTCTTTTAAGTACCCACAACATATGATTGTTGAGTAATAAGAGAAATATTGCGGGGAAAAGACATGTACACTCCCTCCTATCTAGACCTCTGATTGTTGGTCGATTAGATACTCGTACATTGGTGTCATTTGACGTTTCCCAATTAAAACCCTATTGTCTCGGCGGCAACTATGGCTTCATCAAAATTCTATGGTTATTTAGAAGAAGTTGTCCATCGTTTAACAACATATGTATATGTAATATGTGAATTTCTGTTGTTCATTATTTGGGTTTATTTTAGACCAAGTTTTAGGAACAAAGTATATGGAGGAATATAACATTTCTTACAGGGTTGACAATGATGATACGGGTCCTTAAAGTCGGAACTATTTTGCCATTGTTCAATGTTGCTATAACCGAGAGAAAGCTGAATCCTATCATATTTCTTAATATGAAAGAGTTTTTATATCATTCTGATGTTTCCCTAAAGAAGACCCAAACATTTATTATACAATTCTTTTAACTCTTTCGGCGCCAAAGGCAATATTGAGCTTTTTGCAAACAATGCAGATTCAGGTGAGTCAGCTCGTAACGAGCTGTCTCACCTGAAACCTGCATTGTTTGGTTGTGAGTTATAAAAAATATTCCAAAAAACCTATACCATGAAAATAGAGTCGTCCGAATTTGAACATGGAAGAGTCTATTTTAAACAATTCGGCGCTGAAAGGGTTAAAAAAGAAAGAAGATTCTATTCAGCTGGTTACTTAAACAATCAAAAGCTTGTTTTTTTTTATATTTTGCTACAACATAAACCAGTCTTTCATTTAACGATGTTTTAATTTCTTATCGAATTTACAGTAAACTCATTAACAAATACAGACACATTTTGACGCAGATACAGCGGGCTCTGTTGAAAGTTATCAATTTGACTCAATGTTTCTATCTTCATTCAATAAATATGTATTCTCATTTATCCTGTCACGTCTAGCAATTTCGACCCGATAACAGGGTGCCGTATATTTCTTTTGATATACGTCACAGTTGGTCACGTGACAAGCTGGCGGGCACCTGCTAGCCGGGACTACTTTTTTTAGCAAGCGTCGCTGTAAATTTCAACTTCAATCGGTAAAAACAGCAAATATCATCGATAAATTGACAGCGATTTCAGTTGTTTAAATAAATAAATATTTAATTTTAACATAATTTAGGATAAATAGAATAATAGGTTGGTGCCGTGGATTGAGAAAGTTTATCTGGATCGGCACCGTAATTTATCGGATTCGCCTTCGGCTCACCCGATAAATTACTCCGCCTTGCCAGATAAACTTTCTCAATCCACGGCACCAACCTATTATTCTCCATTTATAGAAATGTCCCATATCCTTTTTTGGATCGATGACTATTTATTGCATGTAGGAAAGGGTTAATAGATTTAATTAATTCATTTCCAGATGCCCTGTTTCAAAAGCCTAGCAGTTCAATGGTTAACACTAATCGGCCTCTGGATTCAAGTGGTCAGCGACTGTCCGGCATCACATCCGTGTCTCTGTCTAAACGACATCATAGACTGTTCGGGGCATGGACTTAGCAGCATCCCATACATGAGGAATCTTCGTTCGGAAAACTACCACACACTGGCTTTCGACAACAACAATCTGACATCCGTGGAGCCTTCCGTCTTTGCTAATTTAAACATAACACGCCTTTTCTTGAATCACAACAATATATCTGTGATTACATTGGCGGCTTTCAATGGCATCGAAGGCATACTTACAGAGCTGAATTTAGCGCATAACAATCTCAAAAAGCTACCGATATCAATTGGATACCTACGGTCACTCAATATTCTAGATGTATCCCACAATCCAATGGATGGTGAACGGCCTGGTTCCCGACCTCGCGAAATAGTTGATGACTTTACAAAAGATATCATGCGAGATTTGGGTGACACGTTGACATTCTTTACATTTGGTGACAGAAATGAACTCTCTCATTGGCCAAAGACATTACATCATGTAATTCAACTTAAAAGTTTATATCTGACGGGTTCGACCATTGAATACATGAGACCGGGATGGTTCCATGGTTTTGAGCAAACGTTGACGACACTCAGTATCAAAGACTTTAGACTCGTTCAGATCCCACTTGAATTAGCAGATTTGACACAGCTGAAAGAGTTATACATAGAAAACAACCACTACGGGGACGGAGATTCGATCCTTGTGGAGCCGCCGTTTCTTGGTATCGCAGACACGCTGATAACGTTAGCCCTGAAATATGACAATTTAACCGTGTTTCCGGAAGTGATAAAACACCTGACACAGATGCAGAACCTCAGTTTGGAGGGAAATAGCCTCGTTTTTATCAGCGAGGAGGCCATTAGCTTTCTCGTGAACACACGCTTGAAATATCTCAGTCTAAAGAAGTGCAGCCTTAAGAGAATTCCTGGTGCTATATCCGATTTAAAGAACCTACTAGAGCTCGATTTAGCGGGAAATCTGATTAAAACAATAGAGGCGCCTGACATAATACGAATGCCAGCATTGCAGACTGTGTCCCTATCAAACAATCCTTTAAGATACATATCGCGGAGCGCTTTCCGCGGTTTGTCGTCTCTTACCGTACTGGATATGTCCGAGTCTGACCTCACTGTGTTACCCCAGTCCATACAGAATCTTCGTAAGCTCAAGATCCTCGATCTGACCCATACCAGGGTAGACTGCACGTGTGATTTATTCTGGGTCAAACGGTGGATTGTAATCTACGAGAAAAACGTGACTTTTCTCGGAGATTGCGAGACCATAAATCAGTCTGTAGAGAATTACATCAACTACAGAATTCCAACATGTTTGCAATACGTTTCACCGTAATTACTTTCCCTCGCTGAAATGAATTTACGATGGAAATGCTTTGTTAGATACAGAAACTGTATAAAGGAAAAAAACCATTTCTCATATTATCTTTTTCCCCTCAAAAAACATTTGGGGTTTCTGTGCCATGATAAAGTTACCCGAACATATACTTTGTTTTATATAAACCATTTCCAATTTACAACAAATCTGCAGCAGATGACATCGAAAACATCTCTGCTAGAATATGAAAAATTAATCCCAAAAAAATTAAAGTACAGTTATTGAATAAAGCTAAAAACATTCTGTTAAATTGTGTAATTGTATTAACGCCAATTCAACAATTTTACAATTATATCACTGTGTTTCAATGTTAATTTAACTATACCATTGCAACGTTTATCCTGACACTGGCGCCCACGTCGTAATAATAATCATGATCACAATCATGAGAACCAAGGAAGGCAGCCATTTAACCTATTTGAGTCGTGTTCAACGAAAACTAACCTTAACCCATTACTTCACGCAGACGACATTTGACGCCTCTGCTGATGCAGACGACTTTTGAAAACATTGCAATAAAAAGTGAAATTGCTCTAAACGAGCAATTTCACCTTTTATTGCAATATTTTCAACTCTTTATCAATATAATTCGTTCAGTTTTCTAGATTAGTGAAATTGTTTGTCTGATTAGTGTAAAGCAGACGACTTATGAAAAGCCATGTGAAGTAATGACAAGTGTAGTAAACGAGCAATTTACACACACGCACTATGTGATCTTCGTGTACAAAGTATTTCAGAAGATTTGAGAATGCTTCCTTGACTTATAAGCAAATAGGTCAGGTCCAGGTCACAGACTGGATGGGTTCAGCAATGTCATCCGGATATACACTGATTGGTTTCCCTAAAGCGCCGTTTTCTTACAGTTTGGTCATACGAAGGAATCCGCTGTGGTAGAGTGGTTAGCGTCGGGGATTTCGAAACCGGGTGTCCCGGGTTCGATCCCCAGTCGCGACACTACGGTCATGGTGGAGTGCCCTTGGGCAAGGCACCTTTTCTAGCCTAGTACTGGTTTGTTTACCCAGGGATCATGAATAATTAAATTTAATTGCGCGCTAAATGACCTTAGCTGTCGATGCGCCATAAAACAATATACATTCATTCATTCATTCATTGGTCATACGAAATACAGGAGAATATCACAGTTCCATTAGGCAGTCAAAAACTACTCCCCAATAGAAAGTCCAGACTATGTTACTCGCTCACACTGTCATGACACTAGACGACACAACCAGGCATTGCTTGAACTTCGGGCGTACTACGAGCAGTGTTAGCACAGTGTTCCGCCTAGGACTAAAGGAGACTGGAACTCCCTTTCTCCGGACCTTGAGCAGATCACGTCGGTAGCCGGATTCAACTCCCGTCTGCAGTCATGTACAGTAGGGAACTAGATCAAACTATACAAATAACAAGCTCAGACATACTCTTAGGTGTTTGTAAAAACAACTTTAAACTGGACATCTTATTTTTAGAAATAAAACGTTATATATACTCGTGTAAAACAAAACTAATTACACCTTCAAATAATGGCCTAATAAATCGACTACGTTTAGCCTCGAACATTTACAATTCCACAAGACAAGCCGAATCAGATAAAGAAAGCTGGACAATTGTAAGATATATGTTACAAAACCACTCTTAACTTCTGATATAGACTTATATTCGTAGTACAAACAGAAAAATGCATGTTTTTATTTTGTTTGTTTGTTTGTTTGTTTTTCTGTTATCTTTTAAAGCTTCCTTTTTCCCATCATAAAAATGTATAGCTTTATTAACACGTGTAAAACTTAAAAACCTTTTATAAGTTTGACCCCCTATTTATTGATTCATACTATTAACCTAATAGTCTAACATAGATCTACTAGAACAAATTTACTGTAAGGTATGAGGGAGGATGGCCACGACCTTCACATATATATGCACGTGGCAAATAAAGTTATATATTTAAAAAAAAAAAAAATCAACACAGATGTTTTAATTTGTAAATATGCAACATTGGTGCTTATTACCACTGTGGTGGCGTCACCTGCATGCGATGCACTAAGCCCTAGGCTGTAACAAAGTAGAAGTAGAAGACTTTTAAAATGGTTTGGGTATAAATGACACTCCACTTTAAAATCATTTAAAGACATATTGGCATATAATTACTGGGGACACACATATATGGTGTTGTCAGAAAGTTCAATTTATGTCTGCATAAACTTTATCAGACGGTGTTGAAGACTCTGATGAGACTGTGTTGATGGCCCGGGGCTCATATGAGAGTTTACTGTACGCAGATGCAATAGCCCAACATGGTTCCCGACTTTAAATGATAGTACGCAATAATAAGGTAAAGGCACTCCAGACTAGACGCGGCTCACATATACATAAATGAGCCGTCCCGCGAGAAAACCAACATTGTGGGCTCTGCGTAAAGTATCGACCTGGATCAGCTTAAGAATTCCGCGCAAGCTAACCCGTACAGACACTTATCGCCTCCTGTGGATTTTCTGTTTCAGGAATTATTACTCTATACCTCTCTATCTCCCAAAGACGGAATGTGTCGGCCCGGATTAGCCTGCGCGGACTGCGCAGGCTTATCTGGGTCGATACATTACGCAGAGGCAATAATGTTGGGTTTCTCGTGGGACGGTTCAATTATATGATTTCGATGTATCAAATTTCGTGTCTATGCGTAAACGGGTCAAGTCACAAGCTACATCGCCAATTCGTTTCGTGTTTAAAGGGAAACTACTCCGTATATTTTACGTCTCGATAATCAAGTTCGGAACAAGAATTATCTTTCTTAACAAGCGCAAAGGTACTCAACAATATTCGATTTTATCACACCGACAATGCGTGTATCCGATATAATATACCCATTACGTATTTATTTATATGACCGAGTCATTATTGTTGTATTCATCTAATAATGTTTTACAAAATGGCTGAGAACGTGTATCTGGTAAACACAAATGTCACGATAGATGGACGAGGTAAATGGACCATTATCGGTCAAAAAACTAGTTGTTTTGTGATTACGGTTAACGGTTTATTAAGTATATTTTCTGACCGCGAAAACCCCATTTTCTTTCTGTGTTTCGTCATGTGATAAAAAGAATCTGACATTCGTTGTCATTTCATAAAGTTTCATTAAATTCGTCCAAGACTTGCTTAATAACAAATTTATTGAACTCGTTTAATAAAACTTTATATAAAATGACAACTCATGTCAGATCCTATATATACTAAATTAAAAAAAATATAAAAGTATTAAAGGTTTACATCATACCATCATGTATACAGCAAGCTATTCCACAAGCTTATTTAAGTTTGTATTTACATTTTAACCCTTTCCCCACATACAGCAAATCTGCAGCAGACGACTTTGAAAATATCAAGTCAAAATTATAGAAAATCTCTATAAATGGTAGAATGATTATTGTTGTAAAGTTAAAATCATTGTGGCAAATGGTGAAATTGCGCATTATGAGCAATTTCTCATTTTACCACAATGTTTTCAAAAGTCGTCTGCCTGCTGCAGAGACGTCAGAAAGATTATGTAGGTGGAAAAAGGTTACTTGCAGTGCCCATGCTCCTGGTTTGTACAATATTTAATTTATTTATTATATACCTGCGTTTCCTGGAGCATCCCTCATGTACGCAATGTTGCCATATAAACATACGACCTGCTTCTGTCGGTCATTTCCACACAGGCAGCAAGGCGAGATAGCATGCAGTAGAGTCAGGAAATAAGCATGGCTACGCCACGCGCGAAAACATATACAGAACGCTTACTCTTGCACATTTTTGTTTACATGTCTAATATGCAAAATGGTGTTTCCATACTGCTACAATAGAATCTGCAGCAGATGATTATTGAAAACATTGTGATGAAAGGAGAAAGTTAGCAATTTCTCCATTTGTCACAACGATTTCAGCTCTGTTCAGTTACTTTACTTCTCATTGTTCCCATGTCTACCTATATGTCTTCAAAATCGTCCTTTGTAGATTTGAGGAAATGTATAAACTTGAAATCGTCGTTTGGGAAAATTTGATCTAAAAAAATGATGAGATCATCCCTTCAAAATCGTGTTTTTGTGACAAATGTAGGTAAAGATCTGTCTATAAATGTAGGTAAATATCTGTAAATGTAGGTAAAGATCTGCCTATAAATGTAGGTAAATATCTGTAAATGTAGGTAAATAGCTGTCTATAAATGTAGGTAAATAGCTGTCTATAAATGTAGGTAAATATATGTAAATGTAGGTAAAGATCTGTAAATGTAAGTAAAGATCTGTAAATGTAGGTAAAGATCTGTAAATGTAGGTAAAGATCTGTAAATGTAGGTAAAGATCTTTAAATGTAGGTAAAGATCTGTAAATGTAAGTAAAGATCTGTAAATGTAGGTAAAGATCTGTAAATGTAAATGTAGGTAAAGATCTGTAAATGTAGGTAAAGATCTGTAAATGTAGGTAAAGATCTGCGTGAAGCATCACTACTATCTTATCCAGATACACAGCGTTCGTCAGCAGATTCTCGAAACCGTGAATTATTCGTGTAGGGCTAGATCAGACTGAGCAAATGCGCAGATTAATTTGAATCTACATTGATCGATATTGTCCTATGGTAGATTTTCTTAGCGCACGCCTAATTCAAATGTATTATTAACCGACAAAAGCCGAGGTCGTATGTTTATATGGCATATATATTTTCTTGTTACATAATAAGTATATATACCTGTTTCTTGTTACATAATAAGTATATATACCTGTTTCTTGTTACAGTATAAGTATATATACATGTTTCGTATTACATTATAAGTATATACACCTGTTTCTTGTTACATAATAAGTATATATACATGTTTCTTGTAACATAATTAGTATATATACATGTTTCTTGTAACATAATAAGTATATATACATGTGTCTTGTAACATAATAAGTATATATATACGTGTTTCTTGTAACTTAAGAAGTGTATATACGTATTTCTTGTTACATAATAAGTATATATACGTGTTTCTTGTTACATAATAAGTATATATATATACGTGTTTCTTGTTACATAATAAGTATATATATACGTGTTTCTTGTTACATAATGAGTATATATATATACATGTTTCTTGTTACATAATAAGTACATATATACGTGTTTCTTGTTACATACTAAGTATATATACGTGTTTCTTGTTACATAATAAGTATATATACGTGTTTCTTGTTACATAATAAGTATATATACGTGTTTCTTGTTACATAATAAGTATATATACGTGTTTCTTGTGTTTCTTGTTACATAATAAGTATATATACATGTTTCCTGTTACATAATAAGTATATATACGTGTTTCTTGTTACATAATAAGTATATATACGTGTTTCTTGTTACATAATAAGTATATATACATCTTTCTTGTTACATAATAAGTATATATACATCTTTCTTGTTACATAATAAGTATATATACATGTTTCCTGTAACATAATAAGTAAATATACATGTTTCTTGTTACATAATAAGTATATATACATGTTTCTTGTTACATAATAAGTAAATATACATGTTTCTTGTGACCTAATAAGTATATATACATGTTTCTTGTTACCTAATAAGTATAGATACATCTTTCTTGTTACATAATAAGTATATATACATCTTTCGTGTTACATAATAAGTATATATACATGTTTCCTGTAACATAATAAGTAAATATACATGTTTCCTGTTACATAATAAGTATATATACATGTTTCCTGTAACATAATAAGTAAATATACATCTTTCTTGTTACCTGATAAGTATATATACATCTTTCTTGTTACCTAATAAGTATATATACATGTTTCTTGTTACATAATAAGAAAATATACATGTTTCTTGTTACTTAATAAGTATATATACATGTTTCTTGTTACCTAATAAGTATATATACATGTTTCTTGTTACATAATAAGTAAATATACATGTTTCCTGTTACATAATAAGTATATATACATGTTTCCTGTAACATAATAAGTAAATATACATCTTTCTTGTTACCTGATAAGTATATATACATCTTTCTTGTTACCTAATAAGTATATATACATGTTTCTTGTTACATAATAAGTAAATATACATGTTTCTTGTTACTTAATAAGTATATATACATGTTTCCTGTAACACAATAAGTATATATACATCTTTCTTGTTACCTGATAAGTATATATACATCTTTCTTGTTACCTAATAAGTATATATACATGTTTCTTGTTACATAATAAGTAAATATACATCTTTCTTGTTACCTGATAAGTATATATACATCTTTCTTGTTACCTAATAAGTATATATACATGTTTCCTGTAACATAATAAGTAAATATACATGTTTCTTGTTACTTAATAAGTATATATACATGTTTCTTGTTACATAATAAGTAAATATACATGTTTCTTGTGACCTAATAAGTATATATACATGTTTCTTGTTACCTAATAAGTATATATACATCTTTCTTGTTACCTAATAAGTATATATACATGTTTCTTGTTACATAATAAGTAAATATACATTTATGTTATCAACGTGACGTAATGAAGAAGTATGTTACAGTTACATTGTAGTAATGATAATAGTGTAACAGATAATTATATACAGAGACGATCTATAAATAGATGAAATTTGTTATAACATGTACGCATATGTATATATGTTTTCGTCTTCTTCCTTGCAGTTTGATCTGTATTTATTTATGTAAATACATGTACTTACATTTCCGTAAATAGAAAACAATCTGTTCTTATATTATGTATTGAGATTGTAATTGCGTGCTCTGTTGTTGTTTTTTTGCTGTATGTATATTTGTTTGTATTGTAATATTCAAAAAGCACAGTTTTCTGCTTTAGAAAATGCCAAAAACAGTTTTCTGCTGACATGCCTGAATGTATAAACAAGAAATATCTTTAGAAAAGATAAACGGCGATAATAATCAAAATAATCAGTAATTTTCCAAGAATTATAAAATTTGCGCAATAATCTATCTCTATCCAGCTTCAGTTTCTATAAATAGATTATCAAGGCGCCGAGAATACACCACATGACTGGAGATTACGCGAGGCTCTCAAGAGGTGTATAAGTTTCAATTGATGATAAATAACTGAAAACTTATCATGTTTCAAAGATAGTTAATATTTTGCTCTTAAATATTATATTTCATACGTTTTCACTGATATTTTTTTCACTGAAATTCCTTTCTTAAGGAAAACAATTAAAAGTTAGTATGCAGAACATTTCATTTTAAAACTTCATCTTATAAGTACCTCTCGTAGGATCGCCAACTTACCTATGAACCAATCAAAACGTTTCATTTCCTTTATTTCTTCGACCTTATGCATTAAATACAACATTTGATTGGTCTACAATCTAGATCATTTGTTTAACATCTAGGTCAAAACTGAGGTTAAACAGCTATCGCCGGAAAAAAAAGGCATTCCGGTTTAGCATGACTTAAAAATCGTAGTTTACTACTGACACAATGACTGTAAGGCTGTATGAAATCCTTCCAGCGCCGAATTTCATAAAGTAGACTATTCCATGTTCAGTATTGTGTGCAGAAACCTCAATATTGCCATTCGCGCCACAAGAGTTAATTTGATGAAATAAAACATGTGCCATGCCGTTGATTTGTACACGGTATATTTATAGTGTGTTACATGACCCTTATTAACATAATGCTATGTTACCTGACTCAGGCAAGGGCTTAAAGGTGCTCAAATCCAGATGGAGATGTTAACATTTCTGCAATTTTTGCTAATAGTGACAACAATATAAGTAATAAATAGTTCAGAACTATTTTGGCAGTAAATGTTGAAAGACAGTCAATTGAAAGTCGTGAAAATGTACAAAGTTTGACTTACTGAGTAATGTCTACACAGTTAAAATAAGGCATACACGATCAATATTTAGATGTTCATTGTACTGGAAAGTGAAATTATTACTCTCATTTTATCCCAGAATTATGATTCTTATATTTCAAGACAACTTTTAAACAGTTTTAAAGCTTTGACTATACTATCTATAATCTTCAGTTCGGCACATTTAAAGGCGGACGGGGAAGACTGTGGTGATACTGCGCCGGTACACAGGCTTATCCAAGCATTCCGCACTGTACTCAGATGCATTTATACCCAAATTTGCCAGACATGGCTCATATCGAGGGCTTGGCGTGAAATGGTTGTAACTAAAAACCTATTTTGAAAACCCTGGTTTAGGGGGCAATTTTGACCCCTTTGTAAACAATGCAAATTTATGTGCCATTGCTCAGAACGAGCAATGACACCTAAATTTCCATTGTTTACCAAGAAAAATTAGTTAATGCTTATAAAGACTTCATGACGGGGTGATTAACCTTGGTATAAAAGTACCAATTTTTAGTTACAACCGTTTCACGCCAATCCCTCGATATGTAAACGTTAAGTGTGTCACATTTATTGTGAAATTAAAGCAAAAGTGAATAAAGTGAAGTTGATTAAAGAAATATAAATGACGGGTTATGGTCAGATTGCAGACGTTTTGTTTCTGTCTGTTAGCGGCACGACGGTCATGGTGGAGTGCCCTTTGGCAAGGCACATTTTCTAGCCTAGTACTGGTTTGTTTACCCAGGGATCATGAATAAGTGAACTGTCGCCGTGATATAACTGAAATAATGTTGAAAGCGACGTAAAACCCCAATAAAACAAATTGTTTCTGTTTGTGGACATTTTTTTTTCTTTTTTAATATTTCAAGGATGCTAAACACTTTCAAACATACAGCCAATCTGCAGCAGACCACTATGAAAACATTGCGACAAAACGTGAGAAATCTCCTTAAATAAGAGTTTGGTTATTAAATAGAGTTGAAAACATTGTGGCAAAAGAAGACATGGCTCATCTTGAGCTGAAGAGGTGTCCGAGAGCGTCTTAATGAGGGGAAGGGTTAACCGAAAAGATAGCGAAAAATGAACACCCTAATCTGACTTATTGATTGCAGAATCCCCATGGTCTTCCGTAAAAAACAACTCAGTTCTGTTTTGTTGTGTTTTCGGAGGGGGGGGGGTTAATTGGCGAACTCAAGTGTTGCACCATTTAAATTCCAATTTTCGTTAAATTAATCGGCCTATACTTCTAGTCCTTTATTAGAATAACCATTGAGGTCGATATAACAAAAAATAGGACAGTGAAAGTTCGTGTGAGACTGGGGTTGTTCGCAAGTACAGTAAAAACCCAATCTCGACAGACACGATATGTATATATATATATAGATCTATACATTATTACGATCCGTAAATATAACTATTCAACATCTATTTAACCTCATTAACGGCTGTTCGAATATGAAACATGTAAAGAGAAATGAAATTAAGGTGTATGATAATTGTTTTTACTGAAAGGGAAAAACACATATGCGAAAGGATAACTGCTTATTTTTGGTATTATTGGACAAATGAATTTCCATTTTTCTTAATACTTTCAAAAAGTCGTTTGCTTCAAATGCGTCTTAACTCTTTCAGCGCCGAATTGTTTAAAGTAGACTCTTCCATGTTCAAAATCAGTCATCTCCATTTCTCATGTAATAAAAGTTTTGACTATTTTGATAACTAAAAGGCAAACAATGCTGATTTCAGGTGAGACAGCTCGTTACGAGCTGACTCACCTGAATCTGTATTGTTTGCAAAAACCTCAATACTGCCTTTGGCGCTGAAAGAGTTAAAGTGGTTTCTATTAGGAAAATGCCAGCTATTCTAAGCATTTCCCACCTGCAGATAAATCTGCAGTTGACGAAAATATGATAAAATAGTGGTAAAAGGAGAACATGCTGATAATGACCTGACCATTGGAATGTTTCTGTGTTATCTTACGTGGCTTCTATACACCGAGCCCGATGGCTCAGTCGGTATCGACGCAGGCTGTCCATCCAGGGGTTGTGGGTTCAAACCCAAGCTCGTCCAGGATTATTTCTGACATTACACAAAAGTCAATGCGAACAGCCGCCAGCGAGAATCGAAACCGAAACGTACGGTCTCAAATATCCAATTCTTACCACTCGATCATGGTGGTTTCCTCAAAAGTAACCTCAATGAATTGCATGGGAACGAGGTTAACTTAACACTTAATTCAAAACAACGAAATCCGCCTTCAAATATGCAGCAGACGACTGTTTGAATTAATTAAACAACGTCATAGTCTATTAATAAACGCTCACGAGGCAAAGGGGTTTTCCTCTTTTTGTTTGTATAGGTAACAGAGACGAAGAGGCAACAATGTACATTTAAGACAAACTTAGTTTATACCCTACTAGTTCGATAAACGTGACATACATTTAACAACATGTGGTTATATCATCTGCGCAGTCTTACATTAATCTACATTGCTTACTACTCTTTTATAAATATTGATTCGTAAATATGCGAAGAAAGAGCGATGATAATACAAGTTTATCTTTGATTTAGATTTAATGAGAAGTATATTTCTCAGTTAACCCTTTCCCTCAAACAACAATTCTGTGGCAGACGACTTTGAATGTATTTTGTCAAAACATAAAAAATCTCTATAATTGAATGGATAACCTATGACACAAAGTGGAAAACATTGTGGCAAAAGGAGAAATTGCACGTTCTGTGCAATTTCTTCTTTTGTCACTATGTTTTCAAATATCCGTCTGCTGCAGAGGCGTCAGAAAGCGTCTATATGAGGGAAAGGGTTAAGGATATAACAAAGAAGCAGTACACCTATTCGCCTATACACATTGCCAACGTATCTTCGCCTACCAATACTGACGATATATAGGCTAATGCGCTGAGTTTAATTTACTAGTACAGGTAATCGGGTTATAAATAGGGAAGGGTATTACTCATTCGCTTTAATTTAAATACGTGACGACAAAGAAATACTTTATTCTATAGAGAAATGAAATAACACAGGAGGTTTACTTATACAAATAAACAAAAACAAAAACAGTTATTGATTATTTCGTTTCTTAATTTCGGACCGATACATTACATGTGCTTCTTTGTTCTTTAATAAAAACAGCAGTGTTGTTTAAAAGGCACTAACTCGTACATGTAATGCTAGTAAATAACGGAGGATACATACTATTGTAATGGTTGTTATATAAAGTGAAAAATTCAAATAAAGATAATTTCACAAAGACATTAACGCGCTACATTTTTGTATTTCGTTTCCAAGATTGATGTTATATAAAAACCGGTTCTTCAAAGTCTGACAAAATACGTGACCTTTTCAAAGGTATAATAAACAATAAAGAAGGAAGAGCAGAAAAGTGTCACGACTTAGACAGAACAAATACATACAGGTGATAATACGATATTAGTACCATTCCCATGACGTTCAAACAGCTCGTGAGATAAACGTAATATAAGGAAGGATTGAGTATCGGTTACAAGTTTGTACGTTAGTAAAAACAAACAAAGGATTGGGTAAAAAAGGAAGTTGAAGTAATTCAGTACACAGACATCTCTTGAAAATGAAGGCTGCGTTTTGTTGCATTTGTGTTTTCGTTATAGAAATATTGGATAGAAGTAAAGGTAAGTCTTATTCACTGTTTTTTTTTTTTTAATTTGATTTTATTGCTGTTTATATGTATTCATATATCTTTCTTTTTTCTCTCTATCTCTCTCGCTCTCTCTCTCTCTTCTCTCTCTCTCTCTCTCTCTCTCTCTCCTCTCTCTCTCTCTCTCTCTCTCTCTCTCTCTCTCTCCTCTCTCTCTCTCTCTCTCTCTCTCTCTCTCTCTCTCTCGCTCACTCTCTGTTTCTTGTCTCTGTTTCTGTCTCTCTCTTTTGTTTTTTCTCTCTCTCCTTGCTCTGTCTCTCTCTGTCTCAATGTCTCTGTCTCTCTGTCTCTCTCTGTCTCTATGTCTCTGTCTCTTTGTCTCTCTGTCTCTCTCTGTCTCTCCTGTTGTGTGTCTCTCTCTCTCTGTCTCTCTCTCTCTGTCTCTCTCTCTCTGTCTCTCTCTCTCTGTCTGTCTGTCTCTCTCTGTCTGTCTATCTGTATGTATGTATCGTCTGTCTGTCTGTCTGTCCTGTCTGTCTGTTCTGTCTGTCTGACTCTTCTCTCTGCTCTGTCTGTCTGTCCTGTCTGTCTGTCTGTCTGTCTGTCTGTCTGTCTGTCTGTCTGTCTGTCTGTCTGTCCTGTATGTCTGTCTGTCTGTCTCTCTCTGTGTGTTCTCTCTCTCTCTCTCTCTGTGTGTGTGTGTGTCTCTCTCTCTCTCTCTCTCTCTCTCTCTCTCTCTCTCCTCTCTCTCTCTCTCTCTCTCTCTCTCTCTCTCTCTCTCTCCTCTCTCTCTCTTCTCTCTCTCTCTCTCTCTCTCTCTCTCGCTCTCTTTCTCTAGCTCGCTATTTTTCTCTCTCTCTCTCTCTCTCTCTATCTCTCTCTCCTCTCTCTCTCTCTCTCTCTCTCTCTCTCTCTTTCTCTCTTTGTCTATCGCTCACTCTCTGTCTCTCTATCTTTTGTTTTCCTCTCTTTTGCCTCTCTCTCTCCTCTCTCTCTCCTCTTCTCACTCTCCTCTCTCTCACTCTCTCTCTCTCTCTCTCCCCTCTCTCTCTCTCTCTCCCCCCCCCCTATCTCTCTCTCTCTCTCTCTCTCTCTCTCTCTCTCTCTCTCCTCTCTCTCTCTCCTCTCTCTCTCTCTCTCTCTCTCCTCTCTCTCTCTGTCTCTCTCTCTCTCTCTCTCTCTCTCTCTCTCTCTCTGTCTCTCTCTCTGTCTCTCTCTCTCTTTTTTTATCTCACTCTCTCTCCTCTCTCTCTCTCTCTCTCTCTCTCTCTCTCTCTCTCTCTCTCTCTCTCTCTCTGTCTCTCTCTCTGTCTCTGTCTCTCTTTTTTATCTCACTCTCTCTCTCTCTCTCTCTCTCTCTCTCTCTCTCCTCTCTCTCTCTCTCTCTCTCTCTCTCTCTCTCTCTCTCTCTCTCTCTCTCTCTCTCTCTCTCTCTCTCTCACTCTCTCTCTCTCTCTCTCTCTCTCTCTCTCTCTCTGTCTCTCTCTCTGTCTCTCTCTCTTTTTTTATCTCACTCTCTCTCTCTCTCTGTCAGCTAATGAACCTTTTCCCAAATATTGATCAATTTTAGTGCTTCGACAGCAGACGACTTTGAAAATAGTTTGGCAAAAGGTGAAAAGCTCAAACTAAATGTCGTCTGCTGTATATCAAGTGTGTTCCGGAATCCGCTGTGGGTCGAGTGGTTAGCGTCGGGGATGTTGAAACTGGGTTCGATCCCCAGTTGCGGCACTACGGTCATGGTGGAGTGGCCATCGGACAAGGCACCATCTTCTAGCCTAGTGCTGGTGTGCTTACCCAGGGATCATGAATAAGTGAAATGTCGCCGTAATATCACTGAAATAATGTTGAAAGCGGCGTAAAACCCTAATAAATCAATAAATCAATAAATCAAGTGTGTTCACATCATGAACAAAAAAACGTCTGAGAGCACAGATGTGTATCCCTCATAAGGGTTCACATAGATCCACACGAAAACATGGACCTAAAAACAAGATTCGCCATAACGCGCACGTTTACTGCAACGTGGTTTTATAGATTTATCTTTAATTAAACAGAAATATAAGAGGATTGCCGTGGTTACCCTTTTTTTTCTCAAATAATCAGTTCTGGAGCAGACGACTTTGAAAACATGTTGGTCCAAAACAAGTGGAAAATATCGAAGACCTCAATTTATTCTTATTGAATTGTTTTTTTTCTTCAAAGACGTATGCTGCAGATGCTTCGAAATGCTTCTGCGTGTGGTAAATGGATGATTAAAAAAGCACGTACCATGCTTTACGCTATTTACTATTTAAACAAACACGTACCATGATTTACGCCTATTTACTGTTAAACAAAACCCTTTGCTTACAACGTAGACCTAATTTATTGACAAAAGTCAATGTGACATGCGTCATTCGTCTTCCACCAATGGGCTAAGTCTCTGTAGAAAAAGCAGCCAGTTGCTTGGGAAGATTGTTGTGTGGAGTACTGGTATGAGAAAACCAGGAAATGCATGAGTAGGTGAACTGGCCTCCGTGATATAACAGAAATAGTTAAAAACGGCGTTAAACCCCAATCAATCAATCAATCAAGCAATCAATATACCTAATTTAAACTGTACATACTCGTATGTGACTGATTTAGTCCAAAATTAGACTGTTCGTATGTGCATTTTAATCTTGGTCCAAACGTTCTGTTGTTCTCCTATCAATTCTTTAGTACGATCATACCCCTCTAACACGATGTGAGAACTTCACGAATTCGGAAGACTCACGAATTCGGAAGACTTAAACCCTTTCCCACGTACAGACGCTTTCCGACGTCTTTGCAGTATACGACGTTTTAAAATATTGTGAAAAGGGGGAAATTGCTGATGATGAGCAATTTCAATAGACATATAATTATGAAATAAAATTCCTGATGTACTCAAAATATCAGTTTATATTACGGTGACATAATGAGTACATAATGCGAAATTTTCCCTTTTTTCACAATGTTATCAACTCTTTTGAAAAGTATCGGGTTTTTTTTTATTTATAGAGAGTTTTCCTAGTTATCCCTACATGCTTTCAAAGTCAGCTGCTGCAGATTTACTGTATGTGGGGAAAGGACAAAGATAAATTACATCGATAAAAACAAAAGATATCTACATGTACGAGAGGTGCATCCAGGAAAATTTACGTTTAAGCAATTATGACACGTGTAGGTAATGATCTACCGATCGATCCAAACGTCACTCATTGTAAGAAGCTTATTAAAATAATCTGTACTAATTTTTTTGAACAGAGTTTCCGATGCATTCGCAGCAGACGTCTTTTGAAAACATTGTGACAGAAGGAGAAATTGCTCATGATGAGCAATTTCCCCTTTTGCCTCAATATTTTCAACTCTTTTAAATAATTAAAATCTTATTCATGGAGATATTTCACATTTGTTGCCATTATGTCGTCTGCTTCAGAAGTGTCGTATGTGGGAAAGGGTTAAGATCATCCTGCACGAATGCGCAGGCTGATCTGTATATACAAAACTGGTCGCAAATCCCTTTAATGTGGTTTTTGTGGAGTACTGCTTATCCCTTTCCCATATACAACCAATCTGCAGCAGACGACTTTGAAAACATGCCCTGAAATATTGGTAAACTCCCTATAAATGAAAGTACAATTTAATAGAGTTGAAGACATGATGACAAAAGGAGAAATTGCTCGTTTAGAGCAATTTCTTCTTTTATCGCCATGTTTATAAAAATCGGTCTGCTGCAGAGGCGTCAAAAAGCGTCTATATGAGGGAAAGGGTTGTTTCGACATATTTCAAAGCTTTATTCATACACTTACCACAAATGTGATATGAGGTAATTGATATATACATGTATACATATCATAAATACCAAGTTGTGAAATGGGGGGGGGGGGGGGGAGACAAAAAAAAAAAAAGTAAAACGCACAAACTTATATAATAACAACCTGTCTCCTGCTGACATTTCTCTTCGTATGTCTATATATAATTATCATATTATACAGAAACAGAAATACACATGAAATATGTATTCTAGAATATTACAGGAGAAGTAGCGATAAATGATTTAATATAATAGTTGAAAACTTTGTGACAAAAGTAGAAAGTTAACATAATGGATAATTTTCTCTTCCGCTCATTCGTCAGAATGATTCTTTATGGTGGAAAGGGTTAAGCAGTGCTCGTAATGCGTAAGAGGTTGACCCCGTTTTTAACTTTTTCACTGCCGAATTTCACAAAGTCGACTCAACTGGACCACTCTATTTTTCATCTTACACAAACTTTGGTAGAATTTAATGTCTAAGTGGCAACCAAATGCAGATTTCAGGTGAAACAGTTCGTTACGAGCTGTCTCAGCTTAATCTGAATTGTTTTCAAAAGCCTTTAATTGCCTTTAATGGAATTCATACCTGAGAAGATATATACGTCATTATACATTGGCTAGATGTTTAATAGTAATACGAGCCGTCCCGCGAAAAAAACAACATTGCGTAAAGTATCGACCCGGATCAGCCTTAGCATGCCGCGCTGGCTAACCCGGTAGACACTGTTTGCCTCCTCTGGATTTTCTGTTTCATAAATCATTACTCTATACCTTTATCCCCCTGAGACGGAATGTATCGGCCCGGATTAGCCTGCGCGGACTGCACAGTCTGATCTGGTTCGATCCATAATGTTGGTTTTCTAGTGGAACGGCTCATTTTCTTATATCGTTTTTAAAGGTCTTCCACGCCCACGTCAAAAAGCTCGTGTTGAAAGTCACCGACCGTACTATTAAATGACATTTTGAGAACATCCGGATTTACATTTTATAAAAGTAAAATTTTTATAAAATGTAAATCCGGATGTTCTCAAAATGTCATTTAATAGTTCGGTCGGTGACCCCTTTCCTCAACACGACGCTTTTTGACGCCTCTGCAGCAGACAGCTTTTTTAAAACAATTTGAAAAAAGAAGAAATTGCTCAAAACGAGCAATTTTCATTTTTTGCCACAATGTTTTCAACTTTTTTTCAGTATTTACACCTTCATTTGTTTTTTCCTAGTTGTTTTCAAAGTTGTCTGCTGCAGATTTGTTGTATGTGGGAAAGGGTTAATAGAACCATCATTGGTTCAATCCATGTTGAAATAAAAACATACTTCACAAACACACAAAAAAACAGTATAGTTCAGTGTTTTTCAATAACAAAACTAATTCGTTTCGCTAGAACGAAATGTGTTTTCGAGCATAATAGTAAATTTTAGGTTCAATTGAACAGCATCCAATCCTCATAGGAAAAAACATCGTGTGTCTTTAAAACCTAGTATACGTCAGTTTGTGTTCTCCGCGAAATACAAACCGAGTTTGTTGCGTTAAAATGAGTGCATTGAATATATAACATCACGTTTAAATTCATGTGTATTAGATGCACTGGAAATGATTGATTTCATCATTTTTAATATTTTGACCTTGTTTGAAAGTGGAAGTTGAGAAATTGAAAAAAATTGTTTTGTCCCAGCCAGATTTCGTTCAAAATAACGGTAACCATTTTTCGCGGGGTGAATTCTTCCCCGTATAATGCACGACCCCCGATTGTCTTTAGATTATTTTAAAGCTTAGAGGTAACTCTTTTCAATGATATAGGGTATTCTACCTGAGAAACTCTTAGAAAGTGTGACAATTCAGGGTTGAAACTGGTTGATTTACAGCTGCCGGTTCAATCCAAATTGTATAAAATCGTGTTTCGTGAAAACATAGTATAGTTTAAGTTCAGTGTGTGTTTTTCTGTGAAGAACAAACCGAATTCGTTTCCTGCAACGAATTGGGTTTCCTCTCAACATGGTAGTATTATTATATATGAGCCGTGCCGCGGGTGGCAAACAAATACATATATCAGGTGAAACAGTTCGTTACGAGCTGTCTCACCTTAATCAGCAAAAGCTTTTAATAGCCTTTAAATGAATTCATACCTGAGACGATTCTGGAACCAAATGTGTTTTCGAGCATAAAAGTAAATTTTATATACGTCAGTTTGTGTTTTCCGTGAAAAACAAACCGAGTTTGTTGCGTTAAAATGAGTGCATTGAATATATAACATCACGTTTAGATTCATGTGTATTAGATGCATTGGAAATGATTGATACATATATCAGGTGAAACAGTTCGTTACGAGCTGTCTCACCTTAATCAGCAAAAGCTTTTAATAGCCTTTAAATGAATTCATACCTGAGACGATTCTGGAACCAAATGTGTTTTCGAGCATAAAAGTAAATTTTATATACGTCAGTTTGTGTTTTCCGTGAAAAACAAACCGAGTTTGTTGCGTTAAAATGAGTGCATTGAATATATAACATCACGTTTAGATTCATGTGTATTAGATGCATTGGAAATGATTGATACATATATCAGGTGAAACAGTTCGTTACGAGCTGTCTCACCTTAATCAGCAAAAGCTTTTAATAGCCTTTAAATGAATTCATACCTGAGACGATTCTGGAACCAAATGTGTTTTCGAGCATAAAAGTAAATTTTATATACGTCAGTTTGTGTTTTCCGTGAAAAACAAACCGAGTTTGTTGCGTTAAAATGAGTGCATTGAATATATAACATCACGTTTAGATTCATGTGTATTAGATGCATTGGAAATGATTGATACATATATCAGGTGAAACAGTTCGTTACGAGCTGTCTCACCTTAATCAGCAAAAGCTTTTAATAGCCTTTAAATGAATTCATACCTGAGACGATTCTGGAACCAAATGTGTTTTCGAGCATAAAAGTAAATTTTATATACGTCAGTTTGTGTTTTCCGTGAAAAACAAACCGAGTTTGTTGCGTTAAAATGAGTGCATTGAATATATAACATCACGTTTAGATTCATGTGTATTAGATGCATTGGAAATGATTGATACATATATCAGGTGAAACAGTTCGTTACGAGCTGTCTCACCTTAATCAGCAAAAGCTTTTAATAGCCTTTAAATGAATTCATACCTGAGACGATTCTGGAACCAAATGTGTTTTCGAGCATAAAAGTAAATTTTATATACGTCAGTTTGTGTTTTCCGTGAAAAACAAACCGAGTTTGTTGCGTTAAAATGAGTGCATTGAATATATAACATCACGTTTAGATTCATGTGTATTAGATGCATTGGAAATGATTGATACATATATCAGGTGAAACAGTTCGTTACGAGCTGTCTCACCTTAATCAGCAAAAGCTTTTAATAGCCTTTAAATGAATTCATACCTGAGACGATTCTGGAACCAAATGTGTTTTCGAGCATAAAAGTAAATTTTATATACGTCAGTTTGTGTTTTCCGTGAAAAACAAACCGAGTTTGTTGCGTTAAAATGAGTGCATTGAATATATAACATCACGTTTAGATTCATGTGTATTAGATGCATTGGAAATGATTGATACATATATCAGGTGAAACAGTTCGTTACGAGCTGTCTCACCTTAATCAGCAAAAGCTTTTAATAGCCTTTAAATGAATTCATACCTGAGACGATTCTGGAACCAAATGTGTTTTCGAGCATAAAAGTAAATTTTATATACGTCAGTTTGTGTTTTCCGTGAAAAACAAACCGAGTTTGTTGCGTTAAAATGAGTGCATTGAATATATAACATCACGTTTAGATTCATGTGTATTAGATGCATTGGAAATGATTGATACATATATCAGGTGAAACAGTTCGTTACGAGCTGTCTCACCTTAATCAGCAAAAGCTTTTAATAGCCTTTAAATGAATTCATACCTGAGACGATTCTGGAACCAAATGTGTTTTCGAGCATAAAAGTAAATTTTATATACGTCAGTTTGTGTTTTCCGTGAAAAACAAACCGAGTTTGTTGCGTTAAAATGAGTGCATTGAATATATAACATCACGTTTAGATTCATGTGTATTAGATGCATTGGAAATGATTGATACATATATCAGGTGAAACAGTTCGTTACGAGCTGTCTCACCTTAATCAGCAAAAGCTTTCAATAGCCTTTAAATGAATTCATACCTGAGACGATTCTGGAACCAAATGTGTTTTCGAGCATAAAAGTAAATTTTATATACGTCAGTTTGTGTTTTCCGTGAAAAACAAACCGAGTTTGTTGCGTTAAAATGAGTGCATTGAATATATAACATCACGTTTAGATTCATGTGTATTAGATGCATTGGAAATGATTGATACATATATCAGGTGAAACAGTTCGTTACGAGCTGTCTCACCTTAATCAGCAAAAGCTTTTAATAGCCTTTAAATGAATTCATACCTGAGACGATTCTGGAACCAAATGTGTTTTCGAGCATAAAAGTAAATTTTATATACGTCAGTTTGTGTTTTCCGTGAAAAACAAACCGAGTTTGTTGCGTTAAAATGAGTGCATTGAATATATAACATCACGTTTAGATTCATGTGTATTAGATGCATTGGAAATGATTGATACATATATCAGGTGAAACAGTTCGTTACGAGCTGTCTCACCTTAATCAGCAAAAGCTTTTAATAGCCTTTAAATGAATTCATACCTGAGACGATTCTGGAACCAAATGTGTTTTCGAGCATAAAAGTAAATTTTATATACGTCAGTTTGTGTTTTCCGTGAAAAACAAACCGAGTTTGTTGCGTTAAAATGAGTGCATTGAATATATAACATCACGTTTAGATTCATGTGTATTAGATGCATTGGAAATGATTGATACATATATCAGGTGAAACAGTTCGTTACGAGCTGTCTCACCTTAATCAGCAAAAGCTTTTAATAGCCTTTAAATGAATTCATACCTGAGACGATTCTGGAACCAAATGTGTTTTCGAGCATAAAAGTAAATTTTATATACGTCAGTTTGTGTTTTCCGTGAAAAACAAACCGAGTTTGTTGCGTTAAAATGAGTGCATTGAATATATAACATCACGTTTAGATTCATGTGTATTAGATGCATTGGAAATGATTGATACATATATCAGGTGAAACAGTTCGTTACGAGCTGTCTCACCTTAATCAGCAAAAGCTTTTAATAGCCTTTAAATGAATTCATACCTGAGACGATTCTGGAACCAAATGTGTTTTCGAGCATAAAAGTAAATTTTATATACGTCAGTTTGTGTTTTCCGTGAAAAACAAACCGAGTTTGTTGCGTTAAAATGAGTGCATTGAATATATAACATCACGTTTAGATTCATGTGTATTAGATGCATTGGAAATGATTGATACATATATCAGGTGAAACAGTTCGTTACGAGCTGTCTCACCTTAATCAGCAAAAGCTTTTAATAGCCTTTAAATGAATTCATACCTGAGACGATTCTGGAACCAAATGTGTTTTCGAGCATAAAAGTAAATTTTATATACGTCAGTTTGTGTTTTCCGTGAAAAACAAACCGAGTTTGTTGCGTTAAAATGAGTGCATTGAATATATAACATCACGTTTAGATTCATGTGTATTAGATGCATTGGAAATGATTGATACATATATCAGGTGAAACAGTTCGTTACGAGCTGTCTCACCTTAATCAGCAAAAGCTTTTAATAGCCTTTAAATGAATTCATACCTGAGACGATTCTGGAACCAAATGTGTTTTCGAGCATAAAAGTAAATTTTATATACGTCAGTTTGTGTTTTCCGTGAAAAACAAACCGAGTTTGTTGCGTTAAAATGAGTGCATTGAATATATAACATCACGTTTAGATTCATGTGTATTAGATGCATTGGAAATGATTGATACATATATCAGGTGAAACAGTTCGTTACGAGCTGTCTCACCTTAATCAGCAAAAGCTTTTAATAGCCTTTAAATGAATTCATACCTGAGACGATTCTGGAACCAAATGTGTTTTCGAGCATAAAAGTAAATTTTATATACGTCAGTTTGTGTTTTCCGTGAAAAACAAACCGAGTTTGTTGCGTTAAAATGAGTGCATTGAATATATAACATCACGTTTAGATTCATGTGTATTAGATGCATTGGAAATGATTGATACATATATCAGGTGAAACAGTTCGTTACGAGCTGTCTCACCTTAATCAGCAAAAGCTTTTAATAGCCTTTAAATGAATTCATACCTGAGACGATTCTGGAACCAAATGTGTTTTCGAGCATAAAAGTAAATTTTATATACGTCAGTTTGTGTTTTCCGTGAAAAACAAACCGAGTTTGTTGCGTTAAAATGAGTGCATTGAATATATAACATCACGTTTAGATTCATGTGTATTAGATGCATTGGAAATGATTGATACATATATCAGGTGAAACAGTTCGTTACGAGCTGTCTCACCTTAATCAGCAAAAGCTTTTAATAGCCTTTAAATGAATTCATACCTGAGACGATTCTGGAACCAAATGTGTTTTCGAGCATAAAAGTAAATTTTATATACGTCAGTTTGTGTTTTCCGTAAAAAACAAACCGAGTTTGTTGCGTTAAAATGAGTGCATTGAATATATAACATCACGTTTAGATTCATGTGTATTAGATGCATTGGAAATGATTGATACATATATCAGGTGAAACAGTTCGTTACGAGCTGTCTCACCTTAATCAGCAAAAGCTTTTAATAGCCTTTAAATGAATTCATACCTGAGACGATTCTGGAACCAAATGTGTTTTCGAGCATAAAAGTAAATTTTATATACGTCAGTTTGTGTTTTCCGTGAAAAACAAACCGAGTTTGTTGCGTTAAAATGAGTGCATTGAATATATAACATCACGTTTAGATTCATGTGTATTAGATGCATTGGAAATGATTGATACATATATCAGGTGAAACAGTTCGTTACGAGCTGTCTCACCTTAATCAGCAAAAGCTTTTAATAGCCTTTAAATGAATTCATACCTGAGACGATTCTGGAACCAAATGTGTTTTCGAGCATAAAAGTAAATTTTATATACGTCAGTTTGTGTTTTCCGTGAAAAACAAACCGAGTTTGTTGCGTTAAAATGAGTGCATTGAATATATAACATCACGTTTAGATTCATGTGTATTAGATGCATTGGAAATGATTGATACATATATCAGGTGAAACAGTTCGTTACGAGCTGTCTCACCTTAATCAGCAAAAGCTTTTAATAGCCTTTAAATGAATTCATACCTGAGACGATTCTGGAACCAAATGTGTTTTCGAGCATAAAAGTAAATTTTATATACGTCAGTTTGTGTTTTCCGTGAAAAACAAACCGAGTTTGTTGCGTTAAAATGAGTGCATTGAATATATAACATCACGTTTAGATTCATGTGTATTAGATGCATTGGAAATGATTGATACATATATCAGGTGAAACAGTTCGTTACGAGCTGTCTCACCTGAATCGGCAAAAGCCTTTAATAGCCTTTAAATGTATTCATACCTGAGACGATTTACTCTTTAGTATACATTTTCTTATATCGTTTTTTAAAGGCCTTCCACGCCCACGTCAAAAAAGGTTCGTGTTTTGAAAGTCACCGTCCTATTAAATGACATTTTGAGAACATCCGGACCTATATTTCATAATAAAAAAAATTAGATGTCTATCGATGTCACCCCTTGTTTCATCACCATGTGTGTTTGTTTGTTTGTTTGTTTTAACCCTTTCCCTCATACGGACGCTTTTTGACGCCTCTGCAGCAGACGGTTTTTTTAAAACAATTTGAAAAAAAAAGAAATTGCTCAAAACGAGAAATTTCTCCTTTCGCCACAATGTTTCAACTTTTTTTCAGTAATTATACCTTCATTTGTGGGGATTTTCATTGTTTTTGCCTAGATGTTTTCCAAGTTTCGTCTGCTGCAGATTTGTTGTATGTGGGAAAGGGTTAAAGGCCCGTGTTCAATAGACACTGAAACCAAAAGATGTCTCGCGAGAACCTAGTATATTTCAGTGTTATGCCGTTGCTGGACCGAAGTGGGTTTTAGCGCATAATAAATTGAGCCGTTCCATGAGAAAAACCAACATTGTGGACTCTGCTTTAAAGTATCGACCCAGATCCGCCTAAGCATGCCACGCAGACTAACCCAGACAGACAATTTTCGCCTCCTGTGGATTTCCTGTTTCAGGGATCATTACTCTATACCTCTATTCCCCTGACACGGAATGTGTCGGCCCGGATTAGCCTGCGCGTACTGCGCAGGGTGATCTGGGCCGATACATTACGCAAAGTCCATAATGTTGATTTTCTCGTGGAACAGCTCAATTGTTCTAGTGTTTATAGAACCATCATTGGTTCAATCCATGTTGAAATAAAAAACATATTTCACAAAAAATAACAGTGTAGTTCAGTGTTTTTCAATAACAAAACTAATTCGTTTCACTGGAACGAAATGTATTTTCGAGCATAACAGTAAAAGTTTAATGTTCAATTGAACTCAGCCCAGCCCTACATACAATCCTCATAGAAAAAAAATCGTTTTCCTGGAAAACCAAGTATACATGTACGTCGGTTTGTGTTCTCCGCGAAAAACAAACCGAGTTTGTTGCGTTAAAATGAATGCATTGAATAATTGACATCACGTTTAAATGCATGTGTATTAGATGCATTGGAAAAAACGTGTTTCTTGATAACCTAGTATACGTCAGTTTGTGTTCTCCGCGAAAAACAAATCGAGTTTGTTGCGTTAAAATGAGTGCATTGGATAATTGACATCACGTTTAAATTCATGTGTATTATATTTATTGGAAATGATTGATTTCATCATTTTTAGTATTTTGACCTTGTTTGAAAGTGAAAGTAGAGAAATTGAAATGACGGTAACCATTTTCGCGGTGTAAAATAGTTCCTGTATAATACATGACCCCCGATTATCTTTAGATTATTTTAAAGCTAAGAGGTAAACTCTTTTTCAATGATATAGGGTATTCTATCTGAGAAACGCTTTGAAAGTGTGAACATTCAGGGTTGAAACTGGTTGATGTATATGGAAACTCAGCATCTAATACACATGGATTTAAACGTGATGTAATATATTCAATGGACTCATTTCAACACAACACACTCGGTTTGTTTTTCACAGAAAACACAAACTGACGTATACTAGGTTTTCACGAAACACCATTTTTTTCTATAGAGTAATGATTCCTGAAACAGAAAATCTACAGGAGGCGAAAATTGTCTGTCCGGGTAAGTCTATGCGGCATGCTTAGGCTGATCTGGGTCGATACTTTACGCAGAGTCCACAATGTTGGTTTTCTTGCGGGACGGCTCATATATTGAACTCGTCCAGTATAAATATTGCTACACATTGATACATTAGTAGCGAACAATGCTGAACACGATTAGACGGCGAGAGTGTGCAGGCTTATCATGGTCTACACTGTACGTTAGTGTAGTTTGAAGTCGTTTATTGTATTACGGCAAACATAAATACTGTTCAAAGTCGTTTGTAACAGAACAAGCCGGTAGGCGACGTGCAAACTTCCGGCTCTAGCTCGGAAACCCAAGGTCGGAGGTCAATCACGTAAAAATACGTTTTTTGTAGCTCTTGAATATCTGTATCAGATGGTGCAATAATAATAATAAAAAAGCCGACTGTCAAATATACCCTATTTTTGAAAGGCTATCATTTGGAAACAAAGGCCTAAATCAAAAATCGTTACGGATACGTTTTATCTTAATATATCGAAGTACCGTATCCATAACTGAAGTTTCAGTTCTCCACATTCAAAACTGTAGGAGAAGATAGAAAAATGGTTTGGGTTCTTAAAACGCGTTTCGTTGCTAGCTGCATAGCAACGGGTGGGTACTTAGCAACGAAACTCAAACGCGCGCACCCTGAGCCCATATGGCACCTTTTCACCAAGTTTCATCGGAATCGGCCCGTCGGTTTGGGCTGTGGAGCGTCGCTTTACAAACAACTGGACACACAGACAGACAAACGGAAAAGCCTGACAATAAGGGATAGCTAGCAAATCCCAATAAGTGTTTGAATAATAATCTATTTGTCAATGTTTCAGGTTTCACGTCGGAGCAATTCCAGACCACCAAAGTTCGGCAATGGACGGAATGGTACAATACAGACTCTCCGTTAGAGGGAGTTGGTGACGACGAGGGCGTGGCTAATATCAGACAGGTGGGACATTTAATTAATAAATTAAAAAAACACAATAATTGAGACGGTACTGTGTATCAAGCGGTTTTCCGTAAACATTCAATGAGACTTGAAGACAATAATTGAAAGTAACGCTTATTCGAAAACAATGGTAAAATACAAACGCAGACAACTGATAAAAAGCATACGGAGAAAACAATGATAAAATACAAATGGAGAAAACAATGATAAAATACAAACGGAGAAAACAATGATAACATTCAAAAGCAGAAAACAATGGTAAAATGCAAACGCAGACAACTGATAACATGCATACGGAGAAAACAATGATAAAATACAAACGAAGAAAACAATGATGAAATTCAAACGCAGAAAACAATGATAAAATACAAACGGAGAAAACAATGATAAAATACAAACGTAGGAAACTGATAAAATACAAACGGAGAAAACAATGATAATATACAACCGCAGACAACTGAT
This sequence comes from Serripes groenlandicus, assembly GCA_031761405.1. NCBI lineage: Eukaryota > Metazoa > Mollusca > Bivalvia > Cardiida > Cardiidae > Serripes > Serripes groenlandicus. Next base: position 53,761,049 of record JASEVX010000008.1, read on the forward strand.
AAAATACAAACGGAGATAACAATGATAAAATACAACCACAGACAATGATAACAAATAAAAACGCAGACACTGACTAATAACATACAAACGGAAAAAACAATGATAAAATACAAACGCTAAAAACATCGATGAAATACAAACGCAAAAAAACTAAATGTGCTCTCCTTATGCCTGGTTGATTCCAAATATGGAATATTTGGCAAAGAAGGCATTGTACTTTTTATTAATGTATTGTACATTAATTTGATTAAATCCTTTCATGAATAAGTCTTTTATAATTTACAGATCAGATCGCAAGTGAACAATGTAAACCAAGATAAGACTTAAGGCTATGCAAGGTTAATGCCGTTATTTTAGAGGGCGAACGGCTTATACACACACAATCTGCCTATGTCATGTTATCTACGTAGAGTGACATCTTTGTTTCCTTGAATTGAATCATGCGACTTTGGCCAACACATTCGACCTCAACTACCCTACACAAACCTGTACGAACAGTCAGAGCTTCAGATAAGGGGCATTTTTCATGTTATAAAATCCTTATTTGTCACTCAAACCCTATGTTGTGGGTACTCAAAAGAATTGTCTGAGTGAGACGATTCTTTTGAGTACCCGCAACATAGGATTTGGTTTGGCAATAAGAGAGATATTTTGGGAAAAAGAACCAGTTTTACTCCTCCTTATCTGGTCCTCTGCCGGAACAGCCTGAATTTTGCTACACATCGTTTTCTTCTCGCATACCCAGTTTAACTGCAGCAATGTGTTGTGGTATAGAAAATATAAAAATAAGAAATGATCATGTTAGTGCGAAACAGTATAAAAACGACAGAAAAGAGATTTTAATTAAACGCTATAAAAGTGGTTGCTATGGATAAAAATAAGAAATGATCATGTTAGGGGAAACAGTATAAAAACGATATAATAGGGATTTAATTAACTCTTTCCATTATACGGCAATTCTGCAGCAGACGACTTAGAACATATTTTGTCAAAAAATAGGAAATCTCTAAAATTGAATGGATAACCTATGACTAAAAGTGGAAAACATTGTGTCAAAAGGAGAAATTGCTCGTTCTGAGCAATTTCTTCTTTTGTCACTATGTTTTCAAAAAATCCGTCTGCTGCAGATGCGTCAGAAAGTGTCTATAAGAGGGAAAGGGTTAAAGATGCTATAAACGTGGTTGCTATGGATATAACTCAATTTGAAAACATAATCACCATTAAATTAGTCTCGGTTTACAATGTCAATGGTTGTGTTTTGAATCTCTTTTCGGTTTTTTCGTATACATACTGAAAGTGTATCAAATTCAAGGAATTCCGAGACACCGCAAAATGTTTAACCCTTTCCCTCATATAGACGCTTCATGACGCCTCTGCAGCAGACGGATTTTTGAAAACATAGTGACAAAAGAAGAAATTGCTCAAAACGAGCAATTTCTCCTTTCGCCACAATGTTTTCCACTTTTAGTCGTAGGTTATCCATTCAGTTTTAGAGATTTTCTAATTTTTGACAAAATATGTTCAAAGTCGTCTGCTGCAGAATTGTCGTATGAGGGAAATGTTTAACACATGCATACGCATTTTGACGCATATACAGTAGACAACTTTTAAACACATTTTAGCAAAAGGAGAAATTGTTCATAATCAATAATTTCTCCTTTTACCACAGTGTCAATCTGACTAAAGTACACGATCTGACCAAATGTAGCGTTTAATAGGAGATGATGTTAATGAGATTGACCACAGTGTTTTCAGTTCGATTCAATAATTTAACGTTTGTTAACATGCACTTTCGATACGTATGTGGTTTATAGGAAAGAGTTATAAATTTCCCTAACCATCGTTCGGGTATCTAAGATTAGGTTTTGTATCACTAGTTTGGTTTCCTCGTGAGTCATACAGTATACGATTACGACCTGCAAACGGAAGTAAAACAGTTATCTGAGATTAAATAACCCTATAGGAGCCTCTTGTCGGGTTCTGATATTTACTTCCCCGTGACATCAGCTTCGTTCTAGCCGAGCCCCGGTAGCTCAGTCGGTTGCGTCAATCCAGGGGTTGTGAGTTCGAATCCCGGCTCGGCCAACTTTCTTTCTGACGATTGACAAAAGTTAATGCGACATGCGTCATTCGTCTTCCGACAATGGGCTAAGTCTATGTGGAAAAGCAGCCAGTTGCTTGGGAAGATTGTTGTGTGGAGTACTGGTGTGAGAAAATCAGGAAATGCATGAGTAGGTGAACTGGCCGCCGTGATATAACTGAGAATTTTTTAAAAACGGTGTTAAACCCCAATCAATCAATCAATCAATCAATCAGCTTCGTTCTAGGAAGACTTGGCGAATCAGAACTGGTTCATGTGACTATTCACGTGATAACTTAGGTTTAGATCCTGTATGGAGAGGAGCCTCGAATCTTCGTCCAATATGCCTGCATTCTTCTTTTCTCAGACAAACTTAGTTCGTACAATCCTTCAGGATACTCATTGAATACGTTCGTTTATCGTGTTACTGTGCACTCGTGAAGAATGATGTTTTACACCGCTTCAACAGTATAGTATTCAAGTTATACCGCGGCGTTTCCTAGTTGAAGTAACAGTATTCAAGTTATATCACGTCGTTATCTGAGTAAATTAGCACTATTCCAGTTATACCACTGCGTTTCCTGGGTAAATTAACAGTATTCAAGTTGGCTTTGTGGACAGTGTAGATCTAGACCAGATGTGTATCCGAATATTCTGATTAAGATCTACAATGTTCACATACTACTTACATACCATACGATAAGTGTGTTAGACGTTTCTGTCACATTGTGTAGATTCCGATAAGACGGCGCAGCAATTTTACTGGCGGATCTAAACCTACACTATTCAGAAATGCCAACGTGTGTGCCATTTCGCACGTACATACTTTTTACATATTTCTCGCGATATGATTTTAAAGCGGACGACCCTTAGTGTAAACAATTATCAGGTAAACCGCGGCTAAACACGTCGTGTCTGTTGTCACCTATCCTTATGAGTTGTGTTGGTGCATTCTGCATTACTCGGCAGTATTTGGTACCCTACAGATGTTGGGAACAGAAATTTACCGAGGAGGGCCGAAAGGTGTTTGGTGGGTCTTATGACTTCCCATTTAAAGTATCATTGGTGTAACATATAGTGGATCTATACTGCTAGTTTTATGATAGAAGATGCGGTAAGGTCTATATAAGCCGTCCCGCGATAAAAACCAACAGTGTAGACTCTGCGTAAAGTATCGACCCGGATCAGCCTAAGCATGCCGCGCAGGCTTACCCGAAGGGACACTTTTCACCTCCTGTAGATTTTCTGTTTCAGGAATCATTACTCTATACCTAAATCCCCCTGAGACGGAATGTGTCGGCCCGGATCAGTCTGCGCGGACTGCGCAGGCTGATCTGGGTCGATACATTACGCAGCTATGTTGGTGTATTGGTTAGAGCGTGCGCCTTAAGAGCGGGAGACCTGGCCTCGATACCCTGTCAACCACCAAATACATGTACTTTGAAAATGGTAGCAACGGCGTTGTGTGGATAGCGTTACTACTGATACATTGGTGTCGGGGATAAATGATACGAAATTACCCGGGAAACGCCGTGATATAACTGTAATACTGTTGAAACGTCATTTAACTGTTGCAGAAGAGTCTACAGTTACGCAGCGGAATAATATATACTGCCCTGTTGTTGAGAATATCAAGGCCAACTTTTAATGTTTGATCACGTATGTGAGACATTCCTCAATAAAATTAAATCGTTAACAAATCAACAAGTCATTTATTTCAGGCGGCTGTTTGTTTCTTACACTAAATAAATAAACAAGAAAACGCAAGTAGAACACAGTTAAAGTGTACCGAATTCATCCCGTCACGGCGGGTGCATTGGTAGAGCAACCGTATCGGGTGCGGGCGGTCGCGGGTCCGATACCCGGCCGGGTCATACAAAATACTGGGATTGGGATTTAGCATTACGATTTCAAGGCTGCTGCCAGGATAAACTGATCAATAGTACTGGTAAATTACACAGGAAACGCCGTGATATAACTGAAACATTGTTGAAAGCGGCGTTAAACACCATACAAACAATCAATCATCTGATCTGTTTTTTATAATTTTCTTTATTTATTAAACCTGTGTTTAAAGTCCACCCATGGGAAGTGAATAATCTGGTCTTTATTCGCGGGTGGTCTTTACTTGCAGGGTACTTTATACAGCCAATCTGTATTTGGGAAACTTAAAATATGATCGCTATAGACAGGGAATTGCTATTCCAATGTGGTCTTAAGAACAGGTTCGACTGTATATATATATATATATATATATATATATATATATAAAATTGAACTGTGCTAAACAAAAATGAGATTTTCTTTTTCTTAATATAAAAGACATGTGTTTAAAGTCCACCGATGGGAAGTGAACACTCTGGTCTTTATTCACAGGTGGTCTTTAAAAACAGGGTCATTTAAACAGAAAATAAGTATATGGAAAACTAAAAGTATGGTCGCTATAGACAGGGAATTGCTATTCCAAGGTGGTCTTAAACACCGGTTCGACTGTATATATAAAATTAAACTACGTAAAACAAAAATGATATCGTGTTGCATCCCCGTCACGATATTACAGAATAAATGGATTTGGAAGTAACCTCATAGGGGTTAGTTACACTTCCTTGTTTTTAGCTCGACTTTAAACGAGAGCTATTGTCATGACTCTGGCGTCGTCGTCGTCGGCTTGGTCGTCCGGTTAAGGTTTTTTGTTGGCGGCGTCAGCGTGGTATGTTCGGTTAATTTTTTGTTCAGCTCAGCTTTTTTTCTGTTTTCTCCCTATCAGTCGAGCGTCTGTGCCGTAAGCGGTGCTCTTGTTATTAGAAGTTGTCTATGGTTCTGTACAACATACACGAACACAGCAACATCTCTGGTGATAAGTGGAGGTATACACATCATCACATGAGTCTTCGCTGTACGCAGACGCAATAAGACACCACGTCAACAGACGTTATGGCGTCATAAAATCGCTCGCAGCATGAGTCAAACAAACAGTTTAAATATGTCGATGTATCATTTAGCAGGGTCTGTTCGATCTGAGTATAGAATAGATCTATAAGACAGAGGTTGCTAAATATGATTAAAAGACAGTGACGAAATCTTATACATTTCTCGTCATTATGAGAGGTATTGGCTAACAAAGAACACATTTGTTTTAAATTAAGTAAAAATGTCTCGTTTCTTCGCGTCTCCTGTCGTTTTATAATTTTGTTTTATATATATATATATATATCCGGTTACAGTGAATGCGTGTTCTTATTTAATGGGTTTTTACTTTTATTACTGTACCCCTGACTCTCTCATCCGTTTCAAGTATTAATACATGCGGTGTTTATTTGCAAATTACCTTTTCTTAAAATAGCACAGCGAGATGAATTTTAATATATTTATGAGCCAGTTCATGAGAAAAGGTACAAGTTGGTAAAATCGTCTGCATAAAATGAATATCTTTGAATTAATTTAGGGAAGCAAATAAGTTAAACTAACTACTATACAGTCTTTTAACAACGTCATCCAAACCGAAGCGCTTGTTTTTAGCCTAACACATCGCCATTTTGTTCCTGAAAAGTGACGTTATAGACGCTTTATTCTCTTTAAACGTAAGAAACTAAGAAGACAGTTATATGTACGTGAAGGAATCTGTAAGATGCAAATCGTGATATAAGTTCGAAGCTATCAACGTACAATTGACCAAACTATCAGCTTTTGTTGATTAAACGAGGGAAATTTCACAGACGTCTCAAAAGTGACGTCAGTGGTATACTTTGAAGACTCGTAGTTTCAAAACTGTTTTAGATACGAAAAAGGGAAGGACAGAATCTTACTGGGCATATAATGTCTTATGGTGAGGCGAAATATCGTCAGGAAATTCTAATTTGTTTTGAGGCGCGTTCTACCTTAAAGGACTTTAAACTGAACAGTTCAAATGTGTATAAATATTGTTTATGTAAATGTAACGTCAATACTTTTTTTCTAATCTGGCTTCAAAGTATATTGTAATTTTAACAACTTGTAAAGGCATTTTAATACAATTTTACTTCTTTATGTTAGCGAAGAATGGCACCAACATTTTTCATTTAGAAAGGAACGTGACATTAATACGATCTATAATAGAATGTGTAAAAAAAAATTATCGTTTCTTTAACATGGATCGCGACAGAGCGTCCGCTTCTTGCGCGAGAGGTCTCGGGTTCGATGATCGACCGAGTCATACCAAAAACTTTACAACTGGTAGTAATGGTTTTCCCTCCTTGTCGCTGAGGAGTGTGGGGGTAGGCAATAGGACTGAATCGCGTTTTGCATGATAAATTACCCAGGAAACGTCGTGCTTTAACTGAAGAAATGTTGAAAACGCCGTAAAGCACATTACCAACAAACTAATACTTTATTTAACATAGGGGAAAATAACACGAACGCAACAATATTTTACAAACTATCAATCACACTAGTATATGTGGTAAAAAAACCATAGTATGTCTTACAATAATATAGATGAAATGATAAAGCAAAAAAAAACACGACATAATTTAGCGACAAATAGGCGAGAAGCCGGAACAAAGCCAAATAATGTATAAATTACGTTACACATCTTACTTGTCAATCAGCCGTGCGTGGCTTTACACAAAGTATCGTGATGTAACAGAGTAAACGTAAATTTATATGAGCTGCGTCTAGTGACTTAGAGTCTTCATAGACCACATATATATGCTCTTGTCACGGTCTGAACTGGATCACATTTGTAGAGATTACATGAAAGCGGCCCGGTTAGCTCAGTATGTAGAGTACTCGCCCTGAAAGCGAATGTTCGAGCTCCGGACTGGCTGCATGTTTTTCTCTCCTTGTGACATTGGCGTCCAACGTGGGGCTCGCAATGACGACCCTGGGGTTAAGAGTCTCGTGCTCTATCGACTGAGCTAATCGGGACGCTTACATGTAAATCATTCCAACTGTGTACAAGTTTAGACCGTGACACTATAGTACCTAAATGGACTTTCTGACAAAACAAAACTAGAAGTGTATCACGACTAGTATTATGCTGATATGTATTTATATGATGTCAAAGTGGTGTGTCATTAAGACCCAAAATCGCTAGACGCGGCTCACCTAAGCGTTGCTCATTAAATTAATAAAATTCATTAAATAACTGGAAAAACCAATTTTTAACACCGTTCTCTGACGCAATATTTTAGACACTAATTGAGGGCGTATGTTCTATCTAATATATTCATTAAATTCGGATATGTGTCATTCTCGTGAATGACATGATAAGGTGTATTTACATAAACCGCATCCGTGGTGTAGTGGTAGAACGTCCGCTTTGGGTGCTGGAGGTTGCGGGTTCGATCCCCCGACTGGGTCATACAAAATACTTCAAAAAATAAGTTATGGTGCTCAAGATTGTGGGTTAACTTTACGACTGACTGGCTGGTGTCATGATAAATGGACCAGTAGTACTGGTAACTAAACGCCATATTATACATTAATAAAAGGGACGCGTTCGATTCTGCATAAATTTAACTTGACGGTTAACAAGATTTACAGCGTAATTTGTAGAAATAAATCGGAATTTGGTTTTATTAAAGGGACAAATAACTATTTGATACAGATAATTGTCTCATTTTTAACGTTCATCTTTCGACGCGTTTTCTCGTAAATGACGTTGGCCGCAATTGGGCACAAAATGTCAAAACACGCCACATATATTCATACATTGTTTATGAATATATTAATTCAAACTTCAATGCAAAATGTTTTCGAAAATGCAGTTATATTGCCTGATAATTGACGCTACTTTTTTGTTGAGGGTTAAAAAAATCCCTCTCATTTTTTGGTTCCCAGCTTTACTCTGTCATTCTGTTTATAATCAGGGAGCCAATTGTTGTACGATTTCTCAAAATGCACATGGCTATAGACAGTACCCTTAGGGGTACCGTCCAAAAATTGCGTACATAATAGCAATCAACAGATATACCGACAAAGCTCTCAGACTATCAAAACAAATAACCGATCTTTTAAATGACCGAATAAGTGAAACTTATTCTTCAAATATATATTTTTTTCAAAATAAGTACAACCAGAGGACATTCACACATATATATCAAAGTAACATATTGTTATCATACAACTATTTACTTATCATCGACACTTTGCAAACAGATCTTAACAAGGGTGAATGACCGATGGAATAGAAGTATCTGTTGAGCCGCTGGATACTTCTTTATCTTACTGACCACGTCAAGAAAGAAAGACCATCGGTCGTTTGAAACCAGATACTGTTTTTTTTTGCTTTGTAAACTTCTGGGGGGAATAAAGGAACATTTTGAAAATTTGAAATAAAATGTTGGAGTTAAAACATTTTTGGAAAGAAAGATAGATTTTTACTCGTTCAAAAATACGACGCGGCAACTGTTTTACAATGCGCACGTAGAACATCACGGTACTGGTTTTTTTGTCTAAGATAGTATCAAAAAAGAATAAATGAGCGGTTACCTGCGTAAACCAACCTTGATGTATTAGCGACCTATGTAGACCCAGATCAACCTGCGCAGGTCGCCAATAAGTCAACGATGAGATAAAAAACGATCCGTATAAAAATAGTACCCAATTTGATCCTTTAGCACGGTTGTGCATGCAGATTGTGTATCTACACTTGAGCGAGAAAACCAACATTGTGGACTCTGCGTAAAGTATCGACCCGGATCAGCCTAAGCATCCAGCGCAGGTTTACTCTGATAGACACTTTTCGCCTCCTGTGGATTTTCTGTTTCAGGAATTACTACTCTATACCTCTATCCCAATGAGACGGAATGTGTCGACCCGGATCAGTCTGCGCGGACTGCGCAGGCTGATTTGGGTCGATACATTACGCAGAGACCATAATGTTGGTTTCTTGCGGGCCTGCTCACATGTGTTGATAATGTTAAGGTTGTTTTTTTTTCTTGGTGCCCCGCTTAAAGGCACTTCTGGTACATGAAAGGTTTTAGGGATTAAGGAGTATAAAGAAACAAATGGCAATAACATTTATACATACTGCGTCAGACAAAAAACGGGCGGGCATATTTGTCGAATATGCAAAGAGTAAAAGGCTAATGAGAATGTGTGTCACCGTAGAATCTCTCCAGAACCTACATCGTCTGTCCGCTCATATTTAGAAGAGTATCTGTGTAACCTCTGACAACAACATTCCAGAAGTGTAGCACATCTGGTGTAACCTCTGATGTAACCTCTGACAACAAAAATCCAGAAGTGTAGCACATCTGATGCAACCTCTGACAACAAAAATCCAGAAGTGTAGCACATCCGATGTAACCTCTGACATCAAAAATCCAGAAGTGTAGCACATCTGATGTAACCTCTGACAACAAAAATCCAGAAGTGTAGCACATCCGATGTAACCTCTGACATCAAAAATCCAGAAGTGTAGCACATCCGATGTAACCTCTGACAACAAAAATCCAGAAGCGTAGCACATCTGATGTAACCTCTGACATCAAAAATCCAGAAGTGTAGCACATCTGGTGTAACCTCTGACAACAAAAATCCAGAAGTGTAGCACATCTGGTGTAACCTCTGACAACAAAAATCCAGAAGTGTAGCACATCTAGTGTAATCTCTGACAACAAAAATCCAGAAGTGTAGCACATCTGGTGTAACCTCTGACATCAAAAATCCAGAAGTGTAGCACATCTGGTGTAACCTCTGACAACAAAAATCTAGAAATGTAGCACATCTGATGTAACCTCTGACAACAAACATCCAGAAGTGTAGCACATCCGATGTAACCTCTGACATCAAAAATCCAGAAGTGTAGCACATCCGATGTAACCTCTGACAACAAAAATCCAGAAGTGTAGCACATCTGGTGTAACCTCTGACAACAAAAATCCAGAAGTGTAGCACATTTGGTGTAACCTCTGACAACAAAAATCCAGAAGTGTAGCACATCTGATGTAACTTCTGACAACAAAAATCCAGAATTGTACCACATCTGGTGTAACTCCCGCCCCAATATAAAAAGAAAATTGGAGATACATAAATGGACACCCTTTTTCACACCACGCGACTCGAACGGTATTTGATTTAACATTTTAGTAGATGATACTTCAATGGACAATGCCCTTGTTTTGTTTTTCTTTCAAATCAAAAGTTCAATATCCTTTTGGGACGATACTGAACTCATCTATCTTTAATCCTGAATTAACCCTGGTCCTGCTGCAATTCGTGAACTGGTATCACCAACCTCAATGTTCTTAAAGATCATTAGCTCGTGCTAAGGATCGCCATCATGTATCATATGATAACGCTATCTCATGTTCTGACGCCTCGTTGAAGCAAACTACGTTCGAAATCAATCTGACAAAAGGAGAAATTGCTCAAAATACACAGAGCTAGAAGAGTTAGCCTGTGTGCGCTTGCTGATCTTAGTCGCTTCACTGTTATTTCTAGCATAGCGTCGCTTAAATATAAATAAACACCCTAACCAGTTGTATGCAAATGAAAATTCAAAAAGCTGATGTAAAGCATTCATTATAGCATGGCCTAAAGGTAATAGAATAGATAATCGTTGATGTACATGGAGTGCTGATATCACATATTTTAGATAAATGAAAAAAAAGATTTTAGAGCCCTGACGGCGGCTCGTTTATAAAGAGTCGTACGATTTTTAAAAATCGCAGCGTCCGATCGTCGCTTCGTCAAAGGTTACGAGCGTACAATAGTTCGTATGTCGGCCATGGATGCAACTTGTGGTCGTAGAATTGCTCTATGTACGAAACGCGTTAGTAATACATTAATCGTACGCTCTTTACTAAAACATACGGCGATGTTTGATAAAACATCATTAGGATGTACGATAATCGTAAAACATAATTGGTCGTACGATAATCGTAAAACATAATCGGTCGTACGATAATCGTCAAACAAAATCGGTCGTACGATAATCGTAAAACAAAATCGGTCGTACGATAATCGTAAAACAAAATCGGTCGTACGGTATTTAACCATTTCCCACATACAACAAAACGAGTAATTTCTCTTTTTGCCACAATATGTTTCCACTTTTAGTCATAGGTTATCCATTCAATTATAGAGATTTTCTATTTTTTGACAAAATATGTTCAAAGTCGTCTGCTGCAGAATTGGTGTATGAGAGAAAGGGTTAACACTTTCCTGAATACAACAAATATGTAGCAGACGACTGTGTAAACGTATAGGCAACATTTGGTGTAATCATTTGTTTAAGAGAGTTGAATACATTGTAGCAAAAGGTGAATTTGCTCACTATGATAATATTTTCAAAAGTCGTCTGTTGCAGTTGCGTCCGAAAGTGTCTGCAAGTGGGAAAGGGTAAAGTGTACACTAATAGAGTGTAATAGATGCAAATGTATTCTTTACATATGTTGTCAGTGACCTTCTTATCCAACCCTGTCACGTATACAAATAAAACCCTCAAAACTTCAGACGACAATGTAACAGTCTATGTTGTATACATGGATCATCTTGCCCACTATGTTATAAACACTACAAGTATCTACAAAGCATACTTTTCTATTTCAATAACTTCTACTATTTTAGTTTTTATTATCTTCTTTGGGGATGAGTCTCAAACTCATATACTTTCGGTTTTAAACTTGTGGGCCTTTTAGAAATCCTGGACGCAGTTTGCGTTTATGTAGCAAACGATTTTATAGAAATAAAAGGGTTACAAAATGAAATATTGGTCACAATGAGCATGGATAAGATACACGCTCATTAGACATAAAAAGTTTAATTTAAGGATTGTTCACGAATTAAACACCACTCGTGTCCCCTTGGGCCTACGAAAGGACACTTATTGGGTACTGTTGTTGTCCTAAAGCCCACCCACCGCCCTTATAAGACACTTTAATAAGTGGTGTTTTTTTTATAATTTTATAATGGGTATCTAATTAGCATATTAATGCTATTTATTCCGTAAAAGAGAGATAGTTACGGAATAAACCGTATCCTTGTTGGGTAGTACCCAAGAAGAAAACAATAAAGGAAAGTACCCAACAAATGCCCATTCGTAGGCATGTCTGTGTTTCAAAGTTTCAAAGTTTAATTCATAGTACAAGTTTAAATTGTTTTCTTCAAAGTTCTCTGCTACACCTTTGTTGGATGAGGCAAAGTGTATTAAACTCTACATTTCCTGTATTTACAGCGAGGCATTGATGTCTGCGGAGAAAGCAGCCCGGTCAACGCCGTTTGTCGGGTCGCTCAGCAACATTCCATCGTATTCAACGAGCAGACGGCCCAGTTCACCGAGGATATCTTAATCATTCCGTGTAACGAGTACGGAATAATATGCAGGAATTTGGATCAAATCAACCGAACATGCCTTGATTATGAAATCCGATTCGAATGTCTCGGTAAGTAAAGCACAGTTGATTGATTGATTGATTGATTGATTGATTGGGGTTTAACGCCGTTTTTAAAAATTTCTCAGTCATATCACGGCGGGCCAGTTCACCTACTCATGTGTTTCCTAGTTTTTTTCATCACCAGTACTTCACACAACAATCTTTCCAAGCAAAAGTAAAGCACAGTACTTAAAAAGTTTAACTTTACCTCTTTCGCTGTCAAATGCAATTAAAGGCTTTTGCAAACAATGTAGATTCAGGTGAGACAGCTCGTAATGAGCTGTCTCTCCTGAAATATACATTTTTTGCCACTTAGACATTAAATTTTACCAAATTTTCTGTTGGACGAAAAATCAATGGAGTGGTCCAATTTTCAACATGGAAGAGTCGACTTTGTGAACTTCGGCAGGAAAAGAGCTAAAGCATTTCAAATGTTCGGCATGAATGCCAAAACTAAAATTTAAATTATGTCCTTTTGTTCATCATACTTTCTATGTCGAGAGCCTTTACAGGGGGACACAAGCGGGCCATTTCTCCTTCGCCTGTCAGTCTGTTCATTCATCCGTCTGTCCGTCAAGCAGTGTGGACTTTGCGTAAAATATAGACCCGGATCAGCCTTAGCATGTCGCGCAGGCTAACCTGGACAGACAATGTTCGCATCCTGTGGATTTTCTGTTTCAGGGGTCATTAATCTATAACTCTATCCCCCTGTGACGGAATGTGTCGGCCCGGGTTGGACTGCACAGGAAGATCTGGGTCGATACATTACGCAGAGGCCATAGTGTTGGTTTTCTCGTGGAACGGCTCATATGTGTTCCTTTGAACACTGTGTTTAACCCTTTCCCCCATATAGACGCCTCTACAGCAGACAGCTTTTTGAAAATATAGTGACAAAAGAAGAAATTGCTCAAAACGAGCAATTTCTCCTTTTGACACAATGTTTTTTCACTTTTAGTCATAGGTTATCCATTCAATTAAAGGGATTTTCTATTTTTTGACAAAATATGTTCAAAGTCGTCTTCTGCAGAATTGTCGTATGAGGGAAAGGGTTAAACATTTCTGTGATACAGATGACTGTTTGCGTTTTCCAAAGCAGACGAATTTCGAGAGTATTATTAAAAAATGAGAAAAACTCTCTGAACGAGCAATTTTCAGTTTTTCCACAATGTTTAAAATCTATTCAAAAAATCATACTTTTATTTATAGATATTGCTGTTTTTGTTGGCTGATTTCAAATTATTTGAGTATAAGTGACGCATTCTTATTTGTATCGTTATCTGTTTACAGTGGAGAAATTTAAAGAAGCCACAAGCGTTGCTGTAATTGGTGTAGCAGCCGGATTATCCATCATCATTCCAATTCTGTGTGTCATTGGTATGAACATTTATCGACTTATAAAACGAAGGCGTAACGGAAACGACTCCGATAGCGGTACGGGAAATTCAGATCAAGGCAGCCAAACGGAACGAGATCTACCCCCGTCTTACTCGGCTCTTTTCGGTGAAACAACCGGAAGTCAAGATCATTTGATAAACGATAGCATGTCATCCAACGACAACGTCTCATTGGTTAACGAATCTGGTCACATGAACATTGCTCAAACCTCAATGACGTCATCAACGAGCAGCGATTCAAATGGAATATATACTGTTTTACCACGACAAAGTGTTTCAGAACAAAGAATCTCAGTTTCGTCAGTTGGTGAGGGTGTCAGTAACTCAAGTAACCCATCTGCCTTTAGCAGATTAAGATTACCAGGTTTACATTTATCCATTTTTGACATGTTTTCGACATCGTTCAGCTCTAACTCTACGTCATCAACAACTCCGACGTCACCCGATTTAAGCTATATTCAGACGCCTCCGCCGACTTATTTAGACGCGGTGAAGATTTTAGAATTCGAAAAGAGTAAGTTGCAGATCGAATTCGCTGACGAGACTATATCAACGGAGCAGGCGAGATTGTAACAAGATATGCCATAGCATTTTTTTCTGTGATATGGTTGCACGTTTGTGCATTGGCATTCTTTTTTTCTACGGGAGCTTGGAGGTGGAAAGTTCGAATCCCGTGGGCGACGGATAAAAAGATCCTTTCGAATAGGGCCTGTTAGTGAGCCACCATCTTTCCCACATACAAGAAATTAATTTGCAGCAGACGACTTTGAAAACATTTTGGCAAACATGTGAAAAATCTCAATTAATGAGAGATCAACTATTAAATAGATTTGAAAACATTGAGGCAAAAAGTGAAATAATTATTGCTCATCATGAGCAGTATCTCCTTTAACCACAATGTGTTTAAAAGTCATCTGCTGCAGAAGCGTCAGAAAGCGTTTATATTTGGGAAAAGAGTTCAGATACTGTTAATAGTACCGATACCTGTATGCCTGGTGCCTTTCATTTTCTGGAAGTAACATGTGTTTATGAAAAAAAGGTTAGAAATGGTAGTATCGGCTGCCCTCCTTAGCGCTCAATGGTTACGGGGTTGGCATTACGACTGACTGACTGGCGTCAGGATAAATGCCTATTGACCAGTTATACTGGTAAATCACCAAGGAAACGCCGTGATATAACTGAACAATTGTTGAAAGCGGAATAAAACACCAAACCATCAATCAATCATAAAATAGGTGTCTCATAACTCACAAATGACTGGCAATTTCCATAGAGGTGACACTATAGCAACACCTTTCATATATGTGGCATGTTTTTTATCTTTTGTTTTATCATAGTACCGGGGTAATTGCAATTTATCACATTTAGTGTGGCTGTCTTGAAACATTCGTTTGAAAAAATTGGCGAGGAGTGCAATGCCAGATTAACCTTTGCCCCAACGCTGGTTTTCCTGAAGCTCCACTCGAATGTTCTTGGTTTTTTTCCGTACAACGAATTGTCTTATCATAGTGCCGGAAGTATTGCATTTTATAACACCTAGTGTGGCTTTCCTGAAACCTTCGTTTTAAAAAAAATGGCAAATAATGCAATGGCAGATCAAACCTTTGCCCCAAGGCTGGTTTTCCTAAAGCGCCTCTCGAATGTTCATGTTTTGTTTTTGTTTTTTCTTCAAACATTTCTTTCATTAAACATGCGTTAAACCTCATCCCACTGCATTTATTCAACCTGAATCATCACAACTGTCCTTCGACGAGTTCTTTCACGCTTATAACATTGTCCACGCTTTGCTTTATGATAAAGTATATATAGATAAATAGATGAGTAACGAATATAGACAGCACCATTATTCACAATTGAGGTTTAAATACTTTGGGATAAGGGTCAAATGCCATCGAGTCCACACATTTAACGGATTAAACATTTTAGATATATAATCGAACCTGGTGCTCACGACCACCTTGGAATAGCAATTCCCTGTCTAGAGCGACCATACTTTTAGTTTGCCAAGTACTCATTTTCTATTAACTCTTTCAGCGCCAAAGGCAATATTGACTTTTTTGCAAACAATACAGATTCAGGTGAGTCAGCTCGTAACGAGCTGTCTCACCTGTAATCAGCATTGTTTGCCTTTTAGTTATCAAAATTATCAAAACAGTCCAAAAGTTGTATTTTAACATGGAAGAGTTTACTTTCAACAATTCGGCGCTGAAAGAGTTAAAATTGCCCTTCCCATGGTTGGTCTTTAAACACAGGTTTGACTGTAAATGTAAAATCGTTGTCAGTGTCGGAACAGCACGGGGTAAACCCGACTACTGGGCGGTTATTATGCACATTACAATCACTTACTTACTTACTTGTAGAAAGATTATCTTTTCATTTATTATCATTGTTTATATATAGTATGCCCTTGCGACCCACCGTGTCAATAATTTATAAATAGTAAATGGCGGCCGCCCCATCCCCTGGCGCTCAGGGTTGCTGGGATAGCATTACGACTGACTAACTGGTGTCAGGATAAATGGACCAGTAGTACTGGTAACTTACCAGAGGTATCGCATTGATATAACTGACAAATTGTTGAAAGCGGCGTTAGACTTTAAACACTCAATCAATTAACCCGCTCCAATGTCAGTAAGTTGTACGCATTCTCAAACGTTATATATACAGTAAATAACAAGTTGTACCGGTTTAAGTTATATTATCATTTAACTACGTGTTGACGTTATTCAGATGACTGTACCCACATAAAAACTAACTGGATGAAAGGTGACGTAAGTTTAATACAATGTTATAGTGTTTACATAAATACATTTCACTTTTTTAAAAGCTGTCACAGAGTTTTGATAAACTGGTTGATATTCATAGGCGGAAACAGGTATTCATTGACTGCATTCTCTGTCGTTCATATGGGGAATGTGTGAGCGAGTGAGTGAGTGAGAGAGAAAGATAGATAAAGAGGGATGATAAAGAGATACAGAGTGAGATATAGATAAAGAGATAGCGATAGTGTGTGTGAGAGAGAGAGAGAGGGGAAGATAGAGATAAAGAGTGATATGGAGATAGAGAGTGAGTGATAGTGAAAGTGATAGAGAGAGTGATAGAAAGATAAAAAGTGATATGGAGATAGAGAGTGAGTGATAGTGAGAGAGAGAGAGAGAGAGAGAGAGAGAGAGAGAGAGAGAGAGAGAGAGAGAGAGAGAGAGAGAGAGAGAGAGGGGGGGGGGGGGGGAGAGAGAGAGACACACACACACACACACACATACAGACACAGAGAGAGAGAGAGAGAGACAGACAGACACAGAGAAAGAGAGAGAGAGAGAGACATATAGAGACAGACAGACAGACAGACAGAGACAGAGGCAGAGAGACAGAGAGAGAGAGAGAGAGACAGAGAGAGACAGAGAGAGAGATATATATAGACAGAGAGAGACACACAGAGAGAGACAGAGAGAGACACAGAGACAGATAGAGAGATACAGAGAGACAGAGAGACAGAGAGATTACTAATTGTATATACATATCGATGATATACATATCAGTAGCTGGGCTTTCAAATGTAACATATATGTTGTTTACTAATAATTTAAAACGCTGTAATGTTTTATGATTGAAAATAAGGAATCATATTGATTTTAAAATGTGCTTTATCTTTGTTTTATTCTTTGACCAACCTGCGCTGGATATTGCTATACTCCCGCTTCTCTGTCAACGTTCTTCCCGACGATGGGTCGATTCAGTTGACATTCCTCCCTACAACAGATCAACCGTCCTCCGATAACTTCTCGACTATGTTGAAATTCCTCCCTACAATTGATAGACTTTGTCTACATTTCTCCCGGCAACCGATTGACTGTGTTCTCCACATTACATTCTAACCAAGCAATTAGCAACCATCCAGCATAAACCTTTGAGCTCATTGGTAAAAGATAAAGTTATACTGACTTATGTGAATCATCGGAAAGAATAAATGACTGAACCGTGGTTCGAACTTATTACCCCTCGATAGTTAACCCCGTCGATATCGAATGAGCCATCGGGGTTCGAGAAATATAGTATTGTCAGAAGAAACACGTAATACTATAAAGAAGGCGAAGCTCTGATAAGGACGTGTGTCTTCACTCGGCAGAAGTAATAACCACGAAACACGCGTGCGCATATTCGGAAACGTCATTAAGCACGCATGTCGGGCTAATGGTGTACCGCCTCGGTGGTGTAATGTTAGAGCGTTCGCCTCGGGTGCGGGATATCTAGGGTTCAATCCCCGGCCGAGTCATACCAAAGACTTACACGAATGGTAGTTATAGCTTCCTTCATTGGCACTCAGGGTTGTAGGGTTAGGGTTACGACTGACTTGGTAGTGTCGTGATAAATGGACCAGTAGTACTAGTGGTAACTAACCCAGGAGACGCCTTGATATAACTGAACAAGTGTTGAAAGCGGTGTAAATAAACAAACAATCAATAAATCAATCGGATTAATGGTAAGTTTTGCTTGGAATATCAAGCCCTATATGTTTAGTTCTTCATTGACCTAGATACATCGGTCAGGATTATAATCGACCGAGTTCATCAATACGAATCCGATTTACGGTTATATAAGCTGAACTGATTAACTGCAAAAGCGTTATTAATTTATTAATACCAAGTCATGTGCCTTACGAAACCCAACCTTAATGTATTTATCATGTATGATAAAGATCTGCCTGTGCACCAAATCAATCTGATCCAATTGAACACTACGTATAAGAAGTATATTGATACAATATGATACTCATTGTCAGAAAGACTGTCAATTGACTACCAAAAGACCGGTTTAACCCCTTATCGTGTTGAATTGCGGATTGTTTGATTGTTTGAATGTTGTTAAACGACGTTTACAACATTGTTTAAGTTATATCACCTACTCATATGTGTCTGGCTTTCTCCGACCAGTTCTTTACACAATAGTCTTTCAAAGTTGACTGGCTGCTTTTCCACATAGACGGTAAGCCCTTTGATCGAAAACGAATGACAATCCGCGTCGCTACCGACTGAGTTACCGGAACTCGGCATGTTGAAATGGCAAAATCTGTATAATCGTTCGTCGTTCATGTTATTGACACACTTGCATATCTTTTTCATAATTGTATCACCGCTTGCAGCAGCTAAGGTCATGTAACGGCGGACGGGAAATATGATATTGGTCCAACACCCTATATTTACATCGAGATATAATATATAAGTTACATGTATGAAACCAATACCACACCATCTGTTCAAGAATGTCATTGGGTCCAATGAGTGCGACCCATTTAGCCAACTCTTGCGGTTGAAGCAAGGTTCATACTGTGGCTGCCATTCTTATTTGCATCGAGATAAAATATATAAGTTACATGTTTGAAACCAATACCAACCCACCCGCTCAAGAATTGCATTGACTCCAATCGTTACGACCCATATAGTCAACTCTTGCGGTGCAAGCAAGGTTCATACTGTGGCTGCCATTCTGTATCAGTGTCACCCAGTATCGAAAGGAACTCGTGTTCTTCATCTAATGCTGTTATGATAAGGTTGACAATTCGAAAGTATGACCACTGTATCGGCAGCTCTGTGTGCTGCGTACATAACTCATTATGATATATCATGTGTACAAGCTGTTTTAAATTAGACATTGTTTACTGTTTACTTCGAAATCTAAATTGAGAACAAAATGTTATGAATATTTATGAGCGCCATGTAAACTATGTTTACCAATATCTACCTACTTTCGCGCTCATCTAACAAATCGTCTTACAAATGGTTTTTAATTTATTCTGAAGATAATGCTTTTGATAATGCAGCCATATCGAATTTCAATTATATAGATAAACTTTACCTTTGCTTGCATCACCAAAACCTACACATTAGTAGTGGAGTTCATTCAGGCGTGAAATGTCAACCTTATCATGACAAAATTGAATGAGGAGTACGAGTAAATTTCGATACGCTCATTTAGCAAAATCGTCCTACAAATGTTTTTTGGCCTGGGGCTTTAGTCCCTGGTCATAGTAGTAATACCGTTTTGTTCGGAGTTGGCAGCCTGCCAATTGCTGTTAACACCAAACAACGCATTTTAGGGTGAGACTGCGCGAGAAAAAGTATTTCAACATGGAGATGTCGGCCACCCACTGTGGCTCGCAGGTTCTGAAAGCCGGCTCATCGCATCAGTCATCAGATCATCCAGTCGCTCTTCACAGAAGGTTAACCCACAGTTTATCACAAAAAGGTCAGGATAACAGTACTACAAGATGCCCTAGAAAAGATGGAATGACTGAAGGAGAAGGAGAGTGCATAACCCACAAGAGAGTGAGAGTGGCAGTAAAGTGAATGAGACCATGCCTCTCCTCTTCAGTCACCAATGCACCAATAACTAAGTCGTAGCGGTAGAGTGCAAACGCCACTCTCCTTCAACCGGGCGACCCGATCGCGCTATAAATGTGCCCGCAAGCGTTGTGGAGGTATCAACGGCATTCTCGTAAGAATGTTTTTCTTAATGTTTTGTCAAGTTCGAATATGAGTGATATTGGGTCAGAAACTAGGTCATTTGGCCAGATTGAAGGGAAATCGTATTAACACTCTGGATATTGCATTTTAACTCGAGTATGTTGAAACTGTTTCAGATTGTTTGTCTTGATGATATGTAGGCCAAGTTTGAAAATTGGTCATGTCTGTTCAAAAACAAGGTCACTAGGCCAAATTGAAGGAAAATCTCGTCAACACTGTAGAAGCCACATTTTTTAAAATTTGGTCAGAACAGGGTCTTTCAAATAAGACCCTGGTCAGAATGATATCTAGTCTAAGTTCGAATATGAGTCATGCCGGGTTAAAAACTAGGTCACTAGGCCAAATTGAATGAAAATCTTGTTAATACTCTTGAGGCCGTAATCTTTGCTTCAGCAGCTTGAAACTTTGTCAGAATGTTTGTATTGATAATATCTAGTCCATTTTCGAATATGTATCATATCATGGAAACAACAAAAATAGGTCACTAGGCCAAATGAGAAATGTTGATCACACTCTGGAGGTTGCATTTTGAATCTTTGTCAGAATAATTGTCTTGATGAGTTTTGCATTGACCAAACACTTCCTTTCAGTCTAGTACATGGTTTAGAGAATTATTTCTACTTGGTGGAAGTTGATTTAACTTTGACATATTTCTCAATATAATAAGGCAGAAACTTTAAAATATTCTGCCTAAACCTGCTGTAAAATATTGACATGCATTGTGCATTGGTGTTTTTTTTAACTCTTTCCCTCATATAGACGCTTTCTAACGCATTTGCAGCATCAGCTTTTTGAAAACAAAGTGGCAAAAGAAGAAATTGCTCAAAACGAGCAATTTCTCCTTTTGCCACACTGTTCTCCACTTTTAGTCATAGGTTATCCATTCAATTATAGAAATCATTTTCTATGTTTTGACAAAATATGCTGCAGAATTGTCGTATGAGGGAAAGTAAGCATTCAATCATTTGACATAATTATGTAATTTGACACTATAGCACTGAAACGACACACTCGTATATTCGACACACTGGCAACAACTAACAGCTTGTGACCCGTTCATGTTATGACATACCGAGGGCTTGGCGTGAAACGGTTGTAACTCAAAACCTATTTTGAAACCCTGTATTTAGGGGCAATTTTGACCCTTTTGTAAACAATGCAAATTTAGGTGCCATTGCTCAGAACGAGCAATGGCACCTAAATTTCCATTGTTTACCAAGAAAAATGATTTAACGCTTATAAATACTTTATGGCGAGGTAAATAACCTTGGTAAAAAAATACCAATTTTAGTTACAACCATTTTACGCCAAGCCCTCGATACGTGTTCTGCTATACTGCTGTTACGCAGAGAACTTGAAAATCTCGTGTTGCAAAATGTGACTCTGAAAAGCCTTAACTCTTTCAGCGCCGAATTGTTTAAAGTAGACCCTTCCATGTTCAAAATCGGGTGTGTCCATTTCTCAATTTATGAAAGTTTTGGACTATATTGATAACTAAAAGGCAAACAATGCTGATTTCAGGTGAGACAGCTCGTTACGAGCTGACTCACCTGAATCTGCATTGTTTGCAAAAACCTCAATATTGCCTGTGACGCTGAAAGAGTGAAGCCTGTCTACGACCGATGCGGCATCAAATTAAAACGTCAGCAACAGAAGTTCATTTGGGTCAACACTTTCCCCACGTGTAGACGCACTTTGACACATTTGCGACGCACGACTTTTGAAAATATAATGATCAATTTCTCCTTTTGCAACAAAGCTTTTAACTTTATTCAATAATTGTTCCAGTAGTGTTTGCTAAATGTTTTTATAAAGTCGTCTGTTACAGTTGTGTTGTATGTGGGACAGGATTAACCCTTTCCCACATACGACAATTCTGCAGCAGACGGATTTGATAATATCTAGACAACAAATTGCTAAAATCTCTTTAAATGAAAGGATATTTTTGTTATAGAGTTGAAAACATTGTGACAAAAGGGGAAATTGCTCTTTTTAAGCAATTTCCCCTTTTTGTCACAATGTCTTCAAAAGTCGTCTGCTGCAGAGGTCAACAACGATATTTCTGGTACAGGCAACTTTTGATATTTCTGTAATCTGACTTTTGCGAGTGAAGAGAACCTATTGCTGGTAAAAGAGAACGTTCTACAGGACGCGCGCATATTTCCTTGTCACGTGTTTTAATAGTTTTCTCATTTACATCTATTATTTGGTGTTGTACGCCGTTTTCAACAATGTTTTAGTTAACATAGATTGATTTCTTCTGAGTATAACCAAGAGTTTTGTAATGTCAAATAAAGTAGTCTATTTTGTTTAGGTGAAACTTAATTGTTATGCGTAGACCTTCTAATTTAGACGGAACTTAGTTTACAGTAGTTTTCGATTGGATTGGTTTAGTTTAGTTTAAACTTATCTAGTTTACATTAATTGCAAAACAAGCTTTCAGCCTATAATTAATCACGCTCGATGTCTGCTTCCTGGATACTTAACCAGTACTCGCGCCGTTTGTGTGGAGAAATCCCAAAGTCAGAACGTGCTCATCACGGAACTCGAACTCGACCTCTACGCGACTGAAAGCCGATTCACGCTAGCCGAACTAACTGTTCTCAATCGGCGGGAAATAATGTTGGTCTAGTCAGGATTCAAACTAGTGTATCTATGGCTGAGAGCCCATGTCAACTGACCTACCGGCGCTCATCAGAATAGAATAAAACGCACCGACTTAATGGTGTAGCGATTTTAGAGAAGATGCAAGTTCGGTCCCTGGGCATGTCAAGCTGTTCTCCTTTAAAGGGTAGTAGTGGTTTTCCTTCTTGATCCCGAGGGTTAATGTGATAATATGACGACACCTGAACTTTCTGACAATACACCGAATCTTTGGTGTAATAATAGAGCGTCCGACTCTCACGTGGGACGGCATTATATATATCTGTATACAGATGCCGAAGTCGTACTTATATCCCCGCAATCCTAAGCGACAAGGGGGAAGTCACCGAACACAGAAAGCCCGCTTCCAAGCAGGACGATCTAACGATTCAATGTTGACAAAGTATTACATCTGAATATTTCGCATATTTTATGTGTCCGTATTGCTGACCAGTATTTGATTATTATGCCGTTTCATCTATCTATTAGGGCCCATAAGCTTACAGGACAGAATATGCAATATAATCGTAAACGTGGTCCTTGTAATAAAGTATTTACACTAGTTATATAGGAAATATTCGATAAATGGTTTACCGATTCTGTTTTATTTTCCCACATACCTTTCCCACATACAATAAATCTGATTGCAGACGACTTAGATTTTTTTTTAGTAAAATGCAAAAATTCTATGTATAGTTATAAATAATATATATACATGTATATAAATAGTTGAAAACTTACATTATTCTATATAATTCAGCAATACAGCTCCACTCAGTCTCATTCACCTTCACTAACCCTTACTAAGTTTCAGCCACCATCACTTAGTCTCAGACACCAATCACAACCACGCATGTCCAAACCACTCTCCCTCAGTCACTTTCACTCAGAAACAATCACTAAGTCTCAGACAATTTCACATAGTCATTCCAACTCAGCCACCATCTTTCAGGGCCAGCCACCCTCACTTAGTCTCAAGGCAGCCAATTTCACTAAGTCACATCCACCATCACACAGACATAGCCCTCGACAGAAAGTTTCAGCCACAATCACTCAGTCGCGCTCACTCTCCTCACCCAGTCGCACCACTCTCACTCAGTCACCACCATTGTCACTAAGTCTCAGCCACAATCACTCACCATCACTCAGTCGCACCCCCTCACCATCATTGTCACTAAGTCTCAGCCACAATCACTCAGTCGCACACCCTCACTCACTCACCATCATTGTCACTAAGTCTCAGCCACAATCACTCAGTCGCACACCCTCACTCACTCACCATCATTGTCACTAAGTCTCAGCCACAATCACTCAGTCGCACACCCTCACTCACTCACCCATCATTGTCACTAAGTCTCAGCCACAATCACTCAGTCGCACACCCTCACTCACTCACCATCATTGTCACTAAGTCTCAGCCACAATCACTCAGTCGCACCCCCTCACTCACCATCATTGTCACTAAGTCTCAGCCACAATCACTTAGTCGCACCCCCTCACTCACCATCATTGTCACTAAGTCTCAGCCACACTCACTCAGTCGCACCCCCTCACTCATCATCACTAAGCATCAGCCACCATCACTCAGACTTAGCCATCGCCACTAAGTCTCAACCACAATCACTCTGTCGCACCCCCTCACCATCATTGTCACTAAGTCTCAGCCACAATCACTCAGTCGCACCCCCTCACTCACCAGCATTGTAACTAAGTCTCAGCCACACTCATTAAGTCGCACCCCCTCACTCATCATCACTAAGCATCAGCCGCCATCGTCACTAAGTCTAAGCCACAAACAGTCAGTCTCAGTCTCAGACGCTCTCGCTCTGTGACTATCACTTAGTCTCAGTCACCATCACTAAGTTACAGTCACTCAGTTACCATCACAAAGTCTCAGCCACACTCGTACTGCGTCTTGATATACTTTTGACAAATATCAGAAACAATGTTCTGGCCGGGATTCGAACCCACAACGCTAACATTGACAGCCGGCTGCTCTACCAACTGAGCTACCGAGCTTCATACAGATTGATGGAATAACAAGATATATATTATTCAAAGTTAATTATCAGGTCAATTATACGTAGTAATATTAAAAAAAATGTTTTATGTTATCATGACACAAAGTGGTAGCTCATCATAATTATATATGTCTTCTTGTTGTGATTTTTTAACATTTTTAATTCATTACTAAATAAATATTAGTAAACAGGTTTACTCATCAATCTTCGCCGGCAACCTATAAATACGTAAACGCAGGTTCATAAAACTACAACGCTGTCGTAGCCTAGTGGTTAAGAACAAAGCACTTCAAACTTCGAATTCCACATTGCATTGGTTCGATTCTTATGCTAGGCATGTATTTTTTGTCTGTCTGGTTTTTTTCGAAATGTTATTTGTTTATAATACATATACGACCATCTCATTTTCTTTTTGTACAATTTCATTTAGTCGATCATAAGATTCCTTTCATCTGCAAATGTTCTCAATTCTAGAACAATGCCAATGTACGTGTAATCTTGCCCTAAAGGTTACAACGTATCAATACATGCACTAATATCTTATTTATAAGAT
>JASEVX010000008.1:53786821-53902317 GCA_031761405.1 Serripes groenlandicus
AGGTAAAATGACCTTGTATTGCATGTAATTCACGAATTGTCTTTTTTGTGGTTTAATTGATGAATACAAAACTTCAAATATTCTGACCAAAAACGCTTGAAATTACTATTTAGAATTTCACAAATCCTGAAATTACTATGTAGAATTTCACAAATCCTGAAATTACTATGTAGAATTTCACAAATCCTAAAATTACTATGTAGACTTTCACAAATCCTGAAATTAGTCCTTGATGAAAGCACTATACCTGTTTATATATGAAGACTAATGATGGCAAGATGACTCATTTTCATTACTGTTTATGATCAATAACTGATGAACAGTTGATTGTATGTATGGTCAACTTAGCTAAGTAATTCCTGATTGAATTGTCGTTTTTGTGGCTTTATTGATCAAAAAACAAAAACTTCTAATATTCTGACCAAAAAATCTTGAAATCACTATGTAGAATTTCACAAATCCTGAAATTACTATGTAGAATTTCACAAATCCTGAAATTGCTATGTAGAATTTCACAAAACCTGAAATTACAATGTCGAATTTCACGAATCCTGAAATTACTATGTAGAATTTCACAAATCCTGAAATTACTATGTAGAATTTCACGAATCCTGAAATTATTATGTAGAATTTCACGAATCCTGAAATTACTATGTAGAATTTCACAAATCCTGGAATTACTATGTAGAATTTCACAAATCCTGAAATTACAATGTAGAATTTACCAAATCCTGAAATTAGTCCTTAATGAAAGCACTATACCTGTTTATTTATGAAGACTAAGGATGGCAAGATGACTCATTTTCATTACTGTTTATGATCAATAACTGATAAACAGTTGATTGTATGTATGGTCAACTTAGCTAAGTAATTCCTGAATTGTCTTTTGTGTGGCTTTATTGATCAATACAAAACTTCTAATATTCTGACCAAAAAATCTTGAAATTACTATGTAGAATTTCACAAATCCTGAAATTACTATGTAGAATTTCACAAATCCTGAAATTACTACTATTAGAATTTCACAAATCCTGAAATTACTATGTAGAATTTCACAAATCCTGAAATTACTATGTAGAATTGCACAAATCCTGAAATTAGTCCTTAATGAAAGCACTATACATGTATATATATGAAGATTAATGATGGCAAGACGACTCATTTTCATTACTGTTTACGATCAATAACTGATGAACAGTTGAATGTATGTATGGTCAACCTAGCTTAGAATGGAGATTGGTCATAAACAATGAAATGCTTCAATTCTATTTCAATGAAGGTCATTCACTTCATTGACAAAAGTAATGCAAGTTATAATCAAGGTTTACTCTTAACCCCACCCTGATGTTCCAATATGCCCAGCAGTTGATGTGAATTATTGCAGTATGAATGTCCGGCGTCATTGATGCATTGCATGTATCTACTTGTAAACCTCCGAACGACTGTTCTCGTGGAGCGTGGCTTGTTTGAAAATAGTATCAGATCAGACAGAGACGTGTTTGAACAAATTATAGTGCGACAGGTAAACGACGGTGACCAGCAGGACTCTCTCTCCTCCATCCCCATCCAGCTGACTTTAACCCTTTCCCCTCATACGACAATTCTGCAGCAGACGACTTTGAACATATATTGTCAAAAATTTGAAAATCTCTATAATTTAATGGATAACCCATGACTAAAAGTGGAAAAACATTGTGGCAAAAGGAGAAATTGCTCGTTTTGAGCAATTTCTTCTTTTGTCACTATGATTTCAAAAAGCAGAGGCGTCAGAAAGCGTCTCTATGAGGGAAAGGGTTAAAAGATGTTTTCTTGTCATCTTATTTGGAGCCTTCAGTCGATATAATATTAAATTAATATATGTGTGTTTGATGGTCTTAATATAATTGTTCTTGCATTGATAAGACATTCCCTATTTTCTATTGAGTTTGATTTTCTGTATGTGTTTACCTCCGTATAGATATAGACTTCCTGTATAATTGACCCTGCAATGAATGACCACATGTGAACAAAGACCAGATTGTACACTCCCCATGGTTGACACCGCGTGGAAGCGCGGCGTCAGTAGGGGATAGGTTTTAATTTTGTACCATAGGGTGACGTAATCGAAAAGGGAGCAACCAACATTAAAATTGTTAAGAAAAACTCTTTTATATGTTAGACAAAAAAAAACACTTTATGAATAAATTAATTGTATAAAATGATTCAAGAAACAGCAAGATACAAAATACGTATGTCTTCTACCGTTATTACAAAACTTTAGACACATGTAATGGGTATTTAATAACTTTCCCCTAACTTCCTAGGCTACGCTTTTTTTATAGTTTGGTTTACGACCGGATTCATCAAAGCTCAGAAAAAAGTTTCTGGCGATGTTTTTGCCTATTTACAATATTGAGATTTTTAAATAAATGGGTAATCTTTAAAAAATCAATGATGATTAATTTTAATTACTACATATTACAGTATAATTCTAGAAACTGTAAAAACAACGTTAACCCAACTATGCAATAGGCATGGCCGTAACCCGTTCTATTATTTGTAAATGCAACATGTCATCGCTTGGCGATTTTGGTCATTCTTATTTAATAGACGACAAGGTGTCATCGGTTCCCATAGAGTAATTAAGATGTCTCTGCTTCCTTCCGTTATGAATACTTCATTACAAACAAACAAAACAGACTTAATAATTCTTGCTATATGTTGACTATACATGTGAACTTTCATAATGCTCAATCTTGACCATAAATATCTTCTCTTTTTTTTTTAATTACTTCTTATTTTTTGTTTATATACTCCCGTTTTTGCTATCATACCTCTGCTAAACTGGACGGAGAATAGACTTCCCCCTCTCCTTCCTAATCTTGTGTCACACTTAACTAATAACTAGAGGCAATACACCTTAATATATGTTAATATTTAAGAACCTATGGTGTTTTTTTATCTAATGGATCTAGTTAGAGGATTTAAAACTTCAGCTTGAATGACACATTATAGTTTCAGTGAATGTTAAGCAAACCGTAAGCCAAATGGTTTCAGGACTAAACTTGTCATTTCACGACTAAATTTCACATGCTGAATATCACATAAAT
Source organism: Serripes groenlandicus (assembly GCA_031761405.1). Taxonomy (NCBI): domain Eukaryota; kingdom Metazoa; phylum Mollusca; class Bivalvia; order Cardiida; family Cardiidae; genus Serripes; species Serripes groenlandicus. Next base: position 53,789,911 of record JASEVX010000008.1, read on the forward strand.
CGTAGCATATAAAAGGTTTAATCCCTACGTCAATATTGACCCTTTCTGCTCATGGTAACCTTTTCATATAGGCTATGGTAACCAGATGAGCAATATAGGCACATCCTGTCTGCTTGCACAGTTATTTAAATGTACTAAACTGCATCTGCTTCCTTTAAGTCATGCTTCAAAATCATGCGCGGCGTCTTTGATGCTTTGCTTCAAAATTCTTTTTGTTAACCATTTGAAATTGAATAATAAAGATAACAGGGTTATTGAGATACAGGGCGTTGATACAGATACAGGGCGTTGATATCATGATTTAAAACGTTGACCGTAATAAACCTGTATCCTCTTGCTTAATTAGCATGTTAAGATATTCCGTAAGCGGGTAATCCCTGTTCTTTCCATGTAGTTCCTGTATGTAGATTTGTTGAATAATATGTTTTTAACCCTTTCCCACATGCAGACGCATTTTCATACATCCACATTCATATTTTTAAAATATTATGAGAAAAGAAGAAAGTTCTCATTATGCACTATTTTCAATTCTTTCTTATAGTTAAACTTTAATTTATAGAAATTTTCCCTTTTTTTCTTAAATTCGTCTTATACAGATAGGAGTTCTATGTTGTAAAGGCTTAATATACACCAAAATATAGCGAACTACTTTTGGAATTTGTCAAATCTGCGTCGTTATCCATAACTACTTAAAGAACGTGCCTAGCATATACAAGTACCGAATAATTTAGTAAGGCCGAGCTTACGCACTTCCTTGTTTGAAAAATTTCCTTAACTCTTTCCCTCATACGACAATTCTGCAGCAGTCGACTTTGAACGTATTTTGTCACAAAATAGAAAATCTCCACAATTGAATGGACAACCTATGACAAAAAGTGGAAAACATTGTGGCAAAAAGGAGAAATTGCACGTTTTGTGCAATTTCTTCTTTTTTCAATATGTTTTCAAAAAGCCGTCTGCTGCAGAGGCATCAGAAAGCGTCTATATGAGAGAAAGGGTTCAAGGCCTTCACCACGTTTTAGATCGGTTTAAATTGTCATAAAAAGAACAGTTACAGTTTTAGCCTTGACTTTGTACAAACAAAAGTGTATATTTATTGTAGTCTAAATGAAATTAATTCATTCAAGAGATATGTGCGTAAACTCCTTTGATAATTAGAATTCCTCCTTGCGAAATATGCCATCAGATAAGAGGTATATGGCTAAGGCAATTTCAAACTGTGCTTTCAAAAGCCATAAACCACAAGCATAATACTACCGAATCACCTATACATGCGATTAGTTGATTTGGCTTTAACATCGTTTTCAACAATTTTTCAGTCATATCACGGTGACCAGTTTACCTACTCCTGTGTTTCCTGGCTTCACACACCAGTACTCCACACACAAAACTATCCAATCAACTGGCTGCTTTTCCACATAGACTTTTAGCCCATCGGTGAAAGACGAATAACGCTTGACACAGTGACTTTTGTCAAACATCGGAAAGAATATTGGCCGATCTGGGGTTCGAACTCACAACCCATGATTGATACACAACATACTTCCCTACGGTACTGGCTGCTTTTCAACATAGACAATTAACGTCGGAAAGAATATTGGCGGAGCTGGGGTTCGAAACCACAACCCCTGGATAGACAGACCGCGTCGCTACCGACTGAGCTACCGGGGCTCAGCTTACATGCGAATTTGGTCATCCAATTGTGCCATCTGACAGAGAAATAACTCCACTCTGACTCTATGATTAAGACTTTTGTGATCACAAACTAAATTCAAAAGTAGCTCTCGCGTAACAGTTTTTTCGGCGATAGCTGTTTAATCTCAGTTTTGACCTAATTGTGCGTTCTGACTTCTGACAGAGAAATAACTCCACTCTGACTCTATGATTAAGACTTTTGTGATCACAAACTAAATTCAAAAGTGGCTCTCGCGTGACAGGTTTTTTTATCACACGTACCAGCTGAATAGGAAGTGCTTAGCTATATGGTGAGTACACAAACAGTGTTTTTGGTGGGGCTTTCTAGCGGACGAATTTATCAAAAGGAAAAGGGTCTGGACCTTTTCAGCTCATCTGTTTTTTGAAGAAAAAGGTCGGGCTATAATGATACCATTTGCGTGTGTCGTCTGCGTCGCACAAAACTGTAACATAACCTCAAAACTTTAAAAACGTTCGACATTTTCAAATAAAACTTGGTGAACATGTTCTTAGGAACAATACGCATGTCTATACCAAGTCACATAACCCTGGCTTTTATAATTATTCAGTAATGCCACGTTTTCGGGACAAAAAAAAGCAGACGAGCGTTGGCGTCCTTAATACTTTACTTTATTTTCAAAAGGATTTAAACACTTACTGTGTTTTTAGCCAAATTATAAAGACAGACAAACATATAAAACAAATTTAACAAAGATCAATTAGCAAAATCGTGAATACACTTATAGTTATCATTTGGGGCAGAGCGATTGTTACTAAAAGCAGCTCAACTTATAAATGGATCAAAATAAAGGTAATTAGAAGCATTTATACTAACTTACTGATGTTAGAACAACATCGATATTGAAGTATATATCAGATCATAGTTCATTCTAAGTAAAAACATAAACACGTGTTGCTCTAGACACGTGAAGGGTCTTACGTAATAAAAGAAGAAGGTCATTGTGGACCTGTAATATTAACCTGAATACCACGGTTCTGTATGATTACATGTTCATAAATAATTAGAAGCCTTTATGCGTGTGACAACTGCGAGTGTTTTGAACAGTATGACACTAACGTACTAATGTTAGAACGACATCGATATTGAACTCTCTATCAGACCATAGACCTTTCATCTGGCAAGTCTAATTCATTACATAAACACGTGCTGCTCTAGACACATGGACGTTATTGCAGATTTGTCGAATGTGGAAAAGGTCAACTATTACGTTCCTAATCACAACACTAAAGTCTTTGTGGCGACATACTTGTACCATAGACAAAAAGTATGTCTTAACAACTTTGTGGTGATCAATTTGTTTATTTGTATGGTGTTTTTTCGAAGCCGCTTTCAACATTTTTTTCAGTAATAACATGGCGTTTCTTAGGTTATTTACCAGTACTAACAGTGGCCCATTTATCCTGACACCAGCGAGTCAGTCGTAATGCTAACACCACAATCATGAGTACCAAGGGGGGAAAGCCATTACTAACATTTTAAAGTCTTTGGTATGAACCGGCCGAGGATCGAGACCACGACCCCCACCCCCTCCCGCAAACCGAGGCGGACGCTCTACTTCTACACCACTGAGACAATTATGTTGAGTTCCCACAACATAATTTTGTAATGCGTTCTTAGAGAGACATCGTCGAAGAAAGACATGTGTACCCCTCCTTAACCCTTTCCCTCATATTGACGCTTTCTGACGCCTCTGTAGCAGACGGCTTTTTGAAAACATAGTGACAAAAGAAGAAATTGCTCAAAATAAGCAATTTCTTCTTTTGCCACAATGTTTTCCACTTTTAATCATAGGTTATCCATTCAATTATAGAGATTTTTTATTTTTTGACAAAATGTTCAAAGTCGTCTGCTGCCGATTTGTTGTATGTGGGAAAGGGTTAATATTCCTATGACAGGAACAGAACACAACTAAGCTGTGTTCTGCGATATTGGTTCTTAGTAACTCGCCGGTTTGACATCATTTAGCTATTGGCGTTGAGCTCGTAAGTTAACAGTCTATATAACATATGGACCGCCTCGATGGTGTGAAAGTGAGAAGTCCGCCTCGGGTGCTGTAGATCACGGGTTCGATCCCTGGCCGGGTCATATCATGGTAGTATGAGCCACATATTGGAATATAGGGTCTTATATATACTATTTTCATTTCACTTTGATGTTGAATTGTATTTTGAATGTCCCCCTTTTCCAAACAGATGTTTTCCGACACCTCGAGTGTGTGTATACCACGTGACTTTTGACGTCATATTTGCATCGTCAGACAGCAATAATTGCTCTTGATAAGAAGTAAAAGCAATGGTAACTTTTTTTATTTCTTCACCCCTTTTAATAAAACATGGCGCAGTCTACGCCGCTAACAATGTCCTATCTCCAGCTTTTTACAGGAGTTTGATTGGTGGTCTAGTTTTTCCAAACACTTCGACGAACCTGTTCTCAAAATCCAGTTTTGATAATACTCCGGCTGTCGGCGATCTTAATACATTTTGAGAAAAGGTTCGTCGAAGTGGTTGAAGAAACTAAACCACTTATCAAACTCCGTTGACAAACGGAGATATGGCTCTGTAAGCGGCGTAGACTGCGCCATGTTTCATTACAAATGATGAAGTAATAAAAAAAGTTACCTTTGTTTTTACTTCTAAACCTAAGTAAAATATTGCTGTCCGCCGTAGCATTTGTGACGTAAAAGTCACGTGGTATACACACACTGACCTCTGCAGCAGACGAATTTTGAAGAAAAAAAAATGTGGCAAAATTAGAAATTGCTCATAATGAGTAATTCCTCCTTTTGCTAAAATGATCTCAACTTTATTCAATAATTGTTTTTTCTTTTATAGTTTCCATATTTTTTACTAAATGTTAACAAAGTCGACTGCTGCAGATTTGTTGTATGTTTCTTCTATATTTAACCTGTATTAAGCTGATGTATGGTGATGCATGAATTAAACATGAAAAACTCTGATTCATTCATGTCATCAAGATTAATGGTTTGCCTTTTCTTAAGGGAGTGTGTAACTAATTTCAATATCTAGTTTTTGTTGCATTTTAACTATTTCCCTTATACACCAAATCTTTGAAAGCATAAAGGCAAAAAAAAAAAATGAAAAATCACTAAAATTGAAAGGTAAATAAATTAATGATTTAGAGAAACTGTGACAAAAGAAGAAATTATCCAATATATACAAATTTTCATTTGGCAACAATTTTATTCAAAAAAGTCTGCCGTACATGCATCAGAATAGGCCTACATAAAACAAATCGTTAAATACGGAGTATTTTAGTAAAATTGATTTCTAAAGGAGCAGCTCTTTTAACCATTTCACACAGGTATAAGTCTGCAGCAGACAACTATAGAAAACATTGTGGCAAAGGAAAGAAATGCCCTAAATAAGGTAGTTTAGAAATAGTTGCCTGCATATTTTTTGAAAGTGAGAAAAGGGTTAAAAAGAAAAATACATCCACAAAACAGGTCATGTGTCGTAATTATGGTTGCGGGAGTGTTCTTTTGATTTTTAAGTTGAACAATTCATCATCATTAACGGAAAAAATTTGAAATGTTGAAATAGATATAATACTAGCAAGTTATAACATCTGGTGAAAATCGTAGAGAATCTTGTTGAATAAAACAAGGATAAACCGAATAAAACATTGTGGAATTAAGAGGACCATGATGGTCCTTTATCGCCTACCTATAAGATTTATGGTTGAATTTGGGTTTTTTGTTTAGCTTGGGGCAGCGGAGCAGAGCGCTTTAAAAAAATGTTGTGAAAAATTAATTTTGAAAAATGGCCAGTTGAAAAGGAGAACATGCATTTTTACGACATTTATATTTTTAACCCTTTCCCTCATATAGACGCTTTCTGACGCCTCTGCAGCAGACGGCTTTTTGAAAACATAGTGACAAAAGAAGAAATTGCACAAAACGAGCAATTTCTCCTTTTGACACAATGTTTTCCACTTTTAGTCATAGGTTATCCATTTAATTATGGAGATTTTCTATGTTTTGACAAAATACGTTCAAAGTCGTCTGCTGCAGATGATTGTCGTATGAGGGAAAGGGTACATTTATACAAAATAATTTGAAAACCGGCCGGACACTTTCGGAGGGGATTTTTTTTAAGTTTCCACTATAAGGCAAAACATCCCCGCCCCCTGGCGGCCATGTTTTTAATATCAATCAACATGGCTTTAAGGAATCTGATAAAGGGTCACCCAAAGAACATTTTTACAAAATTATTTGAAAATCGGCCTTACACTTTCGGAGGAGAAGATTGTTTAAGTTTCCACTTTAGCCATATAAGGCAAAAAAGGCCCCTGGCGGCCATGTTTTTTGACCAATCAACATGGCTTGAAGGAATCCGATAGAGGGTCACCAAAGGAACATTTCTACAACATTATTTGAAAATCGGCCTACCAGTTTGGGAGGAGAAGAATTTTAAAGTTTGTTTCGGCTGGTTGCCATTGAAACCAGAATTCTGTATGGATCCCAACAAATTGAAGGAATTCTGGTCAGGTCATTGAGAGGATGCTTTTTGTGAAGACCCATCCCAATTGATCCGCTGGTTACAGAGGAGAAGATGTTGACACAGGACGGACATCCGACAAAAGGCGATCACAATAACTCACCTTGAGCTCTTCATGCTCAGGTGAGCTAACAATGTTCGAAAAAGGGAAAATTGCTCATGAGAAAATAATATAATATCATGTTTAAAAACATCCCCACATTTAATAAATTTTCAACAAAAGACTATAATTATTGAATATGGTTGAAAACTATGGAAAAAGGATTGATTGATTGGAGTTTAACGCCATTTTCAACAATCTTTCAGTCATATCACGGCAGCCAGTTCACCTACCCATGTATTCCCTGGGTTTCTCTCACCAGTACACAACAGTCTTTCCAAGCAACTATCTTCTTTTCCACATAGACTGTAAGCCCATTGGCGGAAGACGAATGTTGCCTGTCCTATTGACTTTCATCAAAGATCGGAAAGAATGTTGGCCAAGCTGGATTTCGATGATGTCATTTGTTGCAGATGGGAGAGGGTTAAGCTGTTGGAAAGTTTTTTAACTGGGAAACATACATTGAAAAAAAACCAGGACAATTTGTTCATAAGTTGTTATACACCTTACAGTGAGAAAAGAGTTAGGAATATATAAATATAGTTATGTGCATTAGATGACACATTTTACTAAGAGGGTAAGAGTTTAACCCTTTCCCACCTGCACAGAAGCATTTTGACGCAATAGCAGCAGATGACTTTTTAAAACATTGTGGCCAAAGGTGAAATCGCCAATGATGAGCAATTTCTCCTTTGGCCACAATGTTTTCAACTTTATTTAACATTTAATGTATTTTTTACAGAGATTTTTCAGGTTTTTGTCACTATGTTTTCAAAGTCATCTGATGCAGATTTGTTGAATGTGGGAAAAGGCTAACACATAGTTACATAAAAAGGTACACTAAAAAAACATATTCAGATCTGTGAAAGATAAACACCAAATCAAGCTATTTTTAAACATGTTTATTATTGCACATCTTGTACATTTATATATTTTTCTATATGTTAACATTTAAACCTTTCCCACCTGCAGTTGCAGCATTCAAACTTTGAAAACAATGTGTTGAAAGGTGAAAATGCTCATAATGAGCCATTTCGCCTTTTGCCACAAGGTTTTCAATCTATAGATAATTTCTATTGCAGATTTGCGGTGAGTGGGAAAGACTTAGCTTGTCAAACATTAGACCCAATAAAACATCAGTTAATTAATTGCAATTCTATGGACATTTGTTCAATTTACACAAAGAAAGATATTTTATTTGTTTTTGCAGATTTTTAAGAAAACATTTTGGAAAAAGGGAGAAATATACCTTCTTCATTTAACATGTTTCAGATGTACAGATTATCAGGCTCCTTTTTTAGCAACACCAATTTATTAAAACAGTGATTGATATATATTCTCCAGTTTCTGACCCTTTTACTATACAAATAAACCTTTAGAATTTTAAAAAAGATTACATAAGACAGAATGATTGCTCATGACTACTCATTTCTCCTGTACAAACAATATGTACCATTCTTTATCAAAATAATTCTTTCATTTCGAAGGATTTTCTATTGTTAACCCTTTGTTAAAGAATAATGGGAAACTATGAAAAATGCATAACTCTTGCAGAAATTGACAAATATTGACAAATATTCTAAGTCCAAAAAGGGGCATAACTCATTCAAAAATTGACGAAATCCCAGGAAATATGAACTTAATCTGTGACACATCATTTTAAAGCCGTATACTTCAGCTCAATAGCTCAAAGTATATAAGAAAAAAGTGCGGAAAACCCGAACGGACGGACGGAGATGACCATACCATAATACGTACCGTTTTTAAGAAACGGTCGTATAAAAATATGAAAAAATCTCTACAAGTGTAGGTATAATTATTGAATGGAGTTGAAACTTTGTTGCAAAAGGAGAAATTGCTCGTCTTGAGCAATTTCTTTTATTGTCACAATGTTTTCAAAAGTTGTCTGCTGCAGATATTTAAAAATCATCTGCTAGGGGAAAAGGGTTAAGCAAGCAATGACACTGTCAAGGACAAATACCTATATAGTTCTAGTTGACCTAGAAAGTAAATTCTTACTGTTTGTGAAATAGGTTCAGGTGTTAGTGCAAATAGTTTTAACTATGTTAATCTTTTCCCACATAAAACACATCTTGCTGAAGCCAACAACTTTGAACACATTTAGGCAAAAATATTGAAAAGCCCTATAAGTAAAAGAAAGAATATTAAATAAAATTGAAAACTTTGTGACAAAAGGAGAAATTGCCGAGTTTGAGCAATTTTTCATTTAGTCACAAAGCTTTCAAAAGTCGTCTTCTGCATAGGCTTCAGAAATCCTCTTTATCTGGGAAAGGGTTAACCGTTTGCCATAGGCAAAGACATTTGGATTAATCTGCAGCGGCGAGCATTTGAAACATTGTGGCAAAAGGAGAAATTGCTCATAATGAGCAAATTCTTCTTTTGCTACAATGTTTTCAACTCTTATTTACTAATTACATTCTCTTTTCATTTCATGCTAAAAATTAAAAAAGTTAAATTTCTCCCTCATATAGACGCTTTCTGACGCTTCTGCAGCAGACGGCTTTTTGAAAACAGTGACAAAAGAAGAAATTGCTCAAAATGAGCAATTTCTCCTTTTGACACAATGTTTTCGACTTTTAGTCATAGGTTATACATTCAATTATAGAGATTTTCTATTTTTTGACAAAATATGTTCAAAGTCGTCTGCTGCAGAATTGTCCTATGACAGAAAGGGTTAACCCTTTGCCATATACAACTTATCTACAGCAGACGACTATATGGAAAATCTGTGTAAATGATGGTATAACATTTGATTTGAGTTGAAAACATTTTCTTTCAAAAGTTGTCTGCTGTAGATGCATCAAATGATGTCAACAAATGAGAGAGGGTTATAGTCGAACAGCTTTGATAATATTTTATTGGACTGCTTAAACCCTTTCCCACATACAACAATTCTGCAGCAGACGACTTTGAACGTATTTTGACAAAACATAGAAAATCTCCATAATTGAAGGATAACCTATGACAAAAAGTGGAAAACATTGTGGCAAAAGAAGAAATTGCATGTTTTGTGCAATTTCTTCTTTTGGCACTATGTTTTCAAAAAGCCGTCTGCTGCAGAGGCGTCAGAAAGCGTCTATATGAGGGAAAGGGTTAAAACATCAAAAGAGAAAACATAACCAATGGAAATTTGATAGTTTTGCTTTGATATACCGGTAATGGTGAAAATCTTGTTTGAAAGGAAAAATTTCACTTTTTACAGCTATAGTTATATAGTTATTTGTTTAAGTTGTTTACTGCAGAATCCTAAAATGGTTTAACCCTTTCCCACATACAACAAATTCTGCAGCAGACTTTGAAAACATATTGGAAAAATCGTGAAAAATCTCCATAAATAAGGTTTAAATTATTGAAAAGAGTTGAAAACATTGTGGCTCGTTTTGAGCAATTTCACCTTTTGTCACTATGTTTTCAAAAGTCGTCTGCTGCAGAGACGTCAGAGAGCGTCTATATGAGGGAAAGGATTAAACAACTTCCTCAATTGTTCCCCTCAAACTCTTCCATATTTAACCCTTTCCCACATGCAGACGCTTTCTGATGCATCAGCAGCAGATAACATATGAAAACAGTGCGGCAAAAGGAGAAATTGCTCAAATTGATTAACTTCTCAGTTTGCCAAAAAAATTAACTATATTCAATTACTTAACATTTATTTCTAGAGATTTACCAGTCTTTTTGCCTTGATGTTTTAAAAGTTGTCTGCTGCCGATTTGACCAAGTCTGTCAGGGGATACCCCGGAATGTATGAGGTGACCTGATTTGACATTGATTGAATGTTTTGGGTTTAACCCCATTTTCTGGTCAGTACACCTACCCATGTGTTTCCTAGCTTACTCACTCCAGTACTCAACTCAATAGTCTTTCCAAGCAACTGGCTGCTTTGTTCTATAGACTTTTAGCCGATCATTGGAAGACGAATGACACTTGTTGAAGTGACTTTTGTCAAACATCGGAATGAATGTTGGCAGAGCTGGGAATTGTCATCAAATTTGGTTCATATATTATGTGGATAATCATTGTCTTCAAGTTTAGTGAAGAAAGAAAGTGGACTAAGAATTTTTTAAATGTCTCCACCTATCTGAATACAGGCACATTAAAAAGAAGAAATTCCCAAAATATTAAGCGATTTCCCACAATGATTTCTATTCGGTATCCAAATCAACTTTTGAACTTCCACAAATGTTGTACGAGGTAAATGGCTACTCAGACAATTCCAATTTCGTATAAGTGTAAAGAAAACAAGGAATAACAGAACAACTAATTCATCTGCCTCCTCTGAAACATGTTTGAAATAATAACTTGTTACCAAATAAGGCTAACAATCAGGAATTTTCTCTTATTCTTTTAGCACCCTAGGAAGACAGCTATCCTTGTCATCGATAATAAATCATCGTTTGTATAGCATTTCCCTGTCTAAAGCATCCACACTTTTAATTTTCAAATTAACACTTTTCTGCCTGCATGACCCTGCAATTAAAGACCACCTGTGAACAAAGACCAGAGTGTTCACTTCCCATGGCCGGTCTTTAAACACATGGGCGACTTTAGTATGCAAAGCACTATGCATAAGCCCAAAGATGTACATAGGTAGTGTGCAACAACATAAAATAAAAACTATGTATTTCAGAAGTGTCTTGACAAACCTGCAGTAAAACACTTAAGAAAACATTGTGGAATAGTGGCAAAAAGAACATGAGAAAGGTCATCTTTTGTTACAATGTTTTAACCTCTAATAATTGTTAGACTTTCAAATATAGGAATGTTCCATATGTTTTACAAGATGTTTTCAAAGTCAACTTCTGCTAAAAAAAAAATATATGGGAAAGAGTTTACCCACATACAACAAATATGCAGAAGATGACTTTGATAACATCTTTGAAAATATATGAAAAATGTCTGTAAATGAAAGTATAATAATTGAATTGAGTTGAAAAAGTTGTGGCAAAAGGAGCAATTGCTCAATAAACGTCTGCTGCAAAGGCTTCTACATGTGGGAAAGAGTTAGAGGACAATAAAAAGTATTGGAGATCAATAATATGTAAGTGCATACAGAAATAATGAAAATTAGAAGGGTGGTAATAACAAATATGCATAACATTGCCATATGGGACATATAAGGGAAAGTGTAGCTGTACTGACAAATAATCGCAATATGTTGAATATTACGGGTGCAAAATTGATCACGCCTAGCATTGGCAAATGCTATTTTCTCTTCAAGAGTGTAGAAATATGTGGGAAATGTTAGAATGCCACTGCTTGCAGTCCAATAGAAAAATGCCACGTAAATTAATAAGTTAATTAATTATGCTAGCAAAACAATAACGAATAAAAAAGGTTTCTCAAGAAGTTAATTAATTATGCTAGCAAAACAATAATGAATAAAATAGAAATGTAAGTCAAACAATACATTTGCACCAGTAGAAATTATGCACACTTCAATAAACAATCAAAATAAATATATTTTTTAAACAAGAAACCGCTGAAGACGGTAAGGCCGGATTGTCGGCAATTTGACCTTGAAAATCGACAAACTAAGGTCAAGGTCAAAGTAACAATAGAAATCAATAGAACTTGTTACTGGTTACCGTCAGGCAAAGTTTCAAGTTTGCAACCCTTTCTTGTGCTGAGATTTTGCTTAACCAGAAACTTTAACCATTTTGCCTAACCTAAAACTTTAACCAAAATGTTGACGGACAGACAGACAGACAGACGGACATCGCCAATCTATAGACCGGAATTGCTTAAGCAATCCGGCCAAAAAAGGAACAATCAAGTTTGGTCTATGTCACCAAAACAAACATGTTGTTTTTCCCAACTTCCCATGTGATTTTCTTGCTAAAGTAAGCAGCAATTTTCTTCCATCTTTAAATATGATTTCATTTACATGATACAGTAACCTGTACAAACAAATAAGAAAATATTAAAAATATAAGACGAAACCTTTGTATTAATGGCACAAGTGAGCTATTATCAACAAGTTTTATTTAATCAATTTTTAGCAGAATAATCTCCTTTTCAATAGCTCTCTTAATAACCAATAATTTGTTTGTAAGTTAAATGCTAGATCCAGGGATGATGGATGTCACTTCATCCGCTAAGCTCTTCTCACCTTCAAGTAGAGCAAAGAGCTGAACAAATAACAGACAATATTGACAGCACTTCAACTTTCAATACAGCTAAATTTTATAGCTAAAATACCTCTTCCATGACAAAGATAACATTGGCAAAAACATGAAAGGAAAAACCTAACTGTTTAACTCTCTACCACATGCAAACACATTTTAAGACATATGCAACAGATGACTTTTGAATACAAAAGGAGAATTCGCTCAAATGTAGCTTTTTCCTCTTTTGTGTAAATGTTTTCAACTTTATTCATTAATTGCACTTTCATTAATAGAGATTTATCATATTTTTACCTAGATTATTCCTAAGTTATCTGTTGCATACTTGTTTTATGCAGTCAAAGGTCAACCCAAAATTATTTAGCAAGATGTATTTCTATGGCTGAAAAGAATTTTCACATCTGTTTCAAAAACATCTTAATGAAATATTAAATTTCTTACCTTGTGCAGTAGTATATATATTGTGCTGATTTTCATCATTTTGTTCAGATTTATTAATTTAGGAGAATCCAAACAAAGCATATCAGAAAATAAATAATACACATTTGCTAACATCTAATATATACCAATATTTACATGAGATCCTTCCCTCAAAAGACTTAGGTTCATCAATCACTTAACCCTTTCCCTCATATAGACGCTTTCGGACGCCTCTGTAGCAGACGGATTTTTGAAAACATAGTGACAAAAGGAGAAATTGCACAAAACGTGCAATTTCTCCTTTTGCCACAATCTTTTCCACTTTTCGTCATAGGTTATCCATTCAATTATGGAGATTTTCTATATTTTGACAAAATATGTTCAAAGTCGTCTGCTGCAGAATTGTCGTATAAGGGAAAGGGTTAACCCTTAACCACCAACAACAAATCTGCAGCGGACAACCTAAATCATCAAGGCAGACATATATGGAAATTCTCTAAAAACCTATTTGTATAATAATATAACATTGTGGCAAAAGCAGAAATTGCTAGTTTTGAACGGGCACATGTACTCCTTTGGTCACATTGTTCATCGGCTGCAGAGGTGTCAGAAAGCATCTGTATGTGGGAAAGGGTTAACAAACTTTTTATCGAACACAGGAGTGTTAGAAGGATTTGTTTTATTGGGGTTTTATGCCGCTTTCAACATTATTTCAGTTAAATCACGGAGACAGTAAACAAACCAGTACTAGACTAGAAAATGTGCCTTGCCCAAGGGCACTCCTCCATGACCGTAGTGCCACGACTGGGGATCGAACCCGGGACACCGGGTTTCAAATCCCCGACGCTAACCACTCGACCACAGCAGATTCCTATGTTAGAAGGAACTAATATGTCCCCTGATGTGTCAGTAAGTGAAATTGTGACAAGATAAAAAAAAACATGAGTGTCTGGGAACACATTTTTTATGTACAATTAACCCTTTCCAGCTTCATTATTAGCAATTTCCCCTTTTGCCACAATGTTTCCAGTTCAACTCAATAGTTATACCTTCATTTGAAGAGGTTTTCAATATTTTTTCAAATCATCTGCTACAGATTTGTTGCAAGTCCAGAAGGTATAATCCACAGTGCAAAAGTGTGACAGACGGACAGACAACAGAGAAGTAATCCCTAATTGTCATCCTTCCTTTATAGTTGACACATAAAAAAAAAAAAAGAGTACAAAACGACATGAAAAAATATGCCCGTCATTTGCTTAACCCTTTCCCTCATACGACAATTCTGCAGCAGACGACTTTGAACATACTTTGTCAAAATATAGAAAATCTCTATAATTTAATGGATAACCTATGACTAAAAGTGGAAAACATTGTGGCAAAAGGAGAAATTGCACGTTTTGTGCAATTTCTTCTTTTGTCACTATGTTTTCAAAAAGCTGTCTGCTGCAGAGGCGTCAGAAGGGGTCTATATGAGGGAAAGGGTTAAATGTGGGCAAAGGAGATCCATATGAAAATGCAGAATAGCTCAGTCTGATCCAGATGAACACTTATCGCTAATTAGTGACAAAAACTTTCTGTTCAACTATTTCAGACAAAACAGTGTTCATATATATATCGATAATAAAGCCAAGATACACAGGCAGAGGTTATCACATACCGAAGGCTTGGCTAAAAATGGTTGTAACTAAAAACCTATTTTGGAAACCCTGGTTTAGGGGCAATGTTGACCCCTTTGTAAACAATGCAAATTTAGGTGCCATTGCTCAGAACGAGCCTGATCTGGGTCGATACATTACGCAGAGGCCATAATGTTGGTTTTCTCACAGGACGGCTCATATTTACTTTTAGACCTCCGAACGACTGTTCTCGTGAAGCGTGACTCGTTTGAAAATATTATCAGATCATACAGAAATGAATAAACAAATTATATTGTACGTCTGTTCGACAGGTAAACATCAGGATTCTCATCTCTATCCAGCTGACTTGAACCCTTTCCCTAATACAGACACTTTCTGACGCCTCTGCAGCAGACTTTTTGAAAATATCATGACAAAAGGAGAAATTGCTCCTTTTGTCACAATGTTTTCAACTCTTTTCAGTAATGACCTACAATTATAGAGAATTTCCATATTTTTGAGTAGACATTTTAAAAGTAGTCTGCTGCAGATTTTCTGTATTGTATGTGGGAAAGGGTTAAATAATTAAACCCTTTCCCACATTCAGATTCTGTCTGAACCCTTTGCACACTTCTTTTGAAAACCTTTTGGGCAAAGGGAAAAATTGCTAATAATGAACAATTTCCCCATTTGCCACAATGTTTACAACTTTTTTTAATAATTTTTCTTTCATTTATAGAAAGTTTCCATACTTTTGCCAAGATGTTTATCAAAGTCCTCTGCTACAGATTCGTTGTCTGTGGGAAAGGGTTAATTCACTTGAAGAGGAGGTTTATCTGGTTTCAAGGTGCGACATAATATTCCAAAAATGTTAAGATTAGAACCCCGCTCAAGTGTCGAGTCAGTTGATATTGCTGTCTCATCTTTTGTGTTGTCTTGCGAAGACAGTCGCTGGTTTTAACATATCTTGTGTCAGGTCTGATGGAAACGTCCCTATTGTCTGCAGTATACTGCTTGTAATTCCAAATAACCTGAAATAAGATTGTACAAAAAACATAAAAGTTTATATTAGCCGTGTCACACCACAAAAACTATTTGCATTTTCAAAAATATCCCCCCCCAAGGGAATTTCCTGGATGGATCAAATCTGAAACTGTCTTGTGATCTTCCATGTGAATAATTTTTTTTTTTTTTTTTTTTTTTTTATTGGTGTTTTACGCCGCTTTCAACATTATTTCAGTTATATCACGGCGACAGTTCACTTATTCATGATCCCTGGGTAAACAAACCAGTACTAGGCTAGAAAATGTGCCACAGCCGGTTTCAAATCTCCGACGCTAACTACTCGACCACAGCGGATTCCGAATAATTTATTTGCGCTGTTAGCTAAAAAAGTGTGTGATTCCTGCGACCTAGATTTACCTCTGTGCTAATATTTGCATTTTCAAAAATATCCCCCCCCAAGGGAATTTCCTGGATGGATCAAATCTGAAACTTTCTTGTGATCTTCCATGTGAATAATTTTTTTTTTTTTTATTGGTGTTTTACGCCGCTTTCAACATTATTTCAGTTATATCACGGCGACAGTTCACTTATTCATGATCCCTGGGTAAACAAACCAGTACTAGGCTAGAAAATGTGCCACAGCCGGTTTCAAATCTCCGACGCTAACTACTCGACCACAGCGGATTCCGAATAATTTATTTGCGCTGTTAGCTAAAAAAGTGTGTGATTCCTGCGACCTAGATTTACCTCTGTGCTAATAACCAATCAGAGCAAGTTTCATGAGACTCAGATGATTACTTTTCCAGCTACAGAGTGGACATTGTTTACTTGTTTAAATTGGTTCATAGCTCAGCAAGCCTGGATTTTACTGTATTTACCCTTTCCCTCATAAAGACGCTTTCTGAATCCAGACAGCTTTTTTGAAAACATAGTGACCAAAGAAGAAATTCCTCAAAACAAGCAATTTCTCCTTTCGCCACAATGTTTTCCACTTTGAGTCATAGGTTATATTATAGAGATATTCTTTTTTTTGACAAAATATGTTCAAAGTCGTCTACCGCAGAATTGTCGTATGAGGAAAAGGGTTAAATAACTCTTGGTAAAAGATATCCTACCTATAAACATTCACAGCAAGTTTGATGAAGATCCAATAAAAAAACAAGAGGGCCATGATGGCCCTATATCGCTCACCTGATTTAATAGAACTTCAATAGTCTTCAATAGTTTTTACTCTTTTTAGGCCAATACTTTTGGAGAAGAAGATTTTTAAAGTTTTAAAAATGCACATATAAGGAAAACAAGTTCCGCCCCCTGGTGGCCACGTTTTTCAACAGATCAAAAATATTTGAACAATCTTGGTAAAGGGTGCCCCAAGGAACATTTGTGCGAAATAATTTTTAAATCGGGCCAGTAATTTTGGACAAGAAGATTTTTAAAGTTTTAACAATGCACATATAAGGAAAACAAGTTCGACCCCCTGGCGGCCATGTTTTTCAACGGATCAAAAATATTTGAACAATCTTGGTAAAGGGTGCCCCAAGGAACATTTGTGCAAAATAATTTTTAAATCCAACCAGTACTTTTGGACAAGATGATTTTTAAAGTTTTAACAATGCACATATAAGGAAAACAAGTTCGCCCCCCTGGCGGCCATGTTTTGCAACGGATCAAAAATATTTGAACAATCTTGGTAAAGGGTGCCCCAAGGAACATTTGTGCAAAATAATTTTTAAATCCAACCAGTACTTTTGGACAAGATAATTTTTAAAGTTTTAACAATGCACATATAAGGAAAACTAGCTCCGCCCCCTTGCGGCCATGTTTTTCAACGGATCAGAAATATTTGAACAATCTTGGTGAAGGGTGCCCTAAGGAACATTTGTGCAAAATAATTTTCAAATTGGGCCAGTACTTTAGGACAAGAAGATTTTTAAAGTTTTATTTAACAATGCACATATCAGGAAAACAAGCTCCGCCCCCTGGCGGCCATGTTTATCAACGGATTGGAAATATTTGAACAATCTTGGTAAAGAGTGTCCCAAGGAACAATTGTGCAAAATAATTTTCAAATCAGGCCAGTACTTTTGGACAAGAAGAATTTTAAAGTTTCAACAGAGCACATATAAGGAAAATAAGCTCCGCCCCCTGGCGGCCATGTTTTTCAACGGATCGGAAATATTTGAACAATCTTGGTAGAGGGTACTCCAAGGAACATTTGTGCAAACTAATTTTCAAATCGGGCCAGTACTTTTGGACAAGAAGATTTAAGATTTGGCAATTTTCCCCTTTTCTGATGCCGCAGCAACCAAAGTTTTACTTGGAATTAATTTCTTTGAACAAGGACCACCTAAGGACCATTCCTGTGAAGTAATTTTGAAATCTGTCCATTGGTTTAGTAGGAGAAGTCATTTGTAGGAAATTGTTAACAGACGCCGACGCCGCCGGACGGTGAGTGATCACAAAAGCTCACCTTGCACTTCGTGCTTAGGTGAGCCAACAAGATGTGTTTGTGAATGGCAACATCTAGGTCGAAGGTAATGGTCAAGGTCAAAACTATTGATACTGACAGAAAGGTCATGTCACAAGGAATACACATGTGAAATATGGTAGCCGTACCTGTTATGGTTCAAAAGTAGTGGTCAAGGTTAAAGTTTTTTTCGACAGACAGACAAAGAGACAGACAGACAGACAGGCCAACAAGAGTTGTCGGAGGACAATATAGCTCGCCTATCAGGGCCATCGTATATCAGGGCCTACTTCAGAACAGTTAAAGTATTAGGTAAAGTCGCACAGTATCACCTTTTCAATACTTTTGACAAAAATTCTAAGTTCAACTAGAATGGAGTGCTCCCCGGAGCACGTGTGTCACCTGCCGGCGCCTTGTCAGAAAATTTTAATTTTTGATAGAAAAGGGGCAATAACTCTGATATAAAAAATATTTGGATTATCCCCCTTTTGTGAACCCATCACAAAAATTGATATAAACATTTGTCAGAAGTTTCAATCCAATCCTTTGAGCAGAAAAAAAGTAATTTGAATATTTGACAGAAAAGGGGCAATAACTCTGATATAAAAATATTTGGATTATCCCCCTTTTGTGAACCCATCATACACATTGATATAAACATTTGTCAGAAGTTTCAATCCAATCCTTTGAGTAGATTAAATTTTTGACAGAAAAGGGCCAATAACTCTGATATAAAAATATTTGGATTATCCCCCTTTTTGTGAACCCATCATACACATTGATATAAACATTTGTCAGAAGTTTCAATCCAATCCTTTGAGTAGAAAAAAAGTTATTTGAAAATTTAATAAAATTATTTGTTTTATCGCCCTTTTGTGAACCAATCACACACATTGATAAAATAATTTGTCAGAAGTTTCAATGTAATCCTTTGAGTAGAACAAAAGTTATTTGAAAACGTGACGAAAAAAGTGTGACGGACAGACAGACAGACAGACGCCGGATAAAAAAAAAAATAGACAGACAGACGTCGAATAAAAAAAAAAGTAACATTTGTCAGAAGTTTCAATCCAATCCTTCGGGTAGAAAAAAAGTTATTTGAAAATTTAATTTTTTGACAGAAAAGGGGCAATAACTCTGATATAAAATTATTTGGATTATCCCCCTTTTGTGAACCAATCACACACATTGATATAAACATTTGTCAGAAGTTTCAATCTAATCCTTTGAGTAGAAAAAAAGTTATTTGAAAACGTGACGAAAAAGTTAGATTTTTTGACAGAAAAGGGGCAATAACTCTGATATAACTTGACCTTGACCCAGGGTCAGGACGGGTGTAGTGGGGTGCGTAGATGGACCAATAGTTCCTAAATGTATAAACTAAATATGAAAGCAATCAATGTCATAATAGTGAATGCAGAGTGATATGTTAAACGTTAAACGCAAACCTTAAACCTTGTAACTGAACCAAGTAGAAATGACCTTGACCTTGACCCAGGTGCACGACGGGTGTAGTGGTGTGCGCAGATGGATGACCAATAGTTCCTAAATGTATAAACTAAATATGAAAGCAATCAATGTCATAATAGTGACTGCAGAGTGATATGTTAAACGTTAAACGCAAACCTTAAACATTGTAACTGAACCAAGTAGAAATGACCTTGACCTTGACCCAGGGTCAGAACGGGTGTAGTGTTGTGCGTAGATGGATGTCCAATAGTTCCTAAATGTATAAACTAAATATGAAAGCAATCAATGTCATAATAGTGAATGCAGAGTGATATGTTAAACGTTAAACGCAAACCTTAAACCTTGTAACTGAACCAAGTAGAAATGACCTTGACCTTGACCCAGGGTCAGAACGGGTGTAGTGGTGTGCGTAGATGGATGACAATAGTTCCTAAATGTATAAACTAAATATGAAAGCAATCAATGTCATAATAGTGAATGCAGAGTGATATGTTAAATGTTAAACGCAAACCTTAAACCTTGTAACTGAACCAAGTAGAACCAAGTGGATGACAATTGGTTCCTAAAGGTATAAACCCTTAAAACCCAAATGAAAACCTTAAACACAAACCTTAAACCTAGGTGTCTACGCCACCGCCGACGGTGCCGACGCCGGGGGTAACACATAAGCTCTCCTGTACTTCGTACTGGCGAGCTAAAAACTAGATGCCCACCGAATCGGTGCTTCCGGGGGCATAAAAATATTGAGTATGCTTTAAACTGTGAGTGTTCTCTTAATATGTTTGGCTTAACCCTTTCCCTCATATAAACGCTTTCTGACGCCTCTGCAGCAGATGGCTTTTTGAAAACATAGTGACAAAAGGGGAAATTCCTCAAAACAAGCAATTTTTCCTTTTTTCACAATGTTTTCCACTTTTAGTCATAGGTTATCCATTCAATTATAGAGATTTTACATGTTTTGACAAAATATGTTCAAAGTCGTCTGCTGCAGTATTGTCGTATGAGGGAAAGGGTTATAGGGAACATCATATAAAAACTGCCACTAGTACAAATATTAATCATCATTTGGAAGCAGAGATTTGTATGAACAGCATATAAAAACTGCCACTAGTACAAATATTAATCATCAATTGGAAGCAGATGTAAGTATTACCAATCTTGTTGTTCCTGAGTCAAGCATCGATGATCATTGTCCCCTCCGCGAGATAAAGTTGATTTGATAGATTTAAACATGTCCTCTATACTCTGTTTGTGTTGGGTAAATGCAGAACATTTAAAACTGGAAATGGTTTGCTGAAAAGAAATTATAAAAGAATTAAATGACAGATGTATTTAAGGAAGAATTCACTCTTTCCCACCTGCAGCAGTGGACTTTTGAAAACAGTGTGGCGAAAGGAGAAATTGCTCATAATGAGCAATATGTCCTTTTCCCACAAAGTTTTATCTCTTTTCAATAATTAAATTCTTATTCATAGACATTTTATATGTGGGAAAGGCTTGATTGGTGTTAATTTATCCTACAATATATCTCTTATTTCTCATTTAAATCCTACGTTGTAGAAATTTGAAAGAATTTGAAAATACACAACATAGAGTTGGGAGGTGAAATTTACAGCTCTGGTAGCCATGTTATCACAGCTTGACTGTGGCCTTTGAGTTTGATATCTTGATAAACCAATCCAGATGTACAAGTATAAGACTGATTATTTTTCGATAGAATCATGGAGAGACCTTATTCACACAGCATTCTCCTCATATATTTTTGTGATGAATGATTTGTCTTACATAGAGAATGGAAATTTGATCAGTGTTATATTTATGTGATGAATTATTTGACTTACATAGAGAATGGCAAGTTGATGAGAGATATATTTATATGATGAGTGGTTGGACTTACATAAAGCATGGCAAGTTGATAAAGGATATATTTATGTGATGAATGGTTGGACTTACATAGAGAATGGCAAGTTGATAAAGGATATGCATGACATAGAGAATGGCAAGTTGATGAGCAATATTGTTTATGTGATAACTAATTTGACTTACACAGAGAATGGCAAGTTGATGAGTGATATGTTAATGTGATGAATAAGTGGACTTAAAAAGTGAATGACAAGTTGATAAGTGATATGTTAATGTGATGAATAAGTGGACTTACATAGATAATGGCATGTTGATGAGTGATATGTTTATGTGATGAATAATTTGACTTACATAGAGAATGGCAAGTTGATGAGTGATATGTTTATGTGATGAATAAGTGGACTTACATAGAGAATGACAAGTTGATGATCGATATATTTATGTGATGAATAAGTGGACTTAAATAGTGAATGACAAGCTGATGAGTGATATGTTTATGTGATGAATAATTTGACTTACATAGAGAATGACAAGTTGATGAGCAATATGTTTATGTGATGAATAAGTGGACTTACATAGAGAATGGCAAGTTGATGAGTGATATGTTTATGTGATGAATAATTTGACTTACATAGAGAATGGCAAGTTGATGAGCGATGTATTTATGTGATGAATAAGTTGACTTACATAGAGAATGGCAAGTTGATGAGCAATATGTTTATGTGATGAATAAGTGGACTTACATAGAGAATGGCAAGTTGATGAGCAATATGTTTATGTGATGAATAGAATAAGTGGAATTACATAGATAATGGCAAGTTGATGAGTGATATGTTTATGTGATGAATAAGTGGACTTTCATAGAGAATAGCAAGTTGATGAGCGATGTATTTATGTGATGAATAAGTGGACTTACATAGAGAATGGCAAGTTGATGAGCAATATGTTTATGTGATGAATAAATTTGACTTACATAGAGAATGGCAAGTTGATGAGCAATATGTTTATGTGATGAATAAATTTGACTTACATAGAGAATGGCAAGTTGATGAGCGATATATTTATGTGATGAGTTGTTACAGTCATTGTGGATCTGTCTGGCCAGCGTGGATAACTGACTCAGCTGGGATAAACTGGAGAAATAATCTGAAATGAAGCAAACACAAACTAACAATCATGGCATGGATAAGTTTAATTTCAATGTCATTGTAGATCTTCCATAATATTTTATCCATTAATTCTGATCTGATATTTTACATTCATCTGCTTAAAAAACATCAGTGATAACAAAAAATGTGGAAATATCAAAATTGTTGCATCCTCATTTAAACATGAGTCCCAACATGGCCATGACAGACAATTTGCCATGACATAAGCTCAAGTGCAGCTAAAAAACCATTAGTAATCGCAAACACAAGACATCAATCTCTTCTGCTTACCAGCAAGTCAAACTTTTTATTAACCCACATACATTAAGGGAGCTGTAAAATGCAACATATCTTAAATCTTGATCTGCTCTAAAACAACATTCAGCTGTCAAGAAGGGTCAAAATTAAGCCAAACCTAAAATAACTAGAATGGAGTGCTCCGCGGAGCATGGTGTGTCACCTGCACCTGCTCATTGAAAGTGTGAAGGACAGACAGACGCCGGACAAAAAAAAAGTAATCCCTAAGTGCCTACCATGCTACACAGGGTGACACAATAATCAAGTAGTCAAGGGTAAGTAAAAGTATCAAGCCGAAACCACAATTTGGTGATTATCTATTTTTTAAAAGTATTAAAAATAAATTAATATTTATATATTATACATGG
The DNA here is from genome assembly GCA_031761405.1 of Serripes groenlandicus. Lineage (NCBI taxonomy): Eukaryota > Metazoa > Mollusca > Bivalvia > Cardiida > Cardiidae > Serripes > Serripes groenlandicus. Next base: position 53,813,045 of record JASEVX010000008.1, read on the forward strand.
ACCTTAATCCTATTAACCAAAATAAAATCCCAAGCTAGCTTTCTGTGTAAGCTTCCTATCTGTGAAACTTTATATAAAACAAGAGGGCCATGATGGCCCTGGAATCGCTCACCTGATTTTATTTATTTTTCACTTTAGCCATATAAGCCCCGCCCCCTGGCAGCCATAGTTTCCGACCAATCAACTTGGCTTGAAGGAATCCGATAGAGGGCCACCCTAGGAACATTTCTACAATTTTTTTTGAAAATCAGCCAGACACTTTTGGAGGAGAAGATTTTTTAATCTTTCACTATAGCCATATAATGCAAAATAGCCCTGCCCACTGGCGGCCATGTTTTTTGACCAATCAACATGGCTTGAAGGAATCTGAAAGTGGGTCATCAAAAGAACATTTCTACAAAATTATTTGAAAATCGGCCGGACACTTTCGGAGAAGAAGATTTTTTAAGTTTTCACTATAGCCATATAAGGCAAAATAGCCCCGCCCCCCTGGCGGCCATGTTTTTCGACCAATCAACTTGGATTGAAGGAATCTGATAGAGGGTCATCCAAGGAACATTTCTACAAAATTATTTGAAAATCGGTCTGACAATTTCGGAGGAGAAGATTTTTTAAGTTTTCACTATAGCCATATAACGCAAAATAGCCCTGCCCACTGGCGGCCATATTTTTCGACAAATCAACATGGCTTCAAGTAATCTGATAGTGGGTCACTTAAGGAACATTTCTACAAAATTATTTGAAAATCGGCCAGACACTTTCGGAGGAGAAGATTTTTTTAAGTTTTCACTATAGCCATATAAGGCAAAATAGCCCCGCCCCCCTGGCGGCCATGTTTTTCGACCAATCAACATAACTCGAAGGAATCTGATAGAGGGTCATCCAAGGAACATTTCCACAAAATTATTTGAAAATAGGCCTGACACTTTCGGAGGAGAAGATTTTTTAAGTTTTCACTATAGCCATATAAGGCAAAATAGCCCCGCCCCCCCTGGCGGCCATGTTTTTCGACCAATCAACATGGCTTGAAGGAATCTCATAGAGGGTCATCCAAGGAACATTTCTACAAAATTATTTGAAAATCTGCCAACCAGTCTGGGAGAAGAAGAATTTTGAAGTTTTTTTCATTTCGTTGCCATGGAAACCAGAATTCTGCATGGATCCCAAAAATTTGAAGGAAATCTGGTGAGGTCATTGAGAGGATGCTTTCTGTGAAGTTTCATCCCAATTGACCCACTGGTTACTGAGGAGAAAAAGTTGACGCACGACGCACGACGCACACCGCACGACGCACGACGCACGACGGACGCCGGACAAAAGGCGATCACAATAACTCACCTTGAGCAAAGCTCAGGTGAGCTAAAAAGATAAAGTTACCGATCAGAAACCAGCTTTACGCCCACACAACCACATCTCCCATCTAATGAATAAGATAGTTTTTTGAAAACCTGCTTGTTTAAAAAGTGTTGTATCTAGAACAGTGAAGTATAGTTTTGATATAGGGAAATTGATCATTCTAAGCAAATTGATGTTTGTTTATAACAATAAAAATAATCATAATTTTTTTTTAGTTAAGAGACAACATAGTTGGGTAAACCCTTTTTTTCCCTTTGGGCCTGTTTCAGAGAAAGATTAAGGCTTACAGAGCCTATTATAAGCTCTATCAGGGCTGTACAAAAAAAAAATTCAGCCACTTGTCCAGGACAGGTGACTTTCAGAATGCCACTTGTCCTGCTAAGATTCTGACTTGTCCCACTTTTCTGCACATCAAGTTTAACATGCGACAAATTTAAGAATTGTGTGGTAGCCCAGTGGGCTACCAGATTTGGAAGCTGGTAGACCAGATCGCGGTTTCTTGAGTGTTTTAATTGTTATTTAGTGTTTTTTTTCTAGTTCTGTATAAAGATAACATTGAGAGCACACAATGTTCATGATTTAAGGGTAGTGACCAATTCAAATAACATTATTGCAAAAGACGTGTAGTGCAGCATTCAGTTAAAAAAAATGAAATTTGGAAAGAGATTTTTCACTACCGGTAGGTTATTTGAAATATTCTGCATAAAATGTATGTATTTTATCCATATTTACAAAAGATTCAAAAGCTATTGACAGAAATGTTAAACTTGAGACCACAAAGTCAAATGATGCAAAAGCACTTTTCAAATTGAAGATAACAAAATAATAAGGTCACCGATTTAGGTCCCTCACCGAAACAGGGCAGTGTACGATACGAGGGTCAGTTTTACAAAGAAAGACATATTAAATAAATTCAATTTGATTAACCAAAAGTCAAATTTATCAGGTTCAATGTAGTTATTAAATAAAAAAATAGTGTCAAAAAAAATGAAAGACAACAAAACGTTAAATTTATTTCATGTGTTACGGTCAATTTCATTAAAATCATCTCCTATTAACGCTACGCATTTACATTTACTCAGATCGTGTACTTTAGTCAGATTGGTGTTGCGGTATTATTCGCAACATAGCCGCCATTTTGATGATTGCGCAATGTTAATCATGGTTCCCTACTTTGAGAATTAGAAATCGGTAAATAGCGTTGAATGTAAACATCGGGGTCGTCAGGTTGTGAATGTCATTTACCCAATTTCTCATTTCATCCAATGAAATCGCAACTATTAAGTCATATGGTTTTTTTCCCCGCCGGTTATGCTAATTAATTTTGGTAAACAAAGCCGTGATTGGCAATAAACAAAGCCGTGATTGGGCAATAATCATACTCAGGAGAATTATTTATATATTTCATTCTAAACAATTTTCTTTGTGTCCCTGATATTACGAATATTATGTCGATCTTGAAGGTATTTCAAATTGATAAAAGGCAAGATAATTTCTAGAAGTCGTCGTATTGTCTTTAATTTGGATCAAATTTATTTTATTAACTTCTGCATGGCGAAAAAAAAAATCCAAGTCTTTCTGAACCGGTTTGCACCAGTTTGCAAACATTGCATACCGAAAGTAGAAATATGCATCAAAATACATTTAAGGGAATATTTTAATGAGACCGATCCATAGGTAATTCCCTAGCATTCATGAAATAACTCAGCCCCAAGGAACAATTGTCACTTATTATTGGACCGCCTTATTGGGTACATATATATCACATTAATCGACTATTACTGACGCGATTCGGTTGGCTGAAACCACTCGATCTGACAGGTGGATAACTCCGCCTACTGTAATTAATTTGTTATGGTCTATTAAGAGTGGTTTTCGCATGTAACATACAGTCAAATTTATACACGACAGACATGTGTGTAAGTAATTAAGTTGGGCTACCAGACACAGGAATTTACATTCACTGTTATGTAAATGGGTTAATATAATGGGACGTGGATTTTCAGAAATTCCACTTGTCCGGGACTGAGATTTTGCAATTAGCGACTTGCCCGATGCGATTTACAACTTGTCCCGGACGTCAGGGTTATGGGATTTGTACAGCCCTGTCTATACCTCATGAGATATTTCTAGACTAATTAGCATTTAAGTGGGAACAAATATAAGTTTCATTCAGTATTTCAGTCATATAAAGACGTTCAGTACACCAGCCAAAGGGTTCCTGACCTTTTCACACCAAACCAGTTCTGCCAGGCAACTGGCTAACTAACTACATAATACATTATACGTTGCAGCTTATTGGTCTGCATTCTAGAAGGAGAACAATACAGTAAAAGATTTTTTTTTTTTGTGTGAGTTTGTTAACCCTTCCCTCATATAGACGCTTCCTGACGCCTCTGCAGCAGAAGGCTTTTTGAAAACATAGTGACAAAAGAAGAAATTGCTCAAAACGAGCAATTTCTCCTTTTGCCACAATGTGTTCCACCTTAAGTCATAGGTTATCTATTCAAATATAGTCTAGAGATTTTCTATTTTTTGACAAAATATGTTCAAAGTCGTCTGCTGCAGAATTGTCTTTAAAGAGGGTTGAAGATATATTCTACAATACCATTCAGATCATGAACTCCACATTTGTATGTGATATAATTATCATCTATTATCTTTTCGATATTTTTCTATTTTCAGAAATGTGAGCAGGAACTCAACTTGACTTAACAGGAACTTACTGTCCATAACTGTTTTGTTGGTGTCAAATGCAAAATTCTTGGAATTCCGTAAATATGCAACAGTTCTTGGAAACAGAACATCTAAGCCTTGCCATTCTATGTACCTCTGAAAAGTAAAACAAAGGCAAAACATTGTACTTTTACATATATGTTATTTCAACAGTTTCTGCTCGGAAAGCATTTCAAGAATACCAGCTTTCAGGAGATTAACCCTTTCCCTCATATAAACGCTTTCGGACGCCCCTGCAGCAGACGGCTTTTTGAAAACATAGTGACAAAAGAAGAAATTGCACAAAACATGCAATTTCTCCTTTTGCCACAATGTTTTGTCGTATGAGGGAAAGGGTTAAAAGAACATTTTGGTAAAATAATTAAAAGCATTGCAGAACTAGCAGCAATCATCCAGAAGTTCAGCTTGTACTCATAAACATATCTGTTGTTTTACGCTTTCCCACATTTTTGACACATCCAAAACAGACAACTTTTGAAAACATTGTGACAAAAAGAGAAATTGTTTAATATGATCAATTTGTCCTTTGGTCATAATGTTTTCAACTAATCAATAATTATATTGTTATTTACGTTCCGTGTATTGTTCCATTCTTCTGATCACAAGGCATACGTGATGCAGATTTGAAGAAAATCTCCCAAACAGAAACAAAGTTATGACCAATTAATTGAAAGTGTGACATACTGACAATTTTTTTAAGTGGCAACAACATAGGCTTAAACCCTTTCCCACCTATAGACGCATTTTGACGCATCTACAGCAGACGACTTTTGCAAACATTATGACAAAAGAAGAAATTGCTTAAAACGAGCAGTTTCACCCTTTGACACAATGTTTTCAACTTTTCTTATAGTAAGTATACCTTCATTTCTAGAGAATTTCCAGATCTTGAGTAAATGTTTTTAAAGTGGGAAAGGGTTTATTCAGTCACAACAGAGATATATTTTACTCGTTATTATGAAGGCCACTGTGATAACTTACCAAACAATCCTGATACTCCACTGGGACCTTTGCCATCAACTGTAGCATTCTATCGTACACCACTGTAGCTGAAGGTACATCAAAAATCAAACTACTAAATCATTTTTCACTTACAACGAATCTGCAGTAGACTTTGAAAGCCTCTATAAATGATGGCGTCAAAAAGTGTCTGTATGTGGGAAAGGTTTAACCCTTTCCCCCATACGACAATTCTGCAGCAGACGACTTTAAACATATTTTGTCAAAAAATAGAAAATCTCTATAATTAATGGATAACCTATGACTAAAAGTGGAAAACATTGTGTCAAAAGGAGAAATTGCTTGTTTTGAGCAATTTCTTCTTTTGTCACTACATTTTCAAAAAGTTGTCTGCTGCAGAGGCATCAGCAAGTGTATATATGAGGGAACGGTTTAACACTATCCCTTACAATGTTCTCATAGTGGTCTGCTTTAAATAACTTTTAGGTTAAAATTATATTATTATTAGTTTAGACTCAAAGTAAAACACAGCATGAGAAATAGAAATTTTGTTCATTATTACGTATTTCTTCCATTTTTCAAAAAAAAAAATTAAATATTCAGCTGCGATTCAAATATCATAGTTATCTGTATCAGAGAAGGGGGTTTTACATTCATCTGCTATAAAAAACATTCAGATTGATAAAATGGAACATAAGAAAAAGTTGATAACAAGTTTGATGCAGAGTTTAAAAAGAATGTTGGATGGGAAGAAATTACTAATTTTCCCAATGTTTTCATAAGTCACCTGTTGAAGAGGTGTCATGTGCCATCTAAATGATAAAATCAGTGAAAATACCTACCTCTATCTATAAAGGAGTTACTTAAATGACTATTTTCTGCACCAGATTGCTGTAACAATGAAAAAGAGAATTCTAGCATTACCATGATATATCTCTATAGAATGCATGCAATGAAAAACCATTAGGGATGTCAGCGATTAATCGGTTTACTCGGTTATTAATTCAAGTAACCGAGTACTCGAAAAAATAGATAAAATATATACACGGAAACTGTTGTATTTAACCTTTTGTTCTTTTCACAATTTGTCACACGTATCTGACCAGATTTTATTATTCACACCTCGATCGGGAATGTTTACATAACTGTGAAAACGGCCGCACTCGATTGTATTGATGACAGTATGGCTGATCTAACGATTTATTACAGGACAGTTTGTTTCTTTAAAAAAAATTAAATGTTTTATAAAAGGCTTGAATGATATGATAATGAGTTATTAATGCCATTGGAAGGAATTTGATAAATTCAAATTGTTGTTTTTGTAAATTATTTACCAATAGGATTAGAAGATTTAAAGAGTAGCTTCAAGTTGTTAACACATTTTCCCCTGAGTTGGTATTTAAAGATATGCAGCTATGCACCTCTTTCATTCAACATATCATAAGTCGTATAACAGTCACTTCGTTAAAAAGACGAATATTTTCTTAACTATAAATTAAAAAAATTAAATTAAAAAAGTAGGTTGACACGAATGAAAATGTTGCGATAACAACTTTCTGGTCTGATTTATACATGCCCAGGAAATGCGGGTTAAAACAACAACAACAATAACAAAACCCGGAAGCAAGTGAATATTTACTGTCTATGAATCTATACGGTTAACCGAGTAACCGGTTACAAAATTATACGAGTAACCGGTTAGTAATATCGGTAACCATGGCCATCCCTAATAACCATGGATTAACCCTTTCCCTCATACGACAATTCTGCAGCAGACGACTTTGAAGGTATTTTGTCAAAACATAGAAAGTCTCCATAATTTAATGGATAACCTATGACGAAAAGTGGAAAACATTGTGGCAAAAGGAGAAATTGCACGTTTTGTGCAATTTCTCCTTTTGTCACTATGTTTTCAAAAAGCCATCTGGTGCAGAGGCATCCGAAAGCATCTATATGAGGGAAAGGGTTAAAACGAGAAAAAAGCTAAAATAATTTTATCTGCATATATATATGTTTATGAAGAAATAACTTTGATATGATTAATATACATGGAACAATTTCTGTCTAAAATTGTTAAGTTGTGCAGATATACAACCTTTCACATTGTTGAGACCATTTTGTTTTGTGCATTCTGGTCACCTTATATATACTGACATAAAGTCATAGGCATCCTGCTGCAAGTTTAAAAAGCCCATCCCTGGATCGCCTGTAAAACTTTGATGGAATTTATTGCAAGCGCTTTTATTTTTATGTTTTTTGTTTGCAAAATTCATCTTCTGCAGATGTATCTCTTCAATTGGGCAATGTTTGGATAAAACTAAAATATTGGTAAAATACTGATTATAATGCTGAAAAATATATTTCACAGTATGCATTCTGTGAAGAAACATCTGAGACAGAAATCTGAGAAAACAGTTACAAGTACCTGAATGACCTCTTTCTTACAAAGTGTCTCCAACTGATAACAAAGACTGATCATGTCCAAGCGAACTTCAGATGGTGTCACTCCTTTAGAGAGTAGAGGCTGGTGAAGCTGAATATCAACTGCAATGAAATCAATACAGAAAACATGTTTGTTTGTTTTTTATTTGCATTTAACCCTTTCCCTCATACGACAATTCTGCAGCAGACGACTTTGAACATATTTTGTCAAAAAATAGAAACTCTCTATAATTGAAAACGTTATGATAATTTAAGGAGAATTTGCTCATAATTAGCAATTTCTCCATTTGACACAATAATTTCAACTCTATTTAATAATTAAACTCCTTTTAACCCTTTCCCACATACGACAATTCTGCAGCAGACGACTTTGAACATATTTTGTCAAAAAATAGAAAATCTCTATAATTGAATGGATAACCTATGACTAAAAGTGGAAAACATTGTGGCAAAAGGAGAAATTGCTCTTTTTGAGCAATTTCTTCTTTTGTCAGTATGTTTTCAAAAAGCTGTCTGCTCCAGAGGCAACAGAAAGCGTCTATGTGAGGGAAAAGGTTAACCCTTTACCTCATACAGCAATTCTGCAGAAGACGCCTTTGAACATATTTTGTCAACAAATAGAAAATCTCTAAAATTGAATGGATAACCTATGACTAAAAGTGGAAAACATTGTGGCAAAAAGAGAAATTGCTTGTTTTGGCTTTTGTCACTATGTTTTCAAAAAGCTGTCTGCTCCAGAGGCAACAAAAAGCGTCTATATGAGGTTAAGGGTTAAGGCTTTAACCCTTTACCTCATACAACAATTCTGTAGCAGATGACTTTGAACATATTTTGTCAAAAAATAGAAAATCTCTATAATTGAATGGATAACCTATGACTAAAAGTGGAAAACATTGTGGCAAAAGGAGAAATTGCTCATTTTTGAGCAATTTCTTCTTTTGTCACTATGTTTTCAAAAAGCTGTCTGCTCCAGAGGCAACAGAAAGCGTCTATATGAGTGAAAGGGTTAACAAGAGTACCGCAAACGGTACATAATACGCCCGTCAGGAACTTGTAAGTTTCCTCTTTGTTTTGATATATTGTTTGTTTGTAAAAAGTTAATAAAGTCGTTCAGGAAGAAGTTGTTAAAGAATAATGGGAAACTATGAAAAATGCATAACTCATGCAGAAATTGACAAATATTCTAAGTCCAAAAAGGGGCATAACTCATTCAAAAATTGACGAAATCCGAGGAAATGTGAACTTGATCTGTGACTCATGATTACAAAGCCATATACAAAATTCCAGGTCAATAGCTGAAAGTATGTAGGAAAAAAGTGCGGAAAACCAATATTCTAAGTCCAAAAAGGGGCATAACTCATTGAAACATTGTGAACTTGATCTGTGACACTTGATTACAAAGCCATATACATAATTTCAGCTCAATACATCAAAGCATGTAGAAAAGAAGTGCGGAAAACAAATATTCTAAGTCCAAAAAGGGGTATAACTCATTCAAAAATTGTCGAAATCCAAGGAAATATGAACTTGATTTGTGACACATCACTACAAAGCCTAAAACACAATTTCAGGTCAATAGCTCAAAGTATGTAAGAAAGAAGTGCGGAAAACCAATATTCTAAGTCCAAAAAGGGGCATAACTCATTCAACAAGAGTACCGTAAACGGTACATAATACGCCTGTCAGGAACTTCTTTGTAAGTTTCCTCTTTCTTTTGATATATTGTTTGTTTGTAAAAAGTTAATAAAGTCGTTCAGGAATAAGTTGTTAAAGAATAATAGGAAACTATGAAAAATGCATAACTCATGCAGAAATTGACAAATATTCTAAGTCCCAAAAGGGGCATAACTCATTCAAAAATTGATGAAATGCAAGGAAATGTGAACTTGATCTGTGACACATGATTACAAAGCCATATACAAAATTTCAGATCAATAGCTCAAAGTATGTAGGAAAAAAGTGCGGAAAACCAATATTCTAAGTCCAAAAAGGGGCATAACTCATTCAAAAATTGACGAAATTCAAGGAAATATGAACTTGATCTGTGACACTTGATTACAAAGCCATATACATAATTTCAGCTGAATACATCAAAGCATGTAGAAAAAAAGTGCGGAAAACAAATATTCTAAGTCCAAAAAGGGGCATTACTCATTCAAAAATTGACGAAATCCCAGGAAATGTGAACTTGATCTGTGACACATGATTACAAAGCCATATACAAAATGTCAGGTCAATAGCTCAAAGTATGTAGGAAAAAAGTGCGTAAAACCAATATTCTAAGTCCAAAAAGGGGCATAACTCATTCAAAAATTGACGAAATTCGAGGAAATGTGAACTTGATCTGTGACACTTGATTACAAAGCCATATACATGATTTCAGCTCAATACAACAAAGCATGTAGAAAAAAAGTGCGGAAAACAAATATTCTACGTCCAAAAAGGGGCATAACTCATTCAAAAACGAAATCCCAGGAAATATGAACTTGATCTGTGACACATGATTACAAAGTCATATACAAAATTTCAGCTCAATAGCTCAAAGTATGTAAGAAAAAGTGCGGAAAACCCGAACGGACGGACGGACGGACATGACGATACCATAATACGTACCGTTTTTAAGAAACGGTCGTATAAAAATTGACGAAATCCGAGGAAATGTGAACTTGATCTGTGACTCATGATTACAAAGCCATATACAAAATTTCAGGTCAATAGCTCAAAGTATGTAGGAAAAAAGTGCGGAAAACCAATATTCTAAGTCCAAAAAGGGGCATAACTCATTTAAAAATTGACGAAATTCGAGGAAATGTGAACTTGATCTGTGACACTTGATTACGAAGCCATATACATAATTTCAGCTCAATAAATCAAAGCATGTAGAAAAAAAGTGCGGAAAACAAATATTCTAAGTCCAAAAAGGGGCATAACTCATTAAAAAATTGACGAAATCCCAGGAAATATGAACTTAATCTGTGACACATCACTACAAAGCTGTATACAAAATTTCAGCTCAATAGCTCAAAGTATGTAAGAAAAAATTGCGGAAAACCCGAACGGACGGACGGAGGGATGGACGGACGGACGGAGGGAGGGACATGACCATACCATAATACGTACCGTTTTTAAAAAACGGTCGTATAAAAAGGAAAGTTGCCCTTTCTAAAATTAACACTTGCCCACATGTAAACTACTTCTGATTTTGATGCCTCTGCAGTACACAATTTTTTAAAAAACATTGTGGGATAAAGAGAAAATTTGTTCCTTTAGCCACAATATTTTCAACTGTTCAATAATTAAACATAATTTTGTCTAAATGTTTCAAAGTCATCTGCTGCTTATTTGTGTATGTGGGAAAGGGTTATAGTGTGTGACTCAGAGCTCTAGATAAGAGGAGTATTTCACAGCCCGAAATCCTTATTTGACTCTCAAACCCTATGTTGTGGGTACTCAAAAGAATCGTCCCAGTGAGACGTCATTTAAAGAGAGATATGGATGAATGAGAGTTCCTACTTAAAAAGAAATAGAAGACTTCATAGATCAGATCGGAAACTAAACATAATCATGTCAAACAGCAAATAGACCGAGATTCAATTGAGTGTGTGAAACTTGGAATTTAAAAACATGCATAAATCCAATGAAAACACAAACTTATCTTTTCTATAAAGGAACACATGTGTATTAATTTATGTACTGTTAATAAGTTAAAATTAGAACAAAATATAAGAGAATGGCAAAATTATCTAACTTTATTGCATTAGCTCAACTCTTGTTTTTTGTACATTATTTCGCAGAGTTCCTGTAGCTCAGTCGACAGAGTTGCACGGCAGGCTGTCATTCAAAGGTTGTGAGTTTGAGCCCTAGTCAACATCTTCTCCGAACTTTGACAAAGATCAATGTTTCCCCAAAAGTTAGGTAACTATCTACACATTGCCCATAAACTGATAAAGGCTTGTAAGCCTTATCATGGTAAACAATTGTGAATTCTAAGTAATTTCACTTGGACTATAACTGCTTATCATGTTTGCATAAAATAAATGGTTGATGGCTCTTAAAATGTCACCTCACAGCCCGCTTTTAACAACCAGTAAACGGGTGAAATTGTTGTGACATAAAAAGAACCGTAAATTTGGAATAAATAAAACACGGATCCAATGAGAAATGGGGAATTGACAACGAAATATATATTTTCGTGACATTTTACATATATTATTGATGCCAATTCAATCTTGAATGAAGATTGAATCAAATGGTTCTTTCTCACAAACGATATAACTTCAGTACTGAGACAGCGGAAAAGTAGATGTTGTTTACATTTTTTCTTAATGCACGAAAACTAATGAAAAATCAAAGTATTGCCCGAATAACGATATATCATAAGTTCTAACCTAACTCAATTAAAATTTATGATATTATACAAATCCATTTAAGTAAACATTTGCTTTCAATCCCAATACCTTTGAAAGAAGGATCATAATGGGTCGGCGAAACAATCGGGCAGGACATGGGCGCAGCCATATTGATTTTGTGACAATCAAACATATTTTCGAATTAAGTAACATTCATCAAACAACAAATACATGCGAATAAGTCCACCAAATAAAGAATAATTTAATAGGTAATAAATATTCATATCGATAAAGGTTCAAGTTCAAAAACTATTTTTAAAAAACATAACCTAATCAAACAGAGTTAGGCAATACGAAACGTTTGTCCTAAACAGAGGGGGACCCAAAACAGAGGGATGAATCCGCTACCCCAATTTACGCTCAGGATACGCACAGAACAGCAAGATATTGACTGGATAGCTCGACCGGACGAGATCACGTTTCACCAGGCGTTAGAGGTTATCTCTCAGATACTCCCAGATTCAAACACCTCCGCGTTTCAGTATGACGATTCGGACGAAGAGAGGATCACGGTTCGCAGCGACGACGAGCTACGTGCAATGTTTGAGATGTTTTTCTGCGAGCTGACGGAGGAGGACATTGTACAGGGACTGATTAAACCCATCATTATCTATCCTAGATTCGGTAAGACACCACAAGATAGGAACATCCATGATCTTAAAATAAAAACTTCAAAGAAATCAAACCCGGGTGCAAGGCAGTCACACCATCAACAACAACCAAAGCTTGATTTTGGCATGATAGGACAGAGTAGGGCGCAGAATGTCGTACCAAACACAGTTATGCCAATGGCGCACCAGTCACAAGCGACACAAAGTCATGCGAGGGCGGACACAAATACTGGTCATAGATCTAGTATTAAAGACATTCTTACTTGTGGAAATATCATGCAGCATGATTTGCTACAAGTTGGATTAATAGGTAAAGGAAATGGTGGGCAGGTGTTTAAGGCATTCCATATTCCCACACAAAGACATATGGCGGTGAAGGAAATTGAACTTGATGTGGATATAGAAGTGCAGAAAAACATCTTGTTAGAACTGGAAATTTTGTATCGTTGCAGTTCGCCAGCAATTATTTGTTTCTACGGCGCATTCTTTGTAGAGAACAGAATTTCAATATGCACTGAATACATGGATGGTGGATCGTTAGATAGGTACGGTCAAATCCCCGAAGAAATTCTGGGACGGATGTCTCACAGACTTGTTCAGGGATTAATTTATATGTGGGAGCAGAAAATTTTACACAGGGATATCAAACCCTCAAATATTCTAGTTAACACTCACGGTGATGTAAAACTCTGTGACTTTGGTGTCAGTACTCAATTGGTAAAGTCGATAGCCCAGAGCTACGTCGGTACAAATGCTTACATGTCTCCAGAGAGAATCAAAGCAGAACTTTATGGCGTCCCTTCGGAGATATGGAGTTTCGGCGTCACGCTGTATGAACTAGCCACCGGACAGTTTCCTTTTATAGAACTGAAACCAGAGGCAAAGTTGAACCCGGCACAACTCTGCCATTCCATCACAGAAGGGGATCCTGTCGCCTTACCTGAAAGCCATTTCAGTAGAGAGTTTATTCATTTGGTAGCCAGCTGTTTACGGAAAATTCCTGAGCAAAGAATTACGAATACTGAATTGACAACTCATCCATTTATATGTAGATGTGGGATTGACATTGACAGTGCTCAGATAATATCATCATGGATTATAAGTCGATTACCAAATATTAAAACATTTTAACCCTCTCTCACTTGCAAACACATAAGCAAACACATAAGCACTTAAACAGGAAGTGACTTTTGCCACTATATGTTCAACTAAACTCAATTGTAGTTGTTGAGTCCATAGAGATTTCCCATATATTTCCCCCTAGATGTTGCCAAAGTCGCCTGTTGTATGAGGTCAAGTGATAAGTTAACAATGGCACCATTTGCTAAGCCCAGCCTGAACCCTGGACAATTCCTGTGACTCAAACAGAATCGCCTGTAAAGTATTATTATACCCCCAGATACATAGTATATGGGGGCTATATAGGAGTCACGCTTGTCGGTCTGTCAGTTTGTTTGTTGGTCTGTGGACATTTCTCAGCAACCCTTGGTCAAAATTCAATATAACTTCACAAGAATGATTGATACCAAGCCTAGTTGTGCATATTGTCGGCGTGTTGCACTGGAATTTTTTTGTTATGGCCCCTTGAATTTCTCATACATGTATATTGTCAGGCACCAGCTTGGGGTATTCATCACCTTCAGTGATATTTCTAGTTGATAATGAGTAAAGTTGGAGCATAGTATCAAATTGCTTGAATTTAATTATATATATGGAATATGTTAAGAAAGGTTTTACCAATGAACACATGGAACGGGTCTGTAACAGACGACTTTGAAAATATACATGCTAAAATATGGATAATCTCTTAAAATGAAATTATAATTATTGAATAGAAATGATAACATTGTTGTAAAAGGAGAAATTGTTCTGTGTTAAGCAATTTCTCCGATCGCCACAATATTTTCAATATGTCTGTAAGTGGGAAAGGGTTAATATTGGTATTATTATATTTATAACCTTTGAATACATAATATAACCTTTTACAGCAGATGGCTTTTTGAAAACATAGTGACAAAAGAAGAAATTGCTCAAAACGAGCAATTTCTCCTTTTGACACAATGTTTTCCACTTTTAGTCATAGGTTATCCATTCAATTATAGAGATTTTCCATTTTTTGACAAAATATGTTCTAAGTCGTCTGCTGCAGAATTGTCGTATGAGGGAAAGGGTTAAACTGTTATAGATAACTTTTGGTCCTCAAGCAGCAGATATGAAAACTTTTCTCCTTTTCCCACAATGTTTTCTATCAGTATCATACTTAAAACCCTTTCCAACTTGTAGTTTCTTTGTTATGCATCTGCAGCAGATAATTATTGAAAACAATGTGACAAAAGGAGAAATTGCTCATCATGGCTATTTAATAGATTTAAAAACTTGATTGGAAAAATGTAAATTGCTCCTTTTAAATTAAAACAATGAATTCAAAAGTCAAATGAGTTTGTATGTGAAAAAGTATGTGAACTGAATGCATACTGAATCCGAATTGCAGAACATGAGACATCACTTGAAATATAAAGCACCAAGTTGTATTCATGTAATTTATTATGTTTCATAATACTTATTATTTTATCTGATGGAAAACATGAATGAATCCAATTCAACTTCATTCCTACATGATGCTATTATTGTTTCAATGATTTATAGACTGCAGACCTCTTGATCTATATAGAGCTCCTGCGTTGACCCTTAACCCTTTCCTACATACAGCAAATCTGCAGTAGACGACTTTGAAATTATCTGGGGGGAAAACACTGAAAATATCTATAAATGAAGGTATGATAACTGAAAAAGGCTGAAAACAATGTTACAAAGACGTCTGCTGAATAGGCGTCTGAAACTTTGTGAAAGCGTCAATATGTGGAAAAAAAACGAAGAAATATACCGGAACAAGAAAAATGGCACTAGTTTGGTTTTAATGTTTAAAGCCAATGTAGTGTCTTTTTTTTATATATATATATATATATATTAGGTACATGTTAGAGCTGAGAGCAACTTCAATTCTCTTCTATCTATAGGCCATCATTGAATTTTCAAATTTCATAATCATTGTTAATTGTTGAATTATTGCGTTTTGATATGGTAGGCTTGACATGTTGCCCTTGGACTGTTCTAGTTCAGATGTTAAATGCCTTGAGTTTCTTCTTAGGTTTCGTAATTGGTCAACTGAAAATTAGTATTTTCTCATGTTCATACATTGGTAATTAGACACACATACCTTGGGTTGAAAATGATGTATATTCCTAGATGTTTAACCCTTTCCCTCATATAGACGCTTTCTGACGCCTCTGCAGACGGTTTTATGAAAACATAGTGACAAAAGAAGAAATTGCTCAAAACAAGCAATTTCTCCATTTGCCACAATGTTTTCCACTTTTATTCATAGGTTATCCATTCAATTATAGAGATTTTCTATTTTTTGACAAAATATGTTCAAAGTCGTCTGCTGCAGAATTGTCATATAAGGGAAAGGGTTAAAAAATAAATGTTTTCAAAGCGGATGACTCTAAAAATGTCATAATCAAGTGAAAAGATCCTGCTGAACATGCATATATATGCATTCTTACTTGTCGAGCCATGATAGCACAGTCTGTAACGACTAGGGCTATCTATCCATGTGGTTGGGGTTCGAACCCTTCCTCAGCCATTCACTTTTTCCAATAATTTATAAAACTCATTGTGATTAGCGCCATTCGTCTTTCACCAATGGGTAAAATAGTTTTTATGGAAAGGTAACCAGCTGCCATGAAAGCATATTGTGTGGAGCTTTGGTACAAGAAAAACCCATTAGGTGAACTGGTCGCCTAATATAATTGAAATAATGTTAAAAACGGTATTTTAAGTCCAATAAATTAATCAAGCATCCTTATGTGATATTCATTTACTAGTCCTGGTTCTTGCTTTACCCTTTCCTACATTTAGAATCATTTTGATGAATCTGCAGCAGACTTCTTTTGACAACATTCTGACAAAAGGAGAAATTGCTCACCTTTTCAACATTTTTAACTTGATTCAATAAGTTTACATGTACTTCTATTTATAAGGACTTTTCACAGATGTTTTGAAAAGTCTTCTGCTGCAGATTTAATGTACAAATGTATATGGGAAAGGGTAAATATATTTTTTTGTATTTTTCTATCTTTTTAAAATCTTGTATCATATGCTTCTTTGCTCATGGAAAGTTTCTTTAGATAAAAAGCTCCATATTGGTGTCCATATAATCTTGAACGAAATACATTGTACAAATTTTGAATTTTTTGATACAGATAGTACTGGTTTTTTTACCCACTGATCATGAGTAAGTGAACTGTCACCGTGATATAATGTTGAAAACGGCGTGAAACCCAAATAAAACCGTGTCTGGGCGGACGTTCAATAAGAATGGTAGCCATATTCTGATCCTTGCTTGGTTAAATAAGAATGGTAGCCATAGTCTGATCCTTGCTTGGTTCAATAAGAATGGTAGCCATAGTCTGATCCTTGCTTGGTTCAATAAGAATGGTAGCCATAGTCTGACCCTTGCTTGGTTCAATAAGAATGGTAGCCATAGTCTGATCCTTGCTTGGTTCAATAAGAATGGTAGCCATAGTCTGACCCTTGCTTGGTTCAATAAGAATGGTAGACAGTCTGATCCTTGCTTGGTTCAATAAGAATGGTAGCCATAGTCTGATCCTTGCTTGGTTCAATAAGAATGGTAGCCATAGACTGATCCTTGCTTGGTTCAATAAGAAAAGTAGCCATATTCTGATCCTTGCTTGGTTTAATAAGAATGGTAGCCATAGTCTGATCCTTGCTTGGTTCAATAAGAATGGTAGCCATAGTCTGACCCTTGCTTGGTTCAATAAGAATGGTAGCCATAGTCTGATCCTTGCTTGGTTCAATACGAATGGTAGCCATAGTCTGACCCTTGCTTGGTTCAATAATAATGGTAGCCATAGTCTGATCCTTGCTTGAACATTAAGAGCTGGCAAAATGGGTCTGAATGATTGGATTCAATGCAACTCTTGAGCTCCAGCAGGTGGGTTGGTATTGGTTTCATACCTTATATCATTGAACATATAATAATCGAGGGCTTTGCGTGAATCGGTTGTAACTAAAATTGGTATTTTTTTACAGAGGTTAATCACCTCGCCTTGAAGTCTTTATAAGCGTTTCTTGGTAAGCAATGGAAATTTAGGTGCCATTGCTCGTTCTGAGCAATGGCACCTAAATATGCATTATTTACAAAGGGGTCAGAATTGCCCCTAAACCAGGGTTTTCAAAATAGGTTTTTATTTACAACCGTTTCAGGCCAAGCCCTTGATTATGGTGTGTGACCAATATCATCTTTCCTGTCGCCTCAATATGAGCTTAGCTGTTGAAAGCAGTGTAAAGCCTAAAACAAACAAAGAGACATGCTGTCTCTATAGTAAAAAGTTTTTGAAGTTGTTATGGAAAAAGGGGAAATAGCATCAACATTATTATTATACTTCAAGCTTACCAAAAGATGTGTGTTTTGTTTTTTTTGTCCACGGATGTCTACAAGGCAGAACATTTTAATAAATTATTATCCGGCAAAACAGAAACTTGACAAAGTGTTCGATTAATTTATGTATATTGATATATGTTAGAAGTGTTACGGGATTTATGTGTACATGTATTTATTTTGGTTTAAAGATAAAATAATCATTATAAATAAAATAGATTTAAATTTATTGAAAGGAATTTATTTGTATTTGTTCAAGAGCCCTTTCTCATCATTGACATAATATTGACATCATTATAGTACAACAATTTGACTTTTGTTTCCTACTTTCTCTTGGTGAATTTAAAAATAAAAGACAAATAAAGAACATATTTGAAATATTAAGCTCCGCCCACTGAAGGTTTTAAATCCCATAAGTAAAAGCATCCAAACTATTAATTAAAGTGAACTGTTTTCGAAATGCTAGAAGCAAGACAAGTTACGCCCATTTAAAATTCAAAATTTTACCCGACGAAACAAATTTAGAGACCTGTGTTTAGAATTCCGAGATTAGTTATAATGCTCGTATTGCTTTGTTAAATATTTTCATTCCAACAAATAATAAGCCGAGTCCGACATTCGTACCAAAATTAAATCATTAGTTGTCGAAAGGGAGCTAACCCAGTAATAAAAACTCAAAAAAGATTGTACGAGTTCTCTTTCTTAGACCATATTATTTTCATAATATTACTAGTATTATCATATTATTTCATTTTGTCGCGTTGGAGATTTCTTTATACCAGGGACTAGTTGTCCCTATTTATACCAAGAAAGTTTCAAACTTGTATGCGATAATACAAAGACGTCGTAAGATAGAATAACGCTTTTTACAAGTTGTTATTTGAAACAAACCAAAATCGCAAATAATCTAAGCACATATATATACCAGTTGCAGATGAGGAATATAAATCGAAATCAATAAGGCAATAAAAGCGTCGACTTCAAAGTGTATAGGTGTGTCGGGAAAATACTTTTTACTAAATATTTATACTACAAACGTTTTTGCCGTTTGATTGTTCGCCCAAACGCCTCATGTTTTGTCTATATAATTATACTACTGGTATTTCAACGAAAGTCCATCACCTGATGATGATGATGACGATGGTGGTGATGATGACTACAATGTCCAATCTGATGTTATGATGTTGATTACTACAAGGATCCTGACGACGAGGATTAATTAAAACATTCGAAATTTGTCTGATTTCGATTTCCGTAACAACAGAAGTTGAAGCATTGTGTTTTAGACAGGTATATTCAAATAAAATGGCTTCAAGCGTCTGCAAACGGTTGACAAAAAACACAATTCGAGTTTATTTAAAGTTGTGCAGTTGCAACTATCGTGAAATAAGTGACAGTAGGAAAGAAACTCACCCCCATTGGTATAAAGTATATCACGAAAGGAAAAAAACCATCAAAGGTACAGTTTGCCACAGATGCGTGGGTTTGTTTACAAACATGACATTGAAATCAATCCGGGTGGGGTATTAAAGTTGAATAAATTAAAAAGTAACATGAAGCCTTGTGGCGATCAATCAAATGTTATGCATACATTTTAAGGAATGCACATTACCGTTACGAATATACCCTCATAATATTGCTTGGTTTATTTGATGACACTTTGCATTCAGCAATAATCATTTTGGCTTCATCTCCAGTAAATCCCTTCAGGCTGATCTAAATAGTAAACACTCTTTTTCCATATTTAATACTCGGCCATAGTCTAAATAGTCTTGAGCTTTGGGAAGGTAATGGGATATGGAATTCAACCCTAGATCAAATGCCAAGTTTTCAATATGTAGAAATAAACAAACTAAATTCTTTAACTATTCCTTACAAGGACATATCTTGTTGGAACATATTGACAGTGCAAAATTTCTTGGTGTAGCAATAACTTAAGACCCTTCCTTGGTGTAGCAATAACTTAAGACCTTTCCTTGATTAAACACATTGACAATATCACTTCATCAGCATACAACACTTTCAGATTCATGTGTAGAAATATTAAATTTGTGAGGTAGGTTTTAAAACCCTAGTTTGGAATCCTCATACATGTAAACAAATTTATCAAATGGAAAAAGTGGTGCCCACATGCAGCATAAGATTGGATGTATTACATTAGAACAACAATAAACGGACAATAGAGTTGTCCTACAAAATAATTAACTACTTAGTTGCAGTTCCCATGCCATCATACTTAGAGAGACCTACGAAAATGACCCTACATATGCACCCATTCTGTTACAGACAAATTCACACTATTGCCAGGGTTTTTTTTAGGGCCTTTTTGGGGCCGATATTCGGCCCCATTCCCCTCACTGAAAAGTATATATTTTTCCCCTTTTTTGAAAAAAAAATCCCCTCCTAATTTTTTTTTTTTTTTTTTTTTATAATGTAGACAGTGTTATTGATGTTTTCAGTCAAAAAGACAGATCAATTGACCTCTAATGTTTCTATCATATGTTTCTGTTGCTAGTTATGTAACAATACAGTTATGAAATCAAGAAATTTATTGTATTTTTTCCCCTATTTTAGACTTACAACGCTATTTTTCCCCTCTCAAAGGGCCCCGCCACCATTCCCCTAAAAGTGAAAAAAAACCCTGATTGCAAACTTTTACTAATATTCATTTTTTCTCAAACAATAGTACTTTGGAACTTTCTGACCACTGTAATTGTTGACATGTTGTGCAGCTTTACCCTGAAAGTTTCTGGAGGGGCCTGTACGCAACAAACAGACCCTTGATGACATGCAATATTTTTATATTCTTATCTTTAACTATTGACTCTGTCATCCTTTTAAATTTCCTCACTTATTCTTTTAACAAATGCACAGTCGCACACCTGCCAATAATACCATTAATTTGGGAGTTTGGCAGCATAAATAGATAGATAGATAGATAGCAACCATCAAGGGAGTCCTTTGGGCCCAATTTCGTTTGTCATCTATATCAATAACATGCCAGGGCCTGAGGCTGTATACAATTAAATATCTATCTATTCACAGACGACACAAATGATATTTTCTGGACAAACTACAAAACTTATCAGACACTTTGCTTTTGAAATGTCAGGGCTTGAAGCTAAGTAATTATGTAAAGTCATCTCAGTAAACAAAGGAACGAATATAATACAAATTACCAATTTTAATACCACCTTTATGACAACCTCTGGCAGGAAGTCAAATTAAATTGAAAGCAGAAAAATACATAGGAGTTATGGTAGAATCTAGATGACCAATTAACATTCTCAACAAGCATTCACTTCAGACACAAATTTATAAAGCAAACAGTATAGTGGAGCTAATCTTTTCCAAGCATAATGCTACATTGGTTAGACCTCGCCTTGAAATTCATTGAAATTTTAAATATTCACTGGCCCATTAATCCTCAATGTTTGGTTATGCTATAAATATTACATGTTAAATTATACTGGCCAAAGGTAATGTTTCACTGGTCCGAACCAAAAGTTACTGGACAGGGACCATAGGACCATTGATAATTTCGTAGACTGCCTTGAATACACAGCAGCAGTTATGGTCATCATATACAAATACAGAAATATAAAATATTGATAATGTACAAAGTAGAGCAACATGACAAATATTGAAAAAATAAAAATGCCAACCCTGAAATACAGATGACTAAGAGAGGGTATGATAGAAACATTCAATATATTAAAGGGCATCAATGACGAAGTTGTAACAAAAGGAATGTTTGAAATAGATTCCATATTACCAGAGGAAATGGCTTTAAACGTATAAAAAGCTTCTGTAGACTGACCATAAATATTAAAAGTACTCATTGATGAACCCAATTATAGATCTGTCCAACGAAGTGGTGTCGGAGAAAAATGTCAAAAAAATTAAAATCCGATTGAACGAATTCTGGGAAAGTCAACCAGTGAAATATGAATATATAACAAATTAAATTATATCTAAAAAGTGAAGAAATCACGTCAAAACATGCTTATTAGATTAAGAAACCACGTAAAAACATGCTTATTAGATGAAGAAACAGAGATGGATATAGCCACTGTCCATATGTGTTCCTAAGGTAGTTCTTCTTGTTTGGCTTAGCATAAAAGAAAATCTACCCTGCCGAGGACTAAATAAATCCTTAGCCATCAGAAAATATTTGAATACTTTTCAGTTGAATTCTGATACAAAGTCACAAGATAAATAAGGGGGTTTAATGAACTCAGGCAATGGCATATTGAGGGCTTGGCGTGAAACGGTTGTAACTTAAAACCTATTTTGAAAACCCTGGTTTAGGGGCAATTTTGATCCCTTTGTAAACAATGCAAATTTAGGTGCCATTGCTCAGATTGAGCAATGGCACCTAAATTTCCATTGTTTACCAATAAATGATTTAACGCTTATAAAAGACTTCATGGCGAGGTGATCAACCTTGTTAAAAAAATACCAATTTTAGTTACAACTGTTTCACGCCAAGCCCTCGAATTATACATGTTGGTAAATTGCTTTGTTGCATGCAAAATGATTTTGAAGACTAAACATTAAAATTAACAAGAGTCGTGTTAAAGGAATAAAAGTGTCTGTTAAAGAATTTAAAAAAATCAACATAATGGTAAATAACAGTACCATAAGCCATCTTTTCCCCTTCTAATGAATATAGACTGTACCAAATAACGATCCCATTCACAAGTACAGGGTCCAACAGATTGAACAGACCCATTCTGGCAAATATAGCAATCTATACTCAATTGTTTCATTCTTTTCAGATCTACATTCTCAAGATGAAGTGAAGCACAGTCCACATGAAGTTTTTATAAATAACGAGATATGTTTGTCTGGTATTAATGTGTACGGGTTTGACTATGATTACACACTAGCTTCATATAATCAAGAACTGCAACATGTATTGTATGGCTTGGGTAAACAGTCACTCATCAGACAATATAAGGTAAGTTGTCCTTCCTTTGACCCCTAAGTTTCGTGGGCTCTAAATTAACCCTTTCCCTCATACAACAATTCTGCAGCAGACGACTTTGAACATATTTTGTCAAAAAATAGAAAATCTCTATAATTGAATGAATAACCTATGACTAAAAGTGGAAAACATTGTGGCAAAAGGAGAAATTGCTCGTTTTGAGCATTTTCTTCTTTTGTCACTATGTTTTCAAGAATCTGTCTGCTGCAGAGGCGTCAGAAAGCGTCTATATGAGGGTTAAGAGTTTAATATTTGAGCTACATTAAACTATATCATTATAAATTAAAGCAATAGAAAAAGCGTTCTGACTTTGTGCTGTTGTTTAGCAGTGGATGTTAGAAAATGGTAGTAGTAATTTTCAGTACATTCAATTTTATCCTCATGATTTGGAAATTGTGAGTCTTTACCTCACGATTGTCAAGAAATGAATATATCTCTTGTAAGCTTGTCTGTTTTACAGGGGGTAAAAGTCAGGGTATTGTGATAGTCTTGGTGTTGTTTGCGTCTTAACAAAACTTAAACCTTAAGTTGCTTATCTTTTCACAGAGCGCTGCTGATTTATTTTTTCTTCATTAAATGTTTGAAAAAACATCGGTCTTTACCTTGATCTTGTTACATATATATATTTTTATTTTCAGTATCCAGAAGGCATTGCTAAACAAGGCTTTGATCCAGAATTTGCAATAAGAGGACTTCACTATGATATTAGAAAGGTATCATATTATTTAAAATTTGAAAGTGTTTAAAGCAATGTATATTATGTAGTCAAAACAATATTCGAATATTCCTTTTACTTATTCGAATATTCCTTTGCCCAATCTTAACTTGGTACTCAAATTCAAATTCAGGTTTATCCGAATACTGGTCTCTTTCCATTTCAATAAATGGCGGTTTTCCTAGTATAAGCTTTTGTGAATGTATATAAATGTATTACATGTTTTCAAATGTACTCTGAACAGATATATACATAAATTTGACTTTCAAGTTTACGTTAAACAAGAAGAAATCACAAAATCATTCATGTGAATGGTCTTTGCTGTCTCTACAAATGAAGTGGAAGATCAAAGTTTGCAAAAAAATGAGGATAAACTAGAAAAGAAATGATACAGTCAACAATGTCAGTTGCCAGTTTGTTCCTCAGTGTGTAACAGTCCGGAGGTACAGATGTTGACATGCATTATAAAATCATTACCAATGACACATACATACTCTTGAGCACTTATCCCTAATCATGATTAGCTCCAATTAATGATTTCTGTAAGATAATAATCCTTTTAAGCTCGCCGATTCGAAGAAATAGGGGAGCTTATGTAATCACCCCGGCGTCCGCATTGGCGTTGGCTTACCCGTTGCCAGCTTGGTCAAACCTTTGCATGCAAGGCCTTTTCTCAGACACTGTGTATGCTGTTGCTTTGAAACTTCACACACTTATTCAGGGTCATTAGATGACCCTGTATGTCAAGTCCCAAGTTCTGATCTTTGTAGCTCTCAAACTTGATCAAAAAATTGAAAAGAAAAAAAAAAAAAAGCTCAAAATTAAGCTATTGTTTTACTCTTCCTTTAATCCTGCAACATGCTAAATACCGTCAATTTCACTGTTGTATCGCTGAAACCAATTTCATCCAGAGTAGGGTTGGATATCGGTTTCCGGTATCCGTACAATACCGATAATCACTTTAAAAAGAACCGATATAGTTATATACCGTTTCAAAAATTACCGATATTGATATTTTATAAAAAAGAAAGTAATCAAGTTTAAGCTAAAAAAAAAACAGGGAATAGGAAAAAATTAAATTAGTTTTTCTCTGTTGATGAGTGAAATAACTACCAAATCCATTTTACGCTCTGAGTCAAAACTTTAAATACACCCATCAGCTAACATTATTTGCATTGGGAAAACCCAGTGTCAGATATAGCCAGTCTAGTCTTAGATAAGCAACAAATCTTCTCATAAAAGCATAAAACGTGACACATGGTATCTGTATCGGTATCAATAAAAAAGACCGTATCGTTTCATTGGTATCGGACCGGTTCGTCCCTAACGATATCATACGGTCATACCCTAATCCAAAGTTGTTTCTCAGATGGTCATCTGCCAAAATAACTTAAGAATTTTGTTTCATACAACACTGGTTGCCATCGTCACAGAAAGACGAAGAAAAGTCTTCAAAGTCTTCTCCATTCAAGTTTTGAATTTTATTTTTTGCTAACAAAGAACAAACCTAGCATAAGATTGTATGTTAGGGTCACTTGGCTGAGCTTTGTTTGAGATCTGCATGTCACTGTTTAAAGATAAGTTTGATTATTGAATGAGGTAAAACCCTTTCCCTCATATAGACGCTTTCAGACACCTCTGCAGCAGACAGCTTTTTGAAAACATAGTGGCAAGAGAAGAAATTGCTCAAAATGAGCAATTTCTCCTTTTGCCACAATGTGTTCCACTTTTAGTCATAGGTTATCCATTGAATTATAGAGATTTTCTATTTTTCACAAAATATTTTCAAAGTCATCTGCTGCAGAATTTTCTTATGAGGGAAAGGGTTAAAACATTGTTGCATGAGGAAAATTTACTTTTATTAAATGCACAACTTCTACTTTAGACACAATGTTTTCAAAAATCATCTGCTACAGATGCATCAAAATGTTTATGCAAGTGGGAAAGGGTTTTTTTCCTAGCTATATATTGTTCTTCAGGTGCTATCATTGCGATCAAGGCCATACATTAAAACAATATATGCATATGTTTTCATGTTTTTTGTTCCATTTTCAGGGCTTGTTAATGAAAATTGACTCCTTTCACCACATACAATTAGGTACAGTATACAGGGGTACAACACCGGTGGCAGATGAGGAAGTGTTATCAATCTATGATGGAACACATGTTGGCATTGAGGATATGAACACTTATTATGGGTCTGTAAGTATACATGAGCCGTCCTGCGAGAAAACTAACATTATTGACTCTGCGCAGTCCACGCAGACTAATCCGGGCAGACAAATTCCGTTTCAGGTGGATAGAGGTATAGAGTAATGACTCCTGAAGCAGAAAATCCACAGGAGGCGAAAAGTGTCGGTCTGGGTCGATACTTTATGCAAAGTCCATAATATAATGTTGGTTTTCTCGCGGGATTGCTCACATGTACTTTTATTACATCCCCCAAGTATGAAAGCCTAGACTGGAAACAGTCCTTTCATTAAACCTTTTTCACATACAGAAAATATTCTGCAGACGACTTGAAAATGACTTCTCAAAAATATGGAAAATCTCTATAATTGTAGGTAAAATTACTGAAAATACATTTAGTTGAAAACATTGTGGAAAAAGGAGAAATTGCTCATTTTGAGCAATTTCTCCTTTTGACACGATGTTTTCAAAAGATGCGTCAAAATGCTTCTATAGGTGGGAAAGGGTTAACATTTTATATACTCATGTATGAGGCTAAGCATTAAAAAAAAAAAAAAGCTCTGGGTGGACTTCATGAATCTTTAGACATCAGAAAATAGTTTAGAATTTCTTAGTTGACTGCTCTTACAAAGTCACCCGAGAAAAGGTTGAGAAGAACTACATTAGGAACTGAAAATGATCATGAAGTAGGAACGTTTGCCAGTAAACTCAACAAAAATCAAGTCATTCCTTTGTCCCTGAAATCAATGTTCAGACATTAACTCTTTCCCACATACAACAAACCTGCAGCAGATGACTTTGAAAACAAAGGGACAAAAATCTGAAAAATCTCCTTAATTGTTAGCAGTTTCACCTTTGGCCACAATGTTTTCAAAAGTCATCTGCGTCAAAATAGGTCTATATGTTGGAAAGGGTTAACTCTTTTCCACATATAGACACTATCTGATGCCTCTTCAGCAGACGACTTTTGTATATAATGTGTCTAAAGCAGAAATTATGCATAATGAGCAATTTCACATTTTGCCACAGTGTTTTAAACTCCATTTAATATTTGATCCCTCATTAATCGAAGTTTTTCACCTGTTTGGAAGATGCTTTCAAAGTCGTCTGCTGCAAATTTGTTGTATGTGGGAGAAGGTTAACGGAAAGCTAGTATTAAAAAGAGAGATTGTCAAAGTAATTTAATGCTGATATCCTTTCATTTCTTTCAATTAATCTTTCTTTTCATAAGAAATGTAGCAACGGTAGAATTATCTTTTCATGCAAACTTCTTAATATTTTCTTAGGGTCCAATGCATCAACTGGTCGACATGTTTGCGGTTCCGGAGTTGAATCTGTTAACGAATGTTACTGATGTGAGTATTTTGAGACTTGATCTTTAACCCTTTAAGACACTTTCTGATGCCTCTGCAGCAGACAACTTTTGAAAACAATGTGGCAGATGGAAAAATTGCTCATCATGGGCAATTTCTCCTTTTGACATAATGTTTTCAACTCTATTAAATAGTTAAATATTCATTTATAGAAAATTTCAATATTTGGTCTTTATGTTTTCAAAGTCGTTTGCTGCTGATTTGTTCAATTTTTGAAGCCTTTATCCAATCATCAACAAATTTAGTCAGAATGTGTATGGGCATAGTATCTCGGACAAGTTCTATAACCAGCCCTATTGCTGGAGTCACTCTTATTGCTCTTTAATGACAGAAATTACCTTAAATCGGTCTTGTCCGCTCAATAACTTTAGAAGCCTTTGTCCAGTCACCACCAAATTTGGTCAGAATGTGTATTGGCAAAATATCTCGGAAAAGTCAGTCTTGTCTGATCAATAACTTGTGAAGCCTTTATCCGATCATCTCCAAATTTAGACAATATGTTGATGGGTAGCAGGCCTGATGGGTAGAATATCTTGGTCAGGTTCGATAACTAACCACATTATCTTAGTCACTACACACTTATGTCCCGCCAAATGGCAAAAACTGTATTAACAATGTCCGCTCTCTATATTTGCCGAACGTACAACCAATTATCACTATACTTGGTCTCAAAAAAACAGGACGGGCGTATTTTGTGACATTTGGCGCTCTTGTTATTTGTTAAAAATGTAGCAAGGTTGTTGTTCTTATAGTGCGACTCGCATGCATAATTTTTCTGATTCTCTTTTCAGTATTTTATAGCGAACAATATACCCTATGATCCTGAATATGTCTTCTATGACATAAGGGTATGTATCAGTTAACCCTCTCCCTCATGTAGTCGCTTTCTGACGCCTCTGCAGCAGACGGCGTTTTTAAAACATAGTGACAAAAGAAGAAATTGCACAAAACGTGCAATTTCTCCTTTTGCCACAATGTTTTCCACTTTTTGTCATAGGTTATCCATTCAATTATGGAGATTTTCTATGTTTTGACAGAATGCGTTCAAAGTCGTCTGCTGCAGAATTGTCGTATGAGGGAAAGGGTTAACATCAGACAGAACTCTAGATAAGGGGTGGATTGCATGTTCTAAAATTCTTATTTGATCCCCAAAACCTATGTTACGGGTACTCAAAAGAATTATCAGAGTGAGACGAATTTTTTTTGAGTACCATGGTCCCAAAACATAGGGTTTGGTTTGAGTCTTAACCCTTTCCCTCATACGACAATTCTGAAGCAGACGACTTTGAACATATTTTGTCAAAAAATAGATTTTTTTTTTTAATTGAATGGATAAAATATGACTAAAAGTGAAAACATTGTGGCAAAAGGAGAAATTGCTATGTTTTCAAAAAGCAGTCCGCTGCAGAGGTGTCAGAAAGCGTCTATATGAGGGAAAGGGATAAGAGAGATATTGTTGGGAAAAGACCAGTTTACTCCCCCTTATCCAATCCTCTCTGATCAAGTCATTTATTGTACAAATTACTTAATTTGCCAAACCATTTTGTAATTTAGAATCCTCGTAGAAGGGAATGGGTAGTGTGAAGAGTAAGGAACGGCGATTCATTATTTGTGGCTTATTGTCCCCCGCTTTTAGCGAAAGCGTGGGGACTATTATTTCTCATTCGTCAGTCCGTCAGTCCGTCAGTCCCTCCGTCACGCTGTCACAAAAACTTTAACCTTGGTCATAACTTCTGAACCGTAATAGGTACTGCTTTCATATTTCACATGTGTATTCCTTGTGACAACCCCTTTCCATCAATACCAATTTTTTGGACCTTGTGACCTTGACCCTGGCGGGGGACCATAATTCTCTGAATTTGCTTGTTTATTTATTCTTTTATATGATAATATTATTCAATCGTTTTTCGTCGAACAGAATTATCCTTCGGTAAATTGTAGCTGATCGATACCTAATTCATCATGTGAAAATGAGGTATAACAAGACTGACAAGCTTGCGGTTTAAATATATTCATTCTTTTATATGATAATATTATTCAGTCGTTTTTCACCAAATAGAATTATCCTTTGATATATCGTAGCTGACCAATAGTTAATTCATCATGTGAAAATGAGGGAAAACTAGACTCACAAGCTTGCGGTTTATATATTCTTTCTTTTATATGATAATATTATTCAATCGTTTTTCAGCAAATAGAATTATCCTTTGATATATCGTAGCTGATCAATAGTTAATTCATCATGTGAAAATGAGGGAAAACTAGACTCACAAGCTTGCAGTTTATATATTCTTTCTTTTATATGATAATATTATTCAATCGTTTTTCAGCAAATAGAATTATCCTTTGATATATCGTAGCTGATCAATAGGTAATTCATCATGTGAAAATGAGGGAAAACTAGACTCACAAGCTTGCGGTTTATATATTCTTTCTTTTATATGATAATATTATTCAATCGTTTTTCAGCAAATAGAATTATCCTTTGATATATCGTAGCTGATCAATAGGTAATTCATCATGTGAAAATGAGGGAAAAATAGACTCACAAGCTTGCGGTTTATATATTCTTTCTTTTATATGATAATATTATTCAATCGTTTTTCAGCAAATAGAATTATCCTTTGATATATCGTAGCTGATCAATAGGTAATTCATCATGTGAAAATGAGGGAAAACTAGACTCACAAGCTTGCGGTTTATATATTCTTTCTTTTATAGGATAATATTATTCAATCGTTTTTCAGCAAATAGAATTATCCTTTGATATATCGTAGCTGACCAATAGTTAATTCATCATGTGAAAATGAGGGAAAACTAGACTCACAAGCTTGCGGTTTATATATTCATTCTTTTACATGATAATATTATTCAATCGTTTTTCATCAAATAGAATTATCCTTTGATATATCGTAGCTGACCAATAGGTAATTCATCATGTGAAAATGAGGGAAAACTAGACTCACAAGCTTGCGGTTTATATATTTATTCTTTTATATGATAATATTATTCAATTGTTTTTACGTGAAATAGAATTATCCTTTGATATATCGTAGCTGATCAATAGGTAATTCATCATGTGAAAATGAGGGATAACAAGACTCACAAGCCTGTTGTAGTAATGTGTGAACAGTTTAGATTTTCATGCTCTAAAATCCTCATTTGACCTCCATAACCTATGTTGTGGATACTCAAAAAGACGATTCTTTTGAGCACCCACAACTTAGGTTTTAATGAGTTCTAACGGAGATATCATGGAAGAAAGACCTGTTTAGTCCTCTGTGAATCTACACTGTCAACAAAATGCAACTTTTACCTTTCCCCATGTATGGGCTCATTTAACCCACTACCATTTAATACAAATTTGCAGCAGACGACATTGAAAACATCTCGGCAAAAATAAGGAAAATCTCCAAAAATGAAAGCATAATTATTGAATAGAATTGAAAACATCTTGACAGAAAATTAAATTGCTTCTTTTGTCACGATGTTTTCTAAAGTCATCTGATGTAGAGGAGTTAAAAAAAGAAGTGTCTGTATGTGGGAAAGAATGAAGTTAATAGATAAATCTTTGTAGTTGCCCTTACTTTTGCACATTGTTCATTACAGAATGCAGTACAGGATGTTCACAAATCAGGTGTTTTACATCAAACTATCATGGACGATATAGGTATTCTCATCCAAATCCTTTCCCACATACAACGAATCTGCAGCAGATGACTTTGAAAAATCATATTGACAAAAATATGAAATATCTCTATAAAAGAAGAGTTTAATTATTAAATAGAGTTGAAAACATTATGGAAAATGGAGATAATAATGCTCCTTTTTCCACAGTGTTTTTAAAAGTTTACACGTAGGGATCACTTTTCAGCCATCTTTCTGTCTAGCTTGCAATTAATTACTGACATATTTAAATGTGATGCTTGTGTTCCTTCCAACTTTGTTCTGCACTTTTGCCCTGTCTGATCAGAACCTTCACTGCCTGCCTTTGTGTATATAAACAATTCATAAGGAAAGAAGTGTTTGCTTTGTTAGGAACTTCAAAAAGATAGGCAGATTTGCTATAATTTATAACTTGTTCCGTCACTGCCTGCCTTTGTGTATCTTATCCATAAGTTAAGCATTTTTTACTTTAATAGTAAGGAGCTTCAAAAGGATAGGCAGATTTGCTATGATGAGTTACCTGCCCGTATATATTTTTGCAGGTAAGGAGGTGAACCATAAGGCAGAGATAATCTAAGCCTTAGTTCATCCTGGTGAAATTCCATCTGTCTATGCCACAATGTTTTCAAAAGTTGTCTGCAGCATATGCGTCAAAGTGCCACTGCATGTCGGAGAGGGTTTAAATTTTTATTTTTTTATATTTTGTATAAAATTATTAGGATTTGAGATATAAATTAAAATTTTACCTTGTTTAATCATTTTCCACATACAGCAAATCTCCAGCAGACGACTTCGAAAATGTCTGCTCTAAAATATGGAAAAGCTCAATAATCGTAGGTATAGTTACTGAAAAACGTTGGAAAACATTGTGGCAAAAGGAGAAATTGCTTGTTTTGAGCAATTTCTCATTTTGCCACAATGTTTTCAACAGTCATCTGCGGCAGATGCGTCTGAATGCGTCTGCAGGTGGGAAAGCGTTTATAGGTGATTTTGTTTTACAGAAAGATTCCTCGACAAAGGTACGGAAGTTACGGCATTTTTAAATAAATTGGTTAATGCCGGCAAGAGATTGTTCATCATAACAAACAGTGGATTTCCTTTCATGTAAATAAATACTTTATATTTGAGACGTGCTCAATGAAAACAAACCTTAGCATACTTATGACAAATGTTGATAAAGATCTATCTAGACATCCCTGCCATCTGATCAACATATTAACCCTTTCCCTCATATAGACGCTTTCTGATGCCTCTGCAGCAGACCCATTTTTGAAAACATAGTGACAAAAGAAGAAATTGCTCAAAATGAGTAATTTCTCCTTTTGCCACAATGTTTTCCACTTTTAATCATAGGTTATCCATTCAATTATAGAGATTTTCTATTTTTTGAAAATATGTTCAAAGTCGTTTGCTGCAGAAATGTTTTATGAGGGAAACGGTTAACCCTTTCCCTCATATAACACACCTGCAGCAGACGACTTTGAAAACTAACTGACAAAAATATTAAAATCTCTATAAATAAAATTAATTTTATCAAACAGGGTTGAAAATATTGTGGCAAAAGAAGAAATTGCTCATTATGAGCAATGTCTTCTTTTTTTCCGCAGTAATTTCAAAAAGTTGTCTCCTGCAGATGTGTCAATATGCGTCTTGTGTTAAAAGTTAATCATATGTTTCTATCTGGTAGATAGTACACGGTGAGATCAAACTAGGGATCTGTAGCTTGATCTGTAGCTTGAATGCCATTTGGTTGTTTTTTTCGGAGCACATCTTTGTTCATGTATTTCTGTATATATATAAATATTTAAATGAATGCAGCAGGCAAATATTGAAAACATATTTTCGATAAATAAATTCTTCATTTTTAACTTTTCTATCTGTTGCAAAATATTTTGCAAATATGTCCAACCAGTATTCTTTTCCGTAATTTCATGACATTTCAATGGAAGTTTCTTTAGTATTAGGAAATATGTGCTTTATATAACTGTTTGATCATACTAAAACGATTGGGAGTAATAGCCTTCTATATAGAAAATTCTACTTTTACGAAAGTTTATGTGTAGACTGCCTCGGCAGGAAGACGCATAGGAATCACTTTTGGGGTGTCTGTCCATCACGCTTTCACTTCCTGACATAATGTCAGGCAATAGATGCGCAACTTTCTTTTTTCTAACTGCTTAAGTTCTTTGTCTAATAAACAATAAAGCTTTTACAGGATGAGATGTGTGTACAGTACATACTTCAAAGAGTGTACATACTTCAAAGAGTAACAACTGTTGAGAGCAAAGAAATGCAACTGTTCTTAAAAGGAGTTGCTCTTTAAAGGATAACATTCATCTGAATAGAAACACATCTGAACCAAACAGAGAAATGACTTGTAAAGAGTAATTCCTCCTTATCCCACAATGCTATCCACTCTTATCAAAAAGTATATTTATACCCCCAGATACATAGTAAATGGGGGCTATATAGGAGTCACGCTTGTCGGTCCATTGGTCTGTAGACATTTCTTGTGAACTCTATTTCTCAGCAACCCTTGGTCAGAATTCAATATAACTTCACAAGAATGATTGATACCAAGCCTAGTTGTGCATATTGTCGGCGTGTTGCACTGGAATTATTTGTAAATGAGTTATGGCCCCTTGAATTTCTCATACATATGTATATTGTCAGGCACCAGCTGGGGTATTCATCACCTTCAGTGATATTTCTAGTTTCTTTTGTCAACAGTTTCCATTTATGGTTTTGTCACATATGGGGAACAAACTAACCTTTTCTCCAGTCCAAGGTTCCAGCCCTAGTCAGGTCGGATATTTTAGAACTGTTTCAATGGCGCCCAACATGGCTACATAAGTAATATGTGTACAGTGTTAATCAGGAACTAGCCTACTTATACATTTCCCAATGAACAGTCTCAAATTATGAATATTTTTTCACTGCCTGGCTAACATATTGCTAATTATATATAATTAACAGAGATACTGGAATGAGCTATCTTGTTGGTAAAGACTGGAGAGAGCTGTTTGATATCATAGTTGTTCAAGCTAGGAAACCCAAATTCTTTAATGAAAATTCAAGGTAAAGTTGAAATGTTGTTATATAATATAAAGATAAATATACAGATGTTGATACTAACCTTATGCTTATGTCCAAAGATGTGATAATTTTTAAAGAGATACACATGTCTTTATTAGACCCCTACCGGTCGAAGACCAGTTTGGGTACTATAGGTTTGGTCGATTCCGTCTGTCCTTGCGTCTGTCTGTCAGTCCCACCCAACCTTGTCCGGCCCGTATCTAAACCATGCATCATAGGATTTCCGAGAAATTTGGCACATATGTTCACCATGATGAGGCGTCGTGTCGTGCTCAAGACCTAGGCCTGTACCTCAAATGTCAAGGTCAAACTTAGATGTTAAAGGTTAAAATGAGTACTATTTGATAGGACTGTACCTTGTCAAGCCTACATTTCAACCATGCATCATAGGATTTCCAAGAAACTTGGCACAAACATTCACGATGATGAGGTGGCATGTCATGCTCAAGACCCAGGCCTGTACCTCAAATGCCAAGGTCACACTTAGAGGTCAAAATGAGTACTGTTTGACTGTACCTTGTCCGGCCCGCATCTCAACCATGCATCATAGGATTCCCAAGTTACTGCGCAAACATGTTCACCATGATGAGGTGACATGTGGCACACAAGACACAGGCCTGTACCTCAAAGGTCAAGGTCACACTTAGAGGTCAAAGGTCAAAATGAGAACTGTTTGATAAGACTGTACCTTGTCCGGCCTGCATCTCAACACAAGCATCATAGGATTCCCAAGTTACTAGGCACACATGTTCACCATGATAAGGTGGTGTGTCGTGCACAATGTGCTGTCTTCGCCCAGTAGGGGACTTTTGTATTGCTTGCAATACGACATTAACTTGTTATAATTGTGTCTTAGGCGTTTGTGTTAAAACTTTGTTTTTAAGTTTTATTTTCTGCTAGACTATCTTTGGTATAGCCTTGAAACATGGAAAGATATTGTCACTCGGACAGTGTCACTCTCTGTTCATTTAATGAAGGCTGAGTTAAAATTGAATACTTTATTTACAATATTTCTTAATTTTTAAATTTTTAGAATCATAATGTTGGATATCAGCAGTTATTGGAACTCATCGTTGAAATTTTAAATATTCCTCTAA
The DNA here is from genome assembly GCA_031761405.1 of Serripes groenlandicus. Classification (NCBI taxonomy): domain Eukaryota; kingdom Metazoa; phylum Mollusca; class Bivalvia; order Cardiida; family Cardiidae; genus Serripes; species Serripes groenlandicus. The sequence continues at coordinate 53,848,150 of JASEVX010000008.1, forward strand.
TTTAGGCCTTTTCGACTGTACAATCCTGAGAACGCAGCTCAGACGTGGGGCAGAGTAAAGACACTAGAGAAAGGCAAGATTTATGTACAGGTATGAATTTTTTAATCAAGTACAAATTGATTCATGTATTTTTTAAGTGCATTTTATGTCTCTATATACATATTCATAACGCGCAATCATCTTTACTTTGTTTTTAATTTGAACTTGGGATTAATTTTATGAAGGTAAATCTTTTCCCAGGTAGAACTTCATTTCAATGAATCTACTGCAGATGTAATTGAAAGCAAAAAGGCATATCAGCTTAACCCTTTCCAACATGCAGAGCCAATTTAATACATCTGAAGCAGAAAACTTATCAAAGCATTATTGTGAATATATAGATGATATTTCATGAGTGTTTATTTATTTTTATTTTTAAAAAACGAGTTTACTAAGATGATATGCTGCGAACTTTGGCGAGCATCAGATTCAGCTTAGTTAAAGAGTTTATTAAAAGGGATATTAAATAATCATGCGTTTCGAAAAAACTGTACATGAAATTTGCCGGTTTTGTTGCCAAAGTGACTAATGTTATAATGTCAAACCGCTGACATTACGTCATTTTCATAGTTTGGTTTCCGCATTGTTACAAAGATTTGAGTGTAAGAATGGAAACCAAACTAGTAGTGTCATATGATATTTATGTAATTTGATTTTGACACTCCAAGATAGGGCTTTATGTGATAAATTCCAATATTATACTTTTATTTATAGAGATTTTCAATGCTTTTACCTAGATATATTCAAAGTTGTCTTCTACAGATTTGTTATATGTGGGAAAGGGTAAAGTGTTTGCAGTATCATAAACTCAATTTTAATATCAGAGCAAAATAGTAGTGTAACTTGATATATATTATGTTAGCCGTCACTATAGCATGAACCTGGATACGTATATAGGCCTTACATGCAATAGTTTTAAATCACGCTATTCTAGTCATAGTTCCAGCTTCATGAACAAAGAAAAGAGGAATGCCACAACATTAAGTGAGCATGCCATATTTGGGGCCTAAAGGAGAACAATGTGATGTACTCAATAAAGTGGAAAAACTTAAGCAGAGCTAAGCCTTATTCACCGTCTAGTAAAATATGCAACCTTTGTCTTGAACAAAAGAAACAAACTCATAAGTGCATGTCGCCATAGGAAAAAACACTTATTGCGCAACTTTAAACTTGATATATAAACAGTTCTCATCTCTGAGTGACATTTTGTGAAAAAATTTCATTATATAAACTCCCAGGTAATCCTTTGTGTATAAAACAAATCATGCGTAAAAATGATCACATTGGTATAGTAATTGAAATATCACTATGTACTTAGTTCCTGATGAGTGAGGACATACATTGTCCTTATGAAACAAATTTGTAAAACTATGTAAAATAATCAATTCCAAATTTAATATTGTATATATTATGTTATCTATTTTGTATATATACAAGAAAAAAAAAATGTTTGGTCTTGAAAATTAAATTTTGATACAGAGTTACATACATTATAGGAAAAGGAGAAATTCAACATTATGATCCTTTTTTCTCAATAGTTTATGAAATATTCAGTTTCAAAGAAGTTGTTATATCAAAATGAATGTTAATTATCAATGTTATAACACAATTAGAAATTTATCTGCACTGTTTAAGGAGGACACATATTTGGTTGATTTAGAGTTACCTTTTGCTTTCAGGGTAATTTTAGAGATTTTCGACATATGACTGGTTGGTATGGGTCTAAAGTGTTGTATTTTGGTGACCATGTGTACTTTGATTTAGCGGTAAGTATCTTGGTACATAAAGAGACAATTATTTCTTCTTTTAGCCCCATTTGGTCTCCTGCTTTTAACCCTTTCCCTCATACGACAATTCTGCAGCAGATGACTTTGAACATATTTTGTCAAAAAATAGAAAATCTCTATATTTGAATGGATAACCTATGACTAAAAGTGGAAAACATTGTGGCAAAAGGAGAAATTGCTCGTTTTGAGCAATTTCTTCTTTTTGTCACTGTTTTCAAAGAGCCGTCCGCTGCAGAGGCGTCAGAAAGTGTCTTTATGAGGGAAAGGGTTTAAGGGAGACACATAGGGATTACTTCTGTGTCGTGTGTCCATTTGTCTGATTGTCGTGCCACACTTTCACCTTACTGACATTTTGGCAGGCTACATGTGTTCCCTTGAAAACATGCTTGTCAAAGGTAGATAGAGATATTTTGTATAACTTATTTACAGGGGTTTCTAGATTTTATTTGTTAATTGTTCGACTATTGGAACAAGTTTTGTGAAGCCTGTGACAAGCCGCTTGATGCAATGCACTGTCTATAGCCAAGCTAAAAAAAAATTATCTTGATATTCCAAGAATATGCTATGGACTCTTCCAAATGCAAAACTGAATAAGTCCACTTTAGAACTTCAGCATTTCAGGGCTAATGCTAACCAGGGCAAAACATGCTGAGGGTGATCTTTAATGGTCATTTACTGTCCTTCTTGTTTCATCGTCTTCTCTTAAACCACTTTTTCAATTCCAATCAAATTTACTGACCTCTGGCATACAAGCCTTGACACAGAAACAAAGATATTTAGGCATCTGTGGTTTATTGACTAGCCTGTGCACAGTGCAAATCCTGATCAAAATGTGCATATGCACAGGCTGATCTGGTGGTTTACAGGTCTCAAATTTCCTGTGTTGAGGGTCATATGCATTAAAACAGTTTAATGTTATGGCTATAATTTGTAATTTGTTTATCTTTCAGGATCCAGCATTAAAACATGGATGGAGAACTGCTGCTATTATACCCGAATTAGAGGTAAATGACTTCATTCAATAATTTTGTCAGAAAAAATGTTGGGCGTCAATGTAACCCAGCTGAAAGAGTCCGACCCGAACAGGGGTCGAACTCGGGACCCCTTGTCCCTTAGGCGAACACTCTACCGTGTCGCTATAAAAGCTAGCTCTATAGTAAGGCAGTATAAGTATCCCCTTATACAAACACATAGCTACAGAATATTTGTCTATCTATGGGACAGACTACTATACTACAATTATTTGGCAGATGAAATGTTTACATAGGGGTTTCTGGCTGTCTGCTTTGAAAATATCTAAATGTCGGTATCAGAGAAAGGGGGCCTACCTTATTCAAGTAGTGTCCTTAGACTTTTATTTACTAGTATTATTATTGGAGAACTTATTTGTTGCAATCACATCTGACGCAGAGGACTTTTGAAAGTATTGTTGCAAAAGAAGAAATTGCTTGTAATGATTAATTGCTCCTTTTGCCTCAATTTTGTCACCTCTTTTTAACCCTTTCCCACATACAACAATTCTGCTGCAGATGACTTTGAGAACATGGTGACAAAAACCTGAAAATTCTCCATAAAAGATAGCTTCATTGTTAACCCTTTCCCTCATATAGACGCTTTCTGACGCCTCTGCAGCAGACAACTTTTTGAAAACATAGTGACAAAAGAAGAAATGGCTCAAAACGAGCAATTTCTCCTTTTGCCACAATTTTTTCCACTTTTAGTCATAGGGTTATCCATTCAATTATAGAGATTTTCTATTTTTTTGAGATTATATGTTCAAAGTCGTCTGCTGCAGAATTGTCGTATGACGGAAAATGTTAAATAAAGTTGAAAACATTGTGGCCAAGGGTGAAATTGCTCATCATGAAAATTTCACCTTTGGCTGCAATGTTGTCAAAAGTCGTCTGCAGGTGGTAAAAGGTTAATAATTGTTCTTTATTTATAGAGACTTTCGTATTTTGCATAGAAATTTTCAAAGTCGTCTGATGCAGATTTGATGTATGTGGTGGATAAGGGCTCATACATGTACCTAAAAATCAGTATGTTATATGGTGTTGCCTCAACCCTATCCCACTTGAATACAACAAATCTGCAGCTGTCGACTTTGTAAACATCCCGGCAAGATTTTGAAAAATATCCATTAATCAACCCTTTCCCTCATAAAGACGCTTTTTGACAGCTCTGCAGCAGACAACTTTTTGAAAACATAGTGACAAAAGAAGAAATTGCTCAAAACGTGCATTTTCTCCTTTTGCCACAATGTTTTCCAATTTTAGTCATAGGTTATCCCTTTAATATTAGAGATTTTCTATTTTTTGACAAAATATGTTCAAAGCCGTCTGCTGCAGAATTGACGTATGAGGGAAAGGGTTAATAGGAGTTTAATTATTCAATAGAGTTGAAAACATTGTGTCAAATGGAGAAATTGCTAATTATGAGCAAATTCTCCTTTTGTCATAACGTTTTTAAAAGTGAGAATGCGTCTACAAGTGGGAAAGGTTTAAATAAATCATGTTTATTTCTATTTAAGTCTGAGGTACAGACAATGATGACCCCTGATTACCAGGCGGATCTGAAATGGCTGCTTGCCCTGCAATATTTAGTGGAAGAAATTCAGGTAATTGAAACATTAACAAACTCGACAAATTGTGAATATGTTATACATTACAAACAATTCTGTTTTTATTGGGGGATAGAAATGGGACACATACCAAATACAATAGATAAATGAATGATAAACTGCCAGAGAAATAAGTTTATGGAATACATGTAGATTGATACATGATATTTCTATTTAGATTCTTTGTGCTTATTTAGTCACAGCAGTGTTTCTCATTTCATTTTATCTCATCATGGAGAGAAACTGTAAGCTTTTGTATCTAAATTATCGTAAAAATAGTAACTCAATTTATCCATTACCGGTACTACATATCTATTTTGGATTATACAACAAAGAATTAAAATCCTGATAGAAGAAAAATAGATAAATTACAAGACAAATGTGTGACATATGTAAAAATTAGAAGTAAAATATAAATAAAATGAAAACATTGTGAAAGAAGGAGAAATTGCTCAGCTTAACCCTTTCCCTCATATAGACGCTTTCTGACGCCTCTGCAGCAGACTGCTTTTTGAAAACATAGTGGACAAAAGAAGAAATTGCACAGAACGTGCAATTTCTCCTTTTGCCACAATGTTGTCCACTTTTTGTCATAGGTTATCCATTCAATTATCGAGATTTTCTATGTATTGACAAAATATGTTCAAAGTCGTCTGCTGCAGAATTGTCGTATTGGGGAAAAGGTTAAGAGGCATCAGAAGTCTTCTATATCAGGAGGAGGCTTAAAAAGTTGAATACTTACGGCGTTACAAGTAAGAAAATGTACAACATGATGTATACACACTAGATTGGAATGCCTAGTTCTAGTGTACAATTGAATTTTATTCACTTCTATATTTAAGTGTTGTTTTGTTTTGTTTTGTTTTCGTGTAAAGGTATTTCACTCACGTTTAGTCAAAATACATTATTGTACCTATCATAACTATTTTTGTATGTTTTCTTGCTCTTTACATAATCTTAGGTACTGGTAGATATTTCTTTGAACATGTAACCTTCGTATTGCTGTTTATGACTTAAACATTTCCCTATATACTACAAATCTGCATCAGACAATTATTAAAACATCAAGGCAAAAATATGGAAAAATATCTATAAATGTAAGTAAACGCAATGAAGAGAGTTGGAAACAATGTTGTAAAAGGAGAAATTGCTTGTTTTGAGCAATTTTCCTTTTTATCTCAATCTTTTTTAATGTAACCTGCTGCAGGTGCATCAAAAGGTGTCTACAAGTGGTAAAGAGTTAACAACATTTCCAAGCATTTGCCTCAGATTAGCTTGTATACAAATGTATAGTAAAATCTAGTTCTACATTGTTTGTTTCTCCATTGATATATTGATTTTTTAAAAAAGGAAAAAAATTACCAACAAATAATGTTGATTTAATCAATTTCTTGAATTCAGCAGAATAAGGGTTAGATTGTTCTTGAACAAAGTGTCAAAGATCCTCAAATTGCACTCAATAGGAACTAGAAAAGATTTAGTAGAACTTCATTGAAATATTGTGGGAAAAGTAATAATCAAAGCAAGAAGACGTTTGAGTTTGTGATAGATCATAATGAAAGATTGTTGGAAGAGGAGGTATTGCTAAGCTTAAGCAATTTCTTTTTCTTCAATGATTTATGAAAAAATATCTATATGAGGTAAAACGTTGAGGTACACATAAGATAATTAATTGATATCACCTACAGGGTTACATCTTTTTATACGTGCCACACCACACAAAAACCAACCTTCAGAGATTTTGCTATTACTGCCAACTATTGTCATAATTAAATGATATTTGGTTGGCTGGTAAGATCACATGTCACACAGGGAAGATCCTGATCAGGCTGAACTGAGGCGCAGGCTGGTCTGGATCTTTGTTGGTGGCAAAGTTCAGAAGATCGGTTTTGTTTTGATATGGTCATAAAGTAAAAAGTTCATGTAGATTAAGCCTTTCCCACATGTATACAGTAAATCTGCAGCAGACAAATTATGAAAATATCTATTAAAAAATATGGAAAGTATCTATAATTGAAATAACAAATATTGAGTAAAGTTGGAAACATTGTGGCAAAAGGAGAAATTGATCATTATGAGCAATTTTCTTCTTTTTTCACAATGTTTTCAACAGTCTTCTGTTGTAGAGGTGTCCGAAAGCGTCTGTATGGGATAAAGGGATAATATTACTGTTACAGAACAATGGATTAAAATAACCCTTTCTCTCATGCATACAAATCTTTGCGCATTAACATCAGACTACTTAAGAAAATAATGAGGCAAAAGGAGTAATTGCCCATGATAAGCAATTTCTGCTTTTTCAACAATGCTTTTAACTCTATACCCATACAATTATACTTTTATCTATAGAGTATAGAGATTTTCCTTATATTGGACTCCATATGTTCCGTCATCTGCTCTAGATTTGTTTGTATGTGGAAAAGCGATTACTTTGAATATAAATGCAGAGTTCTAGATAAGGGCAGTTTTGCATGTTCTGAAATACTTGTTTGACCCACTAGCCCTATGTTGTGGATACTCAAAAGACTCGTCTGAATGAGACGATTCTTTCGAGTACACACATCATAGGGTTTGACTGGACAATAAGAGAGATATTGTGGGGGAAAAAGAGCTGTATACTCCCCTGCTTATCTAGACCTCTGTAAATGAATATAAAATATTGTCTCATGTACATAATTTGTTGTCTGCATTGTAGGAAGCACAGAATGGCTCCAAGGTTTATTTTATCTTTAATTTATTCCTGCACCAGCATCATTATGCTTACTTTCACATAGAGTGTAACCATTGGTTTTAGCTTATCATTATTTTCTCACATACTTACTTATTGCTCATATAACCTGGTTTACATGATATAGAGCAGCAAAGCAGCATCCTCACTCCTAATTTGCCCCATCTTCAAAACTGTTTCCCCAAGTCTAGTTTAGTTTCATTTCTTGAGTGGGGTGCCATGTGTCTTTCAGACAGTCTGTGTTTTTATACCCCCCGGCAAACAAAGTTTGGGGGGGTATATAGGAATCACCCTGTCTGTCCGTCCGTCCGTCTGTCTGTCCGTATGTCCACATTTCTTGTAAGCACTACTCCTCCTAAACGGCTCAATGGATTTGGTTCAAACTTTACATGAAGGTTACACATCGTATGTAGATATGCATGAAGGAAGATCATACGACTCGGATTCTTCCAAGGGGAGATAATTCGACTTAGAGGTTACCTGCGAGGGACTCCTGTGCACATACCTCCACATTTCTTGTAAGCACTACTCCTCCTAAACGGCTCAATGCATTTGGTTCAAACTTTACATGAAGGTTACACATCATATGTAGATATGCATGAAGGAAGATCATATGCCTCGGATTCTTCCAAGGGGAGATAATTCAACTTAGAGGTTACCTGCGAGGGACTCCTGTGCACATACCTCCACATTTCTTGTAAGCACTACTCCTCCTAAACGGCTCAATGCATTTGGTTCAAACTTTACATGAAGGTTACACATCATATGTAGATATGCATGAAGGAAGATCATACACCTCGGATTCTTCCAAGGGGAGATAATTCAACTTAGAGGTTACCTGCGAGGGACTCCTGTGCACATACCTCCACATTTCTTGTAAGCACTACTCCTCCTAAACGGCTCAATACATTTGGTTCAAACTTTACATGAAGGTCACACATCATATGTAGATATGCATGAAGGAAGATCATACGCCGCAGATTCTTCCAAGGGGAGATAATTCAACTTAGAGGTTACCTGCGAAGGACTCCTGTGCACATACCTTGTAAGCGCTACTCCTCCTAAAGGGCTCAGTTGATTTGATTCAAACTGTATATGAAGGCTACACATCATATGTAGATATGCATGAAGGAAGATTTTTCTCCTCCGATTCTTCCAAGGAAAGATAATTCAACTAAGAGGTTACAAAGAACTCCTGTGATACCTTGTAAGGGCAACTTAAACTTTACCATTGTATCCGATGCTTTGGGAGGGGAGCGGGGGGTATTCTTCAGTGAGCTTTGCTCACAGTATTTCTAGTTTTAACTGCTGCCGTGTTTTTTTTTCGGTCTTACTGTTTTTCGTATACCTTTCTCACATATTATTTCATTATATTATTTTGTATATATATTTTTTCTTTATATTATTAATTTTACTAATCTTAGTAAAGGATTTATTCAAGGGCATGCACCTTTTTGCATAACTATTTGTTCCAACAATAGTGTTTCAGTTGAATAATTATGGGTGTCGGACTATGTCAATATTTTACTTGCTCTTGAATGAAAGATATTGTAGTGTTTTCCAAGACATAGGCCCAGAGCTATACTGAGCGGTACTATAGGAAAACCAACTTTAGAGCAGTTGTGACCGGTGTAAGATTCAGAATACTCTGCACCCTCCACACAGTCTAAACTTGATCTGAATGGTCAAAGAAGCATTTAAAATTCCTCTGTAGTGCAGTGTACATTTAGATCACATACTAGTAGTATAGATGTGTAAATTAATCATTTTTTACACTTGTCCAAAAAAACACAGCTCAAAATTTTGTGATCAAAATATAATGTTAAAGCAACGTCAAATAACTTGTCTTGTCTGTAAGTTATCCATGTATGAATTGATTTTCAAATTACTTGTGACACAAATTCACAAAAACTTGTCAAGGTGTTCTGTGAAAGGCTAGGATCAAAGGCTCAAAAGAGTGCAGTATGATTGTGGTCTTTTAAAAACTCATTTTACCAAAGTTAATGTTCTAAATACATGTTTTTCAAACTTTAAAAAACATGCATCAAGAGTGGCAATCATTTGTTTTCTTATTCTGATTGCATTAACCCTTTCCCTCATAGGACAATTCTGCAGCAGACGACTTTGAACATATTTTGTCAAATAATAGAAAATCTCTATAATTGAATGGATTACCTATGACTAAAAGTGGAAAACATTGTGGCAAAAGGAGAAATTGCACGTTTCTTTTGTCACTGTTTTCAAAACGCCGTCTGCTGCAGAGGCGTCAGAAAGCGTTTATATGACGGAAAGGGTTAAAACTGTAATGATGTGATTCTGTTATCTTAACAAATTTATTAATGCATACATAATATCCTTGTTGTCCCATGCATTTTTATTAATATTTAGCTCACCTGAGCATGAAGTGCTCAAGGTGAGGTATTTGGATCACATTTTGTCTGTCGTCTGTCCGTCGTACGTTGACAACAATTCTACAGGCTACATTTTGCATCCGATCTTTATGAAAGTTTATCAGAACATACATCCCCATCAAATCTTAAACAAGTTCAAAACTGGGTCATGTAAGGTCCAAAACTAGGTCACTAGGCCAAATTGAAGGAAAATCTTATTAACACTAGAGGCCGCATATTTTATCAAAATGTTTGTCTTAATGATATCTAGGTCAAGTTGGAAATTAGGTCAGAAACTAGGTCACTAAGAAAAATCTTGGAGGCTTCATTTATAACTTGAGGCATGTTGAAACTATTAGAATGTTTTTCTTGATGGTATGATGTTGGGTCAAAAACTAGGTCACTACCGGTAGGCCAAATTGAAGGAAAATTTTATTAACACTGTAGAAGCATTATTTTTTGCTTCAGCAGTTTAAAATTTGGTCCGAATATGAGTTGTGTTGAGTCAAAAACTAGGTCACTAGGCCAAATTGAAATAAAATTCTGTTAACACTCTAGGGGCTGCATCTTTTGCTTCAGCAGCTTAAAATGTTGTCAGAATGTTTGTCTGAATGATATCTAGGTCAAGGTTTTAATATGGGTTATATTGTGTCAAAAACTAGGTCACTAAACCAAATTGAAGGAAACTTTATCAGAATGTTTTTCTTGATGGTATGTAGGACAAGTTTGAATATGGGTCATGTTGGGTCAAAAACTAGGTAACTAGGCCAAATTGAAGGAAAATCTTATTAACACTGTAGAAGCTGTATTTTTTGCTTCAGCAGCTTAAAATTCGGTCCGAATATGATTCATGTTGAGTTAAGAACTAGGTCACTAGGCCAAATTGAAGGAAAATTTTGTTAACACTCTAGGGGCTGCATCTTTTGCTTCAGCAGCTTAAAATGTTGTCAGAATGTTTGTCTGAATGATATCTAGGTCAAGGTTGAATATGGGTTATATTGTGTCAGAAACTAGGTCACGAGACAAAATTGAAGGAAACTTTATAAATCAGAATGTTTGTCTTGATGATATGTAGGCCAAGTTTGAATATGGGTCAGGTCGGGTCAAAAACTAGGTAACCAGGCCAAATTGAAGGAAAATCTTGTTAACACTGTTGAAGCCGCATTTTGAACTTGAGCATGTTGACACTTTGTCAGAATAATTGTCTTGATGATAACTAGGCTAAAGTTCCAATATAGGTCATGCCCGTTCAAAAACCAGGTCACTTCGCCAAATTGAAGAAAAATCTTGTTAACACTATAGAGATTGCATTGTTTGCTACAGCAGCTTGAAATTTTGTCAGAATGTTTGACTTGATGAAATCTAGTCTCATGTTCGAATATGGGTCATATTAGGTAAAAAAAAAAATGCTCACTAGGCCAAATGAAGGAAAATCTTGTTAACACTCTGGAGGTTGCATTTTGAACTTGAGCATTTTGAATCTTTGTCAGAATAATTGTCTTGATGTGTTTTGAATTAGAAATCAGATTGCATAATTCAGGTGAGCTATCTAAGGCCATCATGGCCCTCTTGTTTTAATCATCCTTTTTCTCATTTGCTACTTTTGATTCTTTTAACCCTACACTTATACAGATGACTTTCAAAACATTGTGGGTAAAGCATGAATTGCTTAAAACAAGCTATTTTTACTTGCCTTATAATGTTTTACTATCATTTTTTGAAACGATACATTTTCTGTAAGTTTGTCCAAAACAGAGTAGTCTTAACCCTTTCCCTCATATTGACGCTTTCTGACGCCTCTGCAGCAGAAGGCTTTTTGAAAACATAGTGACAAAAGAAGAAATTGCTCAAAACAAGCAATTTCTCCTTCTGCCACATTGTTTTCCACTTTTAGTAAAAACAGAAAATATCTTTAATTATCCATTCAATTAAAGATATTTTCTATTTTTGGACAAAATATCTTCAAAGTCGTCTGCTGCAGAATTGTCGTATGAGGGAAGGGGTTAGCCCTTTGACTGCTTGAACCTACTTTGTGAAGCCTATGCCATCAGTATAGTGTGAGGCCAGCCGGCGCATTCAGACAATCTGAACAGGCTCTATACAGTTGACTGCTCAAAACAACATTTTTGTCTTGATATTCCTAGAATTGACCGTGGAGCAAAGCTTGACATGTTCATTTTTGAAATTCAGTGTTAACCCTTTCCCTCATACGACAATTCTGCGGCAGACGACTTTGAACGTATTTTATCAAAACATAATTTAATGGATAACCTATGACAAAAAGTGGAAAACATTGGCAAAAGGAGAAATTGCACGTTTTGTGCAATTTCTTCTTTTGTCACTATGTTTTCAAAAAGCTGTCTTCTGCAGAGGCGTCAGAAAGCGTCTATATGAGGGAAAGGGTTAAAGGTGTGAGGGTTAAGCTATCAGTTCAGGAAAGAGTTCAATTGAAAACTGGCGAAGAATACATACTTGGACAAATTACGAATAGTGTTTTAAGATTCAAGAGAAAATATTTGGCAAAGAAAGAGATCACCAGTTTTACCAAATTCCCTTTTTCCTTCGTTAATAAACCCTTTCCCTCATACGTCATATCTGCAGCAGACAACTTTGAAAACATAGTGACAAAAACCTGAAAAATCTCCATAAAAGAGCTTAATTGTAAAATAAAGTTGAAAACATTGTGGCCAAAGGAGAAATTGCTCATCGTGAGCAATTTCACCTTTGGCCACAATGTTTCAAAAGTTGTCTGCTGCTATTGTGTCAAGATGCATCAGCAGGTGGAAAAGGGTTAAAAAGAGAAGAAAAAAACATCTGTATAGATTCAATGGAGAAAAAGAGTTTTTAAAAATCATCAATCATTTTGTTAACACTTTCTGCAGCAGACTACTTTGAATATTTGTAAAAAGTTCTACCGTATATATGAATGTACAATTATTTGATAGATTGGAAAACATTGTTGCAAAAGAAAAAAAGGTTAATTTTCGTAAATATGAATGTATAAAAATTTGATAGATTGGAAAACATTGTTGCAAAAGTAAAAATTGTTTATCTCTCCATTTGCCACAATGTTTACGAAAGCTGTCTGCTGTAGATGTGTCAAAATGAGTCTGCATGCTGGAAAGGGTTAAAGTTTGCATGTAGCAACTATGACATTTTTACATAAGAACCAAGATAGAAAGTTGATACTGACAATTGACAATTTAGCTGTCTGGGTACGAGTATTTTCAAACTGAACAAAAGTTATTGTAAGAGATTATATTTAAACTAAATTAGGTATGACCATAGTATGTCAATAGACTTGATTTATAAAATAATACTCATTATTCTTCACTATGTTCAGCTTTCATCATCTTAATGCACTTTGCTTTTAAATTCATAGAGGGCTAGTATTGATTTTGTGTTTTTGGGCAATCTGAGCCTTTATTTGGGTCACTCTCTGTCCATCATTACCTTTAAGATTTAAACAAAATCTCCTCCTAAACCACTAGACAAATTACAACCAAACTTCACAAGAATGCTGCTTAGATGTTCCTTTTTCAAAATTGTTCAATGATTTGAATTCTATGTAGATCTTTGGCTGATGTGGCATCAGGAAGGGGAGGGGGGAATGCCCAAACTTTCTTTTCTCTAAATCCACCTGTCAGATTCCAATATGATTTGGTAGAAATGTTCCTTGGGTGACCCTCTACTTAGAGCTTATTGATTGATTGAAAACATAGGGGCCTGGCAGCATCAAAAATGGGGCAAAATGACAAAATTTGAGTTTTATTCTTATGATTTTAAGATAATTTAGCAGAAATGTTCCTTCATCTACATCATTTTTTCAAGCCAAATTGATTGGTTAAAAAAGATAGCCACCAGGTGGCATCAGAAAAGTAATAAAATGAACTTTCAGCTTCAACCGACATCTTCTTCTAGACAATTTCACAGATATCAACCAAACTTCAGAGAAATGTTCTTTAGGTGGTTCTCTTTCAAATTGTTCAAAGATTAAATGCCTTATTACAAATATCCTTTACTGATTAGCTGTTTCATTTAACGTGTCCACTCCTTGCAGTTTCATTCCAAGTCCTGATCAAACTTTCTCCTGAATATTACTAGTTACACATTTGCTACTATACCATCTCATGTGATTGTTTTAGGGCCATCTCAGCCCTCTTAGTAACATTCCTCAGAGATTCTAATGCTGGGCTTGTATTCATTTACTAATCTGGATATATTTCTAATTCTAAATTAAGTAAACAATTGTGAATAGCTAAACAGTATGATTAAGTTGAAATCTGATATATTCTTCAAATTAAGAATTAGAATGAATTTAGATTTGTTGGTTAATACAGATCCTGGTGGCATTAGTACCTCATCTTCTCAGTTTTGCTTTCAGGTTAGATCTTGGGTTATCTGACTGAAAGATATACACTAAAAAGAGATTATTGTACATACATTATGTTTGGAGCTTATTTTAGTCATTGAGATATTAAGACCTTTCCCACACACAACAGATCTGCAGATGAAAATCTTTGTAAATAAAAGTTTTGCAATTGAATAGAGTTGAACATATTGTGGCAAATGAAGAAATTGCTCATGCCGAGAAATTTCTCCTTTTGCCTTAATGTTTTCAAATATTGTCTGCTGCAGGGGTGTCAGTAAGCATCTGTTTATTGGAAAGGGTTAAGATATTAAGGCCTTTCCCACATACAACAAATATACAGCAGATGATTTTGAAAGCATCTACATTCAGTTTAAAAATAGAAAATCTTTATAAATGAAAGTATACTTGTATAAAGTTGAAAACATTTTGCCAAAAGAAGGAATTACTTTTATGAGCATTTTCTACTTTTGTCACAATGTTTCTAAAAGTTGTCTGCTACAGATGCATCAACTTTCATGTGGAAAATGTTTAATTACAAATGAACAGTATTACCTTTTACTCTTTTCCCATAAATTTCGGTGAAGGTAGTTATTATTCTTGTTCTCCTTTAACCCCAGTATGAGTGCTTGCGTAGTATGAAATTAATGTGATATCTCGAAAACTGGAAGTATCAGATGTCCACTGCTTCAAAAAAAGAGTGAACTCTCATTTGATGCCTCTACAGTCTTTGAATTTTAAGAACATTGTCAAAAAACTAAAAAAAAACAGACCATTCCTCAATTCCTATAAGTGCATTCTAATTCATCATTAATTTGAACATCTAGTTTTACCCGCATTATTGTATAATACTGATTTTGTATTTCTCATGGCTGTAGAGATATTAACCCTTTCCTACATACAATAAATCTGCAGCAGATGACTTTGAAAACGTTAAGTCAAAATATGGAAACTCTAAAAACAATTATTGAACAAAGTTGAAAACATTGTGGCAAAGGGAGAAATTGCTCATGATGAGCAATTTCTCCTTTTGCCACAATGTTTAAAAAAGTTGTCTACTGCAGAAACATTGGAAAGCCTCTGTATGTTGGGAAAGGTCATTAGCAGTAGCAAGCAATATTAGGATAATGACTGTTCACATAACAATGTAATGTAAATGAAGAACTGTATGTTGAAAGCTGTATGTATTAGTAAATTTGTGAATGCCATTGGAAAAAAAGTTCTTGCATCAGCCTTCACATCTGTTCCATCTTATCAGAATATACATAAGTTACTTATGTCTACAGCTTTTTACAGGCTTATGTAAGAAATATGTGAGCAATCGAAATCTTATTCAGGCTGTGTCAATGGACAGGCTGGTCTGGATCTGCACTTACCATGAAAGCCAACTTGTACCATTTCCCATGGACAGGCTAAACATTTTCTTTTGGTAAATTCAGTAAGTTGGTGCAGATTTCAAAGAGAAGGATACAATTAACCCTTACCATGCTGAATTGTTTTGAAGGCTATGTCAGCTCACTGCTGAATTTGTTTTCATTTCCTCATTTTTTTCAATCCTATGTTTAAAATAGCTGTAACTTTGTGAAAAATGTCAGAACTCAAAATAATTTGGCATTGTGATGCAGAAATAGAATGTTGTATCTTATCCATTTAGGTTGGCATTATAAAATCCTAAGCCATTACCATGACAACAAGACACATGCTTATAGAAGGTTCTGCCTCACAAAAGTGGCTGCAGAGCTGCTGACTAACTGATTTCTTGTTTAATCTGCTATGTATATTGTTAAACATGTTGCCAAGGTATCTGCGTTGAATTCTCATCGAGAGAAAATAGGATCAATGTGCACCTGCTAACATTCTAAATATGTTCTAATGAGGCTTCAAAAAGCAATAATTTTTTAATACTTTTTAAGTGAAGCTCTATTCTAATTAAAGGGCTATTCTTTTGATAGAAATTATTAAAATGAAAATGATTTAGCTAGTGATGCCATAATTGAATTTTGGAACTCTTGTTGCAATGAAAACTTTAGAGTGTCAGATACAGTTTCCATGGCAACCTAGACACATGCTTAATAGAAGGTTCTGCCTCACAAAAGTGGCTGCAGAGCTGCTGACTAACTGATTTCTTGTTTAATCTGCTATGTATTTGTTTAACATGTTTGCCAAGGTATCTGCGTTGAATTCTCATCAAAAGAAAAATAGGATCAATGTGCACCTGCTAACTTTCTAAATATGTTCTAATGAGGCTTCAAAGAACAGTTATTTTGAATACTTTTTAAGTGAAGCTCTATTCTAATTAAGGGCTATTATTTTGATAGAAATTATTAAAATGAAAAATATTGGCTAGTGATGCCATAATTGAATTTTGGAACTGTTGTTGCAATAAAAACGTTATGGTGTCAGATACAGTTTCCATGGCAACCTAGACACATGCTTAATAGAAGGTTCTGCCTCACAAAAGTGGCTGCAGAGCTGCTGACCAACTGATTTCTTGTTTAATCTGCTATGTATTTTGTTTAACATGTTGCCAAGGTATTTGCGTTGAATTCTCATCGAAAGAAAATAGGATCAATTTGCACCTGCTAACATTCTAAATATGTTCTAATGAGGCTTCAAAGAGCAGTAATTTTGAATACTATTTACGTGAAGTTCTATTCTAATTAATGGGCTATTCTTTTGATAGAAATTATTAAAATGAAAATTATTTGGCTAGTGATGCTATAATTGAATTTTGGAACTCCTGTTGCAATGAAGACTTTATGGTGTCAGATACAGTTACCATGGCAACCCAAATAAGAGTAAAAAAGAAGATTTCTATTTCATCCATATAGGTATGGAGCTGTTGAGTTATTGACACAGTTTTTTATCAGTGATGTATGAAGTGTATATGTTTTCAAGATATTGGCATGGAAACCTAGGCCAGAAGAGTTGAAATTAATTGCTCATGAAAAGCTTCTAAATTTGTTTCCTGCAGATTTAAAAAAACGATGTTTTGAATGACTTTGAAAAAATTATATATAAAACAATTATCTCTTTAACTTCTTAACACATTTATGTATTTTCAAATCACTTGGTACAATTGTTTATCTTAATGGGGCAGTTTATTATTTGCAACACTTAGGCTGACAGCTGAAGGTCAAGGTCACACTTTAAGGTCAAAGTTCAAAAACAAGCGAAAATATAACTATTCATAATTTTTTCAACTTCAACTTACATATTTTCAGATAATTATGCACTAATGTTAATGTTTATGAGACAGTGTTTCACATACAAGACTTAGAGTTGTAACTCACAGGTCAAGGTCATGCATCAAGGTCAAATGTCAAATCAGGTTAAAACAAGCTTGTCAGTGCATTAACTTGTACCAATATAAGCATTTTTTCCCTCCAAATAATTTTGTATAAATGTTCATTTTAATGCAAATAAGGGTTGCAACTCACAGGTTAATGCCACATTTCAATGTCAAATGCTACAGACATTTTAAAGTTCTTGGCATAGTTGCTAACTTTAACAATATGAGTACTTTATTGCATACAAAACCAATGCTGTAGCTATATGGTCAAGGTCACACTTCAAGATCATAATCAGAAGAAATAGACTGTGTCCTGTTGTCAACAGACATGAATACATTTTGAAATCACTTGACATATGCAATTATAAACTTTGATTAAAGGAACATATGCCAAAATGTTAACCCATTTTTTTTTAAACCAAGTTCTTATACTTTGAATTATCAAAAACTCCATTTCATTAATCCCTTTCAAACATTCAGAGCATGTTTGAAAACATCTCTTTTTGTCACGATGAGTTGTACTCTATTTTCTGCCTCTGTCAATGATAGAAATATAACATATTTTTTTGTTTTAAATTCCTTAAAAATTATAATTGCATTCACAGAGATTTTCCACTTTTTTTGTCTAGATATTTATAAAGTTGTCTGCTGCAGATTTGTTGCAGGGTTAAGTGGTGGGCACAAACTTGCTATGTCATATTATTGTAGTAATGTGCATGTAGGGCAATCTGAAGGTTATGCACATCACATGTTTCTGCTAGAAAGGTCTATGCATATAGAAATCTATCTACCAATTTTCTTGAATCTAAAAAAAGAGTTAAAAATCATGATTTTTTTTATTTATTTTTCCTATCTGGGTGATTTGATCACTGGGATGGTCACATCAAAGACTATGAAATGGTAGTCTTCCCTCCTTGGCACATTATTGGTAATAAACCAAGGCAACGCCATATTATGTCTGTTGGAATTAATGTATGTTGTAAGTTGCATAAAACACCAAACAAGTATAAATATATCTGACATACTGACCATAGCTCTAATCCCCAACAATTAATATGTATGGAATCATCATGCAGGGAGGATTTGACAATTGTGAAACTCTCTCTAGATAGTCATCATCATTTTGTGTGTAAAGTTAATTCTTATTGCATAAATATGTCTATCAAACTTTGACCATAACAAGAGATGTTTGTCAAACATTATGCCCCCAACCCCCCCCCCTCCCCCCCCCCCCCCCAGGAATATTCGGGACAATTTTTCACCTGATGACCTCAAAATCAATAGAGGTCATCTACTGGTCACCTTCAGCCTCCATGTCAAGCTTTAGGGCCATGGATGCAGGCAATGTGGAGTAATCACTCTGACAAGGTTTTGTACCTTTGACCTAATGACCTCAAAATCAAAAGGGGCCATCTACTGGTCAGGCCAAACCTACAAGTCAAGTTTGAGGACTAAATCTCCAGGCATTGTTTAGTTATCTCACAATAAGGGTCATCTACTGTTCACCCCTAGCCTCCATGTTAAGTTTTATGGTCATGGTGCACGCAATGTTGAGTTATCACTCGGACAAAATTTTGCATTCAAGGTCGGTGACCTTTATGTTTGACCCGATGTCTTCACAATCAATAGGGGTCATCTAGTGGTCACCCCCAGCCTCCATGTCAAGTTTGAGGGCCATGGGTGCAGCCAATGTCGAGTTATCACTAGGATAAGCTTTTTGCGTTCAAGGTCACTGTGACCTTGACCTTTGACACAATGACGTCAACATCAATAGGGGCTTCATTTGGTCACCTCAGCCTCCATGTCAAGTTTGAGGGCCATGGGTTGGGGCAATGTTGATTTATCACTCAGACAAGCTTGTCAGGTTCAAGGTAACTGTGACCTTGACCTTTAATCCACTGACCTCAAAATCAATAGGGGTCATTTACTGGTCAGGCCCAGCCTCCATGTCAAGTTTGAGGGCCATGGGTGCAGGCAATGTCGAGTTATCACTTGGACAAGCTTTTCTCATTCAAGGTCACTGTGACCTTGACCTGATGACCTCAAAATATGTAGAGTTTGTCTACTGGTCATCCCCAACCTCCAAATTAAGTTTGAGGACCATAGGTCCAGGCATTGTTGAGTTATCACTTGGACAAGCTTTGGTCTACCGACGGACCGACATGTGTAAAGCAATATACCCCTCTTCTTTGAAGGGGGCATAATTATATAACTATGCAAATATCCATAAAGAACTGTACTCTTCTTTGTTATATCACAGATCTTTAAAGTTAAATAATCTCTGGTAATATCTATTTTGTATTTACCATTACTATTTAGTTGTGTAGATCAAGATCAGACAATGCACATATAATATTTGAATTGTTTTTTGCATATACATGTTAGATCATTATACCATTAAAATAAATTGAAATACCAGATATATAAGATTAGTAATTATTTACTAAATATTTTCAATTACAAATATTGAAAACAAATCTTTCAATGCCCCTTATTTTAAAATCACTGAACAAAAATATTTATACTCATTATAAACACTGTAAGTGTTTGTTTAGAAGTAAAATTTTACTTGGCTAACTTTAAATAGATTCTGTGTAAAATCTCACTCCACTGACTGATGATGTCATAGCTCCTACACAACATGTGACTATTTATAGGTCAAATCCCAAGGCCTTGACACTTTACACGGGCTTGAAGAGTGTTTTAAAGAAATATATGGATTGCTGTGGAATTTTAACAAGAGGGCCATGATGGCCCTGGATCGCTCACCTTAATTATACAATGTACTGCAATGCAAAACACATCAAGACAATTATTCTGAATGCAACCTCTACATTGTTAACAATATTTTCCTTCATTTGGCCTAGTGATCTATATTTTTTTACCTGATATGACCCATATTCCAACATGGACTAGATATCATCAAGACAACATTCTGACAAAGTTTCAACTTGCTCAAAGTATTATGCGGCCTCCGGAGTTTGAACAATATTTTCCTTTATTGACCTAGTTTCTGATCGAATATGACCTATATTCGAACTTGACCTAGATATAATTCAGACAAACATTCTGACCAAATTTCAAGCAGCTGAAGCAAAAAATGCGGCATCCAAAGTGTTCACAAGATTTTCCTTCAATTTGATCTAGTGACCTAGTTTTTGACCCAGCATGACCCATATTCGAACTTGGCCTACATATCATCAAGAAAAACATTCTGATAAAGTTTTATCATGCTGAAATTTAAAATGCAGTATCCAGAGTGTTAGCAAGATTACCCTTCAATTTGGCCTAGTGACCTAGTTTTTAACCCGGCATGACCCATATCCGCTGAAGCAAAACATGCGGCTTCTACAGAGTTAACAAGATTTTCCCTCAATTTGGCCTAGTGACCTAGTTTCTGATCCAATATGACCCATATTTGAACTTGACCTAGATATCTTTAAGACAAACATTCTGACCAAATTTCAAGCTGCTGAAGCAAAAAATGCGGCATCAAAAGTGTTAACAAGATTTTCCTTCAATTTGGCCTAGTGACCTAGTTTTTGACCCGGCATAACCCATATTCGAACTTGACCTAGATATTTTTAAGACAAACATTTTGACAAAATTTCAAACTGCTGAAGTAAAAATTGCGGCCTCTGGAGTGTTAATGAGATTTTCTTTCAATTTGACCTAGTGACCTACTTTTTGACCCGACGTGACCCATGTTCGAACTTGACCTACATATTATCAAGACAAACATTCTGATAAAGTTTCAACATGCTCAAGTTGAAAATGTGGCCTCCAGAGTGTTAACAAGATTTCCCTTCAATTCGACCTAGTGACCTAGTTTTTGACCTCATATGGCCCGGTTTCGAACTTGTCCAAGATTTTATGGAGATGAACGTTCTGATAAACTTTCATGAAGATTGAATGCAAAATGTAGCCTGTAGAGTGTTAACAAGCTCAAATGTTGACGACGGACGACGCACGACGGACGGACGCCGGACAAAATGTGATCACAATAGCTCACCTTGCACTTTGTGCATAGGTGAGCTAAAAAGTTACTTCAAACTAGATCTAGATATATATAAAGAATGCACCAGTTATGAGTTTGCATAATATATAAACAGAAATAAATTGGATGCACTAGTGGGATTAACCATTTAAAAAGTGACTCGGACACTTGTTTTTACTTGGATTGATTAATTAAAGGTAAGTTGATTAAAGAAAGAGATTTTTTTTATCTAGTTTCAGTTTGTTGACTTAAGCCTAATTGGCTCAGTTTATGTAAGCTAAAAATTTAACAGATAAACTAGAGATGAAAATGTCAAATTCAAAATCAAATGATGAGAAAACACACCAGTGCTGAATTATTATATTGATAAGACTAAACATTAATTTAGTTAAGGAGAAGAAAAGACAAGTTTGAATTAAATTACAATAGCTCTCTGCATCACATTTCAGCAAGTTGAATGTTGGTTGAGAATAATATGGCGCCCTCAAACTTTTCAATCCAAAATGTTAATGTAAAATACGACCTTGTTGATAAAGATAATATTTATTAAACTTTTAAAACTTGAAGTCCTAAATTAAGCTAGTACGATTCATCCAATGTTGTATTCTGGATTATGCAACTGTCAATTGTTGTTGTAAATATAACATATCGGTATTATTTCAAAACATTGAACTAGGTCAATTTATTATACCGGAAGCCAGGCAAATGCCTGATCTAAAAATAGACACTCATTTTTCATAACTGTTTTTTCATAACAATAAGTTTATTTTGATAGCAGAAACATTCGTTGTTGTCATATTTTCAAAAATTTAAGAGAATAAACAATATAAATGTCAGACTGGGATGAAACATTTGTATGATATTGTTAAATAAAACACTTTTTCAAACCACTGTGTTCAGTAAATAAGATACGTATCCTAAAAATAGCACACACCTTTTTTTCACTTTTTGTTTTGGTCATAAAAGCTTATTTTGTTCAAGATATCGATACAAATCATAAAATTAAAAAGTTTTAAGAAAACACCACATGAAAAAACAGCAAAATACATATTCAGCAGCATGAATATCAATGTATTCATGTTTCAAATTTCGCTACGGGATTTTCCAGAATCTCGTATTACGATGTCCGACATTTTTTTGTTAGAGGTCACCGTTTTACCTTGTTTTTGTGATAATTTTACCATATTCACTTCTGTAAACATAATATATGAAGTCTTTTATCAAATTAGATACTTCATCTACCTTTTTTCGGTGAAATTTATGCATGAAATGCTTTTATTTCACAAATGAACTCCACCCACTGATTCTCAGTAGCCAGACCATCAAATGGTGGTTTCAGCACGGCTCGGGTTAACGTCACGTCAGACCATCAAATGGTGGTCTCAGCACGGTAAGGGTTAACATTCAAATCAATTGAACTTTTTAAAGAAAAAATGTTAGAAAATCCGATTTTACTCACAAATACTATCATTTACATGGCACTGCAAAAATAAACCATTAGGCATTTGCGACCAATGTAGATCCAGATCCGCCATCACATCCACAGAGTCTGATCTGGCACTTCATTGTTTGCCAATAAGTTATAGAAGGTTTCAAGAGACATCTATACAGCAGTAATCCATTTGGATCCTTAGCACAAATGTGCAGGCAAGTCTATGTAATACATATGTAATAATTATGTTAATGTTTTTTTTGTATCAGAGCAATGCTCATTTATTCATATCATGATTCTTTAGTGTTAAAATTATAAGTAGCCATAAAAATACACGTATATGAGCAGTACTCAAGGACAAACAATTTTTGGCGTAACTATTGCAAGCGGAGATAAAGATCTGCATGCTTATCTAAATGGGCCAACAATGCAAAGACAGCCATAACTGTGAATGCAGGTTGATCTGGATCTACTCTGGTTGCAAATACCCTAAGGTTGGTTTTCCTGGAGCTTGCTCATTAAAACACTTTCTATGTGTGACCATTTAAAACTTGCATCAATTCTTTTTTAGCATGAGGCCGGTAATTGTAAAGATTTGATCGATGATTTATTGAAAGAACGTGAAGAACTGAGGTAACATGTCTTCTTACTTCCTTTTTCCATTTTTGTAAAGAAATTGTAAATTGATGCCAATAAATAAATTGACTTCTTACTGATATGCCTGATATGCCTAATAACTAATTAAAAAAAAAAAAAAATCCCATTGATTGCGAAACAAGCTTTCAGTTGAGCTTATATTAATCACACTTAACGTCTCCTTCCTGGAGACTTTATCAGGCAGAACCTGCTCATCACTGGATTTGAACCCTGGACCTTTGGAAGAAGAGGCTGCTGCTCTTCCAAAGCACCCCATGTCTTCCACTGTTTCTCTTCCCTGTATTAGTAGTCCAAGTATAAAGGGAGAGACATGAAAAATCTTCTCCAAAACTACAAGTAAAATTATGAAATAACCCAAAGGAAAATTGATCAAGTAGTCCTAATTTATTAGAAAAATATTGCACAAGGGTAGTTGGGCTGTCTTACACTAACCAAAGTTTATTTATAGTTAGATGGTCATTTGGGACAGCCGAGCCCCGGTAGCTCAGTCGGTAGCGACGTGGGCTGTCAATCCAGGGGTTGTGAGTTTGAATCCCGGCTTGGCCAACTTTCTTTCTGACGATTGACAAAAGTCAATGCGACATGCATCATTCGTCTTCCACCAATGGGCAAAGTCTATGTGGAAAAGCAGCCAGTTGCTTGGGAATATTGTTTTGTGGAGTACTGGTGTGAGAAAACCAGGAAATGCATGAGTATGTGAACTGGCCGCCGTGATATAACTGAGAAATTGTTAAAAACGGCGTTAAACCCCAATCAATCAATCATTTGGGACAAGTTCACTGTAATTAAAAATAGAGTAACTGTTTATAGTCACCATTTAGATGATGTTTTGTGAGTGTGACATGTTTTTAGCTCACCTGAGCTTTGCTCAAGGTGAGTTATTGTGATCGCCTTTTGTCCGGCGTCCGTCGTCCGTCGTCCGTCGTGCGTCGTGCGTCGTGCGTCAACTTCTTCTCCTCAGTAACCAGTGGGTCAATTTGGATGAAACTTCACAGAAAGCATCCTCTCAATGACCTCACCAGAATTCCTTCAAATTTTTGGGATCCATGCAAAATTCTGGTTTCCATGGCAACGAAACCGAAAAAACTTTAAAATTCTTCTTCTCCCGAATTGGTTGGCAGATTTTCAAATAATTTTGTAGAAATGTTCCTTGGATGACCCTCTATCAGATTCCTTCAAGCCATGTTGATTGGTCGAAAAACATGGCCGCCAGGGGAGGGGGGGCTATTTTGCCTTATATAGCTATAGTGAAAACTTAAAAAATCTTCTCCTCCAAAAGTGAAAGGCTGATTTTCAAATAATTTTGTAGAAATGTTCCTTGGGTGACCCTCTATCAGATGCCTTCAAGCCATGTTGATTGGTCGAAAAACATGGCCGCCAGGGGGGGGCGGGGCTATTTTGCCTTATATGGCTATAGTGCAAACTTAAAAAATCTTCTCCTCCAAAAGTGTCAGGCTGATTTTCAAATAATTTTGTAGAATTGTTCCTTGGGTGATCCTCTATCAGATTCCTTCAAGCCATGTTGATTGGTCAAAAAACATGGCCGCCAGGGGGCGGGGCTATTTTGCCTTTTATGGCCAAAGTGAAAACTTAAAAAATCTTCAACAACTTCTCCTCCGTAACCAGTGGGTCAATTGGGATGAAACTTCACAGAAAGCATCCTCTTAATGACCTCACCAGAATTCCTTCAAATTTTAGGGATCCATGCAGAATTCTGGTTTCCATGGCAACGAAACGAAAAAAAAATCAAAATTCTTCTTCTCCCAAACTGGTTGGCAGATTTTCAAATAATTTTGTAGAAATGTTCCTTGGATGACCCTCTACCAGATTCCTTCAAGCCATGTTGATTGGTCAAAAAACACGGCCGCCAGGGGGGCGGGGCTATTTTGCCTTATATGGCTATAGTGAAAACTTAAAAAATCTTCTTCTCCAAAAGTGTCAGGCTGATTTTCAAATGATTTTGTAGAAATGTTCCTTGGGTGACCCTCTATCAGATTCCTTCAAGCCATGTTGATTGGTCGAAAAACATGGCCGCCAGGGGAGGGGGGGGGGGGGGCTATTTTGCCTTATATGGCTATAGTGCAAACTTAAAAAATCTTCTTCTCCAAAAGTGTTGGCCTGATTTTCAAATAATTTTGTAGAAATGTTCCTTGGATGACCCACTTTCAGATTCCTTCAAGCCATGTTGATTGGTCAAAAAACATGGCTGCCAGTAGGCAGGGCTATTTTGCATTATATGGCTAAAGTGAAAACTTAAAAAATCTTCTCCTCCAAAAGTATCTGGCCGATTTTCAAATAATTTTGTAGAAATGTTCCTAGGGTGACCTTCTATCAGATTCCTTCAAGCCAAGTTGATTGGTCGGAAACTATGGCTGACAGGGGGCGAGGCTTATATAGCTAAAGTGAAAATAAAATAAAAAATCAGGTGAGCGATTCAAGGGCCATCATGGCCCTCTTGTTTGTGTTTCCTTGCCAGATTTTTAATTTATTTCACAGGAAACAAAAAGTCCACAGAAGTGATTTGTGCTTAGTCTTTCATTCATATTTTCAGTTCAGTTTGTTATTTACTCTTAACCCTTTCCCTCATACGACAATTCTGCAGCAGACGGCTTTGAACGTATTTTGTCAACACATAGAAAATCTCCATAATTGAATGGATAACCTACGACAAAAAGTGGAAAACATTGTGGCAAAAGAAGAAATTGCACGTTTTGTGCAATTTCTTCTTTTGTCACTATGTTTTCAAAAAGCCGTCTGCTGCAGAGGTGTCATAAAGCGTCTATATGAGGGAAAGGGTTAATACAGAAAATCATTTTTGTAGCTCAAGTTCCGTAGATATAAAAATGGGACAACATCTCTGTTGAGCTAAAACCTCTTTTACCCTTTCCCACCTACAATAGTTATATAAGCAGATAACTTTGAAAGCATCTAGACAAAAACATAACAAATCTTTAATTATATTAACCCTTTCCCTCATACAACAATTCTGCAGCAGACGACTTTAAACATATTTTGTCAAAAAATAGAAAATCTCTATAATTGATTTGATAATCCATGATTTAAAGTGGAAAACATTGTGACAAAAATTGTGCACGTTTTGTGCAATTTCTTCTTTTGTCACTATGTTTTCAAAAAGCCGTCTGCTGCAGAGGCGTCAGAAAGCGTCTATATGAGGGAAAGGGTTAATGAATAAATAGCTATTGAATAGAGTTACAAACATTGTGGCAAAAGGAGAAATAAATCATTATGAGCAATTTCTCCTTTTGTCACATTGTTTTTAAAAAATTGTTTTCTTGCAGAAGTGTCTATATGTAGAAAAGTGTTTTAATTAAGTGAGCAACAGTTTAATATAGTCTTTCAGAGGTGCCAAAATATGTTTCTCTCAAGGAGAAGATTAATTAACCCTTTCCCTCATATAGACGCTTTCTGACGCCTCTGCAGCAGACGGCTTTTTGAAAACATAGTGACAAAAGAAGAAATTGCACAGAACATGCAATTTCTCCTTTTGCAACAATGTTTTCCACTTTTTGTCATAGGTTATCCATTCAATTATAGAGATTTTCTACTTTTTGTTAAAATATGTTCAAAGTTGTCTGCTGCAGAATTGTTGTATGAGGGAAAGGGTTAACAGAACGGCTGCATTTCTATACCTCTGCTAAATGTTGCTCTGGGGGGGGTTAAATTATATGCTTATAACAAGGCTGCAACAAAGTTTTAAGTTCAATCTATTTCAGATACCAGTTAAAGGCAATGTGTAATAAGAGATTTGGCAGTATGTTCAGGACCCACCACAACCCGACATACTTCAGTCGACGGCTCGCCAGATTTGCCGACATGTACATGTCGAGGCCGACAAACCTGCAGAAATTCTCTGTAGACCACACGTTTTACCCAAGACGAATGGCATTACCACATGAACCTCTCCCATTCGGGGATCATTCACTTAGAGACTGTTCTAAGTAAAAAAGCATTAGTTGTGATTGCAGTAGTTGTGCTTGTTATGATCAATTGTTAGACACATTAAAACCTATGATGTGCTTTTTATGTCAGAACCATTTCAATCTTATCATCTTTTAAGAATAATATTAACCCTTGCCCTCATACGACAAATCTGAAGAAGACGACTTTGAACATATTTTGTCAAAAAATGGAAAATCTATATAATTCAATAGATAACCTATGACTAAAAGTGGAAAAAATTGTGACAAAAGGAGAAATTGCTTGTTTTGAGCAATTTCTTCTTTTGTCACTATGTTTCAAAAAGCTGTCTGCTGCAGAGGCGTCAGAAAGCGTCTTTATGAGGGAAAGGGGTTAATGGGTATCATCTGTCCAGGACTGATCAGTTTTATGCTAATAGTCCAACAGTTCAGTTTTCTTTCAGATTGACTCATTTGTGAATACAGTATGGAGAATGTTCAATATTTATAGATTCAAAGTTTTATATGCAATACTCGGAGGATTTCTCATAGCATTATGTTTAACCCTTTTCCCACATATAAATGTCTTCTGATGCCTCTGCAGCAGACAACTTTTGAAAACAATCAATTTCTCCATTTGCCACAACATTTTCAACTTTTTTCAGTAATTATACCTTCACTTATATAGATTTTCCATGTTTTCCTCTAAATGTTTTTATGTGGGAAAGGGTTAAGCAACTCAAATTTGTGTTTGAAAGGTTTTTAATGCCAATAACAACAGTGTTGTGGTGTTTTCTGGGTCAATTATATCAGTATTGCTGGTAAGTTTATTCCAACATCGGCGCATCAGTGGTGATGTTATCCCCACAAACCCCACACACTTAAGAGGAGAGCCACAAGTACCAGTTGAAAGTATTTGGTATTACCTGTATGAGGATCAAACACTGGTCTCCTGCTCTCAAGACGACGAAGATTTCAACCACTTAACGACTGAGGTGGTAGAAACCAGTATTTTTGCATTTTTTTTTTAAATTGATGAAAATCACAATCAGTTTGCAATGTTATTCTTTCTTTCTTTGGCCATCTTCTTATGTCACCTAGTACTTCGCTTTATGTTATATAATCATTAACCCCCCCCTTCCCACATGTAACAACTCTGCAGCAGAATACTTTGAAAGCATACCTTAACATACCTTAACAAATTTGAAGACTCCCTTTAAAGGAAAGTACAATAATTGAATAGTGTTTAAAACATGGTGGCAAAAGGAGAAATTGCTCGTTTTGAGCAATTTCTTCTTTTGTCGCCATGTTTTCAAAAAGCCGTCTGCTTCTATATGAGGGAAAACGTTAATAAAGTTCAACAAGTGTTTGTAACTATTACAATATTTAATATTTACTTCTCACAGATAATACAATACTGACATATCGAACAGCTAACAATATCGATTTGTATCTGTCATTTTAGCCGTGCCTTCTTTTAATCTCTATGTGCCATATCTTTCCCGTTGGTCCCCCACAGCTCTCCACTCTCGACTCATTTTTGTCCTGATCTCAGGAGCACGTCACACATGATGTTGTTATCACACCAGCTTTCTCTTCTCCCCCTAGAAGGCTCTAGGCTGTCTAAAATACTGCATCTTTTCAATATTCATAACTACTTTTATTGATGGAGCTTCTCATTGAGATTCCAATATTGAACTCCAGCCAATATCATTGCTGTGCTTTTCTTTCCCAAATAATTTATATATTAACTCGACAGTATTAGACACTACATTACAAGTTATTTTCATTAACCATTTTTAGCTCGACTATTCAAAGAATATGAGAGCTATACTACTCACCCGGGCGTCGGCGTCCACGTCACGCCTTGGTTAAGGTTTTGCATGAAAGTACTTAAATACTACATGTATTGCATTGAAACGTTCTACAACCCTACCCAACTATCACACCTATGTAGATTATCAAGTAAGATAACTCTATCCTAGATTTTATGCAAGTTATAGCCCTTTTTGACTTAGAAATTCTGGTTAAAGTTTTGCGTGCAACTAAATTAAGAGTCCAATATTTACTTGATGCATTGCATTGAGACTTTCTACAACCCTACCCAACTATCACACATATGTAGATTATCAAGTTAGATAACTCTATCCTTCAGTTTTGCAAGTTATGGCCCTTTTTTTACTAAGAAATTCTGGTTTTGCGTGCAACTAAATTAAGAGTCTATATCTCAGTATTTACTTGATGCATTGCATTGAAACTTTATACAACCCTACCCAACTATCACACCTATGTAGATTATCAAGTTAGATAACTTTATTCTGCATTTTATGCAAGCTATGGCCCTTTTTTTACTTAGAAATTCTGGTTAAAGTTTTGCGTGCAACTACATTAAGAGACCATATCTTAGTAACTACTTGATGCATTGCATTGGAACTTTATACAACCCTTCCCAACCATTCCACCTATGTAAACAATCAAGTATGATAACTCTATCTAATAAATTATAGCCCTATTTTTACCTAGAAATTCGGTTAAAGTTTTGCATGCAACTACATTAAGAGTTGATATCCTAGTATTTACTTGATGCATTGCTTTGAAACTTTATACAGGTCAATCCTTCCCAAATATCGCACCTATGTTAATTTTCAAGTTAAATAATTCTATCTTGCATTTCATGCAAGATATGGCCCTTTTTGGACTTAGAAATTCTGGTTAAGGTTATGCATGCAACTACATTAAGAGACCATATCTTAGTAACTACTTGATGCACTTAGTAATTACTTGATGCATTGCATTGAAACTTTATACAGTCCTTCCCAACCATCACATGTGTGTAAACAATCAAGTACGATAACTCAATCCAGAATGTTATGCAAGTTATGGCCCTTTTTGGACTTCTAATTTATTGAAATTCTATTTAAAGTTGTGTGTGCAACTACATCAAAAGTCCATATGTCAGTAACTACTTGAAGCATTGTATTGAAATTGTATACAACCCTTCCCAATTTCACAACCAATTAAGATAACTCTAACCTGCATATGATGCAAATTGTTGCCCTTTTTTTACTGAGAAGTTATGGTTAAAGGTTTGTGTGCAACTACATTAAGAGTCCATATCTTAGTAACTACTTGATGTATTCCATTGAAACGTTCTACAACCTTTCCCAACCATCACTCCTATGAAAATAATAAAGTTAATACAAAGTATATGTGGAAAAGCAGCCAGTTGCTTGGGAATATTGTTTTGTGGAGTACTGGTGTGAGAAAAACCAGGAAATGCATGAGTATGTGAACTGGCCGCCATGATATAACTGAGAAATTGTTAAAAACGGCGTTAAACCCCAATCAATCAATCAATGGGACAAGTTCACTGTAATTAAAAATAGAGTAACTGTTTATAGTCACCATTTAGATGATGTTTTGTGAGCGTGACATGTTTTTTGTGTTTCCTTGCCATATAATGAAAATGATCACCCTTTAGAAATTCTGGTTAATGTTTTGCATGCAACTACATTAGAGTCCATATCTCAGTAACTTAAATAAGCGGTGGAATATTCGAGCACGCTGTCCTCTGACAGCTCTTGTTAAATATATTTTATTATTCACTGTTATAGCATAAAATGCATGACCATTTTTGGTTATAAAACAAAAACTGAACTTGTTATTAATGCGATTTCTTTTGCCCCTTAGTTGATGATCATTTTACAGTGGGTGTCTGACAATTAACGATCTGCCTGCACATTTATGCTATCTTTTCCTTAACCCTTTCCTTCATATAGACGCTTTCTGACGCCTCTGCAGCAGACGGCTTTTTGAAAACATAGTGACAAAAGAAGAAATTGCTCAAAACGAGCAATTTCTCCTTTTGCCACAATGTTTTTCCACTTTTAGTCATAGGTTATCCATTCAATTATAGAGATATTCTATCTTTTCACAAAATATGTTCAAAGTCGTCGGCTGCAGAATTGTCGTATGAGGGAAAGGGATAAGGACAATGCTTGTCAGATGAGTCTCGAAACTTTTCTCGACTAAAAAGCAAACAGAACTGCTATGTGGTTTGTTTTCATAGTTTGATTGATTTTTAGGATCACATGAGCCGGTCAAGGTGATCTATTCTGATCACTCTGTCCGTCGTTAACTTTTACCTTTAAACGTCATCTCCTCCTAAATCATTGGACCAATTTCAACCAAACTACACAGGAGTGTTCCTTTGGTGGTCCTCTTTCAAATTTGTTCAAAGATTAAAATTCTATGGAGAACTTTGGTTGCTGCGGCATCGGAAAGGGACAAAATGTCAAAAACTTTTAAATGCTTCTCCTCTGAATCTGCTCGTCAGATTCCAATATAATTTGGTAGAAATGATCCTTGGGTGACCCTCTACATAATTTGTTCAAGCCATATTGATTGGTTGAAAAACATAGCAACCAGGCTGCATCTAAAAAGGGGAAAAATGACAACATTTAAAATTCCAATTTTATGAAAGTGCTTGTCTGATTTTAACAAATTTAATAGAAATCTTACTTCAGTGACCCTCTACTTAATTTGTTCAAGCCATATTAATTGGTTACAAAATCATAGCAACCAGGCGTCATCACAAAAGAAGTTAATTGAACTATTAGCTACAAATGACAAGTCCTACCATTCCACTGGACCAATTTCAATTTTCCTTCACAGGAATGTTCCTTTGTTGGTCCTCTTTCAAAATTGTTCAAAAACTAACATTCTGTGTACAACTTTGGATGCTGCGGCATCAGAAAGTGAGAAAACTGCCCAAACTTTAAATTCTTTTCCTCTAGAATCAGCTAGTTAGATTCTGAGATAATTTGGTAGAAATGTTACTTGAGTGACCCTCTATAAAAACTGTTCAAGCCATATTGATTCATTGAAAAAAGGGCAACAGGCGGCATCAGGAAAGGGGCAAAATGACAAAACTATAATTCCATTCTTATTAAAGTTCTTGTTAGATTTCAAGATAATTTATGAGAAATGCTCCTTTACTGACCTTTTTCATAATTTATTCAGTTAAAATAGATATGCTATGTTGCATCAGAAAAGGGGTTACTGAACTGTTAGATTCAAATGACATCTTCTCATAAACCATTGGACCGATATCTACCAAACTTCACAGGAATGCTTCTTTGGTGGTTCTATTTCAAATTGTGCAAAGATTTAATGCCTTATTAGTCCCCTGGTTTGGGAACTATAGGTTTGGTTGATTCTGTCCGTCCGGCTGTCTGTCTGCCAGTCCCACCTAACCTTGTCCGGCCCGCATCTTGACCATGCATCATAGGATTTGAAAGAAACTTGGCACAAACGTTCACCATGATAAGGCGACGTGTCGTGCATAAAACCCAGTCCTGTACCTCAATGTCAAGGTCACACTTAGAGGTCAAAGGTCAAAATGAGTACTGTTTGATGGGATTACCTTGTCCAAACCGCATCTTAACCATCCATCATAGGATATCCAAGAAATTAGGCACAAACGTTCACCATGCTGAGTCGGCGTGTCACTCTCAAGACCCAGGCCTGTACCTCGAATGTCGAGGTCAAAATGAGTACTGTTTGATAGGACTGTACCTTGTCCGGCCCACATCTTAACCATGCATTATAGGATTCCCAAGTTACTGGGCACACATGTGAACCATGATGGGGTGACATGTGGCACACAAGCCACAGGCTTGTACCTCAAAGGTCAAGGTCACACTTAGTCTGTCTGTCAGTCCCACCTCAACATGTCCGGCCCGCATCTTAACCATGCCATATAGGATTTGAAAGAAACTTGGCACAAACGTTCACCATTATGAGGCCTGTGTCACACTCAAGATCCAGGCCTGTACCTCAAATGTCAAGTTCACACTTAGAGGTCAAATGTCAAAATGAGTACTGTTTGATGGGATTACCTTGTCAGGCCCGCATCTCCACCATGCATCATAGGATTTCCAACAAACTTACACCATGATGAGACGGCATGTCATGCTCATGGCCCAGGCCTGTACCGCAAGTTTTAAGGTCACACTTAGAGGTTAAAAGTCAAAATGAGTACTATTTGATAGGACTGTAGCTTGTCGGGCCTTACATTTCAACCATGCATCATAGGATTTCTAAGAAATTAGGCACAAACGTTCACCATGATGAGGCGGCATGTCGCGTACAAGACCCAGGCCTGTACCTCAAATGTTAAGGTCACACTTAAAGGTCAAAGGTCAAAATGAGTACTGTTTGATAGGACATTACCTTGTTTTACTCACATCTCAACCATGCATCATAGGATTCCCAAATTACTTGGCACACATGTTCACCTCAAATGTCAAGGTCACAGGTCAAAATGAGTACCGTTTGATAGGACTGTACCTTTTCCGACCTGCATCTCAACCATGCATCATAGGATTTCCATGAAACTTGGCTCAAACGTTAACTATGACGAGGCAGCGTGTCACTCTCAAGACCAAGGCCTGTACTTCAAATGTCAAGGTCACACTTGGAGGTCAAAATGAGTACTGTTTGATAGGACTGTACCTTGTCCGGCCTGCATCTCGACCATGCATCATAGGATTCCCAAGTTACTAGGCACACATGATCTCCATCATAAGGTGGTGTGTCGCGCACAAGACCAAGGCCTGTACCTCAAAGGTCAAGGTCATACTTAGAGGTCGAAATGAGGAACCATGCATCACAGAATTCCCAAGTTACTGGGCACACATGTTCCCCATGATGAGGTGACATGTGGCGCACAAGACACAGGCCTGTAACTGGAAGGTCCAGGTCACACGTCGAAATGAGAAATGTTTGATAGGACTGTATCCAAAATGTATGCAGTGCATTGCGGTGTTTGTCAACAAATGCACATACAATACACAATGTGCTGTCCTCGTCCAGTAGGGGAATTGTATTGCTTGCAATACGACATTAACTTCTTTAACAGTATTTCAGTTATATTACGACAGCCAGTTCATATAACATGGCTTTCTCGCAATGTTTTCCACACTTACTTTTAAGGTAACTGGCTACCTAGTATGGAGTTGCTTACCTCCATCATTACGTTTTTGGGTCAGGCATACACCAATATTGGAGCAAGAAAAACACTAGACAACTATTTTTTATGGACCCAGGACTTCCAAACTTAAAAAGAGGTTTTGCTTCATTATGTATGTCTAGAGGTATAGGAGATTTATTGTTTTCTGATCAGTGGTTGTCTGTGATAAATCGCATGCGCTCCATAACTTTTGAAATATTTTGAAATAAGGAATCCGCTGTGGTCGTGTGGTTGGCGTCGGGGATTTGAAACAAGATGTCCTGGGTTCGATCCCCAGTTGCAGAACAACAGTCATGGTGGAGTGCCCTTGGGCAAGGCACATTTTCTAGCCTAGAACTGGTTGTTTATCCAGGGATCTGTTGCTGTGATATAACTGAATTAATGTTGAAAGCGGTGTAAAACCCCAATAAAAAAAACTAAAAAAAAGAAACAACAGAAATAACTCATATAGAGTCGAGGTGCAGAGCGCATTTTGCTGCAAGTTCAAGGTCACAATTAGAGACCATGGTCACATGTCTGTATTTCTTGCCAGCTCAGTTGAAGGTCAAACTTAAGCGATTGAAGGTCGTGAGTGAATATCTTGTTCGCTTTTGAACTGATTGAAGGATTTGAGAGTGCATGTCAGTCAGAAGGTCACAGGTTATATATAACTATTGTGTGTCTTATGATTTTGAAACATTACTGACAACTGCAATGGGGTATACACATAGATTCCATACATCAAATTGTATGGATCCGCTGTCGACATTACGAAAATCAATTCATTTTATTAGCTTGTCTGTTTTTCGATGAAAAATTCAGGGTGTTACGATATCGTCGCATTATCTGCCGTGTTGTCTCGAAACTTTAACCCTACCTCACAACTCTAAAACCATTCAACATTTTCAAATGAAACTTGGTACACATGTTCATAGGAATAATACGCATGTCTATACCAAGTCGCATAACTCTGGCTTTAATAATTATTCAGAAATGTCCCTTTTTTTACTTTATATATAAATACAAAAAAGCAGACAAGCGTTGGCGTTTGCTTGCGGCCATCTTACTAAAATCAATTTATTTTATTAGCTTGTCTGTTTTTCGATGAAAAAGTCGGGACATTATGTTTACTTAAAAAAGGCAGACAAGCATTGGCGTTTGCTTGCTTACTTGTTTAACCCTTTCCCTCATATAGACGCTTTCTGGCACCTCTGCAGCAGACAGTTTTTTGAAAACCTTGACAAAAGAAGAAATTGCTCAAAAAGAGCAATTTCTCCTTTTGCCACAATGTTTTCCACTTTTAGTCATAGGTTATCCGTTTAATCCTAGAGATTTTCTATTTTTTGACAAAATATGTTCAGTCTAATGCTGCAGAATTGAGGGAAAGGGTTAATAATTATACAGAAATCTCCCTTCTTTTACTTAGAAAAAAGCAGACAAGTGTTGGTGTTTGCTTGCTTACTTGTTTACTAACATAGTTAACACCCACTTCTGGCTATCATCCAAATATTGGTGAAAAACGTTTGAGGCTAGTCACAATAAATAACCGTCCATCATCAGAAACAAGGAATGTCTTAGTCGTGTCAACTCGGGATGCCTTGATGAATGGGCCTCTTCAAAACCAACCGAGCTATTGCTGAATAAATGGCTTTCATTATAACAAAGTTTTGGGGGGTATATAGGAATCACCCTGTCCGTCTGTCTGTCTGTCCATATGTCTCGTAAGCGCAATTCCTCCCAACGGCTGGACCGATTCTGATGAAACTTTACACAGTTGCAGTACACAACCTAAGGATGTGCATGAAGAAAGATTATCCCGGTCGGAAATATATCCGTCTGTCTGTCTGTCTTGTAAGCGCAACGGGGGGGGTATCCTTTTGTGAGTTCACTCACAGTTCTAGTTACTTTTGGCTTATTAATTTTTATAAACAGTTATTTGGTATTGAAAGAAAAACAACACATTTTATCTTTAAGACATGTTTATCTTCTTTTTTTTACTTTTTTATTCACAGTCTATTTACACAGAATAAAAACAAAAATATTGATAAACAACAATCATTTTGAGTGGAAACTAACAAATGTTAACTGTACCCTTTCCCACTTGCAGACACATTTGCAGCGGACATTAACTTTTGAAAACATTGTGACAAAGGGAGAAATTTCTCATGTTTTCAACTCTATTAAATGAATTTAACTCTTATTTATGGAGATATTTCACATTTTTGCCAATCTATTTTCAAAGTAGTCTGCTGCAGAAATGTTGTATGTGGGAAAGGGTTAACTCGTCACTTAAGACTTTAAAATGTCAATTAAATCAGTAAAGGATTTTCTCTTGATAAGAAATGTATATAATTGACATTTCAATTTTGAATTAAATTCAATCAATTGATAAATGACCATTCACCAGTTATGAGTTTTAACTTTCCCAATTACAACACATCTTCAACCCTTTCCCTCATATAAACACTTTCAGACGCCTCTGCAGCAGACGGCTTTTTGAAAACATAGGGACAAAAGAAGAAATTGCTCAAAACGAGCTGCTGCAGAACTGTTGTATGAGGGAAAGGGTAATTAAATGAAAAAATCTCCATAAATGAAAGTCTTGTCCGGGTTTTACGCCGCTTTCAACATTATTTCAGTTATATCACGGCGACAGTTCACTTATTCATGATCCCTTGATAAACAAACCAGTACTAGGCTAGAAATATGCCTTGCCCAAG
This sequence comes from Serripes groenlandicus, assembly GCA_031761405.1. Taxonomy (NCBI): domain Eukaryota; kingdom Metazoa; phylum Mollusca; class Bivalvia; order Cardiida; family Cardiidae; genus Serripes; species Serripes groenlandicus. Next base: position 53,885,110 of record JASEVX010000008.1, read on the forward strand.
CACTCCATCATGACCGTAGTGCCACGACTGGGGATCAAACCAAGTTTCAAATCCCCGACCACAGCGGATTCCTCATAAATGAAAGATGACCCGGACTGGTAATAAATTAATGGAGTTGAAAACGTCAAGGCAAAAGGAGATATTGCTCATGAGCAAGTTACTTCTCCTTGACCACAATGTTCTGAAAAGTTGTCTGCTGCAGGGGAAGTCATACTGTGTATTTGTCGGAAAACGTTTAAGAATCCGTTTATGAGGCATGGGAGGAAAAGGTCATCCACTGCATCTATATCAGATATAGGGAAAACAGATTTGATCAGAGAAGCCTTCAAGAAGACACTCTTGACAGTGAAGATCAAGATCTATGTTTAATTTATCATTGTTTAACTTCATTTCAACAATATTTATGTTATTATTATTATTGTTTGGGGTATAATGCCGTTTTCAACAATTTTTCAGTCATATCACGGCAACCAGTTCACCTACTCATGCGTTTCTTGGTTTCCCCACACCAGTACACCAAACAACATACTTTCCAAGCAACTGGCTGCTTTTCCACATGTAATTTATGTTATATCACAGCGACTAAACACTTATTCATAATTCCTGGGCGACTCACCAGTACTTGACTAGGAAATGTAAGCAGATAGAATCTTAGACGCCTTGTCTCAAATCGCCCAATTTTTATTTCTCGTCCAGTGATTTCTTTAATGATCAAGATCAGAATGGGCAGAAGAACTCATACCCAGTTCATAAAATGTATGTTTACATATTACTGCATAAATTCCTAAATTTGTTTTTTATGTAAAGTAAAAACCAATACAAGCCCTTTTGTTTTCTCACAGAACTGCTGCTGCCCTGTTGTACATGATAGCATTTAACCTTTTTCCACCTTAAGACACATCTGCAGCAGTCGACTCTTGAAAACATTGTGACAAAACAAGAAAAATGCTGAAAACAAGCAATTTCTCCTCTTGCCACAATATTTTCATCTTTTTTTTTCAGTACCTTAAAATTCATTTATAGAGATTTTTCCATATTTTAAATAGATGTCTTCAATGTCAAAGACACATTTAAACATTCAATGTATTCTGCTGCACAATAACTATGTGGGAAAGGGGTCAAGACACCTCTATAGCAGATAAACCATGTAAAGGAAAGACATTACTTTTTGTTTTCCAAGGCGTTTTAAACCACTTTCAACAGTAAATCAGTTCAATCATGGTACTTCCGAGGTTATTTACCAGTACTACCAATATATCCTGACACAATGCATCAGTCGTAACGTAATGCTATCCTCGCTCAAAACGAGCAATTTCTCCTTTTGCCACAATGTTTTTCACTTTTAGTCATAGGATAGATAACCTATTTTTTGACAAAATATATTCAAAGTCGTCGGCTGCAGAATTGTCGTATGAGGGAAAGGGTTAAATTTTCAGTATGTTTCGACTTTTCCCACAGACATTTTCAAAACAGAAAATAGTCAATGATGTCAACATAATTGTTAAGGGCCAGAGGCCTTATGTCAATAAAAAAAAAAAGTATTGTCATTATTAAATTAGCAATTTTGCAATTTTTACTACTTAAGATAAACCCATAACTGTAGGTAAAGGTACAAGGTTTAATTTCTGACCTCTGTAGATTCAGTTCTTCTTGTCCATCTCACTCTTTAACAGAATCGTCTAAAAAGCTTGTATAAGTAATATAATGAACAGTAGATCTTGATCAGACTTTGTAGTTTGCAAAGGGTGATTTGGATCTACTCTTCACGAAAGCCAACTAGTATTTTTTCCAAAGAATAGGCTCCTGTATTATCCTTTGAGAATTTCCAGTTCATAACCATAAACAGAGAAGGGTAAGAGTATGTTTTTTGAGATATTATTGAAAATATTGTAAAAAAAAGAAATATCCCAACATTTTAGAACATGAAATGTAAAACATTGTCTACAACACAAAGAGTTATTGAACAATCCAATTCTTATTTAATTAATTAAGTATCAAGTGTATAATGAGGATGCGGACATACGTAGAAAAAGATATAGCATTGATACATGTTCATATTGTTTGCCTAATTCAGGGTCGACAATGTTTCAAACAATATTTCAGCAATAGATCGGAAGCAGTTCACTTATTCATGATCCCTGGACGACTTAACCTGTTGTGTTGATGGCCATAGTAACAATGTTTAATTGTCTCTTGTTAATAGGAACAATGTCTAATTATCTCTTGTTAATAGGAACAATGTCTAATTATCTCTTGTTAATAGGAACAATGTCTACTTGTCTCTTGTTTATAGTAACAATATTTAATTGTCTCTTGTTAACCCTTTCCCTCATACGGCAATTCTGCAGCAGACGACTTTGAAGATATTTTGTCAAAACATAGAAAATCTCCATAATTGAATGGATAACCTACGACAAAAAGTGGAAAACATGTGGCAAAAGGAGAAATTGCATGTTTTGTGCAATTTCTTCTTTTGTCACCATGTTTTCAAAAAGCTGTCTGCTGCAGAGGCTTCAGAAAGTGTCTATATGAGGGAAAGGGTTAATAGGAACAACGTCTAATTGTCTCTTGTTTATAGGAACAATGTTTGATTGTCCCTTATTCAATAGGAAAAATGTTAAAATTGTATCTTGTTCAAAGAATTAATTTTCAAATGTCTCTTGTTCATTTTAACAATATTTAATTCTCTTTTGCTTATTGGAGCAATGTTGAATTATCTCTTGCTCATGTTATACATTTTTTTTAAATAAGAACAATGTTTAATCATTTATTTTATACAATGTTTTTTATATTACATAGGAACAATGATAAATTATCCTCTTCACAGGAAAAATGCTTAATGTATCGTGTTCATTGGAGCAAAGTTTCCTTCTTCATAGGAAAACAGTTTAATTCTCCCTTTTTTTTAATTATAAGAACAATGTTTCATCATTTATACATTGTACATCATATGAAATAATGACCTGATAACATATGCGTAGTTTGCCTACTTTGAAAGCATATATATAGAAAATTGTCAAATCTGGAAACATTAAAGTTCAATGTTTATAAATATAATTTTGTTTCCGTTTGCAGGAACTTCTTTTTTTTAACGTGTTCAAGTCATATTCTTCAATGGTGTTAACCCTTTCTCTTATATAGATGCTTTCTGACACCTCTGCAGTAGACGTTTTTTTGAAAACATAGTGACAAAAGAAGAAATTGCTCAAAACAAGCAATTTCTTCTTTAGCCACAATGTTTTCCACTTTAAGTCATAGGTTATCCATTCAATTATAGAGATTTTCTATTTTTTGACAAAATATGTTCAGTCGTCTGCTGCAGAATTGTCGTATGCGGAAAAGGGTTAAGCCAGTGAGAAGGGTTAATAGCAGGCAAACAAAGACTTCTTACAAAACACAGTTCATGCAGTTTCCACATCAAAGCTCTAGATAAGGGGCATTTTTCATATTATTTGACATTCAAACCCTATGTTGTGGGTACTCAAAAGAATCGTCAGTAAGATGATTATTTTGAGTACCCACAACATGTGAGTAATAAGAGTAATAAGAGAAAATATTGTGGGGAAAATACCTGTTCTTACTCTTATCTAGTCCTCTGCCACATTCTTCAGTCTACCAGCCTCTCTCAAACATACATAGGTTTGTCTAAATATTTTCACACTGTGATCAGTAACAAACATCATAACAAATAACATCAACTGAAGAAATTTCAACAAACAATTCCTTCCCATAAGGTCCGAACAGTAAATTCCCTGTTCCAGGTGTGATGCTGTATTTAAAACAATTGTCAGTAAACCATACTTTAACCCGCTTTTCCCCCCCAACACAACAAATCTGCAGCATACAACTTCAAAACACCCACACATAAATAAGAAAAGATTTCCATAAATGAAAAAAGAATAATCGAATCGAGGTTAAAACGTTGTGGTGAGTCATCTGCTGCAGATAAGGCAAAATGTATCTGCAAATGTCAAAGGGTTAATGAAAAGTAACGTCAAAACATATTCAACATTCAACAATAACATCTTTAATCCCAGTCAAATGTTAAGCTCTTCAACAAGTCAGCATTTTCTCTTTATACTTTGTTGTCAATTTTTTTTAAAATGAATAAGTGAATAAGTGCTAATATGCTTTATAAGCTGACTGTTTTCAAAAGTGCGTTGGGATTTTTTATTATTTCAAGTGAGTCTTGATATACTTTTTTTGGAACAAGTCTGAATCAGTAGAAAACAACAGAAAATTGTAAGAAAAGAATAACAAGAGCTGTCGGAGGACAGCACGCTCGACTATTCCACCGCTTATTTAAGTTACTGAGATAATGGACTCTAATGTAGTTGCATGCAAAACATTAACCACAATTTCTTAGTGGGTGATAATTTGCATTATATGCAGGATAGTGTTATTTAACATGATTATTTTCATAGGTGTGATGGTTAGAAAGGGTTGTATAACCTTTCAATGGAATACATCAAGTAGTTACTAAGAAATGGACTCTTAATGTAGTTACACGCAAACCTTTAACCATAATTTCTAAGTAAAAAAAGGGCAACAATTTGCCCCATATACAGGATCGAGTTATCTTAATTGGTTGTGTTTATAGTTGTGCAATTGGGAAAGATTGTATAAAGTTTCAATACAATTTTTCAAGTTGTTACTGAGATTACACTCTAAATGTAGTTGCAAAACAAAATTTCTCTAAGTCAAAAAAGGTCCATAACTTGCATAAAATACTGCATAGAGTAATCATACTTGATTGTTTACATAGATGTGATGATTGGTAAGGGCTGTATAAAGTTTCAATGCAATGCATCAAGTAGTTACTAAGAGATGGTCTCTTTATGTAGTTGCATGCAAAACTTTAACCAGAATTTATAAGTCCAAAAAGTCAATAACTTGCATAAAATGCAGGATAGAGTTATCATACTTGATAATCTACACAGGTGTGATAGTTGGGTAGGGTTGTAGAAAGTTTCAATGCAATGCATCAAGTAAATACTGAGATATGGACTCTTAATTTAGTTGCACGCAAAACTTTAACCAGAATTTCTAAGTTAAATAAATGCCATAACTTGCATAAAATTCAGGATAGAGTTATCTAACTTGATAATCTACATAGGTGTGATAGTTGGGTAGTGCTGTATAAAGTTTCAATGCAATGCATCAATTAAATACTGAGATATGGACTCTTACTTTAGTTGCACGCAAAACTTTAACCAGAATTTCTAAGAAAACAAGATGTGTTTGTGAAACACTGATGCCCCCAATGGCAACATCTAGGTCAAAGGTCAAGGTCGCCAGGTCAAAAATGTTGGTACTGACAGAAAGGTCATGTCACAAGGAATACACATGTGAAATATGGTAGCCGTACCTGTTATGGTTCAAAAGTAGTGGTCAAGGTTAAAGTTTTTTTCGAGAATGGCAACATCTAGGTCAAAGGTCAAGGTCGCAAGGTGAAAAATGTTGGTACTGACAGAAAGGTCATGTCACAAGGTATACACATGTGAAATATGGTAGCCTTACCCGTTATGGTTCAAAAGTAGTGGGGAAGGTTAAAAAAAAAATTGAGAATGGCAACATGTAGGTCAAAGGTCAAGGTCGCAAGGTCAAAAATGTTGGTACTGACAGAAAGGTCATGTCACAAGGAATACACATGTGAAATATGGTAGCCGTATCTGTTATGGTTCAAAAGTAATGGCCAAGGTTAAAGTTTTTTTCGAGAATGGCAACATCTAGGTCAAAGGTCAAGGTCGCAAGGTCAAAAATGTTGGTACTGACAGAAAGGTCATGTCACAAGGAATACACATGTGAAATATGGTAGCCGTACCTGTTATGGTTCAAAAGTAATGGCCAAGGTTAAAGTTTTTTTCGAGAATGGCAACATCTAGGTCAAAGGTGGTCAAGGTCGCAAGGTAAAAATGTTGGTACTGACAGAAAGGTCATGTCACAAGGAATACACATGTGAAATATGGTAGCCGTACTTGTTATGATTCAAAAGAAATGGCCAAGGTTAATTTTTTTTTCGAGAATGGCAACATCTAGGTCAAAGGTCAAGGTCGCAAGGTGAAAAATGTTGGTACTGACATGTGAAATATGGTAGCCATACCTGTTATGGTTCAAAAGTAATGGCCAAGGTTAAAGTTTTTTTCGAGAATGGCAACATCTAGGTCAAGGTCAAGGTCGCAAGGTACTGACAGAAAGGTCATGTCACAAGGAATACACATGTGAAATATGGTAGCCATACCTGTTATGGTTCAAAAGTAATGGCCAAGGTTAAAGTATTTTTCGAGAATGGCAACATCTAGGTCAAGGTCAAGGTCGCAAGGTGAAAAATGTTGGTACTGACAGAAAGGTCATGTCACAAGGAATACACATGTGAAATATGGTAGCCGTACCTGTTATGGTTCAAAAGAAATGGCCAAGGTTAAAGTTTTTTTCGAGAATGGCAACATCTAGGTCAAAGGTCAAGGTCGCAAGGTCAAAAATGTTGGTACTGACAGAAAGGTCATGTCACAAGGAATACACATGTGAAATATGGTAGCCGTATCTGATATGGTTCAAAAGTAATGGCCAAGGTTAAAGTTTTTTTTGTGCAGACAGACGTGCAGACCAACAGACAGACAGACAGACAGGCCAAAAACTATATGCCCCCCGAATCGGAGATTCCGTGGGGGCATAAAAAGGGCCATAGGGTTGTAGAAAGTTTCAATGCAATACATGTAGTATTTAAGAACTTGCATGCAAAACCTTAACCAAAGTGTGACGTGGACGCCGACGCCAGGGTGAGTAGTATAGCTCTCAAATTCTTCGAATAGTCGAGCTAAAAATACTCTTGACTTTGTGAGTATATTTTCTTTTTTTATCTACAATATTTTAAAAAGTCATATCAAGGTCTTCATGCAAAACGATTGTTACTACATCTTGTTCAAGATGTAGTTACACCCATTTTGCATGAAACCATTGATATACTCAGAGACAACAAAAGTCGTCTTTTCATATTTGTTTTCAACATTATTTCAATTCTATCATGTGACAGTTCATTTTGGTCAACAAATTAGTACTAGGCTCGGAAATGTGCCTTGCCCAAAGGTACTCCACCATGACGCAGCGCCGCGACTGGGGTCATTTTATGTTAAGGCTTAGATATATACATGGCCAAGATATTTTTCTTGTACAAGTTTATTGAACATATAACTTGATTCCAAAATAATTTGTGTGAGACACATAACTTGTCCATTTCAGTGAACAAACACCGCGACAAAGATATGAAACTTGGGAGGAATTCGATACACCAGTTCACTTCCTACATAAACTTAAATAGTAACAGTGCAATATTTGTATTTATCATCATCATTGATCGACAACTTTTCATAATTCTTGATACATACTACAAAAAGTCAACCTTCAGCATTTTGTATCCTTAATAGATCACGGTCCGCCTTTAGATTCAGATTTATCAGGTGATTATTGATCTTAAGCATATCAACAATTTCTAAAGGCTTGTTCAAGTTCAAGCCTTTATCATAACTGACAACTTTGCAGGCTGAATGGTTCACTTTTGAAAATACCCCAAAGGTATTTTTTCAGAGGTTGCGCTCATTTGGAAACTCTACAGATGAGACAAATTATGCTGTTTATGGATTTTGAATGATTATTTTACCTTAGAATTTATCATTTGTGAAAAAATAGTGTGTCCTTGAAAAAATAAGTCTTCATCTTTCAAGAAACTCATTGAGTAGTCATCTTTGCACTCCTGGTAAATCTATCACTTTGTAGAACATACTTTTCAGAAAAGAAAGTATTCCAGTCTATCATCCAATTACTTGTGTACTCAGCATTCATAAATGAAACACTGCAGAAGCAGCATTTGACATGGTCAATGAAATACTGCAATAGCAGCTATCTTCTGTACACCATGAGTTAAGAAGAAAAAGACTTCTTCTATATTGGAATATAAAATACGACCTAAAGCCATGCTGCAATTAATTGTCTTTAGGCTACATATGTGTACACTTTCCTGAAAGAAAACAAAGAAAGAGTTTGTAAACCGTTTCCCTCATAGAACAAAAGTGCGAGATTTTATAACATAAACTAATACCTGCGAGCTATCCTAATAACCCTTTCCCTCATATAGACGCTTTCTGATGCCTCTGCAGCAGACGGCTTTTTGAAAACATAGTGACAAAAGAAGAAATTGCTCAAAATGAGCAACTTCTCCTTTTGCCACAATGTTTGCTGTTTCAGTCATAGGTTATCCATTCAATTATAGAGAATTTTCACCAGAAGACCTTGAAAACACCTTGGCAAAAATATGGAAATTCCCATTAAATGAATATATTAACTGCTCATCATGAGAAATTTCTCCTTTTGCCACAATGTTTTCAAATATACACATGTCTACTGCAGAGGGGTCAGAATGTGTCAGAAAAAAGGGAAAGGGTTAAAAGGAGATCATCCGAAGAGGATGATAAAAAAGTCATATCTATAAATGAACCATGTTCTAAGAAAACAACCATCTTATTCTAAATCAGTAATTTTTTAAAAAAAGTTTCTGAAATTTCTGACCAGTGTCCGTGCATAATCGGATTTCACTTAACTTACGTGCAGGTCACAAATGTTTACAGCACTGCCCGAATAGAAAAGCTTTGAGCACTATTTTCATTACCCCCAATGCTTTCAAGTCATCCGTTGAAAAGGTATCCGAATGCTCTCTTTTGAGGAAGATTGATTGATTGATTGGGGTTTAACGCCGTTTTTAACAATTTCTCAGTTATATCACGGCGGGTTTTGAGGAAGAAAGCCAATAGCATTATTCATAACTTTTTATTGAATTCCATCGTAAAACAATGATATGAAAGAAACATCCTGGTGGAAAAACACCTACTCTCTTAGGCTTTCAAAGATTAAATGCAATCGATGTATAAATCTTAATATCCATGTATATGATCTTAACCCTTTCCCACATACAAAAAATCTACAGCATAGAACTTTGAAAACATCATGGCACAAAAAATTGTTGCAACAGGAGAAATTGCTCATCATGAGCAATTTCTCCTTTTGTCACAATGTTTTCAAATCTTGTCTGCTGCAAAGGCGTCAAAGTGCGTACGTATGAGGGATAGAGGGTTTAAGGTATTACGGAGCCAGCATACATACCTATCTTCTGCAGTTCTAGCTAGATACTCTCTCTCTATTAGCCCTTCTATTCTCTTCTTTATCACAACAGGACTGGGCAAGAATCTACTCTTTAACTGTTCTGTACACTGTAATACAAGTAACAAAGAATGTACAGTCAAACCTATCTCTGGGGACTACCCTAGGAAAATGCTGAAAGTGGTTTCACAATGAAGTACATGTACAAATGAATGTATCCTTCTTGTGTCTGAGGCATACTTCATTGTAGTGGTATTGAATATTAGAATGTCTACTGTATTTATAATTTCAAATCTTTCTTCAATATCAAGACATTTTTATTTGCAGAAATACAAGTACATCTAACCCTTAATGGTATAGGGATAGATTGATTGGAGTTTAATGTTATTTTTCAACGGTATTTCAGTTATACAGAGCAATGTTTTCCTGTCTTCTCACAATACAACATTCTACCTAGGCAATTGGTTACCTTTTACTTTAAAGTCCATTGGTGATAGACAAAGGATGCTAGTCAACAATGACGTTTGCCATTATTTTATATAAATCCACAAGCCCTGGATTGATAGTCATGTTCGTATTGCATGATCTAAAGTGGCTCTACTGACGGAGACAGAAACTTATTTCAAATCGTAAAAAGTATGGGTGCTCCTCGTATGTGCTGTATAATACCAAAGGGCAATAACTCCATAAACAAGATGGTTTTGAAACCCTTGTGAAACAAGAGTGTTCAAAGCAAGACATGAGCGTATAACTTGCCATTAAGTTTCAGTGTAGCTGACAGATGATGTAGAAGAGATCCCTATGTGTCACCTAGCAATGACAGGCATCAGATTTACCTATATACTGATGTATGCACTGTTCTTTCTTTTCTCATAATATTTTCTACTGCATCAATTCCTTCTTCAAATTCAATATAAGGAAAGAAGTTGTAATGATTATGTAATTTCTTACCTCTGTGACCAACACATTGTGTTGAAGCTTTCGTCTTGCCTTCATGATTCTCACAATGGCTGCCTCAATCGTACAATTAAGTTAAGGAATATTAACTATGTAATTGGATATTGGTTTCCGGTATCGGTACAATACCGATAATCACTTTAAAAAAGACCGATATATACCGTTTCGAAAATTACTGGTACCGATATCGATATTTCATAAAAAAGAATGTAATCAAGTTTAAGATTTCATTCTTCTCTTTTAATGAGTGAAATTATTACCAAATCCATTTCCCACTCTGAGACAAAACTTTAAATACACCCATCAGCTAACAATATTTGCATTGGGAAAACCCAGTGTCACATATGGCAAGTCTAGTCTTAGATATAAAGCAACACATCTTCTCATAAAAGCATAAAACGTGTCACATGGTATCAATATGGGTATCGATAAAAAGACCATCGTTTCATTGGTATCAGTATCGGTATAAGACCGGTTCATCCTTAACGATATCAAGCCCTATAACGGTGGTTGGTATCTAAAAACTGCATGTTTATGTAAGAAATGGGTAGGTTCAGAGCCATTGCACTTCAACAAAGGAAAATTATTTGGACAATTGCCCCTTATTTTGTCTGAACAATCGGCTATCTTCTGAAAGAAACACCTTAAAATCCTAAAGAATGTGTGGGCTTCATATGAAAGGTGTGTACCATTAAGTCTTCAGTAGTTAACAAATATGTATTCTCATCAAAACTTAAATACGAAAAAATTACCGAGCTGTGAATGACCTTGACCTACATATAACATCGAGGGGGGAATAATTCATTCTTATAGTGCTATAAATGTTATTTCAATATATAAAGGATATTCATGTTTTCTGTCTTCATCCACTTTAGTTCGTGTTTCTTTTCTTTCTGGTTCAGCTTCACCCTTTGTTGCAGCCACTGTAAATAATGAAAAGTTTCACTGATTGTAGTTGAATGCTGGTGTCAACTGTATTTCTGATAAATTACAGCAGCCAGTACAACAAACCCCGTTTTCCTAGCATTCACAAATCAGCAAACCCTACAATATTCTTAACAAGCAACTGACTACCTTCTGTAATTATATATGATAGAGCTGATGATCTCCGTATTGAAATAATATAAATGTTTATTATGCACCTGCACATTTTCTGGCGCAAATACATGACGGAATAAAATTAGGTATTTGAATAGGACAAATAGGGAACCAAATATGGTAAAAATTTGAAGTCATTGAAATATGACTTTATTTCATTCAGAAGCTATTAGTCAATACTATTTCATGTGTAAAATGTGTTATTTCATAATTGGAAACATTTACATTAGTATAATTTGTCTAAAATGTTTAATCAGATACATGTATAAAACAAAAAGTAATTTTTTGCAGTAGCAATACACAGCTTTTTATTTATACTCAGAGCACGGGAAAATCTTTTTCAATCTAGAGTCGAGCGAAATTTCAATTGTTCCATATGCCTTGTAGTAAGATACAGCACGACATATTGCTAATGCAGCATAATATTCACTATGTATATGCGTGAAACCTAAAAGAACACTTCTACTAATGTCTTTGAGTTTTATTTGTTGAAAAGTTACTTCTACAATAGCTTGACATGTAAATCTATTTAAAGTTGACAAGAGAAAACTCTGGCAAGACAGAATATGCACATGCAGTGCTTTCATTAAGGGCCAATTCCAGGAATTTTTAAATTCCTGATCAAAATTTTAGGAATTTTTGTCAGAATTCAGGAAGTTTTGTATTTGTCGTTAACAGGAATGCTTATTTATTTATTTACTTTTATTACATTAAATAAATTGTATTTTATTAATTTAACACGTTTTCATGGGCAAACCTGCAGTGCAAACATTGATTTGGAAATGGTGGGGGGGGGGGGGGGGGGGGGGGGCATAACTGGGATGTGTTGGTTACACATCTATTTAAACAAAAATAAATGTTTATTTTTTTTATTTTAATAACTATGACAAAGCAATGGGTCTACATCTATTTAAACAAAAAAAATAGTGTTTATTTATTTGATTTTAATAATGATGACAACCGGTAAAGCTTTGCTGGCAATGTCAACAAAATGTCTAGGCCGAATAGGTGGTGAGTGGTTCGCTAATTTCTCGCGAACAATTCAGCTGTTAATCGTGGGAAATGTCATTATCAAGATATGGCAGAGAAGCATAAAGTTGTCTTACTAATATCTATCAAATCTGCACTTTCAATGCCCTCAAATTCTGGTTCAGAATCGAAATTTCGAAAAATGTCGGCAAAAAATTATTTGACATCCGCCATTTTGGAATCTCGGAAAGTACCTCTTCAGAATAGATTGATGACGTATTTATTATTTCAATTCTGACCAATCAAATTCATTATTCGGGGAGGAATCCATTAGGAACGAGGCTGCATATTTTCCAAGTAGTTATGCATGCAGAAAATATAAATAACTTCCAATTTATAGTTTCCGAAGTAATAATCGGTATAAATCATCAACACATATTTTTAACAGATAAAGAAAACGTCCTAATTTTATAGTTACCGAAGTGATAATCGGTATTTCTCGTCATCAAATATTTTTAAAAGATAAAGAAAACGTCCGACGTAATTAATTAATTAACGTTATTTGAAAGAAAGACCGTCGTCGGATTAGGCAAACTTTTAATCCAATCAGCGTAATCAAGTTAAACTACCCTACAAACAGAGAGGTCGTCAAGGTGATGTCTGGTTCACACGATAAGAACTCGGGTAAGCGTGTACTCGTGCTTTGACAATTATCGTTTTTTACACGTTCACCTCTGCACTTTCACCCTTTATACTTTATTTAGGGTTATTCTGAAAACGTCCATGTGTAAATTTACGGACGTTTTCGGGAATTTTTCGGACGTATACATATTACGTCCACGTCCGCTTAATGAAAGCACTGTGCACATGCATACTTTCTTAACCCTTTCCCACATGCAGATACATTGTGATGCATCCACAGTAGATTGATCTGAAAATATTGTGACTAAAGGAGAATTTTCATCATAATGAGAAATTCCTCTATTTGCCAAAATGTTTTCATATCAATTCAATAGTTATACTGTCATTTATAGGAATTGTCCACAGTTTTGCTTATGCTTTTCCAATGTTGTATATACTATATAAGATGGGAGTGACATAAGACCTACCTGTTTGAATTTTTACTCTGTACAATTTTGAAGTAAACTGATCGTTGACTGTAAATATATGATTGGGTTCTGAAAGGAAAAGGATAACATAATATTCAATTTATTTTTCAAGTAAAAATATTATAAGGTGATTTTTCATCATCATCTTGTTGTTTCATTTCTTTGAGTGTTTATTTGAAACTGTATTCGGTTCCCTGGGTAAACAAACCAATACTAGTCTAAATGTGCCTTGCCCAAGGGCAAATTACCATGACCGTTATGCCGCGACTGAGTACCGAACCTTGGACGCCCCCTTCCCAATCCCCAACGCTAACCACCCGACCATGGCAGATTCCTCCAGAGTGTTTAAAGGATCACAAGAGTCGCAAGTCAATAAGTCACAGTGAAGTGGACAGATAACAGAGAAGTAATTCCTTTGTAATACCCTGGCAGACAAACAACACAAAAAATATTCCCCTAAAAAAAAATAATCTTGAAATTTTCTTTTTTACTCTGATTTTCAACTTTTCTCTTCAAGAGCTTTCGATTCCAAAATCCTTTAACCCTTTCCCTCGAAACGAGCAATTTCTCCTTTAACCACAATGTTTTCCACTTTAAGTCATAGGTTATCCATTCAATTATAGAGATTTTCTATTTTTTGACAAAATATGTTCAAAGTCGTCTGCTGCAGAATTGTCGTATGAGGAAAAGGTTTAATTAGTATACATTGTACTTTACAAAATATTTTGTTTGCTATGGTTTTTCTTTTAAATCCTTTGCATGATTGAAATCTCAGAAGCAGACGCAAGGCTGGGATGACATAAAGAGAAAATGAAGAAAGTGCATACATATAAGATCAAAAGGGGCAAAGGTTATTACCTATTTCTTTGACTTTAGGTTCTTTGTGTAAAACTCTCTGTGCTAGTTTACCAACCGCTAATGACTGAATGGCTCTCATCAAATCTTTTTCTGGAATATCTGATTCACTCCGAATTTCCTGAAAAATATTTGTTAATGTGTACTTGAGAAAATGCTCAGTCTGATCAAGATCTACATTCACATATTAGTTACACAAGCTTGTTAGAAGATTCTGTTAACTTGTGTAGATTCTGATAAAACTGAGCAGGTGGACCAGATGATCTCAACCTACATGACTAGAAATGCCAACTTGTACCTTTTCACATCCGCTGGCCCACTTTCAATTGTCTTCTTAACACAAGATAAAATATGAACTCTTTTCCATATGTTAAATCATCTGCAGCAGAAGACATATGAAAAAATATTCAAACAAGAAAATGTGTCCATGGAACACGGATGTTAACTATATTTAAAAACGGACGGACGAACAGTTGGTCCAACCTCAAATTGATACAATTTTTTAAACAATGATATGTTGATTGTCATTTGTGTGAAGTTTCATAATGATAGGACATCAGGTTCACTAAAATCTAACTTGACCAAAAACTTTAACCTCAGAATGGAATGGACGAACAGACAGACGAACAGACGGACGAACAGTTGGTCCAACCTCAAATTGATACAATTTTTTAAACAATGATATGTTGATTGTCATTTGTGTGAAGTTTCATAATGATAGGACATCAGGTTCACTATAATCTAACTTGACCAAAAACTTTAACCTGAGCGGGACGGACGAACTAACAGACCGGAAAACTATATGCCCCTCATACCTCGTATGCCGGGGCATAAAAAGGAGAAAGTTTTGCAAAACTTCTACTTGTAGAGAATTTCCGTTATTTTGCCTCAATATTTTCAAAGTCGTCTGTTGCAGATTTGCTGTATGTGGGAAAAAGACGTTTGAAATTGTTAGCTGCCGATACATCATTTAGTGAAAGTGTAAAAGACTCCATAAAAGTGATACATATGTGTCAACCTACCAAATCAGGAAACACAAATACAAACATCAATATTTGGTTAGAATAATCCCCATGAATATGAATAGGCAACAAACAAACACACCTGGTTCATGTCTGTTCTTTGAAATCAGCCATTGAAACATTTTTTTGTATCAGCAATGTCCGACATAGGAATAACCAATAAATTGTTCTGGATAATTTATAATCCTTTAACCCTTTCCCTCATATAGACACTTTCTGAAGCCTCTGCAGCAGACGGCTTTTGAAAACATAGTGACAAAAGAAGAAATAGCTCAAAACGAGCAATTTCTCCTTTTGCCACAATGTTTTCTACTTTTAGTCATAGGGTATAAATCCATTCAATTATAGAGATTTTCCATTTTTTGACAAAAAATGTTCAAAGTCGTTTGCTGCAGAATTGTCGTATGAGGGAAAGGGTTAATTAAACCTTTCTACTATAGAACATTTTGAGGCATTTGAAACGTAACAACTTTCATTTATAAGAGATTGTCCATATTTATTTTTTTAATTGTCATATTATGAAAAGGGTTCAATAGCGTAAATTCCTTGACTAATTTTCATGTGTCTATAAAAATGGTAGAATTCCCATAATTATGAAGCAATTAACATACTGAATGAAGTATAAAACCTTGTCATATTCTTAACTGTATTAGGATACAATGTTACTTACCTCATACGTCCATTTATCTCTATTATTAAACAGCATAAGTATACACATCTGGTATGTGGAAACAGAAATAATATGCCTGCGTGGACCCTTAGTTGAAGAGCTAGCCCCTCCTACACTCTCATTCGAATCTTCCTTTTTGGGACCAAAAAAGACAGCATTTAAATCAGCAGAGCCCAGCTGTGGTTGTAATGTCAGTTGTCTACCACTGTGTTTAGCAAGGTAGAACCTGGATAAGATGAAGAGAACCATGTCAAACTTAAACCGGAGAACCATGTCAAACTTAACCCGTCTTTCAGAGGTTTTGAATACAACTGCAATTATGAAACAAGAGCGCCGCAAGCATAAGCCAACGCTCTCCAGTTTTTCCAAATCGAAAAAGGGGCAGTCCTGAAAAATTAGTATAGCTATACTTGGCAAAGACATTTGTATTGTTCCTAGGAAAATGTGTACCAAATTTCATCCAAAAATGTTGAACGTTTTTTTAATATGAGGAAAGGTTTAAGTTTGTGACAACGCCAAGGGTATCACAATACTCAAGACTTTTTTTCTTCAAACAGTTATTCAAGACCTTTTTGGATACATGTAAGATTAGGTAGCAACCAGGAAAGTTTGGATATGACTACATGGAGGACTTTGCTGAAAGCCGATCTGTATCTTTAATTGTCAGAACCTACTGAATGTAAGTTTGCATGCGATGAAACCTATATCCACTCTATTACCTAAATGACAGTTTTAGCATTTTTAAAATTCACAAAGCTGTATTAGAACAGGAATGTGAAAATCTTGACACAAGAATGTATAATTCTATAAACAGAAGGAATGGTCAATTGCAGCAAACAATTCAGCCCATCTCTGATATTGTACAAACATCCGATTGGCAATCATCGGATTTATAGTCAATCAACCAGGCTAAAAACAAGTCTTACTACATCATTTTCTAAATGTTCAGTGTAAATATTCTATATTTCTTTCCCATAGCAATCATGCCATTGTGAATTCCCTGAGGAATTTCTATCGCACTTAAAAACTTGAATCACTGTCATGTCTTTATGTCGTTATATATCTCGAGTCAAACCACACAAAAACCAACCCTTGGTTTATTGTTTTCAACAGAGACCAGTTCACAACTCCATACAGAGCTCTAGATTAACCTCAGATCCCGATAAGAAGGGGTAAACAGCTCTTTTCCCTACAATATATTTCTTATTATCGAACCAAACCCTATGATGTGGGTACTCAAAAGAATCGTCTCAACGATTATTTTGAGTACCCACATCATAGGGTTAAATTGTCTAATAAAGATTTTAGAACATGCAAAACGCCCCTTATCTAGGACTCTGATTAACCTAGTGTTGGAAATGATTTTATGAAGTCTGTT